>OY812998.1:53902170-55102170 GCA_963681545.1 Germaria angustata | reverse complement strand
GACACTATTTAAAGTCATTTTAGGAAGTTTCCAAGCTGTAAAATAATTGAAAAAATTGTAAGTAATTGTGCCCTAAAGTATATAAAATCTTTGGTTGTTGCAGTACGCCAGCTTCATTAATAACAAGTTGGCAGGCGATGATGAGTATGTTAAAGCAAGCTCAGAAGCATTGTGGCTATGATTTGGTTGAATGGCTAAATTGCAGCCTATTGCAATTGATCATGCGAGTCATTCCAACCTACATCTTGTCCAGGTGCCAGGACCTGCAGACATGTCCGGTAACATCACCGCGAACAAGCTACACCAGGAGGAAACCCTCACGAAAGCAGAATCCATCGACTGTCTAGTAGAATTCCGATTGAAAAGCTGTAAGTCGCTTATATAGTAGAAATTATATAAGAGAACTCACAAACCAATTGTATGGGCCTATTAGCGGGACTATTAGCAATAGTGAAACTTCCCAGGAAAGTGCTACGAACGGGATACTGACTGCATATTGAATCTTTACGGCAGGATGATGAATCTTCACCATCTAACATGTCCTCTCTCTTTGCTCAGCTTTAATAGGCAAGAGAATAGCACATAAGGTCAGCTCAATTATGTCCGAATTAGTAGAACTATCGGAATGTGATATCAAGAAGATGATCTCTTTTATTCGAGAATCGGATTGGTTTAAGAAGAAATCACAGAAGAATGGGTAGGACTAATGAGTCTCAGTATCTACGCTTAGGCAACATAAAGGGACCAAATTCAATACAAGTGAGTCAGCAGTAGTCATAATTCTCAGCCTGTGCAATCTACTATAATCTAATGTATTAAGAATTAAACATTTTTTTTTCTAAAAAGCTTTATAACTTGCTAAGCAACACATTTACCATTAAATCGTGTAATAAATACTAAAGTTGCCCTCCTTGATAGCGCTGTTTGACTCTAAATACTTTGACATTGTTCTCCACGATTTATAATACCTTGGCCACTGGAGCTTCGTTGAATACGATAATAAATTAAAAACTTAAAACTGAAGTTTCTATTTTTTAATAGAAATAAATCATCATTAAGATAACATATAAAATTTTTTTGCAAACACAAAATCCAACTTATTGACCATTTATAATTTCAAAGCAACTTTTTTAATCTTATCTTTTAAAAAAACGTACCTTTTTCTATTAAGTCTTCTGATTTAGTGCTCGGAGCACTCAATTATATGTGTGTATTCCACTGCAAAGAAAAGAACCAAAAAGAACAAATTATTTGATTTATATTTGTGCATTAATTTTCAATGTTATTATCATTATAGTTATTTTATTTATCTAAGACATGAGGAACTGGAATTCTATGTGGTTAGAAAAGAGGTTATAAAATAAAATTAATAAAAAATTTTCATTTTAATTATATTCCGTAGGGTCATATCAGATATATTAGCGGCGTTGCACGGCTTAGAAAAATGTAATTAAAATACAAAAGTACTAAGCCTTTGTTCTTTCCAAATTATTAATTATTGATTTTTCACAAAAATCCTGCTTTCTTATCACAAAAATCAGACAACTTTTTCCAAGCAAGAAAATAATCTTTTATTTCTATGATAAACTTTATTTTTTTTATTCCATGATAAACTGATAAATTCGATGTCTATAAGAAGAACATAAGGAGCTCAATTTCGTTGTGATAGTGCATCAATCTGTAGTACATTATTCTCTATTCCCCGATCTGTTAATGAAATATAAATACTTTGTGTGAGATGCTTATATTCTTTGTCAATGGGTATATGAAAGAATAAAGAGCCTTATTTAAATCTCACGGTGATTTCAAATCAAGGGCATAATTTCATCTGGTTTTGAAAATCCTACGACTTAAATTTGTTCGCCATGCTTTTCAATAGAAATCACAACTAAACAGCTGATTTGTTTTGTTTATAAATATATGCATTTACAAAGCAATTGACAAATTACATATGTACTTGCCAGTTAATATATAAAAAGTAAAAAGAATTTAACAAACATGCAACTTTATGGTGAATTCACCCATTCGTTTTGAACGTTCAGAACGCTTTTTTTATATGTAGTTTGAAGTCTCTATTTTTTTGAGCGAGAGAAAGAGAGTAGATTTAATGCGGAACAATTTTTGCTTGAATTGGTTTTTACTCTCTTTCTCCCTCTCTTTCAAAAATAGAGACTTCAAACCAGTGATGGAAAAGTTGTTACGATCGTACTTTTTTTGATACTATTTGATTTGAAAAAATACCGTGTTACTCCTCTGTTACAGTTGATACTCTCAGTGATATGTCTTAAATTCATCTGTTTTTGTTTTTTACATAACTATTAGTTAAAATAGATTGTTTAGTTATAATAATGAATTCGTATTTAAACATATATATTTATGTCCTCTGTTAATTTTTTTTTTTGAATATGTAAAATTTTATATTGGGTATTTTTTAAGGTATAAAAATTTAAATTGAAATAAATCCTAGGTGAACAACGCTACTGGTATAGATTTAGGCTTATTTGAAGGACAATACTCAATGATTTTGACTTTAATGTGATGGAGGAAATTTTTTTTGAAATGGTCTTAAAATGTAAGAGAAAATTATTTTCGAAATGAACCCAAATCCATTCAATTGGCGCTATTTATCTAGGGGCTATTTCAGTTTAAAGTGATATACCTTAAAAAGTACAAAATAAATTTTAAAAATGTTTTGTTTATAGGTAAAATGAACTTTTTATGTATTGATTTATGGTTTTTGTTAACTTTTTGTTTTCATAAAGATTTTTTACTGTTTAATAAAAATTAAAAAAATAAGATTTGTTACTCTTGAGGTTAAAAAAATACTCTCAGAAAATTTTTTTGATACCGCAATGAAAATCTCATTTCCCATCACTGCTTCAAACTACATATAAAAAAGCGTTCGGAACGTTCAAAACGAATGGGTGAATTCACGTTCATTGACAATTATTGGCTTAATAATGAAAATGTCTTCAAAACCTTTGTTTTTCGAGCCTTTGAAATCCGTTTGAAACCTATTGAAATTGTCAGAGACAATGTTGCAACAATTTTCAGATACTTATTGTTGCCATTTGCTTATATTTTATATCTACTTTTGTGTCGCTAAACATAATTTATAGTTCCATCCAACAAAACTTATATATACTGGCCACTTTTAAAATTTCTAAACAATTTTCATTAGGTTTTATCTTAAATGACTAGTTCAATTCAATACTTTAGTCATATTTTAAATGACTAGCAGAGTGTAACTTTGGTAACCGCAGGTTTATTTTCGAATAATGCAGCTGAGGACTAGAAGGGAAATGGTACATCACGAAGAAGTGATTAATATGCTTAACATGTTTTTTATATTGGAAATAAATATAAAAAAATTATATATTTTTTGATAAAAAACAAAAAAAAAAACGCCCAAATAGGCGTCGTAATGTTGAGCTCGTTTATGAAATAGTAGGTCGAATATGAAATAATTAGACACTTTATATTTTAAGAAACGTAATTTGCTTTTGTGATTTTTTCTTACTCTTTGGTAGGCAGCTGATCTATCGATGCTGGCAAGAGTAGCAAAACTTTTTGTCAGCGATAAACACTTGTCGATTTCAATAAAATATAATTATTGTATTAGTGTAAAGTCATATTGAAAATAATGGATAAATACAAATATTTCGTCCAAAGTTATAAAAATTATGTCATACATTTAAAGCAAATTGGAATGATCAGTTATTGCGAACTGCGTCATCTGCGATGCCAACTTTGGCAACTTCTTGTTTTGCTCATCAAACTCAAAGTTTTTGCGGCACAGCTTTAAGAACTTAAAATAAGTATTAAATAATTATTTATAATAGAAAATAAAAAATTACAATAAAAAATTTATAATAATTTCAGTTTATTTCCGATAGATAATTTAAGTAATAAATTACTTTGTTATCATTTTACAATAAAAAAAAATAAAATCAACCGAATACAAATAAAATCTGTATCCTTGTGGTTACCAACAGTTAAAATCACATCGAAAAAGACAAAAACGTTTCATTTCCAGAAGAGAAACAGATCACATCTGTGATTTTAAAACTGCAAATTATTTCATATCATGTGATTTATAGAGAAATCTTGAATATTTTTAGCAAGATGAGCAACGTCCTTAAACATTTATAAGTTTCATGATTATTTTAGTTAAGGGCGGTATTACAAAAACAAATACACTTCATAGAAAGTTTAATACAAAATACTAATAAAACTTTAACAATTGACGTTCCTAACTCAAGAGATAATAACAATGTTTGTATGCAGAACATCCTTTCAGTGATTTGAAAATGCTTTGACTTAAAGTGATTACTAGAACAGGACTTATTGACATCATATCCTTTACTTTAAACGTATTATGAAATATTTAAATTATTCCCAACTCAACTTAATGTTATCAAATTCTTCTTAAACTTTTTTAATTACATTTTCTAACCCATACGCAGGGTAACTGCTGGTCACCCTAATATACAGTGAGTAGTTTATTTGCCATGAACTTGATTGAGGTTATGCAAATTTGAGAATTAGTATTAAGCCATAATAATAATTGCTTTTTTATAAGGTTCAAGTAAGAAAAACAAAAATAAAAGCGAAAATTAATAGCAAACAACATCTAAAACTCAAACATTTAAAAAATTCATTAACACTTATATGAGCACACGCTCACTGAGTAAGCAATTTCCGGTGCAAAACACACACATATACACACACAGAAACGTACATACAACTTTTGCATATCGCATAAGTGCGTGCGTGTATGTAATGAAAAGTGTTGCCATTTAATACATATTTTTTTTTGCTTATTAGGACAAGGGCGTTTCTGATGGATATTTTTACCTTAAATCTGGCGCATGGGGACAAGAGAGCCTCAAATTGGAAGGATAATGTGTTACAGTGTTTGGAGTACTCTAGTGCTCGATACATCATCGTATCGTTCCGAAGAGCACAGAAATTGGTTGAGATGAGTACATCAAAGCCTACGGACGTGTTACTTTTGTAATATGAGTGCTGAGCCCATGCGTACAAGTACGTAATTTTTTTGATTTTAACGTTTTAACTTGATGTTTTATTTGTTATTATTAGCATTTGTATAAACATTGTTAATAGTAAATATTTCCAAATGTAACCGACATCCGTGCTTGGGTCATTAACCGAGCGAATACCTTTAAGAGTGTCTCAAACTGAAGGCATTTTTTTTTGTTGCAAAAAATCGACAACCAACAGATATTGTCCAAGATCACCAGGAATGTATTATTTTTTTTAACAGACAGAAGCTGCAGAGCTATTTGGCTTGCTTGTACATAGAAGTACCCAGGTTCCTCCGCAGGTATCGAATCAAACTATTAGTGATAGCTACGAGGGCAGCCTCTTCTGACAGAAAAAAACGCATCTGTGAGGTTCAAGACCTGCAGGAGGAAGTATTTTTTATCCAAAGGTTATTTTTGTCTAGAAAGAACAGCGACACGTCAACTGAATATATTAAATGCTGCATTTCTCTTGTCAGAAATGCTCAGCTATATTTTGCGCCGGGAGTTGAACAGAAGATTAATGTGGTTATTGTTATTTATTTATTTTAAAGCTAAAATATAATTTTATTACTATTTTTTCTAGTTGGAAATGAAAGTTATGTTTCTGTTTTCAGATAATAAACCACAAAGCACTGAAATACTTTCTTTCATTTAGTTCTACCTGTATATTTCTTTTCGGGGTCACTTGAAACCCCAGCTGATTAATGGTGTGTGTTAGTCTGTCTCATATGATAATTTGTAATCAATACATCTAGAAAAATCTTCACCTACATGACGCTAAATTTGAAATATTAAAATGCGAACGCCATTATTTGTTAATGACACGCTGTAAAATATAACATTTTAGCCGCATGGCAATCCTACCGCTGACAAGCAACTGTTTTAATAGGAAATAAATTTATATATTAAATACTTTCGCCAACGTATACGAACTCATACTCAAAAATATTTTATGAATATGCTGACTATACTTTTCAGTGTGCGTGTGCGAGTGTGTGTGTGTGTGCGTGCAATGGAATACAAGTATTCAAAGTCATTTACGTCGTTTTTTTTTTAGAAAAAATAAAGGAGAAGAGCTCATGATACGAAGAAGTACATACATATGTTTTAACAAGCATGTGTAATATAAACAAACATATTTCAATACATTCTATTACATTGAACGTAGAAACCATAACGGCGTCTTAACAAGGTCATAACCATATATGTTTTTCCCTACATCATTACCAAACTTACACTGACGTTGATGGAACATAATGTTGCATTTAGTAATAGATTTAACTTTTTTGGCAAATTTATGGAAATGAAACATTCAGGAAGGATATAATGAGATTATCTGAATCTTCTATACCCTTCACCTTTATACCCTTCACCTTTATACCATATTGGTTTTTACGAAATGGAGGGAAGGAAATTTGTATTATTACATTATTTGAATTTTTTTTTTAGGGAATCATCATACAGCTTTACAAACCGAATCATATATTCCGATTTAGAAGACATCTTCATATTGCAAAATTTCTCAACACTTTACAGTTGGAACTACTATGACGTTAATGTTGCAATAAAAATAGAGCAAAACTTATTACAGGGTACCCATATCCTTCAATGATGCCTTGTTTGAGCCCACAATAGAGCAAAAATATTTGCTTGATGTTACATTTAACATCAACGTATATTTTTCGTATCAATTATAGATATATCACAATATATAAGAAAATACAGATATGATGACAGAAAAATGTTAACATCACCGATCAGTTATAATATAAAACTAAAATTCTCATCTTCATGAAATGACGAATATGTTTTCATAAAAATACGTCTTCGTGAGCCATGAAAATTGAACAAGACTTTTAAATGCATAACGCCAGCAGAGCAAGGGTGTTATTCTGCTCATGTTCTCATAAATGGCGAATACGTGTTGATGTTCATGTTTGGCAAATCATAACTTTTGGTTAAGCAAAGTTTATGCCTGGTTTTTTTCCTATATATGTTGCGTTGTCTATTCGGATTTGTATTTATATTTATTTGTCAGGTATATTTTACATGGCGAAAATCAAGACACACATGGTTGCTCGAATAAATGTTCGGGGAACGATGGCAACGCATAAGCAACACATAAACATAAACCGTCTCCATGATTCTATTTCATATGCAACATATTGTTTTGCTTAATATTCATACCAGGTCTATGGCTAATAGGGACTGCTTGTAAAATATCTAAAGACAATAAATTCATTATCAATCATTTCTTATGAGCTTTTTAAGCAGAAACAAATGTCTAAAAGAAATTAATACAACATTTACACATGCCAATGCAAGTTTGAAAAACTCAATACACTCACACTTATTTTTATTTACTAGCATATTCACACTTTCCTTACTTGCAGTCAAACTTGCGAACAATTGATACTTGTTGCAAGTGAAATGAGAAGTTAGTAAACAGAGCTGTTCAGTAAAAATGTTTATATAAATTTATTGGATTTTAATTGACCTTCGTGGACTAGTAGGTAGTGTACTAGACTCGCAGTGCGAAGGTCCCAGGTTCGAATCCTGCCGCAGAACTTTGGCAGTTTGTGTCCGATAATTAAATGGAGCGCACAACAAGCCTTCACTGGCTTAATTAAGTGTATGTCGTATGACATGGGCTTATCACACCCCTCTCTCTAATCAACCTAACTTAACCTAACCTATTGGATTTTAGACTTATTGGAAAAATAATAACTATCGCTTAAACTTGGCTTAGATATATTTTGAAAGAATTAAATATGTTTAATTTTAATCCTACATATTGAAGACAATTGGTATCATCTTAGAATATTAATCTCCTGTAAATAATCCATAATATTTATTAATAATAATTATTTCCCCAGAAATTTATCCCTGTTATCTACTATAAAGTAAATTAAGTAATAGAGAGTGGAGACAAAATTAGACCCCGAAAAAATTGTGAAATTAATATATTTATACAAATATCTCTCCATTTTATTTTCACTCTTCTCTCCTTTTTTATATCCAAAATTAAAGCAATTTTTGTTGCAACTTTCCAAAATGAACTTTTACTTGACTGTGTAAACATTCAAGCAACCTCCAAGGCATTCGACAATTTTTTCAATATTTTCGTTTTTAACACGTACAATCTACTTGCAGGTAATTACTTGCATGTGTAAATGCAGGGTGAAGCAAAAGAACATTTTTATTTGTGCCAAAAATAATTTACCAACATAGTTGAAATAATTCTGAGTGCAAAACATTTTACTTATTTACATGTTTTTGTGTAACAAATTAAAAGAAGAACGTGCAAACATGCAGGAAAAGCATAAAATATGTAACACTTCTTGTCATGTTGCCTTCTCTTATCTTGATTTTATATACAGTAGGCTTCACCTCAATTTGTTGAACCCATGTCATATTGTTGTATGTGTATTGTTTGACATTCAACATTGTTTTGAAGACATTTTGAACCGAGTACGTTACGCTTTTCCCTGCTCAGTGGTCGTTGAGTATTCTTGAAATAAAATTAGTTTCACGATCTATAAGAACACAAGCAGAAAAGATAGAAAATATTTCATGTAAAAATGCATTTTTTTCATTGTATAAAATTTCAAAATTTTTGTGATATAAAAAAAGACCAACTCCGTTTTTTATTTTCAGCATCGGAAACTTCCCTTGGAATACTCTTCTGGCAGCTCAAGTTCAAAATCGTGTATTCTTAATGTAAAGGGGCAGTTAAAACTCATTGAAATGAAACACTCTTAATATAATTTATTCTAATTGAAGAATGGCTTTTCCGTTTATTCTGATTTATATTACAATTTTCATAATTACTAAGTTGAATTATATCGTAATATGACGTGCACAGAATAAAATTCAACCGAATTTAATTGCTACGCAAATGCTTTTAAAGAATATTTTCATTACTTTTCGTTGCTTTATTCTTGTCAACATTACAGACAAATTTTTTTGTTTTTGTTTTTTTTTCATATTTACTTACAAGTCTTCTACACATTGAAATGAAGGTAAAAGTAGGAAGCAAGTGATTTGCGGAAAAACCAAATAAATATTTATTTATTTTATGTATAAAAATGAAAAATAACTTTCTCATTTGGTAGCGCAAAGACAGGATATGCAATTTGAGGTATTACAAGCATTAGTTCTATGAGTGACAAAATGAAGGCAACTAAATAAAGTAAATTAACAAATTATACTCATACACGAGTATAAAAAATACAGTGGAATTTCGTATAAGTGAAAAAGGATAATTTCAATAATTGTTTTTCGTTTAAGCAAGAATTTCATTTAAACGGGTATAGGAAAAAGGAAACCCGTAACGATTAAAGGATGTCTGCAGTAGCCTTAATTATTTTTTTTTAACCAAAGTTAAAACATATAATACATACTTATAGTAAAAAAAATAAACTGGAACCTTATTGGTTGCATGTAGTACGACTGCAGTCTGCAGACACTGCAAGATGTTTAATTGATTGCAATGGTGAGAATAATTTTTCTCTATTTCTTGCGCTTTTACAAACACTTGCTTGCGCTTGAAACGATTTTTCTTTCAGGCTTTTAAATTGATCAAAAATAATAATTACGAATTTTTGTTTTCAATTACATAAGTCGTTTCTTCCTTTTAATGGGATTCGTTTATTCATATTCTACTGTACGTAGATATTTATCTGTCGGTTGAATTTGTTTTCGTTGAGTTGTCAGTATAATAAAATGTAGAATAAACATTACATAAGTGCGTACAAATTTAGAATAAACTAATAAATTCGTCTTTTATACATACAATTTAAATCAATAAAATCTTGTAAAGTACGTGCTCATGATTTACGGGTTACAAAACATGTGCATTAAATATTTGCATTAGAATTATAAATAATAAGAGTATAAAAAATAAGAACCGGAATTTTTTTTTGAAGGTTTCTTATCGCTAAAATGCGTGAGTCTTAAAAAAAATCATCAACATATTTTGACAGCGATTTCGGAAATCGATCGGAAATTTTTTTTAAGTTAAATAACTTACATTAAGTATTAAAACATCACATTGCGTTCAGCAATCAACGTGTGTAAACAATTTCAAAGGAATTTATTTTGAACTTTAATTTCATGTAATCGGCTTAAAATCATCAATGTTTAAAATTCGTTTTTTTAAAATTAATTTCTAGTTTTGATATGTTGTTAAGTAAATACAGTGGAAACTAAAATACATGGAAACTTGTTAAGCGACATGCTGGTGTTCACTGCATTTTTTTTAATTTTTTCACATCTCTCTGTGTATCTGTCCTTCTATCAGAAACATGCGAGCCGTACTGTGCAAGAAGCTAAAATTTTTCCCCAAATATATATCACAATAGCCATTATAACTACAAAAACTATAAATATGAGATATTGGAAAATAAGAGTTTGTTCCCAGGACAAGTAATTAATTTTTTTCTTATTATTATATCATGATAAATTTTGCAGCCTTTATATTCACTGTTGCAGCTCCGAACTACAAGTGAACACTATTGCTCTTTTTAGTGAGGTATCATGTACATCCCTTGCAGTCCCTAACATTCTTCCAAGGAATTTTAACACAAGAAACCACAGAGCAGAACAATCGCATAGTTCTCATTTTGAATTCCCATTACTTAGTTCGTATGATGCGCGTGCGGCAAACCATCACGTTAAGACTATTAGCAAGTATAGCAAATTTCTATACATTGAAGGTGAATTGGATAATTCTAATTAATAACGTCTATACTCAAATACCCAATGCCTAGATTTATTTCAGTATAATCTAGATAATCTATTGCTATTCCCTACCCCTTTCGCTAAATACTTTAAATATAAATGTAGTTGTAAGAGGTAATTGAACATAAATATTAGTATAACAAGACTTATGTGACGGAAATATAGAAAAAATAATCACCCTTATTTCATTTGGCGTCGATAATATCGTCATCAAGTTAGAGTAAACATCACTTTAACTCGACATCAACACCTTTTTCATACTCCCTAATGGTCTTATGACGATTAGATGATTTATTTGGTTTGTAATTTTTGTTTAGCAGGTTTTGTTGGAAATAAATGAATACATGTCCGTTTCAAACTCTGATTCAAATAACAGAGAAAAGCAAACATTAATAGTGTAAAAGAGACTTCAGAGTCCTCAATTTGCTATCATAGGCTTTTGTATCGAAGATTATATCCTAAACTCTAGATGTCATGGAATGAATAGTGCGTACCCGAAATGTTCTTGCAAGTGCTCGATTTTTTCTAATTCTTCGACTAATTTTTCGAAATGGATCAAGTTCATAATTTGATTTTTTTCAGTTTTATTTCATTTTACAAAAAACCAAAAATTCACAAAATTCACAAAACAAAACTTTTCCGATACCAAATATACTGACAACAAAATCAGCGTCAATTCCAGGCAACATCGCCAGTAACCAATAACTGTGAATATAGACGCACCGTTGTGCTGCGTCGATGAGCGTTCAATAGAATAACCTTGAATAATTATAGTAACAACAATTGAATACATCGAAATATATTCATCTATTCTCTTGGGAATATTATAGTATAAATTACAAATTAATTTTGATCTAAAACGTGCAATCTATCAAAATAGTCATCTTTATAATTGCCGACGTAGCGTCAAACTAACAGCCAACTAAGAAAGTGTCTTGCGTGCCATTTATGAGGCCTTGGAGAATAGTTATAGCCTGTCAACTTTAGTCAATTGTCATCATAAATGAATACTTTCATCTGTGGGCTTGACGTGGCATATGACATCAGCAATAAATTTTATATTATTTTAAATTTCTTTATCTACTAAAGTTTCCTCAATCCACCGACAAAAACTGTGCAGAAACCATTCAATAAATTGATAGCTTTTCATATAAATTGTATAACAAGTCGACTGTGGGATCTGTTGAAATGGCAGTAAATAAATAATTTCTTTTCCATAATTATGGCTTTGGGAAATGTCACAATCAATTAATGTCTGAAATTATTTAAGATGGAAAATTAAACAGTGTTTTACAGCCTTCACTGGCATAATGCTACAAGAACCAACAAACAACTTTATTGTAGATATCTTCCTTAACGTACTGGCCCTGATTATTCTGAAATTAATTTTTTATTTTTTATTCAACCGCCTAAAATTTCATCAGCTCCAGTGTGCATTAAAAATTTCCTCTTATGTGGCATACTTCTTCGCAATTATTTTGTCATCAGCTCATGTTCTATTATTATTATTCATTGTTATTTTATTCCATTTTACTTATTAAATTTTATATACGCACTTTTGTAAGCGTAAAATTGTGTATGTTTATGAAATTTACTTTTAAATTCTACTCGTAATGAATTTTGTGTGGCACATAAAATGTTCTTATTCCAATAATGTTGGCAATTGAAACATTTTTATATAAAAATGTGCAAATTGCCTAAATAAAAATAGGATTTCATTGAATATGAATATATGAAGACACTCAGAGGCACATTTTTATTGTGAAAATAAAAATGCTTTTACATTATGAAACATTTTCTTTGGGGTCGGATGGAACTATAATTATTAAATTTCTAATTGAATACGTTAAAACATACTTATTGTTAGATCTTGTAATATTGAAAGAAGAAATAATAGAATTATATTTTAATGTAAATCAGGTAAAGAAAAAGAAATAATTGGTAGGCAGGAAAAATAGCAACATATAAAATGGATTTCCTGGCTAAAATGTTTTATCATTCTTAAATGAATTACCATAAACTAAATTGAAGTTATTATAGAGATTTTATTAAATATCATTTTTAAATGTCTAAACTGCTAGACATAGAAATAGGTCATAAAGATAGCATAGTTTGGTTTAGAAGACGGATGGGCAGTCATTTTAGGACAACCTTAAGTAAACGTAAATTATTATTATGATATACATAGAAATACATACATATAATTCTTATAGCAAATAACACAAAGATAATAGAAATAGTTTTTGTTGCTTCTCACTTCAATATGTACACATACATACATATACTACATACATACATTAACTTGAGGTAGAAACTCGCAGAGTCGCAGCGAGTAATATTTATCCAGAAGCTTGCAACACGAAATTTCATTTGTCGACTATTACTTCCAAATTATATTTTTATATTTATATTTATATTATATTTTCCTTGTTTCACAACCATAAGGGAATTTGGGTAAATTTTTATTTTTCAAAGAGCTCTCGCGCTATCCTTTGCTACAGAAATTTCTAAAAATCGTTAGATATATTAAGGCGAAATTATGCTTGTCCAGCCATCTGTTTCTTAGTATCTCAATTTACCGCTGTGCCGCTTATCTAAAATTTGTCCTATTTTCTGAAGCAAATTATTTGTCAACTTGTATTTTCCTTTCTGACCTTCGTAGACTACTAGGTAGTGTACTGGACTCGTAGTGCGAAGGTCCCAGGTTCGAATCCTGCCGCAGAACTCTGGCAGTTTGTGTTTGATAATTAAAGGGAGCGCACAACAAGCCTTCACTGGCTTAAGTGTATGTCGTATGACATGGGCTATCACACCCCTCCAATCAACCTAACCTAACCTAATCCATTTTCCTTTCTCGTTATGATTATTTGTCATTAGATGGTAAGCCGCCTGGCATTGCTTTCCCTATTTTATCTGTAAATAATTTAATTTTAAATTCGTATATAACGATATAGGGAACATAGTAATTCGCAAAAGTCTTCAGTTGGATTAATTATTATCAGAAATGAATATATGTAACGTCTTCCATACAAAATACTCGTAAGCTTTAAGTCCTAAAAGCCCAAAGGTGGTAATAGCGATATTCATAATTTAATATAAAAAAAGTGGTGACTAAAAAATGAGGCATATCGGTTACCACATAAAATATTGATCTCCATTATTAAAGTGTTTTTCTCATTGAAAATTTCGAAATAATAGACATGACACATGCCACATAAAGTAAATAATTATCATTCTATATCTTATTTAAAGAATTACTTTGTAATACATGCAGAGGGAAATTAAATTTTTTTTCTGTAAAGTCATAACGTATAGAAAATGTTCAAATTCTAGTTATTCCTAAGAGTGCAATAAATTTTTATATGGAAAATTTCATTGAAAAATCGATAAGTTCACATAGAAATGTACGAGCACGAAAAAATGGGTGTGATACTTCCTATACAAAAAAAAAAATATTTATGCATATTTTCATTTATCTGGAGCTTAAATAGTACAAACACACGTGAGAAAAAATGTGATACTTAAGTGAGACAGTTAAACTATTGTTATTAAAATAGGACTTGAATGTTTATCGTTTATACATTTGTATACAATTATATTATCTTTCATACTACAATGTTCAGTATGATTGTTTTAACAATATTATGAAAAATAGAATTTTCGTTGTGACAAAGTATTTACTTCGGTTAAAAATTTACTTTAATATTCATTTGTATTTGAAAGTGTGAAAAATTTAATAAACAAAATTCTAAAATAATGTTTTCAAACTGTTTAAAGTTCACTGATGATTTGGCCTAGCGACAAATTAAATGTCGGGATGTGAGCAACTAAAGCCACAACGAACGAAATATTTTATAAAAAAAATATGTTAAAGAAACAAATCAAAAATAATGACATAAAGAATATAATTATGTATGTGCACTGGAGATAAATGATTATTTCTATATATTTATTCTCAACATTTGTTGTATGTTTGTTGTGTGTACATAAATGTATTCAAATAGAAATACACAAAAATTCGAAAAAGTATTTTTCTTTAACATATTTAGTTCTGACAATCATCACATCTTGCCTATGAATACAATTTAAATGGTTATGATGAACAAAGTAACATGTTTGATAGAATCTTTAGGGTACAAAATATTAATATTATCAACCATTATGATTCTATCAACCAATATTTTTCTTTGAGTGTATTGATTATGTCTCACATTAGAGAATTTGTTTGAGAATAAGTATCTTTTTATGATAGCGGTCTGGTAAAAAAAAGAACATCCCGTCATTTGTAGATCAAAATATTTTCAATAGACATTAGGTAGTTTTAAATCATGTGTGAATGCCATAATAACATGGATACTTTGACGCTTTTACTTTAAGGCTTTTCTGTCTTTTGTAAGTTGCAGCAATATATAAAAGAAATTGCAAACCCAACATATTCCAATATTTGGGGAGGTAGCAAAAGCTGGAAGACACGTAGGGAGCCTTCACCACAGACCAAAAATAAAAAATTCAAAATGTTATTTATTGTTATCCTTCCCTGGAGCAGCACCCCCTTAGTTTGAAACCCGATGCACACAAACTGCGCAGCTACCTAGCTTGTCTGCAGAAACATGCAGAGTCTGCGGCATGATTCGAACCTGTGTCCGTCGGATTACTAGTCAAGTGCACTAGCTACAAGTCTATGAAGGCAGCCTAAATAAATAAATATATAAAAATATATATTATATATAAATAAATAATTCAAAATGTGCTAAAGACCTAGAATATCATTCCAATGTCATTCTAATGAGTCATAGGAAAAGTTAAAAACTTTACGACTAAAAAAAATTTAGCTATTTGTTATAAAATGGAGTAAGAAACAATGTCAATTTTCCCTCTGTTCTCTTCGAAGGCAGAATTATTGTTCGTTATCATGACTAATTACTTTTCGATGGTAAATATTTAGTTCCTCTTATAAAAATCTTGCTTTCACTGACTTTTCCTTTATTATATTTGCTTAGTTAAATCACTATTTTCTTTTGATGAACTAATATGAAAAAATTAATAAAATCTAACGTCGCGACGTAGAGGGGCAACGATAGTAAGTTTTTTTGCTCTTATGTACATATCGCAGAGGAAAGGGAACTAGGACATTTCACGTAACTAGGCCTTTGAGTGATCCAATTTATAAAGCGTTATACTACGGAGTTCGTTAACTTTAAAATAATTGTACACATCCTAAGTGAGAACAATCAAGCAGTACGGGGTCAGTTGTATGGGACACAGTCGGAAAAAATCATTCCAATCTTTGAAGAGTTATACTACTGCAACTCTGCCTGGTTAACAACTATTAATTTATTTCCTTTAAAAAGCAGAGGGACGATGCTCACTGTGACGTTTTTGACAAATTTAATAAATGGTGATGTTCTCTCCAAATTCTTTCTCAGCAATAGACATTTTAATGTTCCAAACAGAGACCTGCAACCGGTGATTAAAAAAAAATCAGATTAATCAAACACTCGAAAAACATGTCATTTTCGCTCAAACGTTCAAATATGCGTTTATCAACATTGTGTCTATTCTATTTTATGCTAAGCAAAATAAGGGTTGTTTGTGAACATGTAAATTTAATCTGTTGCCGCATGCCAGCTATTCAGTTTGAGTGTTTAAAAACTGTGTGTGCATGAATTTTTGGACAACTCTTCAAAGCACACATTTTTATTTAATCACATTCATGATCGAAATCAAAAACTTAGAGGCATTAATGCAAAAAGCATTAATGTGAAAAAGGCAAAAAATCAACAAGTGTACATTTATGCACAAGGTGCTGTGTGTTTATAGAATGGTTAGGCAACACGGTTGCCAGACTTAACAGTTTAATAGCATTTTTACGACGATACGCTGAAACAGATAATTAATCAAGAAATATATTTTTAAAATTATCCCGATTTTTACAATTATCATTTTGTAATTATATAGACATGTGTGTATATGTGTATACATGAAGGAGGTTATATTATAAGCAATGCGTTTTGTATTCTTCTTTTTTGTTAAATACAGTAAAGTATTTTAAGCACTTATATATTAAACATTTTATTATTATATTAGCAGCACCAGATCTCTCTCACTCTCACTGTCGCTCACAAAAATATAAATTAGCCTAAATCTACCACAGGTACAACGGTGGTCGTGTAGCCATGTAGCCGTGTTGTCGTGAAAATAATCATTTTCATATAAACGTGTAAAAATTTTGCGCTGTTGAATAAAATAATGTTGAAACGGGTGTATTTTATTGTACAAAGATTTTTTTTCTCACACTGAAACAAAAAGATTTGTTGAATTTGCTTCGGTGCCGCCAAAAATTAAAAAAAGCACCGAAATTTAAAAAAAAGCGCACCGCGCTCAGAAAAATACACTTAAAGACCCTTCTTTTTAAGTAATCTATGTACCAAACCAATAAAGCGGTATTATTCTTGGGAGTTAAAAACGACTTTAATTTCAGTAAAATTAAATAAAACAAACAAATTTGGCAAGGTTGAAGTATTTCTTATAAAAATAACAAGTTTTTTTGAATGAGTAAAAAATAATCCGATCTTTAAACGATTTTAAACCGAAAATTTCGATTTTTAAAGTTTATTGAAAAACCAACGTTTTTTGGTAACTTCGTATGGCATCCTTATTTCTCAACCACAATGTTTTAACAACCTACATACCTACACACTCAAGATTATGTGCCAGCATATATCATTGCATGATTTTTCTTAATATTCTTTGCAAAGAAAAGGCATGTTGAATAAATGCCATTCGTTTTTGTGTTTAATGAATGCAAACGCTCAAAATAGCTTCTGTGTTAAAATCTTGCTTGAAAAATTCATATAGGCATTTTTGTATTTGCCTTCCTAATGATTAACACAAATAAAGATTATGAGCGTACGCGCATGCTTGCTTATGTGTTGGTGAATAATTGGACACAAAAAAGTTATGCATGAGTGAAGGCATAAAAAACGTGATTTTTGCCGGTCTCTGGTTCCAAATCGATTCATACCATTAAAACTATCGTTATTTCATACTAAATATGCTAATGCGGCATCTATTACAAAAATGTGTAAAGATTTCTATAATTATTATAACTTAATTGATTCTTATACAAGTGTTGTTGTTATTAAATGCTTATTATTTTATTTGTTATACTTTCAATATTAAATTTTATTGTACTTAATATTCTGTAAGGATATTTTTCCATAGGCTTTAATAAAAGAGATAAATAAATTTTAAATTTTCAAACATGCATGAAAACTTTTAATACATTAAACTTAGTTTTCTAACATTTTTGTACAACAATATTTTATGTTACGCATTTCCCAACATGATAATCGTATAATAGCATTTTGTTGAAATTACAAAACTATCAAAAATAAATAAATTTGAAAATGTAATACAACATTACCAAACATTGTTCTCTATACGAGCATAATTAAAATTACAACGATTTTTCATAGTGAACGTCCGTAGAATTATTTTGTATTAAATATGCTACTTGCAGGAGCCCTATGCTCCTTGTAGAAGTTAAAAGGAACAAATATATACTCTTGCAAATAAAAGGTCCGTTAAACGAAATAGTAAAGAATTCTGGGTTCAATTTGTTTTAATGCCAAGTAGATGATTGCAAGCTCGTTTTCTTATTCCATAAAAAGCTCTTCTTTTCTACTCGTAAATTTCAAATGCCATGTCAATAGGAATTTAATAAAGTTTTTTTCCTCCTCCCATTAATCGTTTTGCATGAAACGAACTTTTTATTACTTGTACATTATTTAAATTAAAAAAAAATATATATATTTTTGGGACATTTATTACACTTAACTGTAAGGATGATGGCTTGAACTTAAATTTATAAGTGTTGTTCCTTGTGTAGCAGCATTGTATTTTATTGAAAAGGACTTTATCGATTTTTCTATCAACAAAATTTTACAGCATTAGTACTACTCGTATGAAAAGTGTCCTAATGAAGTAAATTGTATTAATATTCTTTGTTGTTATTTTTGTTAATGTAAAGTGGCATTAAAAAATAAATAAAAAAAAAATATATTTTCTGTTTTCTCTATCAGCATATTTTTTTTAACTTTGGGTTGTTAAAATGGGGTTTCATATACAATTTTCGGCGAAATTTGAACTCATAATAAGAATTTAATTATTGTTTTTGCACGCAATGAAAAAATATTGTTTAATAAATATTTGTTTCGGTCATTTTGTGTTCATTCCAGCATGACATAATTCAGATAATCAACTGATACTTATTGAAATAGTGTTTAAATATTTAATTTTTATTTTGAGCTTTTTAATGTACACAACAACAACGACTTAACAAATTCATGTGATATTATTTCAAGTGTAATACAAGAGTTCTTTTGAAAATATACGTCGAATTGCTTCTTTGCCAATTAAAAAATAAGAAAATTACCGAAATAATTATGAATAATCAAATTTGGCAGATACGAAAATAATTTTGATTAAAATTGCGCACAAGAAGGTTAATGATATAAGTCACCAAAATTGTTTTAAATTCTTTTAGCAACTATATTTTCATTAAAAAAATTTTTTTTAATCTCAATAATAAATTTATATAAACAAAATATTTTATCTTGTTCAGTCTTGGGACTTTTCACCACAACATTTATTAATTGCAGCTGTTTCTCTTTTCTCAAGAATATTGCAATTAATTTACCATGTATTTTTGGAAAATTGTTTATTTTTCCCCAACGTGGGTGGACTCAATTGCAGTATGTGTTTGCGTGCGTGAAAATTGGAGCGCAGCACAAAGAAAATTGTCATTTGCAATATTTTCTTTTTCTTATATTCATTTTTTGCTTTAATGGAACTTTATGTACAACCCGGTATGTATCGGTCCGTCCATCTATCTCAATCAAACGAAATAAAATTTCTTGCAAAAGTAAATTTCAGAAATATGAATATAAAACATTTAATTTTGTTTTATACGAGTATAATGATAGATTTTATAGCGATATATTCTGTATTGATTTAAGAAATAGTCTGTGAGTTTCTCCATGAATTTTACATGTTTTAAATAGATGGATACAATATAAGAACTAGATAATTTCGGAAAGATTCGTCCCCTAATGCACTTTACCATGATTTTAAAATTTATAATCAAACATACAAACAAAGTAACATGAAGTCATGGAAGTTTATTTTTAATTCGTAGCTGGCTGGTGTTGCATTTTGAACAATTTATTTTTCTTGAATTTTTTGTATGTTGTTTTATTTGTTTTATTGCATGTCCGTTTAATATTAAAAAAATTTTTTGTTTACTTTTCTTTTGGGGTTTATTTTTATGGCTCAATATTACATTAATATTGACTGTCATGTCTAACGTATTTAAAATTTATTATTTTGTAAAGCAATGAAAATTAAAATTGCATTTCAATTCCTTGAGAAAATTAATGTATAAAAAATTTATTTTCTTATAAATACTAATTAATTGCTGGATAGTCATAATTACACATAATCACATACTCGTATGTCGACCCTTCAGAAACAGGAAGGGCTTCAATGCAAATAAATTCAAAGAAAAATTATGTTAAAAAATGTTTCTTCACAGTTTTGTGAAATATGATTACAAAATAAAGTGGAGAAATTTTTATTATTATTTACAGAAGTAATTAAAGATTGAAATTAAATAGTAAATGTGGATTTCTTTCCTTATGAAAATTAATTAGAACTTTTATTTTATTTCCAGCAAATATATGTATTTCTCTAGCAAATGACTCGAAAATGTGCCAAAAACTTTAAAAGCACTAAAAATAGCGCCAAAAATCTATAAAGTCAAAAGTGTATCAAACGATTGAATGGTCGATGCTCATGGTGTTCTAAGAATCCTAATATACTTATAGAAAATACCATTGAGAATGCTTAATATGACAAAAAATCTCTTAAGTTACTTAAAGTCCAAATACATTGACTAGTAACATCTTGAGCCATTGTAATCACTTACGTTTGGATAGAATCGATCGATGTGTATGAAGATAAATTTAAATTTAACTAGTACAGACAAAACCCATATTTTTAGCGATGCCAATTGCGCAGTTAACAGAGCTCTGGTAAGCAGTTAACAGATACCCCAAATTGAACTAGGTTGATTTAGAAGGCGAAAATATAGGAACTACGAGAAGGATAAAAAAACTATATAGCAGGAAATATGCTCCAGGAGTTTCTCAATGAAACTTAATGAATGTAATAGTGGAATATGTGAAATAATAAAAAAAAGAAAAAAATTTCAAACCGCATTTATTAAGCTTGCAAGATTATTTTAGATATCTCACTATTATATTCCATTTAAGCAAACTCTGGACCACCATATCTACAAAGTGTGTTTTACAACCCCCTCTCCATTTTTCCAATATGTCCTCTAAACTTTCAAGAAATAAAATTTTTATAAACGAACAATATTATCGCTCTAGCATATATCTAGCCTAATCTTGGTACATATTTCCTGATATATAGTTTTGCTGGGCCTTTTCGTTGGAAATTTCGCCTTCTAAATGAACCCTGGCCAATTTCGGATTTCTGTTAACTGGTTAACAGGCCGCTGTTAAATTTGTCTTCACACATAAAGAATCGACATTCTCAAATTGGCACTGGCTTCGCTGATAGATTTTTTATACACAAGATGAGAGCATTTACTGAAGCTTTTAAGAACAAAAGGTTAATCAATATAGTGTAATAGGATTCAGTTATGGTATTTTGTTTAAGTATCAAAATTTCAGGTTGTTAAAATAAACTTTTGAAAGTGGCAGCAACTGCCATTAGTCCATAACATAAGTACATACTAGTACAAAGGAATGTAGTCTACTAAATATTATTTAAAATAATCATTTGCACTAGACTAAATAAAATTAAAAGTATATATTTTTCACCAGCATGCATTACAAGAATTAAACTGAAATATCATTTTGTACTTAATCACTATAAATGTAGCAAAAAGAAATGAATGCTGCAGTCTACATTAAAGCTTGAAGTCTTAGTCGTCGCTTATTATTTCTTCATTTTGATGGGAAATATCTCCAATTTATAAAATTTAATTAAAATACACAATGATTGGCTTTACAGTAGCGATATTTCATGAAATTTAATACATGCAACTTGTTTTGTTCTCTGATAGGAAGGATATAGAAGCAACTGGCAGTACATCAAATGTTATACGATTTCTTACAACATTTTTTATCCCAACTGCTTAACTCTACCTTCTATTGGCAAATAGATAAAATTTTATGCAACAAATTTCAAAAATTAATTCTTCTTGTGAATGCAGTCAACATCTACTCAATCTAATTTATTTTTCTTGCAGCCTGTGAAGATTGTTTTTTTTTTTTTTTGTTTTGCCTAATAAATGCAATCATTGGCACCCAAAGGTGCATTTCCAATTTTTATTACATCACTGCTGCTAGTTTTCTATTCGTCACTAAACATAAACAAAATTAGTAGAATTTTGTTGGTAAGTGTTAATGGAAATTCCAAAATTAGTGCAGTATGCTAAATTGCAGGGGGGGATACTCCTGTTTTTATAGAGAAGAAAGTTTTTTTTTTGGAAATAATTTCTTTAGAAGATAATTAATAAAAATTTAAATGAAATGTTTACGACAATCACCAAATGCGGGATAGCAAAATGTATATAGACTAACCCAACGTATAAGTCTGAAAATTTTGTAATGAAAATGGAAAATACTTGTATGTAATCGTATTAGTTGTAAAATATTCGGAGTATTGCCTACACTTTTACAATTTATTTTGGGCAAAATGTCTAATGATAATAATATGAAAATAATGTTGTGATGAGCAATAGTTTTTCGGTATCATCTACTTAAAACAAAAGTTGTTATAAATTTTATAATTTTTTTTCTTGTACAAAAGCTTAAAATCATTGTCGGTATGTATTACATCACTGAACAACTTGTTGTCTTTAAGATCTTCAAAACCGACAAATGAAAAAGTGCACATGTATCAGTAAAAAAGTGTACATGTATTTTTTGTCTTAACAATATTGACAGTTGTAGGCCCTAAGTTAGGATCTTATAGTAAATAGTAAATAGTAGAAAAATTTTATTTGTTGGCTGACATTGATTCAGCTTTGATTGTGTATTTTAGACATTTTGGACTTGTAAGCATCACTTAAATTTTCTCTGGTTGTTTCTAATAATTTCAATTTGATCAGGTTAAATTGTTATAGGGTTCTGTAATAAAATAAATCACTCGACTAATTCCTTTTGAAATTAAAATGATGAGATTTGTGTGATTTTTTTTTTTTTTTTTGGAAAATCCACTTTAAAAGCCGATTTAAAATTGTATTTTTATTTCTGTTCAGTTTTTAAAAAGTAAAAAAAAATAAAATTTATATCAGCGGTGTGAGCTTGTATTTTCAACGCAGTAATAAATATCACGAGCATATACTTTTTTATTCTTTAGTGTTTTCTTCACATTAAAAAAATACTAACACATCCGTAACGTACGTGTATTCATATAACGTATACGTATACGCATAATTAGAGTGATCGAGGGTCTTTAGTCAAAAAATGTTTTGCCGTTTAACTTGTGAAAAGAAATATATTCAAATGTTGATTTTAAAACTGAAAAAGTTATTGTGCCACGCCCCAAAATACTTTTTATATTTATTTGAATGTCTGGGTGATTTAAGATGTATTTTTTTAGAATATTAATTAATTAAAAAAATATTGTCTGTATGCACGGAAAGAAGTTGTAGCATTTGAAGACCTTTAAAATGAGGCTTAGGGAAAAATTACGATGTGAATGGAAAATGGTTGAACCACGACCATATGGAACTTTATGGAGAACGCAGTTAAAGTTACTGGGATATCGGGATTCTCAGAAATAAAGCCTAGAAATTTTTTTGATCAACATTATTTACTTAAATGTGTTTAAAAAAGGACCGTAGAATGAACAATCAATTTAAAAGCTGTAGCGGGAATGAAAATACGAAATCTTCTCTTATGCATACAATTACGACAATATGCTCATAAAAATCAAGTTTTTAAATCTGATAATTTTTACAAAACAAAGGAAATTAATTTGACAAAAATCTCACAATTAAGTTTATTCATACATTATCGTTTTTGGTCCAATTACAATTACTGTGTTCACATTTAGTCCTTTGTGACACATTATACGAAAGTGAGATTTGAAAAACTGTCTCTTTTATCTCGTATTTTTTCCCTTGGCACTTAGTCACTTCATATGAAAAAAAAGTTCCCTTATAACTTAAGCTTTAAAAATATTAATTTTTGCTTTTTTGCCATAAAACAACTCTCAAAATTGTTTCCAATCCCTGTCTGGGGTACGCGAAATATTTAAAAAATAATTACGCTCCTCTTAAAAAATTATCCCCAAGATATTAACTTGGGATTGTTTTACTTTTTATTTAAAATTAATTTTTTTTTTGCACCAGCGAAATTCAAAAATATCACATACTGAGTAGGGACATGTATTACATTATGCTCTGTGTAATATTTTTATTTTTATTTTTATTGTCCTGGGGGCTCAAAGGTATCCTTCATTCCAGCCATTTGAGTCCTTTTTATGCTGTGCAAATCACTGGTACATATCCCATCATGTTTTCAAAAATTTAAACAGATATTTGTACGCAAACTCCCAAAAGAATGTAGAGAATTTAAATATTAAAATTTTGTAATTCACACTTTGTTTTAATTTTATATTTTAAACTTAAAAACAATATTTATACACATTATTTATTTGTTAAAATACATTTTCAATTATATAAATTTTTTTTACGGCGTTATTTAATAATAACTACGAAGGGTTTTAAAATGGTTTATGAATTATACCCTCGTTTTGAAAACGTGTTATAAATTTTTTTTGTATATTATTATGTGGTATACAGATGACATCTTGCAGGTCTCGTTATTGTAGTAAATGTAGTTCAGTTACGATTCTAACATTTACAACACCATGGCAACAAATTGTATTAAAACTTAATTTACTATGTTGTGGTTAAAAAGCAATAGAGAAAGCTTTAGTAAAACGTCATGTTACAAGAGTACTTTAATCAAGGATACTGGCCTTCGTAGACTAGTAGGTAGTGTACTCGACTCGTAGTGCGAAGTTCGCAGGTTCGAGTCCTGCCGCAGAACTTTGGCAGTTTGTGTTTGATAATTAAAGGGAGCGCACAACAAGCCTTCACTGGCTTAAGTGTATGTCGTATGACATGGGCTATCACACCCCTCCAATCAACCTAACCTAACCTCAATCAAGGATGGGACTGTAAAATATTTTACAATTAGTCTAATAAAGTTTCTTTTTCGTAGAAAGGTTCATTTCATTGGAATATTAAAAAAAAATCGGATATTCATGAACAAAATCCTACGCACAGATAGAGATGGCAAAAAAAAATATTAATCGATTAATTAATCATATGATTAATTGCAGAAGTAAAATAATTGATTACAATTAATTGCAATTAGTAAGAACTAATCGATTAATTGCCGATTTATAAAAAAAATAATAATTAAAAGCAATTTACTTGAAAAATTTTTATTTTTTATTCATCCATGTTTGTAAAAATAATAACTTTGACAACCTTTTAGTTGTTAGTCGGTTTCTTTTTAATGTTGCGGTGGATCCAGCTTTGGAAAACAACCGTTCCGCAGGTACTGATGTTCCAATCAAGTGGCAATAATTTTTCGAGACCTCATAGAGCTTGGGATAAACTGTTTTCATGTCATCCCAAGCATCTACTACGTTTGATTTAAGTGGCAAAACTTGGGAGTTTAAATAAAAAGTGAGCTCGTCTTGAGGTTGCACATCGTCACATGCTCTCTTTTTTTTGTGCGCGAGAGTTTTGTGTGGAGCCCAGAAATCAAAATCATGTTCTGATTCAACCGATGACTCACTTGCTGTTTCCATTTTGTCATCTTTTTCGGTTATTTCAGCACGAATATATCTTAATACCGACGACAAAGCCAATGGATTCTTAAAATTAACCCTTTTAAATCTGGGATCCAAGATAGTGGATGCAGCTATGAGGAAAGACTGTTCTATAGTCGCAAATCTTTTATCAAATTGCTTTAAAATCTCTTGTTTCAGTTTTTGTGCTGCTGGTTGACATGGAATGAACTAGAGGTATTATTTGGCTGAGAGTTCCATGTCGTTCGCCACTTATCTGCACTGTCATGGCCTCTAAAGGCCTTAAAATTATACATATTTCCATTAGTTCATCCTTTTCTCTTGACGTTATCATGGGCGGAGAATCTGGGTAATTTAACAAAACTTGGCTGACGTAGGCGCTAAGTTTGATGAACCGCTCGATCATATAATAGGTGGAATTCCAGCGCGTATTTACATCTAGTAAAAGTTTCAAAAATTTACCCTCTGGTACGCCAGCGGCTGCTTGCACCTTTCGCATGTCGTCATTGGCTTTAACGCTGCGTTTGAACCATTTCACAATTCTTTTGCATTTTAAAATAATACCTTGTACAGCAGAAATATCTAATGAATTCGAACAAACCAAATTCAGCGTATGTGCGAAACATGGAATATGACGCTTTTTTCCGAATTTTTCATAGATTGCATTGACAACATTTTTTGCATTGTCTGTGACAACAGCCTTAACGTTATCTTCTTCAATAGAAAAATGTTTCATTGCATCGGACAAAATCTCAGATATATGGGAAGCTGTATGGGACTCACTCAATTCATACACACCAATTGTTCCATTAAATGGCTTTGTATCAAGCAAACCATGAACGGTTATTCCCAACATGCTTTTCATGTCTATATTAGTCCATATATCAGTGGTCAGGGTTACACAACGCAGATTTGAAAGCAATGACACACATTTGTTTTTTTCCACTTCATACAGTTTATCAATTTCAGCCTTTATCGTGTTCCTTGTTGGGACTTTGTAAAGTGGGAAATTTTCCTTCATAAAGTCTAAGAAGCCAGCACCTTTAATAAAAGTTAAATCTCTTAGAATAAAATAATAGAATAATAAATGAACACAAAACATACCTTCGACAAAGGTAAACGGCAAATTATCTTTGACGATCATGTGCATGATTCTATGTGTAATTTTTTTGTTTTTTGTTCCGGAGGAATAGCTCTGAATGTTGGAAAATGCTTTTAAAATTAATGGCTGACTGACGGTGCTCCTCAACTGACTTGGCCGGCTACTTGGCTGACTGGCGCTACTACTCGGCATTTCATCTGTGCTACCTTCGCATTCATTTGACATATCGATCACAGTATCCACACTATTTTCATCAATAGTTTCACTGTCATCGTCGTTTGTTTTGGAATCATGCTATAAAATAATGCATTACGCAGCCAATCTTAGAAGAAAATTAACTATTTTATCTTATCTTAAACTTATCAACTTCAGCTGCATGTTTCAATTTTATATGCTGGAACATATTTGATGTGTTGTTTGAAAATTTTAACTTTTTTTTACAAAAGTTACAGACAACCAGGTTATTTTTTTCTTTAATAAAATATTTCCACGCTTTACTTTTTATAGGTGCCATTTTGCGCAATGTTAGTGGAGTTAATATCGACGTCGTTGATGGCGTTTCAACGCCGAAAAAGATTGAACTTTTACGGCGTTGCAACGCGTTGAGATTAACTGCTCTCATACAATTACATACGATTCAACTTTTTCTTTGACATTTGACGCCGTCGACGACGTCGACATTAACTCCAGGGTAACAAGAATCTTAATGATGTAAGAAAAAACAAAGAAACAATGCTGCCAAGCACAGATAAAAACATGTGCTCGAAATAAAAAAATCGAAAAAAAAATTAATAAAATACTAAAAATATATGAAAAAATAACGATTATTTTGCCAATTAATCGATTAAAATTGCAATTAATTGAAAGCAAGTCTACGATACAATTAAATCATTAATTGGTCAAAATTAATCGATTAATTTAATCTTTGTAATTAATCTTGCCATCTCTACGCACAGAATAATTTTGTTTTGGAATCACAACTAAAAACTTTAATAAATGAGAACAAGATGTACAAATTTTTATTAAAACAAGAGAAGTTTCGTGAATTTCGCAGATATTTTGTTTAGATTGAATCATAAAGATCTGTAGAGTCGTCAGTAATATTTGTTGTTTGTTGTTTTATTTTGATTGCATTATTTGAAGAAAAGACTTTTCTCATATTGGCTTAAAAACTTCTAAAAATTTTCCAGTTTTGGATAAGTTTATTCATTCGATTCATCACATCCTTTCGGGAATTGTTAATAGTTGAATAGTTTTAAGACTTAACACCTAGAAACAGATTAAAATTTTGAATTTTCTTATGTTATTAAAATGGTTTTATTTTTTCCATCCCTGATTAGAATATATTGAAGGTTAGCAACACTCAGCTGATTCATTTCTTTAAAATACATTTTTAAAATAAAAGCACTCGTGTTCTAAAGGGAAAAGTCGAAGTTTTATTATATCAGCGTAATAATTTAAAATGTTCTTTTTTCTTATCAAACTTTTCTTATATTACGAAATACTATTTGTATTATTATCACTCATAACACGAATTACGTTTAAATAGTTTTCTTTAACTAACGATGTCCTGAGCTCTCAATATTTTAATATTTTTTTTTGAATCTAATTTATGTTTTTTTCAGACTGTAGGTTATACATTAATTTAAGTAAAACTCCTTTGTTTTATTAAATTTTATTCTTCATTATGATATAATTGTATACATGTTGCAATAGAATTAAAATATACTCAAGTTGAATATGAACTGTTTGTTGTGTTGTTTGTATAAAAGCATTCTAAGCCTAATACGATTATGTATTTTTTAATGATTATAGACTATAGGGAATTCCCATATTGTATTTGTTTCGTTTGGCATTAGGATACGAGGTTTGATGTTTTTAAATTGCTTAAAGTTCACATACGATTTGGCTTAAAGCCCAAAAAAAAAATGTCGGCATATAAACAGCTAAAAATTCAACAGACAAAGTTTAAATATTTTATGGGTACAATCCTGATAAATTTCAATATTAATTATAACAAATTTTTCTTATAAAATATCTTAATATTATTAAATTAATTAATAAGCCCATAAATAACACATCTTTAGACCTAAACTTACTTATGAAGCCAAAGCACTTCATATCAAATTATCTTTTATATTTTACAATTTAAAAAAAATTTTTTTTTAATTTTTGACTTATTTTTTACTTAAAAGTTTTAAAATATAAAAGGTACAAAGGTATGAGATTTTACTAAAAGTATTACAACAATAATAGTCTTATAATTAAATTTACAAAACTAATATAATTAAATACACAACCTTAAGGAAAATTGTTCAGAAAAACCTTTTTGATAACTGAAGGAGTTATAAAGAAATTTGTTTGGATAATCACTAATACTTCATTCCTAACGAACGAATTTCTTATTGTTTCAAAGTTAGACAATCTGCATTTTTTATTAAATGTCAGTGTCAGTTTTATAGTAAATGAGTTTATCATCTTTTGTCCAAAGTTACTGTGGAGTAAATTTGTCGGATACCTGCGAGGAAGATCATGAATTATTTTCAAATTCTTATTTTGTATAATTTGAAGCGTTTTTTTGTATGAGTTTTTGCAGTTTTATGAAACCAGACTTGACAGCCGTATGTAATAATTTTACAATTTCAAACAACTCATCTCTAAAAAAAAACATAAAATATTTTTAATTATTGCTTTTTTGTTTGAATTCAGTCAAATTCAATGTGGCATTTAAAAGATTTGCCACTGTGTTTAAATAATAAATATTTAAATTTATATTAATGCAATAAAAAATCATTTTTAATAGCGAAAAAGTTTTAGTTGTGTTCAGATTAGTTGCTGTTCCTTTTATCTTGAAAATATTAGTTTGAAATTGTTTTTAAACTTTCAATAAAGTGTCTGCTGAAACATGTTATTTAAATTTGATATAAAAGGATGTGATATTTTGTGTATTTCTATGCTTGAGATAATTTACAAAAGAGAAAAATTTAACGCATGACTACCAAACATAAAGGCTATTTTTACAGTGCAACAACACTCCAATAATTAGAAAAAAGACAATAGTAGCTTAAAAATGGGATTGTGACAACATGAATTTATTTTCAAAAAAAAATCTTAATCCATTACCGTAAGATTGATATTAATATTGATTCTTTAATACTTTAAGGATTTGTTCATTAAAACCTTATTTTCAAAAAAAAAAAAAAAAAAAAAAAAAAAACGTTAATCAACATATTTGCGTCACCTTTACATGGTAAAATAAATATCATTATATAACATTAGCATGTACATATTGAGATTCACAAACAATGACAAGACAACACGAAAATGCAATTATTTTAATGGCTGCTAGGGCTTGTTTTCCGCAACAAAGACGCTGGCTGAAGTTGCTTTCAAAATAACCTGAATTCTTTATAAAAATAATCTCTTTTAATCAAATATTTCAATATAAATTCTTTTGTGTTTTTAATTTTACTTTATTGCTTAATTATTGCATTATTCTTTATGAACCTGTTTGATTTGAAATACATATGGGTGGTATACACCCTGAGGAAAATTTTGTTAATTGCCCCACAACTTGCGACAATAGTGCCATTGAAAATGGGAACGTACCCTGAGCGGTTAAATAAAAATCTTGAACCTAAGTGATGTAAATGTTGTAAAAATAAGAAAAAAAACAAAAGTAAATATTTTTCCTTGGGTTAAGGAATACACGTACAAATATTTATCTGCAAATTTGAAAATTTTTCTTGGAGCCACTGATCGGAAAGAGTGAAGCAGCATGTAATTCTAAGTGATACTCATATTTCCCAAGTCTAAAAATACATCTAACCATACAATAATTAAAAAAATATATATTTTTGGACTGTTTATCAGTTAAAGAAATATACGATTATTTGAAAGATTTTTGCTGACACGAAGCTTTCGATTAAATTTTGCTCTAACGAACGCAATGGTAAACATTTTCAAATACATTGTCACGTGCACAGACGTGATTCATGAGCGCATTTAATAATGACTTAAAACCTAACATTTATTTCTCAGTTGCATTTATTAAAAGCAAGTTGTTTTTCTTACTTTATGACTTGTGTTTATATTCGTATCGATTTTTGTCAAAACTAAATGAAATCAAATCTCTATATTTTTTGACCTTTTTTTTAATAATTCTAATTAAAATATTATTGAAGTATAAGTCCTTATTAAACCGTTTGAAAGTTTTATTTGTAATCAATATTTCGGTACCCTTGAAGTATCAACCGCATGAAATCAAATAGATTAAATGAAAATTGTAAATCAATTTGTCAACAGAAAACAATATAAAAAAAAACAAAATTTTATTGTATTATTTCTAACAACACTTTAAATATATTTCAAATTTCCAAATCGCTCAATGTAATACAAAAAACATATATAAAATAGTTTTATCACAAGGTCCTTAAGGACAATTCCCTTAACTCGTATCACATAGACCGGAACTATGTATCTAAGTTCTTTTAGGTTTATTTGTAACCAGTTCAGATGAGGTTGAAGTCAGTTCTATAACTAATTCACTTGGCATCATAATCCGTACTAGTATTATGGGAGCCGTTCCACGTAAGTTTCTTGAGAAATCAATTTCTCCCTCCTGTATCAAAGCCGCTCAAAGTAATAGGTCCCTTTCATCTAAAGTGTTAGAACTTGTTTCCACACCCATCAGACTGATCACATGATATAATCTGAGTCACTCCCCTTCCACCTAGACTATGTAAATATTTATCGGAAAATAATATATAAATATTTTTACACAACATCCCTAAATTGAAATCGATGTAAATGTTAAACTTAATTACTTCTGCAATTGAATCGAAATCAAAAATTGTAAATAATTTATGAGGATAATAAAACATATGCATGATGCCAAAGAGGAAACCTACTCGTATGTAATATAATGAATTTGTAATTAATTCTATGCATATCCGATCACCACCCAATAAATCAATATTCAACACCCAAAATTTATAAGTTTAATTAGAAATATTTCAAGGAATTTAATTCATCCATGCATCCATTGTCTATTGCTGACAAATAACATGTAGTGCACTTTATAACAAAACCAAACAATTCAATATTTTACATGGAAGTGTCTTAGCATGAGAAGCTTATAAAACTTTTGCTGCAAGCTTAACTCAAGGCAAAACGGGAAACTTTATTATATTCACACTTATCGCAGATCTTAAGGGAATAATTTCTTTATTTCCCTGAACAATAACTTGCCAATGTCAATTGTTAGGGAATAAAATAAAGATCTGTGGTAAGTCGAACATTCTATTGTGAATTGATGTAATTTTATTTTTTACACGTATTTTTGTTGTTTTCGTAATAAATTTTTATTATTCAATAAAATGCATAGTATTTCGCTCCGATTTATGTTATTAAAAGAAGAAAAAAAAAACTAGAGAAAATAAATACACAAAATTTGAGAGATGCATCAAATCCTCTATGTTTATCGGACGTAATGTAAGTGAAAACAAGTAGAATTCTTGGCAGTATGTAAGTATATGAATAGATTGTTTGTAGGTTCCAACAACATTTCAGAATTAAAAAATCATCTTTGTAATAGAGAGTCGTCAGCAATTCCCGTAGTTGTGAAGTTAGCAGCACGTCTACGGCTATTTTGCAGAATGAAGTTATCAAAAGGGTGTTGGGCGGCATATGAATGTCGGTGTAGCACAATATTCTTTCAGTGATGTGTTGGCAGAAGTTTTAGGGATTTTTGAAAACAAACTTTTTCCGGGGTGGATTTGTTGGCCAAATACAAAGCAAGAAAAAAAGCCTTTTAAAAATTGAATCAAACAATTACAAACAACTATTAAAAAAAAAAAAAACGCATGAAAACTACTTATATTGTGGTTCCTTTTCTATACCCAGTCAAAATGTTTGTAAAAAAGTCACCTAAAATTTGAGGGAAAAGCCGCGGGAATAAAAATCGGCAATGCCATGTTTTTTTTCGAAGATGCGAGTTTTTTCGCGTGAAAGTAATTCACGATTGCAACTTTAGGGTAAAGGGAAATATTTCGAGGAAAAAATATTCACGATAGGGGTGATTAACTACAGTAATGTAGTAAACTTTAAATGGAAAGGGTTCTTGTAATTACCTGCGAATGTCATTATGGAAATCCGTAACTTGGGCTTTCAAATGGTTTAACATTTTTGTCTTTATTTTTACTGCTATATAAAGCATTTTCATATCACTTATTTCATATTATTGGGCTTTATTTGATTGGGCTTTATTTTATTGGGCTTTATTTGATTGGGACTTATTTAAGTCCTAAAATTTGCTTTTGGATTAGTTCAATAAATTTCGTTAGGACTCATTTTTTTTAGATCCTATTTCGTTAGTACGTATTTCGTTGGGCGTCAATTTAAATTTTATTTGTAACTTATAAATAAAATTAAGGGTGTCGAATATAATTTGGTTTTCTCTAACAATTTATGTGAATGTTTTATATGAAAAAATATTGAACTACAGATAACAATATTCAACATTGAATTAAAATGTTTAATTTAATTTGCAAACACGATTGTCTATTGTTTTCTGTTACTCAGATAATGTCGAGTATTTGACAATACAAGTACTGATTTTCAATCTTGCCTCAGCAATGGTGAGAGACAGACATTGCAACAGCAAACCCAGTTGTTGTCAGAAAAGGGTCAATTAATAATTTATTGGAATAACAAACATTTAAAGATAAAAATTACAAAGGATAATTCATATATAAAACGCATGTATAATGGAATTGTAGTAGTAAATTACTTTAATAATTAAATTCTTGAAACAGAAGAATATATTTTGAATGTTTTTTTTCTTTGAAAACTATCCTCGCATATTTATACTCATTTTCAACACATTAAAATTAAACTTCATTTGCATACGTTCCTAGACCAGACCTTTCCTTCGCACAATGCATTATGTTTGTTGTTTGCATGTTGTAATGTTTTGTATGTCTCGTTTGCAACAGGTGTTGAAACATGATGAAATTTATCATTCTTTTGAAATCTTTTTGGCCTTTTAATATTAAACATTTTGTTGTTCTTTCTTTGGACATTTTTCTAATGGTTTATTTGCTTTACATATGTCAACTAATGTGGCAAATAATAAATTGTCATGCAAATCAAATGAAAAAATAATTGATTTATGTGTGTTGTTTTTACAATTTTCCTCCGGATTGATGTAAATTATTTCTTTTATTCAGCAGTTATGGATTTTTTTCATTTGTCTTAACAAAAACGATTTTTCGTTAATAAAATTTAAAATTTTTATGCATCGTACATCGACTTCTTGAGTATCTTCCTACAGTTTTATGTGTCATTACAGTGGTCTATTTGTTTTTGCTGTATTGAATGAATTCAAAAGTCAAACTTATTTTCACCTCTTTAAGACTGTAGGGTGGTTTGGTTTAGGCAAAATAACTCTGACTTAATTGTCACAGGGGAATGGCTGTAATTGATAATCTTCCGCTCCACAGCCGAAGTAGTGGATTTTCAGGTAGAAGATTGCTTCACTGCATTTGGAGTTTGGTTTGCATTCTTTAAATTTTGAACAAAACTGGGACTAAGAGTTGAGCTTTAATTTGCGCTTTACCGTATACACTATAAATGGAGAATAATATCCTACAAAAAAAAAATAAATTTTATTTTAATTAATCAATTTGTTTGAATCAATAAAAAAGTTTGTGAATGCGCACTTGCAAAGAATTTTTTGAATTCTGTAATAATTTTTGCAGTGTAGCATGCCTGAGTTCTTTATGGTTTATCGAATAATTTTTATGCTTTTTATGTTCAAATTATATAAAGCTGCTGATGCGCTATAAACTTATAATATTCTTAATACGCTACGCTACCTTCGTGCCTTTTTGACGCACTAGTTTTAAAAGGTAAGTTATTTAAAATTTTTATATAAAAGAAAAGTTTATTCGAATGACATTGTTATTTTTTTTTTTAGATGTATTGCCTTTTATATAAACTGTCACTTAAATTTGAATTAGAAAATTTGCAACTTTCTTTAAATTACAAACAATCCTGAGTTCTACCTCCTCCTTAGAGAAAAACAGAAATATTCTTAAGTTGTTTGAGTTATAATACCATCTTCAATCCACATTAAAACTTCATCGCTCTTAAGACTCAATGTGCCACTGATTGATACCTTAATTTGTAAATATTCCCACAAGTTTGGTTGCCACACATATTCGCTTGTCTGCTATATTTAGGATGTTACTAGCATCAAGAGCATAAGACGATAAGACAATTTAATCTTCCATAATATGAAATTAACAACCATGGAAATTGAATTTTAATCTAGTGCTGGTTGGATTTTCATTTCAAGTTCATGTAACGTAAGAGATACAAGAAATAACGTGTTAAAAAAGTTGTTTACATTTTAAATCGATACGTTGTTCTAGACTTACGTTAGAGGACACCGTCTAAGCCCAAAAGTTCAATAGTAAAAAAAAATTAAAGATTTTACTTCATTATTTCACAAGTGATTACAACTGATTACATTTTCGTTGTTTCCAAAGTACCCTTTAAAGCATTTTTTTGACTTTCTGGAAAGTTAAATTGGGAAAATCTTGATTGAAATGAAAAAAGGACTTATCCACTTAGATTAACTTGAAAACAATAAAATGATAAAAAAATATGTCTATTAAAAATGGCCTTTCATACACTATAAAACACATTGTTCCCATTAACAATTTCTTATGCTTGCAAAAATTCTGTTTACATCTAGTAGTAAATGGATTTATCGTTATGGAACTACAATTTAAAAAATATATACCCTTCTTAGTGCGTTGCGAGTAGATTACAACTCAGCTAGTGGCACGAAAAAGGATTATTTTATTAAGACAAGCCAAATTTTGAGCCATTTGGAAAAGAGCAAAATTTTTATGTTTTTCTACATAAAAATCTCTGCATTTGCTTGACATCCTAAGAAGCTTTTTTAGCCAGTTTTCTCCCAAAACTTGCTCTCAATTCTACTCTCTGCTGAACTTTATGATAGTACTATTTCATATGCATTTCATGGCACGATGAATAAATGCTTTCAAGTTCGAGTTCAAATATATTAATATATAATTATATAAATATATTAAGGTTAATTGTCCTATGTATAGGGCCATGTAAAATGTACTGTAGGATTCCACTTAGAATACTTCTTAGGAATCGTTTTTCTCGAGAAATGTGTTCTTGTTCTGACGTGATTTGCTAGAATTTGAAACGATTTTTCGTTAACCTACTTCAAATTTGGTTTGTAAACCACTGTCGGCCATGGTGTGTTAAAAAAAAAAATCCGTGGGATGACGGGAATTCGTTTTTCATAATATCTTTAATAAGACTTTAAATTCATCGAAGAGGTTCCCAGAAAAAGAACGCCTTCCAATGACACGCCCCTGCTAAAATCATTTTTACTGCTTCCATTGAGGATCATATTGGCTTCTTAAAAACTATGCTTTCACTGGATTAATTTAATTCTTTTATTGGGTCAAAATTTAAATTTACCATCAAGCACCTATTGGCCTTGATTAGTCGTAGATATACAATAGATAAACTCCAAGACTATGCAAAATAATTATTTTTTTAAATTCAGAAACAAAAACAACCTGAATCGAAATACATATTTTTTGAAAAAAAAAAAAATGTATTTTTTATAAGATGGGAAAGATATCAGCGAAATTAATGAATGATTATTGTGGTAATCGGGAATTAGTTATTAGTGTTTTGTATGTTAAGAGAATAATTTCTATTTATATTTTTATTAGCTTGAGTCGAACTCTAGTCCTGAACTTGGCAATTCAGATGACAATTTTTTAATATAATTTCTATTAGGGAAAAAATAAACAGAAGTCAATTACATTAGCAAACACCTTCAACGAAATTTTATTTCTTGTCCATATATAATCGAGAAAACTGACGTAATTTATCCGTTAATATTAACGAATCGAGAACCTTAACCCCATTGTTTTCACGATATTATTGATATGTCTAGTACATTCGTCTTTACTGTTTTTCGATCATAAATTTCTAATATGAAAATGTATCTATATAACAAAAGTTACTTGAGAAACCAAAGTATTTCGCAATGTTTCAATAAAATAATCTACAGTCTCAATCTCTGACTGGTATAGAAATTAAAATTAAATTATTTCTTATTTATTCAAATTGAATTAGAATTTAATATCACTTTAAGAACATTATTTAATGAATTTAATTGATGGGTCAAGAATTGTATACAAAATGAAAATCGCTTTGGCTTTTGATCTTAAGGTTTTAATTATCATCTACAATCGGGGTTATTCGAATCAAATAACGTAATAACGTAATAATTGGCAATAACTTTTCATTACAAATAAGCTGTTTATTAATGCGTTAACTATCAATTAAAATGTTATTTTAACTTTATGTAAAGAACGTGTAGAATTTGCCCTCGATCAATGCAACTCCTTGATTATTGAAACTCACAACTTGTTCACTATGTGAACTCTATTAGAACGATTTCATAAATTAACTCAGTTATTGCAAATATCTCTTTCATCGTTAGTTCGACTTTCTGTTTAACTATTTTTTAAAACTATTTTTAAACAAATAGCCTTGACTACTTTGGGTAGAGGAGGACAATAGGGCTATAAACGATATTATTGCTTTGCCAAATTGCTGTATAAAAACAAATACTTCATCTAACAACACACAATCGGAAACTGTCGACTCTTTTATTTAAATACATAATTTTTCCACTAAAGTTCTCGGCTCCATTCTATATGTATAAATTTACACGTACATTAGAGTGTGTTTTTCATTAGATCTTTTATTTCAATTATATTTAATTATTATTTTGTTCATTGTTATTCATATTAAAATAAATGAATCCATTGAAAAAACAAAGGATTTGTACGTTATAAATGACCGACTTCATTTGCCTTTTATGTATGAATGAGTATTTAATTAGGATGGACATACATCTAGGGGAGGAAAAGAATATTCCATTAATATAAATGCGTAAGAAAACATATGACATGTATTTAAAGATAAATATAATAGATTCCTTAATCAATTTCTTTAGCAAATGGTAAAGAGGTAAAAGGACATTCTTAAACATTAAATAATCATAGTAAATTTAATGGAATGAAGAAAATCTAGAAAATCTCTAAGAAAAATATGATTTAAAATATACATGATAGACGTAAAATAAACTGTGATTGAAAGAAACGATAATAAGAGCTGATATATTTTTTGAAAAAACAATTGGCCATTATGGAGTACCCATTATCTTTTCAAGAAATTGCACTTTTCAAATTCAATTTTTTTAAATATACCTACACATCAACATTATGTCATAATGGCCTCTTATCTTGCGTCGAAAAGTTTTCTTTAGAGAGGATTTCTACCATATTTCCCATGAAAGTCGAATATTCAACATATTTGCTTAGAATATAAAAGGACAAAAAGGATTTCTGTTTTTTGCGAGTATGGAAGAATAGAAGACTTAGTTCTTTAAAAAAAAAGTATTTGCATCGTATTTGAGTGTCTAATAATAAACGGTCCTTACACCGAATTTTTGTTAGAATTGTAGCGAAAAATTAATCTTTTTTTAATGGGGATTGAAAGGCTGTTTATTATTTGGAAAAATAATACGAATCGCCCATAGCACTTATTTCATCTTTTGAAGGAGTGTTAGTTGCAAAAAATCTTTAAAATTGATAGTAACGAAAGAAATTTGTTTCTTTTTTCTAAAATAGTTGAAGAAAAGGGTCTTAGTCCTATTTGAAAAAAAAAAATTATAATATTAAAGCTTAAAATGAGTACTGGAAAACAAATTTTAGGATGAATAACCAATAGTCAAAAGCTTTCACTGCTTTTTTCTTTAGAAATTAAAACAAAAATAATAATTTTCGTTTTTAGAGGGCGGATTTTTGCCTTTTTTTTTAATTATGGGTTCGAAAATCAGGTATTGGAGAGGTTTTTAATGCATGGATATTTAGCAGCAAAATGCCTTAACAACTAATTTTTTTAAAGAAATTATAATAACAATGATATATTGGAACATAAAAAAATAATAAGGAGAAGAAAATTCATGTAAACATGGCTAGAACCCTCTGCAGTGTTTCTTTTTATCCCATATTTTGTTAATTTAGTTTCTTTTCTATGTCCACTAATATTATCAGCGGAGTTTTTTATGTTAAATTTATTAATTTTTTAAACTTTTTAAATTATTTTTGATATTTACTATTGTATTAAAACCAAGTACATCCTAGATAATTTTTCTTATATCTACTTTTCTGCGTTGTACCATCTCTATTCGTTTAACCAATATAATTAAGAAGCTTCTCAAGAATTTTATATTCCAAAATTATTATTATTGCCATGTGTTCTTAGTTTCCTTTTATATCAGTAAAAGGTTTTGTTAAAAAGTTAATATTGACCTGATCCATGCATAGTCTAATGTACGATTTTTGTGATGCGTTTAATAGTGCTCCGCTAACTGCTAATCACTACCAAAATCGGCTTTGCAACTAATAGAAGCTCGGGTATTTATGAAAGCCGAACTTGCCGCGAAAAATACTAAAAATTTTAATTTATCTATTAACCACAATATTTTGGCATTATGTATTATTTTTCTGAGGATATTGAAACAACTGTGCAACACCTCGCATTCAAGTGAAGGACATATACTCTTCGCTTTTATTAAATATTAATTTTAAATCTTTTTTTTTGTTTTTTTATAATACAGAGTGAATAATAAATTTAATAAAATAAAGTTTATTATAAAGAGCCTAACAGCTTAATTATTTACTTTTGGCTGAACAACTCAACCATATTAAATGATAAAGTAATGACTACATGACATTATATTTATTTATTCGGTTGGATAGAGTCTGACTCGTGTTTATATCCTTTTACAGCGATGGTTTTCTGTTAAACCACAAACAAAAATACTTTTCTCTTACAAATCATATGAATGCAATTATATTTGTTACATGTACCGAATGCTCCAAATAAATGATGTTTTTGGAAATAGTTGGCGCGTTTTCTCATCAACTTTTTTAAAACAATTAATGCAAATAGAGGGTGGCTCATTTGAGATTGGATTTTGGATGAAGATTATTAAATGACTACTTGTCTCTTTTGCAATCTGAATCCCATACAGATTGAAATAAATTCCAGCAGGGCGATATAAAATACTTCATAGAAATTGGAATAATGGTCCTCTGAATAGGTAGTTTGTCATATATATTTTGATAAATTTTAAATTAATCCTGCTATGTTTGCATCGATCACCAAATAGAGAAAATTGAAAATATAAGAAGCTATTTGTCGTCCTCCACTTATGGAAGTTTACATAAATACTTGGTGCTCCTTGGTAAATTATCCTGCTTCGTACCAGAGCTGTAGATGAAAGATTCCCTTTTTAATGAAACAGCGAATCATTCAAACAACGAATTATAATATTATGAATCCCTTTTTCCAAAAAAAAAAAAAAAAAAAAAAAATAATAATAATAATAATAAATAAAAAAAAAATAAATTAATTGAGTTGAAATATGAATGCATTCATAATGAAATAACTATACTTGAATGCATTCATATTGTGGATAATATGACTTGAATTAAATTTAGGATTAATTCATGGTTAATTAAAAAATTTTTGAATCAGTAATTTTGGAAAAAAAAACATGAATTGAATTAAAATTGGAATAAGTCCAAAAAGAATTGTTGAATGTTGAAGCATAATTTAAAAAAAAAAATTCTTACAATTCGTTTTTGTTTCCAACAAAATTCAAAAAAAGAAAAACACACAGAGAAACTAATAACAAAAACAATAAAATTTTTGTAGTAAAAACTAGTTTAAAATATTTAAAAAAAACCACTCATGTATTGTTCATTAGTGTTCAGTGTATTCTCTCATGAGTTGTTCATTAGTGTTCATTGTAATCTCTCATGAGTTGTTAATTGTGATGTAAGTGTGGAATAATTGTGAATATTCGATGAACTTTGTTACGTTGGTTGTAAGACCATTGATTGCTGGGTATGGCTTTAAACTGCGAAGATTTTAATTCCCAGATATCACTACTGGGAAACCATTATTTTTGGGAACTTTTTCTGGGCTGGATTTTTGTTGACTCTTCTTTGTTGATTTTGAGAAACTCGATCCCGTACCTGCAGATCAAATATGTCTAGGTGGTCATATAAAACAATGGAGTTCGGATGGCTATAATTGCTGATCGATAATATTGCCGATTTTTACATTAATTTTTTTTGAGGTGGCTAAATAGTCCCTAACAAAGTACATACTGAAGTATAAAATTTGTCAGGGCAGGTAATACAAAAGCAAAGTTTTGCATAAGAATCTTGATCTCAATTTCACTTGGACTTTCTAGTCAAGAACATGACCTGAAAGTTTCGATTTTATAATATTCATATTATTCATGTCTGTAAACACAACAACTTAAATGTTTGAATCGACTTTAATTTGTTCCAGAAATAACCACTTACTGCAAAAATACGACCATCATATATAAATATAATTAATCTACAAAGGAATATGCAGGATGGAAAGTTGCAAATGCTTTCTGCAAAATTTAGTTATAAAATTGGTGTAAAATTATAGATTATCGTTAATAATATAGGGCCGCAGATTTGAATTTCTTTTCATATTAGGTTTGCATCAAATTTTTACAGATCTTTTTTGAAACTTTGAACTTTTATGAATAGTGTTTGTATTTGGGATACTAAAGTCAAACAAAAGTATATTGTCCTTAATATCATGTTACGCAGATGTCCAGTTTTCGTTACAGGAAGCCAATTGATTTGAAACACTATTAAAACCATGTACAAAAAATACTAAGATTGAAGTCTTTCGCGGACGCCAAATGATCCAAACTGTTTGGAAAGTGTTTCGGCTTTTTAGGACACACACTGCTCTTCTGCACAGTGTGATCTTAAAAAATAACAGCATATAAAAACTCATATTTTTACTGTATTATCTGGTTAATATCATGACATCGTTCAAATATGATAGTTAAAAAGACAACATAAACTTGACACTTGCTTGACACTGTTTCACTCATTCATTTCTTCAACTGAGAATTTCAATACATCTTTGACGAAATGCCGCTTAAAGTTGGAAATAATGTTTAGGCATTATTAAGACATAAAACAAAATTACTATTATGTTGCCTTGGAGAAGTGCAGCTTTAATTGCCTAAGGGACTTTCAAAATTTCACACCTTTGCCATACATTTTCGAAGAGTTAAATAGCGTCCTTATTGATAACAATAGTTTACAAACGTTTTTCAACTTTAATTTACATTAAATGAAAATACACGTAATATTGCATAAAACTTTAATTTAAGTTGTACATTAATCCTTCAGGCAACTGAAAATGTTTTTGTTGTCGAAAAAAAATATATTAACTGATATATAAGCTCGAATAAAAATATATACCAAGAAATCACCCTATTAATGTATGAATGATGGCTTAAGGCTTCACAATTTGTTGATGAATATCAACTCAAAGTACGTATAGAAAATTTTTTTCGCAGATGTATGCTAATTAGCAATAAAGTGTCATTTTTAATTAAAGCTGTAATCCTCATGAATAAGCGTAAATACTATGGCTTATAATATAATATTGTTTATGGCAGAAAAGCTGATGATGATATGCTCATGTACATAAAATAACTAAAATTTTGCTTCATATATATTTTCATTTTTAAATCACTTTACCATAAATCCTTGTGCATACATTTAAACATTCGCTCTGATCATCATCGTTAGCGTTTAAATAAGAACTAACCCAACGAACATGTTGATCACGAAACGTACTGATTAAAATTTTTTAGTCATTTTTTACCAGTTTTCTTTTTTTCAAACTTATATTTGATATTAAGAAACAAAGAGTAAAATTGGCTGCCAGCAGCATCAAATTAATCTTAGAAAACTTTTAGAAAAACTACACAACAAACCATTAATATAAAAAGCTTATCCTGCAGCATATGTTGAATAAAAAAGGACTTATTGCTTCTGAAATTCCTACGCCAGGCGTGAAGACTTTTTATTTGTTTTAATTTCTTAAAAATTATTAAAAATAATGCAAATAAAGTCCTGTACTTGATTTTTATTCCACACAAAATGAGAATTACATAGTGAAAGGCAATCAGAAAACTTTAAAATAAAGCTTCTTCAAATAAGTTTTATTCTAAAAAGTAATACAAATTTAAGGGTATTGAATTATAACTACATTTTCGATAAGTCGTGATTTAAGAAAAAATCGTCTGTGTTTGCTGGGCCAAACGAAATTTATGGTGGTGAATGTTTATATGCAATATATAATTTAATTATTTCACTAAATATACATACAAACGTATGCATGTGTATATCGTCACCAGAAATGTAAACTCCTAAATTTTGCATTTTAAATATTTTTACATCGTTCCAAGAAATGCAATTTCTTGGAACGCCCAATTTTACATTATAAATATTTCACAACAGAGATTAAAACATCGTTGATAGGAAAACTATAAAAGCTTTTACAATTTAATGTGAAAACCCTATAAATTGTACTATTATACTCGTAAATCGATTTTTGAAATGGATTAAATAAGCGTACAATTTGCAAATCGGCTTCTGGTAAATCTAGTGATGCCTTGCATTAAAATCGATTAGTTTTTAAAATGGTTTGAACAAAAAGCAAACAATTTGCAAATCGATTTCTTGTAAATCGAGTGATATCCTGCTTGTGAATTCAAATTCAAATTAAATATCGTAAGCATCAAACACGAATTAACAGTCACAAAGTGGAAGAAAAATAATAATAAATATATTCTTAATAAAATATGTTCAACATTGTAGAAAAAAAGTCCGGTAATATTTGTTGTTACTTATAAATTTTCAAACTGTTTTGGTTTTGAAAGAAGAAACTCAGAAATTTTTTACAAAAGTGAATGGAATAATTAAATTTGGAGGAAAACTCGGAAAATTTTTACAAAAGTGTATGGAGTAATTATTTGGTAATTCTACACACTGAACCTAAATTGAGTTTCGTCACAGAAAACGAAACATATTTCTTACTCAACACAAATTTTTATAATAAAATTCAATGATTTTCAAGCGTTATTCAACTGTTAGTCTATTCATGTTGCATACTGAGCACTTTTGCCACATGTCAAGAATGTTGTTTCTGCACTGACAAAATTTACACTGAAAAAACAAATACGAAAAAAACCCTTCAAATGCTCAGCAGACAGTTAAAGGTTTTTAAGGTTCATTGAATACTACAGGGTTAATAAAATTACCTTTGCATTGATATCGACGATTCAATTAGGGAAGGATATAATCCCAAATCAAATCCTTTCAAGAAGTTGCGTCCAATGATGCACACATCAGTGTTGAAGTTGGCACTTATTTATTTTATGATAGTAGTGGATGCAATGTAACAAAAGCTATTTACATTATGGATAGACTTTAAACTTTGCAGAAATTATGGAATGCCAGGTCACCTTTGGGGAAAAAAATTTAAAAGTCCTTGAAGAAAGTTTTTAAATGCACACAAATCAATCACTCATGAGTTTGGGGAGGATTTCTTAAATTAATTTTAACAGCTAAAATATTTGTGTATTTATTTTTATATTTAATGTTAAAATATATCGGGAGTGTACCAAAAAATATCTGAACTTTTAAATTTTGTTTTGTTTTTGACGATTCAGTTTAGGGGCTAAAGAAATGTCGGCATATGAAATGCTAAAGCCACAACAAAGAGATATGAACATATTTATTTATACTTAATTTATCCACATGTGTAGCAGAAATTTTAAACTTTCATTAGCTATAATTATTTCATATTTTTCATCAAATATAAGTTATTAATAAATTAAAGGAAATTTTTACTCGATTTGATTTTGAGCTGCTTGATTCACTTGAAAATGAAACAAGTAAAGTCACATGGTTTCGATTTTCAGAGCACCAACAAATATGATTTCGTTTTTAAAATGGGAAAGTTTCTTGAATTCTATTTATGTAAAAGGGCTGAATATTTTATCAGATTCCAATTAATTTTATTATTAAAAATTAATAATTAAAGGCAAGCAATTCCAATTCTTGAAAATGTTCCAACTTTTGTTTGTTTGTGAAATTTTCGATATCTTGTGATGTGATTTGTGAGGGCTTGCATGTGCAAATATTTTTTATTATTTATATGGGAGCATTTATATCGATATTATTATCCATAGATCCATTTGCTAACAGACGAATTACATACATTTACTTAGGTATTTTTAGTTTTTCTCGCTAAGAACTCACCTGATCATATGGACGAATAATTCTTTAGAACTATATTATATCATAATTATTGAACTATTTGTGATATGGCTGGTGTGATTCTAAGCAATTTTAAAACAAATTTTCGTGTACCATCCACTCTTGGCAGTATAGTGTGAATTATTTATTTTTATTAGCAGATTTATGAAATCAATAAATCGTTCGTTATTGTCAGCAAGTTTTGGGCCGAACAACCTAGACCATTTCAATTTTTTTTGTTTGTTAGATAAGCGGTTTGCATGTTCAGCGACGATATATATTTTTTTGCTGTTCATGCACTTTCTCTGCCTCTGTGTTTATTATAATTATTCTTTACTCAGCCTACCACAAATGTCAATATTTATTATGCAAATAATATGAGTAAATGGATTTCCGATAGATAATCGAAATAAAAAAGTCCATATAGAGCACATTTCATTTATACTGCGTTATAGTAAACTTACTGTGTTGAAAATTATTATAATATGAAACTCCCATTTAATAATTAATTGATTAGCGGATTTTAATAAATAAATTGTAAACGCATCATTAAAATTTCAAAAGATAATTGAAAATATACGCAAATAGTTTTATGAATTTTATGAAATTGATGTTTTAAAATTCATGACTATAATTGATTTAAATATACTTGAATATAAATCGCAATTTTATTGTGAAAATTTATCTTCATTTCGCTTAGATTAATTTACTTACAAATTTGAAAGTTTAATTAATAAAATACGGAGAATGATAAAGAAAATTTTGTAAAATGGCACAAACAATTTACGAGTTTAAATTTTTTCCCCCTGATTTTGAGCTAGAAAACTTCAAGTGTCAAGCAAGAGGAAAAAAACTTTTCGACAAACAATCAGCAGTGAAGGTTATTTGAATAAATTAGAAACAATCAGAATAAATTAAAACAAGAGTGAAAATTGTACTGAAGGAGTTGAAATTATTCAAAATTTACTTCGATGTTAGTCTCTTTAATTAAGATCCAGAAATGAATAAATCATTTTTTATTTATTTTGCTACAATGAAAGAAAATTTATAGTCCAGAATTCATAGTTTCTTTTGTTATTTTAATAACATTAAAATATACCATTTATATTAAGAGATTCATCTTTCAAAAAGGGGCTCCAACACCGATCTACGAAAGGATTTGGTGCAATGAGAGATATTTATTAAAACTAGGAAACCTTTAGTGCAAATGTTTGACCATCATTTCATTTATTCAGAGAACCGAACCTCTGTCTAAAGATTTGGGTCTGGAAAATTTTTGATTTAGGATATTAAAAATCTGTTACATATTTTTACAAAGTACTTTATACGTCTTTGGAGCAAAAGGTACAATTCGGTGAAAAGAACAAAGGGTAAAGTAACACGTTGGCACGCACAAAAAGGATATTAAAGCTAAAAAGTAAAGACACCCTTATAGTTTGCCTATAAAAAAAATTTAAATATAAAACTTCAAATAATCTGACACTGGGGTTGACTCTGTGACCAAAGATGCAAATATAATACCAAATTAACTTTATAAACTCTACAGAACGAGCCCTTTTATAGTAAAAAAATAATAATAATAATAATATCAGTTCACGACAGGCGCATACTTGTCATAGTGTGAAGCCGGAATCTCTAGAATCTTATGAGTTACTTAAACTCATACACATATTTATTTTTTCTTGTTAAGTAGATGCATTAAATTTAATGTTTCTACTATTTTTCTTAAATTTTAATATTAGACACTTTACTCGTGTGTTAGAACTCAAACATACAGTTATCAAATCGGCCAGAAACAACAGTGGCAATAGAATGTGTATGATACAAACATTTTGTGTTAATCTTATTGAGAATAATCTACAATCTCGTGTGTAGGCAATTTGAATGCAAATGTATAAAATGTCAAAATGAAAACATTAAATTGAATAGGCAGTTTATGTATGCGCCTACACATACATACACATGCACAAACACTCGTATAACCAACTTCGAACAATTGATATCGCTCATACGTACCGATGCTTCCAAAAACGACCATTTTTAGAACTATTACAAAATGTACACACATATAAATACATACATACATATATATTTACGTATTCAAATTTAAGCACATGCCTCCACTATGAATTTAATTATTTGCTTTGGTTTATGGGGTATTCCGTATATGTCAAGCAGTTGAAATGCCCAAATGTTTCCGATTTTAGTAATTATATTAATGCAAGTTGGATCCACATAAAAATTATTTTTATTGCTTCAAAAAGGTGATTACTTATTTACTTATATGAAAAGCAATATTTGAAACTATATTTATATAAATAAATTATAAGAAAAGGGATCTAGTGGAATGTTGCCAAAGTAAATTCCATGCTTCTGTTGTGTAAAAAGACATCATTTTCCACGATATAAAATAAATAGAAAAGAACAGACATTCCATTAAAACTGATTTATTAATTATCTACTAAATAAAGTGTTTATACTTGCAATAAGTCCATGTAATTTAAGGAATTATTTATTTTAATTTAACTTTTTGTCAATATTTTTCAAAAATCGAAAAACATTTTATTTTAACGATATCATTCGATATTTTGGTAAAATATTAAAAAAAACTTGAATTACATAAATAATTCTTATAATTATAAAGACCTAAAAGCTAGAACAAATAAACACAATTCAGCAAATTAAAAATGATCGAAGAAAATTTTAATTTTTAAAAATCTGTAATATAAAGATTTTTGGCCAAATTATATGCCATGTCATCTCTTTAGTTTTTCGCTTGGATGTTATACATTTATATCAAATTTTAATTAATTAATTTCTTTGCATACTATGTGCAGACATGTACTTTATTTACACAATCAGGACCTTTTCGCAATTAAGGCTTTAATTGAATTCAATTTACCATACAAGAACTTAATTAACAAATTGTCAATTGGTATTTGAATGCACCACAAATTGACTCGAATTCCCTATGCAACCGGATGTGAAATATATTCAGTGAGAAAAAAATTCTGTACCGAGGATAATTGACTTACCAACTCACATATTTTTATTTTATTTTCAGTACACTGGTCACCTGCCTTCGTGTTACCATCTAGTAAGTCAAGTCTGCGCAATCACAAAATTAAATGTCATAAAAAACATTTTCTTAATTCTCAAAAAAAAATATCTCTTAGAATAATATTTTGTATGCAAAATTTCTAATATATATTTTCTAAAACCAATATAATCACATGAAAATATTAAGATAAAGCTCTTTTCCTCAAACAAATTAGCATTTGCTAAATTGAATATGTGTGAATACCAACGTCGATAGCTCAATTTAAAATTTAATTGCCTCAATTAAGTTGCACGTTTGAAAATGGTGTTATTTCAAATTTGTCTATTTTATTTTGTGTTATAAACTGTTATGCTTTTATGCCTCCAGCCAACAGGGCTAGTAAAATTATATTTACCTTGGCTTTATCGAAATTTGAGTCATCAGAATATTTTGCATGACCAAATTTATTGATTGTTTAACTTTTGCAGTTAAACAAAAATTTTTTTATTTCGAAAAATTTATATTTTGTTAAGTTGCTTCCAAATGGCATAAAATTTGGGTACTAGAACTTTAAGGTGTTTACCTATTGATGGCCAGATATGACAGAACTACCAAGGTGCTTCAACGTAAACTACGTTGTCTAAATTCAAAAATATTGCTCCATTATACATCCATTATGATTATTGTGTATTATATACGAGTATTTGTGATCCCAACTAGAGCTGCTGATCCTAATATAGATCTGCCAAGTGATACTCGGTCCATACATTGACACAGTCAAAATCTCAAGCTGTAAAAACGATAATGCCGGCATTTCTAAAGAGCGTAAGCAAGGATACCAGCACTTCATCGAAAAGATCATAAGCCTAGTTTAAAAAATCTCTAAATATACAACCTTCAGTTCTCTTGGTGAATTTGTAGAGTATTATATATAGTGGATCCTTGATTAGTTTCATCAAGGATGCGGAAGTAGTTAATGCACTATATACAGCTAAAGATAGTATATAAGTTGATATTTCCTAAATGACATCTTACACAGTGACATTATTTCTTATCGCAAATAATAGTTGTTTTTAAGTTTTAGCTAAAAAAAATAAAAGAGAAATGTTTGAAAATAAGAATCATACCAAACATAATCCTTGTTACGTGAACTACCTGTGGCTGCATCGATTTTTTTTTTAGTTTTATTACAAACGTTAATACAATTATAAAACTTTAATTTAAAAACTATTATCTGAGTATTATTTCCGATACAAAAATAATGATAATTTTTCCAGTTTTATTTTTTTTTCTTGGAAAATAATAGCAATTTTCCTTTGTATATAAATTTTTCCAGACAAAAGCAATATGTTTTTTCTAATATTAACTTATTTTATGTAAAATCTGCCTGCAGAGTCTATCTATTAATAATTATTTGTTAAATCAACTTATCAATAATAATTATTTCCTAAGCAAAAAATAAAACATGAAACAACTATTGTCCTCCAAATTACAAATACTCGTAAAACTTGAAAAATAATAAATAAAAAATAATTTTTGTAATAAAACACAACCGTGTATTTGTATAACGTAATTAAATTTTATTGAAATTAAAAAAAACAATTCATATGGAATAACCCATATGGGGGCTTACATAAAAAACCACAAAGAAATTTTCTGTGCTCAAAAATCATTTACACATACTAATACACTGTCATTATGAGAATGTGTTAAATACCAAGAGTATGACACGCTTTTTTGAGTGTAGTGTCACGTAGCCATATACGCAAAAGGATGGTTTGAAAATTATTTAAGGTTGCGAGTTATTTGTCTGGGAAAACGCTTATGACTGCTCAATAATACACTTAATATCTATGATTTACTCCTTACGACACAATAGAAATAATAAATACTTTCAGAGATTAAATATCCATTTTACGCTTACCATGGTGGTTAGGATTACTTCTGTCCTAATTTAAGAAAAACTTTAATGTTCACCCTCGCATAGTTTCCCTCCATTTAATATGAATGTGCAGAAACATAAAAGCAAACATTTAATGTAACATTTTATCTACCTGTTCACGAAAATAAGTAGAAATTTAAAATTAAAACTGCTTTACCTTTAAGTTTTTTACTCCCAAGTGAAAAATATACATATATCGCCAACTAAAATCTAAAAGGCGAATTTTTAACTTATTATGACATTATTAACTAAAATTTATATTTATATTTAAAAACCATACACATTTTATTATTAAAAACTTAAAGTCCTACTACTGCCTGTTTATGCGAATTACATCCTTTCACTTGTTAGAAGACTTCGAATTGTTTATATTGGAAACAAAAGCAATTTTAAGTTTTTTATTGTTGCTTTTAATATAAATATTCGAACTAATGAACGAACAAAATTTTCCTTACCGCACTTTATGACTTTTGATTAAAAAATTCGGCATCTGTTTAAATATAGGCATATTTTTGTGCATAGAGTACTTTCGCTGCTTCTGTAAAAAACAAAAAAAGAAAAACTACTTACGGCCTTTGGAATTTTAGTGGACGACATAAACTCTAGATATAATTTTCCTAAGTACTTACGAAAAAAATAAAGCTTTATTTATAGCATTTTAAGGTTTCCGTGTGATATCTTTCATTTTATTCATAAATATTTTTCGTATGAAACCGAGGCAAAAATAATTTGATTACTTGAGGTATAGTCAACTAATGGTTTTGTGTTATCAAAAAAGTAAGGACACTTTGAAGAATTTTCATAGCTCTTCATTTATTTAATGCCATTAAGACATAAACATTAACATAATCAACAAAAAAAGCACTTTATTATCACTTTTAATATGGAGGTATATCTCATTATATGATTGCATTAGACATAATTCATATAATAACGGCTAAATATTGGAAATGATAATTTGTTGCATATTTGCATTGGAAACTGAAGCACTGGTCCTGTTTGCTTCCCACTATGATGACTTCTAATGTAGCTATAGGAGTTTTTACCAATTTTCGTAACAAAAAACACAACATTCTAATGTATCAGCAGTTATTACGTAGTTGACGTTGACTATATATAAAGCGTCTTTTTTCCCAGACTGTAAGTGGACTACGCAGAGACAACCTTTTGAAAAATACCCTCATTAAGGTGCCAAAATGATGCCATTAAGAGCCTGATTGATGAGATGTCACTTACTCCTTTATTCCTTTATGCGGTTACCGGTGTAGACTGCGGGTTGTGGAGGTCAAATTATATTGTCTTGGAATGTCCAACCATCAAACATAAAACTTTTTTTACTATTAATTTTTTTTTAATTTGTTTGTAAACAAATACGATTACAGTGCAATATTTTTCCTCATTGCCTCTAGGCCTTCTTAGGGTAACATTTTCAGAATAATTAAACTATTTTGTGGAGAGAGCAGAATAATTAACTAAATTAAATTATTTAAATTTGTGAATTTATACAGAAAAAGTAAAAAAACTATTTGCTTCAAAAAAATCCATTCCCTTAATAGATTTAACAAAAACTAAAGAACTTATCTTAAATACATATACAGGAGTATATAAGAATCAATATATTTATTTATTTGATTGCTGTAACTGCAAATTTAAACTATAATAAAACTTTATTTTGAAAGCCTTCATTCAGTTGTAGTGAAGCAGACTAGAGTCTCAGCTGAGAATCGCACCCACAATCATATCATCGGTAGGCAGCCGGTGGAAAATCTTAATTTGCAGCTTTTATGACAATAAAAATTCAGGAAATTAAACTTGCTCCAAGGACAATAATCATTATATTTTTTGCAATATTTGTCAGTGTTTTCTTTATAGTTTCGTATTACACACAAATGCCTTTTATGGATCCTCCACCTACAAGCTTGCATAGTTCTCTGCTGATATTAAGATTTTCAAAAAAAATATGTTTTGTTGGTCGATAATTTGCTCTATGAAATTTATCAAATATAATTTTTTAAAGATTTTTGGCGTGTGCTTTCCAAAATTCTGTTCACATTTTCAAATGATAAATTTCGTCTTGCCAGCAACATAATCTTTAAGTATGAATGATAAATCACGATGATTTCTGCGTTGACACTTTTTTTGACATAGACAGTTTAGCGTAGCCATATTACATTATTCACTTTATCCTTAAGGATTCCTAATGACAGCAGTAACAGGAGCAGCAGCAGCATCTGTAACATGTTCTTCAGGACAATGTTTAATAATTAAATTTTTCATCAGTATAAGTTTTTTATGAATGTGATTAATTATAACTGCTAACAAATTTATTTAACTATTACAACTCCAACATATAAATCATATTCCAATTTTGGAATTTCCTCAGAAAATTTATTATGCTGGCATATGCATACATTTGTTGTCATATTTCTTAATTTATTTTTGAAAACATTTAAAATATGAAATAAAACTGTTTCACATAACCTATTAATTCACATTATTCATAGAAAAACTGGCAAATTTGAAAAGGGAAATATAATAAATGCCAAGAAAAGGATTTAAAATTCCTGATTGTCACTATTATTTTTCATACAAAGTTGGGACTATATCATCTTTATTTATCATTTCAAAGAATTTTTTTCTTATGGGAGGCATGGCTCATATAACCCTGGAGTGGAGCATAAGATAGAGCTCCAATATGGAGGTTCTTTAAAAAAAAAAACATAAACTAATAAAATTTAGTTTTATAAGGATTAACGATTGAGCCATTTGAAATATTAATAATGGAGACATTTCCAAGGTGATTGTAAAATTCAAAAATATACTTGCAATAAAATTGATAATTTCGAGGTACGAGTAATTATTTGCTAAAAGCTCTACATAATTTAAATAAATTTATTAACTGGAAAAACTTCAATTGATATCAGAGGCTGTAAAATTATCTAATAATGAAGAAAGCAACTCCAATTGGAATCAAATATAATTTTCTGCAATTAAATATTATTTATGATTTGTGGGGGACGGAGGCGCGTTTGAAGCAATTTAATAATCCAGTTCTTACACACTTATACAGTATGTTTTTTGACTTAAGTACTAAATTATAAGTGCTTTACCAGCAAAGATGTGTGAATTTTCCAAGGTAATTGTTGACATTATTATTTCTTTTTCTGTTCAAACAAAATCAATGCGTTACAGGCACAACAAAGTGTTCTGAGATGAAGTTCCGATTACAAAATTTTTGTTGATTTTGCACTAAGATCAACTATTCCAGAGAGAGAAGACGTACAAAGTTTTATACAAATGGCAAGAACTAAGGCCTGTAATGCATGCCACATTAGGAACAACTGTTGCCGTTTTTGTTCGCTCATAATTCCATTTTAATATTAACATATGTAAAGTACCTAAAGGAATGGGTATCTATTTACATAAAAATACACACGTGCATGTCAAATATCCTTTATATGCCATTTAGTTACATTTGTTCTAAAAGAAGAGCTCATTTAATTTAGGTCTTGTTAATAGGAAGTAATTAGGCACAAAGGTTTTTGTATTAAGCACGTCATTACCAAATCAAATACAATCAGGGCTGTAAAAGGATGATAGATACTTGATTTTAAATTCACCATTAGTGACAAACAAATAAATGCATTTCCTTTCCCAAAGAGGGAAATGCATTCTTAATGAATTAACAGTTTCCGAATGCATTCATTTTGTGAGGAAAATGGATTAAATAGAAATTTGCATGAATTCGTGATGATTAAACAATGTCCAATCATGCATTTTACAAATAATATGAATTGAATTAAAATTTTAAGTCTCTCTAAACACTTTAATGGGCACTACAACGCCAGAATTTGCAAATAGTTCTTCGGTGCTAAAAAAAATACAATAGAAACAAAAAAAATTTTGTTTTTTCGTTAAAAACAAAAATTTTTTATGGATAATAGTTTAAATTTAAATTCAGTTCACATTAGTCAGACATATTTTTTAAAATTGTTGGATCAAAAATTTTTAATTTATTATGAATTCATTAATGTAATTAATGTATTCAAAGATTGCTAATTCATTGAATTCAATTTCTTTTTGTGTGATAAAAAATTTAATCAAAATATTACAATTCATTGCTTAAATAAATCATTCGCTTACAGCTCTGCATACAATACGGAAAACACAAAATGAATTTAGTACAAAGATATTCTTCATTAGTATCATAAAAACAATGAGCGGCATTAAAACAGCAACACGCATATATATATATATATATATATATATATATATATATATATATATATATATATGTCAACTATATCTATGTATATATATATGGTATATATATACATTAAGAGATAATATGCATTAAGAGACCTTAGTGACTTGTACAGTGGGCCTTTTACGAGATGTTTGGTGCTAATTAACAATAAATAATTCCTTAACTAACTTCTACTTGAGAGAATTTTGTTTGTAATTCAGATAAGTAGCAAAATAAATGTATTTAAGTGTCAGCAAACTGTTTAAAAGGAAATTTTAATTTTTAAACAAACAAAATAAGGACGTTTGTGCAGTAGGCCAACAACTATTGTTAGCTGAATGGAAGCAGTAATTGAAAACTTAAGAACTTGAGTGGTTGTGGTGCATACTTTCGAAATAAATTGATGAAGCTCTATTATTTGCTTTTGCTTCTATTTTTACTTTACAATATATTTGCATATATTGGAATGCAACTAACATTGTCACATTAGTAGTATTAAACAAGAATATTTCACAGAGAAAATATTTAATATTGAAATTTATTATTAGAGATATTCTCCCCAACTACTCGATGAAACAATTGGAGTTTTTGCAAAGTACATTGAATATTTTTAAACTGCTTAAGCTTTGGTTTAGCGACCAATGCAAAGTCGGCATATGAAGAGCTAAAGCCACAACAAACAATGCTTTTTACAGAGAAAATCTATTTAAAAAAACATAACATGTGCTACCAATCGAATTTCGTTAGTTGCATGTAGATACCAATATAATAGTCAAACGTCAATGAATATTGTAGGAACTATACGATTGAAGACATTTTAGTTCTATCAAAAATATAAGTATTATTTTGATATCATATTGATTCATATTTTACAAACTATATATTTTTTATATTTAAAATAGACATACATATATACTTACACATAATTTCCTTGAAAATAAATCTATTTGATTGTGTCATAGACACTAATCACTAGGACATTTAGCTTATCTGCAGAAACACCCAGAAGCTTTGACAGGAGTCGAATCTGTGACCCTTAGACCACTAACCAATATACTAGCTATTAAGCTCCTTAGAGCGCTCCTTAATTAAGTTGAAAAAGTAGGATTAGTTAATTTGTGTGATTATAGACTTAAAGGATAATTTAGAATAGCCATGACCAATATTGACAGATGTTGGTGGTATTTTTCATGAACTCGGATGAACAATTAGTGCGAACGATTGTGAATTCTCTATGGAAACGGCTGCATCTTTGTAAGCCTTCGTAATAAATAAAGTCATACATCTCGGCACGGTTTGAAAAGTACTCGATACTAAAAAATTATTATTTCAAAATGATTGGCATAGAAAAATAAATGAATATATCACTTGTTTCTTAAGACTACCACGTGCGCTTCAATATAAATATTAAAAGCCTCTTTCGGCATTATATTCTTATATGCGATAATATTTAAGGATATCAGGAATATAAAATGCCAACTTGCTGCCCTTTCTCCCCTAGTAATGCCGGCACTGCCCTATGTACTTTCTTCGAAGAGAACAACAATAGAATTAAGTGATAAAAACATAGAAATTAAATTAATAACAGAGAATATGGATGCTGTTATAAACAAAAAGGACGAGCAAACGATATTAGTATCATTCAGCAATTGCAAACTAAAATTGCCAATTTAGAGAACAATTTGCTTAATTACCGAGATATAAAAATTATATGACAAGAAAATAGAATTGTTAAGGATATGAGTAGTTACATAAAACAAATAGCATCCTGCAAATTAATAAAAAAAAAACACAACCAATGAGAAAAAAGGACAAACTTTATTAACAGAATTTCATTTCTAAGCCATAAGAAATATAAAGGAGAAAATATCAAAATAATCAAAGATATATAAACTCACAATGATTATCTCTTCAACTTTCTAAATAATTTAATATATAAATCCACAATCCGGCCAGCAAGAAAATAATAACACAAAAACTATATCTGGAAACGCTTAATATCCTATATCCTGTATTCCAAAGCTTATTGAGGATACTAAAATAAAAATAATAAAGACACATAAAATAACAAATACTCTATTTACAAATCTAAAAGCAAAAAACTAATAAAATTATACTACATAAAATTATATGTAAGGAAAAAAAACAAAAGAAATTTCTAAGCAAGTCTACATCGGGATAAGTAAAAGGGATCTAATCGTAAAAAAAGTGATGACAGGCAAGTACATTATTTCAATAACTTCCATAAGCTTATCCAGAAAGTAATAAAGTACTACACATAGAAGGACAGCACAATAAACGATATACCTTGGAAACTTTTAAGTATTCAGCAGAAAATGGAAGTAGTGATAAGCAGCAAGATACATAGACAAAGACAACACTAATGGTTTTGACCAAGTTTTATGATTAGATTATTAGATTAGAAGATAGAAATGAAAATGTTAAGAAAACTTTCTACTGTAAAATTTTTACAATTATTTTGGAGCTGTAATTTTGTGTCGTATATTTTCGAGTCGTACAAAATTACGTTCCCAAAATTAAAATACAAATTGTATTATAGGAAAAAATATACAAATAAAAGAAAATTTTCATTTATTATTATTTTTCCTGAGGTTTTTCACGCTTCATATTAAAATGGCCTTTCAAAGTTAATAACTGTGCAAGACCAGAACGACAAAATGCTTTGAAACATAATTTATTACCCTTTAAAAAAAACTCTAGACCAAAAACCGTACCATATTAAGTGTTTTAAATATACAAGTACGAGGGTATGACCTATAATGATATGATCAGTATTGCATGTATTGTATGAAAGAATTTTGTTATCAAAATTATAAAATTAATTTTACCAAATCAGAAAAAAGTAACCAAAACATGTTCGTATTATCTCGCTTTTTTAGATAATTTTTTCTTTAAAAGTTTTGTTATATTTTGTTTTTCGAGTCGAATGATATTTTGTTGGATTCGCATATTTTCTTTCATTTATAATTAATATTTCCGCTTTCTAATCTTTTTTGCAAATTACATTTATATACTTTTTGTATATAAACTTTTCTGGGATTACACGTTCTATATATATATGAGAATGCGGTCTTAAAATCTTTTTTCGATTTTATTCTTTTCCTTAGAAAATTTTTCTATTTTCTATGTGATTTTTCTAGCCTCAATATTTCTAATGTTGCAAAAATTTTAGCTTGCAAAATAATCTTAACAAATAAAATATAGTTAGAAAAAAATTTTCCTTATAAGTAAAAAAAAATAAGAGGACTTTTACACATGATGAAAAATTTAACCAAATTTTGTTAAATATAACCAAAACGGCAACGCTGAGTGTTAGTTTTAATTTATTTACAACATCAATAAAAGGCCTCTACGCTTTGTCACAAAAACAAAAATGTTTAATTCAAAAGGATTGTAAAAAAAACTACGAAGCGTGAAAACTGTTGTTGTATTAAAAATGTTTACGCTTATTACCAATGTTACCAGATTTCAATAAAACTATTATCTTTCAGGATGTTGAAAAATGCCAAAGAAATGTCGGACATAAAAATAAAATAAAAAATTTGCTATAGAAACTATTTGTAATCTAAAATTGAGGACAGTATTTTTTTACTTTTTATATCAGTTTGTTAAAAGTTTAAACTATGGTACATTTATTTACTAGGTAGGATACAGATTACAGATATGCTTTCTGTCATTATAGCCTTGAACTGTCAAAATTTGTTTACCTTTTTATAAATCTATTTTTTATGTATAATTTTTATTTTAAATACTTAATATTGAAATTCATTATTTGGGATTTTCTCCCCAACTAATCGTTAGAAACAATTAGAGCTTTTGCAAAATGCATAGAAAAAATCACTGACGGTTTGGTTTTAGCAACCAATGAAATATCGGCATATGAAGAGCTAAAGCCACAACAAAGATTTGATTTTTTTTATAATTTTTATTTGTATATTTATTATAGAAAATCTTTTTATATTGCGGTATTCTCCCCAAATAATTTTTAAAGCAATTAGAATTTTTTGAAAATGTTTTGTTCACTGACGATTTGTTTTGGGGACCAATGAAATGTCGGCATACTAACAGCTAAAGCCACAAGAAACAATGTGAAAGTTTTGTAATACAGCGTGCCTTAACCACCAGGAAACCTTAAGTGGAAAAAACAAAATTTTACACGAGAAATGTTTTCATTAACAGCGTTTGTATTTGGTTGTAAATGGCTATTGCAAAAGTTATTTCGCTCTAAATCTATGTTGCCACTTCTAACGGTAATAAAACTTTAAGATTTAATTTTGGTGATCCTACGTTATTCGTTGCAGTTAAAAAGCTTAAGCTTTTTTCGCAGCAAGGGCACCATATATAATATCGTTATATCATAATTTTGAGCCACAAAGTTAAAAATAACTTCATTTCTAGGTAAGAATATATTGAAAATAAAAGGGTTTCTGAGAGAAAACCATCCAGTGCTTCCGATAATCTATTCACATCTATTCGCATACTTTTTTAGTTTCCGCCACGTGCAAAAAAAGTTCAAAGAAGGTTCGTAAATAAACAAAAGTTACTGTTTATTTAAAGCTTAGTTTTTTGTTGTTTACAACTGATATTTCATACGAAAAATATTGCATTAATAAAGTAATAAAAATATATTATAACGCGTAAATCATATTAATATTTCTATAATACAAAAATATAATGAAACCATTTCGCATAAAATATGTTCCATAACAAAGATGTGGCTTAAAGACTTAAGCATTTGTATATACAATATACAATTGAATTTACACTTATATGTGTAGTGTTCATGCAATTTATAACATAGATATGTGACCCTAAGTGTCTAATACCGATTTGCTAATAAATTATACCAAAAATCTAATACATTAGTTGTACGAGTTTTTATATATTTATGAGCACATATGGCATACAAGCATTTATGTACATGTATGTGTATATGAATATGCCTCATACAACTAAGTCCACCTTGGCAGGTTGAGGCGCACTGGTATTAGGATAAAATTATAATTTATTGCATAATATATAGCCGGCATAAGGGTTTACAGCCAGAAACTTCTTTCCACTTTACTTTGTCCAATACTCCAGCATGTAATGGCATTTGTTATTGGTTGAGGGACATAAATTCACGTTAACAGACAACAGCAAACAAGTTCAAAAGGAATACATATGTATGTTCTCATGTCGCTTAAATTGATTTTTTTTTATTTATTTCTTAGGCCAGGTCATATTTTTATCTCGGTTTTCTTAGTTTAGTTTTTCGTTTTAGTTTTCTTTAACTTGTCTTCTCTGCTTCATTCTATATTCTAAGAGAAAGTATCGATTCTTTAATGCCCAAATATCATTAACGACATATGTATCTGCAATTTATGTTCCCACAAAATGGGCGATGTTTGCCACATGTGGTAATAACGAGCAAAAGAGCTTCCTTAATGAGTAAGTATGGCTTAAATAAAGGGCAATTTTATAGCAACGTTCTTTTTGGCAACACAGTCTTTTGCCAGCTCAGCTGTTTTTGTGTAACATGTTACTGTTAAACATGTTCAGTTTGGTCTATAATTTAATCATGAATCGACTTGCAAACGAAAAACACTTGCAAATTTATGCTCGTTTAAGAAATTCCATCGACTACTTTCTTAACGGAAAATTGTGTTTAGCGTCGAAGCTCATTACTGGTTGAATGAATACGTGAACAAGCGAAATTGCCGTATTTGGTGTGAAGAGCAGCTAGAAGCATTGTATCCCGAAAAATGCTCTGTTTGCTGTGGATTATGGGCCGGTGGCCTCATTAGACCGTATTTTTTCAAAGACAACAAAGGCAGGAACGTTACTGTGAATTGTGAGCGCTACCGTGCTATGATTATAATTTTTTTAGCGCAATAGAGAAGCTGGACTTGGCTGACATGTAATTTCAATAAGATGGTGCCACATCCCACAATTGGGAGGCCAATTTTTATGAGCAGTTCATATCACGTTTGGGGTCGGTCAATTGGCCGCCTAGATCGCGCGATTTAAAGCCTTTAGAGAATTTTTTGTGGGGCTATGATAAGGCTCATTTCTATAGGGACAAGCCCGCAACTGTTGACGCACTGGTAGCCAACATTGAAAAATTTATTTGTGAGATACCGGCCGATATGTTGGAAAGAGTTTGCCAAAATTGGACCCAGTGTATGAACCATTTGAGGTGTAGCCACTTTTTTGTTGTAAACATAGTCGCAAACTATCAATAATGGTTATAACGAACATGTTGTTATGATCATCACATACATATATAGTACACATATTGATGTTTGTCAGAACTATGGAAAATGTCCTTGGAAACATTGGAGTATTAATATGTTCCTTAGAACAACAAATATAAAAAAATGCATAAAGTCGTGTTTATGGCTTTTACTAATAATACATCTGAACTACATTTAAACTATTTTTTCAATATTTTTCACTTGTACCCTAAAAGCAAATGAAAATATCGGTCAAATATTTATACTGAAAAGAACAATAAACAATTTGTTGTTATTTCATATTTAAATGTTCTAGCAAATCTTTCGTATGTATTTGGGGGAGTGGACATTAAATAATTATTAAACTTCTTTAAGGATTTCATTTCAAATGTGTACATTTTAAAAATAAGTTTTTGACTATTTCAAACGTAAATAAAAACTAATGTTTTTTTTAGAGAAGTTTGAATTTTATTATAATAAAAGTTAAATTTCTTACTGTATATTTGGAATAGTTGTGGTAAAAAACTAAGAATATTTTTATTGTCATCGTTATGTATTGCCGAATTGAATATTAAATGACCGAAATTATCATTTGTTAATCAATCTCTTTGATAAAATACACAATTAATCTCAAAGTACACAAGACACAAACATAGTGTCATTAGCGCCTAATTAGGGACTTCTTTCTTGTTGCACATACCCCTAAAATTGTATTTTATTTTCAAAGGATCTCTCGATTTTTTTTTGCAGAAAATAGAAATTTATTATATTTTTATTTTTCGGAAATTTGATATTGGGCTTGCAATGAGTTTAAAAGTTATAACTATTTTTATAATTAATTAACATTTTTCAATAAAATGCGACTATGAATATGTGCCAATATGTTTAAACAAATGAATTCATAAACGAATTGCTAATTAGAGAAAAATCGCGTTAAAAATATATCCTTGTCTGTTGTTTGCATATTTTAGAATATCATATTATTTAGAAAAATTGTATAAGAATAACTAACAAAAATTTAATGCTTCTCATATAAAAAGATGTTGTTGTAGGCCAAATGGTAAACTCGTCTAGAAAATTTATATCGGAATCATTGAAAAAAATTATATTTTGCTTTTCATATTTTTGGAACGATAAATAAAATGTTCAAAAAAAAAGAAACTTTTTTTGTATATTTGAGTTTAAACAATTTATTTCTGACATAAGCTAAACCAAATCGAAACCAAATCTTTCGTTAACGTTAAGCCAATTAAATGTGAGCAGCTTGGTGCCACAATAATTAATAAATTTTTAAATACTAATTCTTTTAAACGATTAGTCGGGCTGAATATCTCGAATAATAAATTTCAATATTAAAATTTTTTTGTCTATACTTTTTCTTCAACATTTGCCTTTTTTGTAATTTTACTCAAAACATCAGCAACAACACCCTGTTCACATACGGCAACTTTTGTTGCTCAACTTTCAATTCAGCTGTGAGAAAGATAGAGAACGTAAGTATGTGCTATATCCTCTATATGTCTCACAGCTGGGTTAAAGGTTGCTGTGTGTGAACCGGATGTAAAAAAAATCACGATATTTTCATTTAAGTGCCTCATCTTCCTTCTGAATTTGTAAACTTAAACGAAAATTTGCTTCAGTTACTGATATTGAAAAAAATAACAAGAAACTAACATTTTTTGTTTGCGGAATGAATTTTCGCTTAAATTTACAAAAATAAGCCGCTTGTGAAATACAACTTTTGTTAGAATGTTAGAAATTTGTATAAAATCAAAATAATTCTTAGCTTAGCTTTCGTCTCACAACACGCGGCCCGCTGTTAAAAAACTTAGAAAATTTTGGAACACCCTTTACAGCAAAGTAAGATTTGTTACATTATATTTTGCCTAATATTCTTTTCTGTTTTCAGTTATAATTAATTCATTAGACAAAAATCCATGCGACCATTTGCAGACCTTATAAAACAAAATATTTCTGCAATTTCTATCACCATGACCCTGGGAAATTTGTCTCTGGTTAGATGCCACCATTGTAAAGAGAATCTATAATTTTTTTATCACTCTTGCCACATTTATTTATTACATTACTTTTTGCAAAACTTATAAAGCTTGACTAGAAACCTTTGAAGCCAAATAACACATGGCACCGTGAGGTTCGTGGTGCCAAGCTCTTGGGTATAAACATTGTAGCAACTGCATGTTCTGCCTGCCCTTGTAAATAATGTGTGTAATGAAAATTTGTAAATAAATATAGTGCATAGAAGGGCAAAAGTTTGATGAAAAATAAAAATAAAAAATAAAACGTACACCAATTATTTGTAAATGTAACTCTCAGTTTGTTATGTCTATATAAAAAAATAAATTCCCTACTTCTGTTTGAATTTCGTAAACAGAATTTATTTATTATTGCATTAGAAAAAGCCATTCATACACCTCAACAAATTTATTTAGATGAAATCCCTTGACGAATGATTTAGATTTTTATTGCCACTTTTTGATTCGATTATACATTTTATTTAAATCAGTTGTTTTAATAATTTAATTAAGATGACACAACTCATTTGTGCTCAAGGGCGTATCACCGTATAATAATGCATACCTTTGTTAATTTATTGTTGCCTGAAAAACAATAAAAACAAACATTAGAGGAAAATACACTACTAAAGCAAAAAGGTAGCAATTTAAATGAACACGACAAAAAAAACGAATTAATTTGTTTGAAAGAGGAAAAATTATTTTATAGCATTTGAACTTGTTGGCAATTTATGCCGCAAAAAGTTGCAAACATTTGCTTAAATAAACAATAGTAGCAAAAACTAGTTACGAAAAAACTATATATTTTAATTTTTTATACACGTTTGTAAATGTAATTGTACGATGCCCGGAATGATGACTTTTTTATCGTGCATTATTTTCATATGCATTTTTCAAATGCAAAAGAGCAATATTTTTTATTTATACATCTATGGAACACAAAATTATAAATTAGGAGTAGCGACTAACGAGTGAACTATATTTAGTTATATGATATGTATCAAAATATAGAATTAATGGCATAAGAAATGTTGAGAAGGAAACAGAAATTCATTTTATTCTGCACGCTGGCCACAAATTTTCCCTTTTGTCACATCAACAAAATTTTAAATTTCCAAGTTACTGAGGAAAAGGTAGTTCCCAATTCCCCCTCTATATGCAGAAAGAACTCAGAGTTTATATTCGAAAAAAATATATATATGTAATCGCGTTTTGCCAAGCTTATTATTCAAGCCTGACTCTGTTGCAGTAAAAGCGCGATAAGCCCCAAAATGCTGTTTTAATGTTACCAAGGAAACTTGTTTATTATCGGTTTCATCTGTAGTATAAGAATCATATTATTAGTCCATAAGTGGCAGTACATGATAGCCGGGTTCAAATATGCTCGGCGTTCCTAAAACATTCAACTCCAATCGGGTTAAGAGGATATTGAATCAACTAAGACAACAGAATAGCCGGTGAACTTAATAAAAAAGGGACTATATTTCGGGGTTGGAAATTGATGCCTTCTGTGGTGTTCCTCTATCGGCTTGCAAATCGGTATCGACTTCAACAACTTGGCATAAATCAGGCAGAGTGTCATATTACCAAGACAACTTGTTTATTGGGATTTAAAGTATTTGCTATACAGAGCAAATCGAGCTATGGTCAGAAATCAGACAACAACCGACCCATTTTGAAAATTAAAAACGTAAATGATATTGAGTTGGACATACATTGCGGATGTTATCAACAGATATTGCAAAACAAGGCATAGACTGGAATCCGCAAGGCAGTCGATGAATAGGAAGAACATCTCATACCTGGAAACGACAATTCGAAATATAAAAATCCCATCTTCATCTGCGTTGGAATGAAATAAAACACCGTGTATCAGATCGGAAATATTGGAATAATCTTGTTACGGGCCTATGCTCCTTGTAGAAGTTAAAAGGAATAAATTTATATATTGTTTTATAAAGTATATTTGTTTGTTGTGGCTTTAATTGCTTAATGTTCCTTGACGATTTGGTTTAGCGACCAATGAAATGTTGCCATATGAATAGCTAAAGCCACAATAAACAATACTTTTTGTAAAAACTCTAATTGTTTTTAACAATTAATTTGAGACAATATCAGACTAATAGTAAATTTTAATATTAAGTATTATGTAAGTAATGTAATGTAAGTAAAGTAATGGGGGTTTGGCCCAGGATGGCCCTTTGCACTGCGACCATTGCTGATCTATTGTGCTTCCCCTGTCCCTAGGAGTTTAATACGTTCGCAAATAGGATCAGCTCCTTCAGTGGGAGCATTAGCAGATCCTCTTCACTCAGCGTATATGCATGTAGAGTCCTGTGTCTCCTGTGGCACAATGCCCCACAGTTTGTTATCAAGTGTTCCATCGACTCCTCATCTTCACCGCAAAATCTGCAGATGTCCGTGTCAGATAAGCCCATTCTGTATAGGTGGGCTTTTCAGGTGTAATGGCCTGTGAGCGCCCCTACCATCGTCCGTAGGCGTTTCCTGTCCAGTCTTAGAGCGCAAATGCTCTTCAATATTCTAGTTGACAACTTGTGCTTTCCAACTTTGGCCCTTATGCAATTAAATTGTATTTATGGTACTTCCATTCAATATGCCCATAACTTCGATTTCGTCGCCTTATCTATCTTCTGCAATGCCACAAATCAATGGCGCATTGCCATTTGTTAGTTTCTTCAAATAAGTGTAAAGTGAAATTCTTATTCGTGGCTCGCTAAAAACCTGAGAAAGATGACACACAAGTCCAAACTTATATATACCATATATTCCAAGTAAAAACGACAATACTGAATACCAAAGTTGATTGAAACATGCCACCTTCAAAATTAATACTTTCTTTATGGATTTCTTATTGGATTATTATTTATATTAAATAATTTTCTCTATACATGTGGTCCTTCTGGCAAAAACTTTTTCACTACCCGTTTTTTTTCAGTACTAAAAATACATCATATACTTATTACAATTATTGAAGGGACTAATTTGTAATATTTGAACTAAAACAAAAGTCTCTCATCAATAATTTTTCCTTTCATTATAACTTTTTTTTACCACCAAATATAGATAATAATAGAGAACGCCATTATTCTTTCTAATGACGAAAATATATTATATCGCTTGCCTTAAATGCACGTTTGGACTCTTTACTAAAATAAAGTGTAAGAGTGCGAAAATGAACGTGCTATATTCTAAATATGTTGCATATAAAACATGTAAACCTTTCTATTTTACTTTCTAATAACAAACAAAAACGGCAAAGCTTTGTGAATTTCCTGCAGACACACCCAGAGTCTACAGCAGATATTGACACTGCGACCCTCACACCACTAGTTTAACACACTAGTCACGAAGGATCAAAAAATGGGTGCAATAGTTTGTTTTGCACTTTACCTTATTTTAGGGTGGGGTACTGCCCTTTTTTCAACTGTGGTTCCAACTACTTTGTTTAAATTTTCGTTAATATATTTGCTTTTGAATGAAGAGTTTGTAAAATTTTTGTAAAATTTAATATAAGGATATTAAATAATCCGTAACTAAGAATTTAACCGTCATTTAATGAATATGAGAAGCGTATTGTATTATAAATGATAGTCTTATGAATATCAGAAGCTAAATTTATTATTATAAAAGGTCATTGAGGTAAACTTTCCTTTACTAATACATAATTTTATGTTGCAATTGTCTTAAGCCGTGTAAATATTGCTTGTTCTATTGTGGTCATATAAACTGCATCATGTTACGAACGTGTGGACAACAAATAAAGGGTGTTAGAAATTTTTAAGGCCATATATATTTTTTTCAGATAATAAAATCTTGAAGATATAATATTAAATAAAATTACATAAAGTGTTGCAACAAATATTTACATTTGCAAAATCTTTATATTAATAAGTCATATCACTCCTTTAATGCAACATAGTGTAATTATGTATAGAAAAAACTCTGAGTTATATTTGACTCTAAGCCGAAATTATACCACGAAGTGTACATATGAGAACTAATAAAACTTTAATCACATTTTGCCTAATACGATCTTTTTAAAATGTAATATGTTTAACATGTAATTATGGAGCGATATCATTAAAAATATTTACAATATTAAACGCAATAATTTTTATTAAATAATAAAAAAAAATCTATAACTTTTTTGTCTTAGGTTAGGTTAGGTTAGGTTGATTGGAGGGGTGTGATAAAACTATGTCATACGACATACACTTAAGCCAGTGAAGGCTTGCTGTGCGCACCATTTAATTATCAGACACAAACTGCGGCAGGATTAGAACCTGGGACCTTCGCACTACGAGTCTAGTACACTACCTACTAGTCTACGAAGGTCAGTACTTTTTTGTCTTAGTATTTTAAATTATTGGAGTGTTGCAAATATGTTGCAAAAACACTCTACCCTGACACCTGACCTATCCCTAAAATAAACGGAATAGTTTCCCGAATTCGAAGAAAGATTGGTATTATTGGCAGCTCTGGGATCATTTGCTGTGAGTTTTATTGAAATTTAAACAGCATGAGTGCAAACAAATGAAAAAAATTTCTATTCATTTGCTGTTGCATATAATTGTAACAGTTGTGTAGAATCTAATGAAAAAAAAAAAACTAGTGCAACAACTGCAAACCACAAGTGTAAACCAATTGATAAGAACTAATAAGTATGTATATAAACGACATATTCATACATACATGTGCATGTACGAGTAAATATGTTTGAATTCTTTACAATTCATTTTCATTGTAGAACACATTAACAACCTAATGAGCCACAATACGGAAACAATTATTATTATCATTATTTTACTGACCAAGACTAACTACTCAATAGCATTTTAAGTGCAGTTGTGAGTGTATTTGTATACAACTATTTACATACCTGCCAGTCAACAAATATCAATAAAAGTTGAACATTTGTTAATAACTGTGCAGCAGGTTAATGATAATGACTTTTTCTATTGCTTTTGTCTGCTTCATTTTAAATAAAAAGAAAATGTGTTGGCTCGTTGTTAGATGGGAATTATATGGTAGTTCCTTACTACTTTATTGCTTATAATTAAAAGTAGTGTTGTAAAATAGCTATAATATTTCTGTTATTAAAATAGCAGGTTGCAGGTCAATAAATTTTTTCATTTCAAATAATGCAATTATGGAAAAACTTAAAGGCAGCAATCAATTGACTAGCATCAAATATTATGTTGCAAACACGTACTTACAAGAGATAAAAAAGTTTATCATTATATATAAGTACATACATATGTAAATGTGAGTATTTATATTATTAAATAAACGGAAGGTAATAAGAATAATAGTCAATAGGCTTTAAAATTAAATCTTATTTAAACAGAAGTCTTTTGCATGCCACAAATCATATTATATAGTGATTAAACAAATATGTAAGAAATAAAGGATTTTTTTTTCTATAAATTGTAGTAATTTTAGCAAGCGTTATAACTTCTGCTATTTTCTAAGAAACTTTCAAATCATGTTAATAATTTGTTTAAATTGTGCAATAAATTACGAGTATTATCTGCTCATCAAATATTTCAGTAGCCATTCCGATGGTATCCAGGGTACCTGTTTCATAACCCCCAAAGTAATATTGCCAATTTTTCGTAAAATTATACGGGAACCATAAATTGTATCCCACTGTCTTTTGCATCATATAATAAGCAGATAAAAGCAGTTTATGCGCACAAAATCAATTAAATGTCAAAATTGTAAAAATTTTCAAACTGAATTTTCGGTTCGAAAAAATATGGTTGCACATTTAAATGGATCTATCCACAAGGAAAACTAAGGAAATGTAAAAGCAAAACATGCTTCCACCTTTTACCATTCTCCATGCGGAGAAGCTAGGCATCCCTTCAGTATGTAGCAATGTAGACTTACACAAAGTCAGGGCCAAGTTGATGGCATTTGGAGATCAAATGCCAAGCATGACATTCCAATCAGGTCAAATGGTCTTGCTTGGATACCGCCACTCCCAGATATATACATATATGTGCACTGCGCGCCGGCCATCATCGAATGCTCTAGCCTAATCAGCTATTCATTCTAAACTATTTCGATTACCGAAATCACAACAGATATTTTGAAGGCCTATGTGTCTCATGTGTATTAGTCTCAACAATCGAATATGTGTGAATAGGGATGCGTAAAAATTCAAACAATTGTACGCAACTTTTCGTATGAATCTCATATATAAAAATGTCCATGGACTTTATGACATGCCGCTTAAAAAAATACACTGTATCTTCTTTAAATGATTTCCGTCATTAGCAAAAGTGGGTGTTTATCGTATTCATTCGCGCCCACAGCCAAACGATTTGCTCCTAATCCACTTCTACTGTCACTCCATGTGCATTCTCTTTTGAGTTCTTATCTTCTTTTCTGTTTTAGTATTTCCTTTTTGACGCTTTGTTTATTCTTGTACTACTCTATCTTTCTTACTTCATTCTCTAGTCTCTTAAATAACATAAAGTGATCAAACAATTGGACCAAAGTGAACTTGGCACTGTTTCTCTTATCACAGGCCAAACCTAAAATTACCATATATTTTTCACAAGAAAACAATGATAATCAATGCCTGCACTCCGTAATTAAAATATTATAGAAAAATTTTTACTATTTTAAACTTTTCCAGAAATATATATAATTTTTGTAATCAAGCGTTAGGTCTTTTTTTAAAAAAAATAATAATAATTTTATTCAATATTTCGACGCCTCTTTGGGCGTCTTCTTCAGGAAATTTTTTTATTAATATGACAATTGAAAAATTTTTTTTTTTTTTTTTTTGTTCAATTGTCATATTAATAAAAAAATTTCCTGAAGAAGACGCCCAAAGAGGCGTCGAAATATTGAATAAAATTATTATTATTTTTTTAAAAAAAAGACCTAACGCTTGATTACAAAAATTATATATATTAAAACAAAAAAGGTCGAAAAAATAGTGTTAATTACTTTTCCAGAAATATTTCACTATAAGTCCATTACCATTTTTTTGTGCGGAATAATTTAAATCCTTATGGTCTGCCATTATAGGACAAATAAATTTCACACAAACAATAAAAACAGTTTTTTTCAGTTGGATGCTCCATATGGAATTCCTTTCAAAATTGCTTTTCGGTGAGATTAAGCTCTGAATTGTGAAGTTTCATGTGAAATTCGTATAATCTAATCTATAGTAAAATGGACATTTTTGTAAATTACACCACTATTTATTATTCTTCATTGAGCTTATTCCGCATGCAGAATAAAGTAGATTAAGCTCTAAAACTGTAATATTAGATAGAACATCTAACATAGCCGTAATCATTTGTTAAAATAATATTTGGAAGTCTATCTCTCTCCACAATTTGAGTGTAAACCACAGCCATCGAAGGGTCGGCCCTATCGTGAAAAAGAAAATAAAAAAAAAATATTATGAATTGTTTGCATCATCTTTTTCCTGTCTTGTGCCCCAATCATTTTTGCCTTTTCATTTTTTTGCCATCGAAATTGCTTTCAGGTTACTTAAGTTTTTCTTTCTTTTCTTCCATTTCGGTATGTTAGTGAGGTGCTAGACGATTTCCAACAGAAGCTATAAAAACCCTAAAATTAATGATTATTTATTATGACACTAAATTATGTCTAAAAATAGTAATACACCTAGGTCTTCTTGAACGGCTTATTACACAATTTTTAAATAACACAGCTTTACAATTTAATTTGAATTTTTTTCTTAACGGATTAAGTTGCATTTCAATTAATCTAGCTTGAATTCAATTACTGAATTTGCCAATTCAGATTAATAATTTGTTTAAATTATTTATATTAATGAAGAAGGACGAAGGCAATTATTACACAAGCAGAACGGAGCACTATTGTTTTTGATGGTAGCCACACCATCATCATCAGCGTTCATGTATTTGTTTTTCTACCACTTTTCAGGTGACTGCTAGTATTTGGGAATATCACTTACGCTTCGTATTTGCGTATGAAGATGGAATACAACAGTTGTATTTTTTTCATTTATTTTGCCAAAATGTTTCAGAGCAGAATTCTCATTTATTTACTATTAAGCTATTTCTATTATTTTCTTGCTAATCGCTTGCCTTACAAGTAATTTAATATAAATTTCAAGAATTTATTTTTAAAAATTACGCTAAAATTAAATTATATCAAACTGAATTGCGAAAAATATTTTAAATTGAATATAAATTTTTAATTTGGCGATGCCACTCGGTGCTGTGATGAAATTTTAAAAGGAATTTCATTAAAATAAATAATCCTTTAAAGAGAAAAGATTTGGTGTTAAAATAGATAATTATTTCATTGAAATACTACAACCTATTCCCAAATCTGCCGTATATTACGTGAACTTTTACAAGATTTTTTATGGATTTGTCCGTCGTGCAAAAAGGAGTCTAGTGTAATTGGGTTTGAGGGAACATATTAAAAGACAAGAAAAAGGAACTTTTAACCGTCGAGCGATTTGATTGAAGAGAAATTGAAGAACAGTAATACAATACACATTTGCTAAATGACCATAAAAAACATTAAGGTCCTAATGCCTCAACTTGTTACATAGACTATAAGTCTTTTTTCTGAATTTAAAACTTCAACGAAGATGTAAGTATGAATATATATATATATATATATATATATATATATATATATATATATATATATATATATATATATATATATATATATATATATATATATATATATATATATATATATATATATATATATATAAGCAAATAAATACTATAGATGCTGCTTTACCAAGCTCCTGCCCAAATAGTATTTCAGGCTTTGGAAATATATTTCTTCTTTGCCAAAGATAAAACAGCCAACCCTAGAAACAGATAACAAAACATTGAAAACTTAAGAAAAACTTAAAGATCTAGTCTTGTTAATATATATCATTTCCCATATTTAGGGCTTCATTTCATTTAACTTTAAGGTTAAATAAATACAATAGCTCCCTTACTTGTTAAAGAATTATAAGAAAACAAGAACACACCAGGCCCAACACAACCACAAAAACATACATTACCTGTGTATTCTAGTATACAAACAATAGCGAATTGTATGTACTCTCTAACATTTAAACATTGTAACTCCATACAATTACTGAGGCAGACAAACATATACTCACACAGCTGCAGCTGTTCGTTGTTTCTTATTGTTCTTTGAAAACTCTCAAATAAAAAGCAGATGTAATGAAAAGTGTTGAAAAGCATTAAAAATAATAATCAGGGCAAATGGGAAACCTTGTGCGAGACAAGACATTGTTACTACATCAAACGTGCCACCGAATGAAACAACAAACAAATAAACAGAAAGCAAAAACGTTAAAATCATTGTAACAAACTGTTCAGACCCAGCGGAAGCCAAAATAAAATCTCACCAGTTCACAACAATGATGCCTGATGCTGATGGATTTTCAGTGCCTAAAGGAGAAATAGGGATCTTATAAATACGTACATGAAAGTAAAGATTGATGCTGAAAAAGTTTTAACAGCATCTAGACTTGCATCAAATTTAAAAAAAAATCATTGTTTCTGTTGGGTGGAACCAAATTGAGGCAAAATGTTTAGTGTTCGGCGGAATAACGTCTTAAAATCTCTGGTTGTGGTAGTAATATTTTACTGTTTAAAAAAAACTGTTCAGCTGTTTAGACTTGGCTGCAGAAATATTCAAGGCCTTAACAAGGTGTGTCGAATTACTATTATACACTAGCGGTGGACATGTCAATCTTATTAACAATAGTAATTGTGTATTATTTTATACCGCACCATAGAAACTCAAGTCTGCCTCAGAGCTTGAAATCTGGCTGTTTATATAAGTCACCAGGAAGCGAACGAACTACCAACCATTTACAAAAAAGTTAGTGAGTATTCTTACAACCGCTTCCGACTGGGTCTCTACAAAAATATCATGAGGCATATCGAATAAAGTCACTAATAGAGCGAATTCGAAGAAATGGGAAGCCCATTGGTGCATTAAGTCTAAATTGTTATTTGAATCCCAGCTTGGGGAAGAGGTATCCTAGAACATTACCTAAAGGATTAACTATGATGTAAAATAAGCGATGCTTGTCCAATACAATTTTGTCCTAAAACAGGAAACTGTGCTTGCGAGGCCTATAATGATGCCGTTAAATGCATTGATTCCATTTTTAATCGTTAATTGGAACATGTGAAGTCCTGTTAAAGGATGTAGCCCTTAAAAGTCTGAGGTTTTTGAGACTAGCAATATAATCTTATTCTAGGAGTCGAGTTATCAATTAATGACTGACTATCTTTGTTTTTTTTTTGGTGCAAATTTTAAAGTGGATTGATATGAAAATGTTCTTTTTTCTTATGTAATGAAATTTAAATATCTTCCACCTTTATTCCTCGACAGTAATTTGGTTTTCTTCGTGAGGCTAATTATGAAATCTAGAACTGGACTACTCACTCGCCCTTTATAACGAGTAAACTCCATCTTATGTACGCTCTGCAATTTTGATTGTGTTAAAAATACAACTCACGTGAATTCATATTTCCTTGGCAAAAGTAATCTTTCCTAAATATAGAAAGTTATAAATTGTTGTTTAAAATATAGGGTGTTTTTTTCTACTAAATGCAGAAGACTAATGCTATTTAAAATTGTATAGCATAATAATTTCTTTTATTAAATGCTCCCCAGCTACACATTTATCATAAAACTTTATTAATCTGCAACTAATTACAGATCGTACAATGCCACTCCGTTCTTCTTAATATTTATTACGGCAATTTGACACTATATATTATGTCCTTTACAGGACTTAATCATTATTAAATATATCTTTTATGAATTGTCATTATAATGAATATAAATCAATCATTCACTCATTCAAATAACATTTCAATGGCAGATAATTTAATAGTTCTAATGTTGTAATTTTCTGAGAATGTCAGTAATCCTTTCCCTAGTAATTTCCCATTAGCCCAGTTCTTGTATTGACAAAACAACATTAATTTGAAGTAACAATCCCAGTGTGTTTGAAATAAATGAATTGAACACAAAAAATTAGCTACTGGCAAATATTTGCATATTCATATACTTATAATAATTGTTTGCGACAATAAATATTTTCCTTCAAAAAGAAACAAGAAATTAAGGAAGAAAAAACATGTTCAAAGTGCGTCTAGGATAATTTAAGGATAATTAAAAAAGAAGCGTATGATTATAGCTTTGGAAACATGGAAAGAACCATGTTGTAATGAAATCAATTCCAATATATTATTTCTCTGTATTGCTTTCAACCATCGCATGAGTGACTGTTATCCTGAAATACGCAGGACCATTTAGGAGGAAGCATCCTTTGTACAAAACCTTTTCATGTTCTGGGCCTTAAGGTAATTTTTTCTTGTTTACTTTAAGGCCTTAACCATCATGGTTGATTCTTTCTTAATATCAGCCTTTTAAATTTAACTAAGAATCTTTAAGACACATTTGTTTGTTTATTCAAAAATTTTGTTTAACTTATAACCTATTATTATAATTCTTACCATTATATTATTAATTTACTGTTATTAATTAATATAAATTAATTGAATTGAGTTTGGGGTATTCTTTTTTTAATTTATATTTATTTTTTAAGATTTTTCAATATTTCAACAACCTGTGGTTGTCTTCTTTAGGAAGTTAAAAATATTTTATAAAATATTTTCAATTTCCTGAAGAAGACACCCGCAGGGTGTTGAAATATTGAAAAGTCATAAATAATAAATATATTGTTTTTATATAAAAAAAGAAGACCTCAAGTTCAATTCAATTAATTTATAAAAATAGAAAGGTCGTATAATATCATCAAAGACATTAATTAATTTTCAATTACTTGACTTAATATATACTCGAGCATGCATAACCTTGGCAACAGTTAAAAACGGAAGTGGAAGAAGATCTAGATAATGTAACAATTCAGGGCAAAAGTATAGAAAAAAACATTAGAAACCCCTTAACAGAGGTTGAAAGGACTAAGTTAATTTAATAAATTTCTTAATATTTCAAAACTAGAAGAATTACATTTATTTTCGAATGTACGAGTGTTGGTTCATTAAAAAAAGTAAGGGGCTTTTTGGTTGTACATCCTGTGCAGACGATCTGAGGAGAATCTTCGAGTTAGAGCAAAAACTGCTTAACCCTTTAACTTTTTTGATATCATAATTCGCAGTCATATCTCCTTATAGAAAGTATGCAATAATTGTTTATTTTTAATGTCAAGTTTTGACCTTCTGTTTAAAAAAGAAAATATTGAAATTCTACATTTTAAGAACTTTGTTTAAAATAACTCTGGGGTATTTTGTATACTCTTGCACTTGAATTATATTTTCATTAATTATAGCACTGGAATTAGGTACTCAAACGGATTATTTAATAAGAGGATATAAGGTTTTAATATCTAAAGGCTAAACAACCAGCAGGAAATCCAAACTTCTTATTTCATAACCTTTTCACAGCAACCAAGAAATATTATGGTAGCAACGATTTTAAACTGTATTCCAAATATAAATCAGTAATATCGTAGGCATTCTTTCAGTTTTATTGTTTTTTCATATCCTAACGCCCATTCCAGACTAGGACTCTGATAGTTCAACGTAACTCGTCATTAGCAAATAATCAATTGAACTTTCGTAAAATATTTTGATAAAAATGTTTACCCTTGAACATATTCTTTCTGCAGAAAGAAATGCAATCGAATTTATGAGGAAATGATCATTTCCATTACTTTTTAAAACCATTTTAAAAGGATTGCAAAGTTTTCTTTACTTAGACACCAACTGCGCACTTTATATCTTTTTTTTATAACATTGATTTCTTCCATGGTTTTTGCTCTTCTGTCAATGTAAGGAAACTAATCCTGTGAGGGTCTTATCAGAATATATGTAATTCATAGTGATGCCCAACAACTATTTACACACTTCACACTTCTAAATGAACAAAAAGTCACTAAAGGACACCTCTCTGAAAGAATCGATATTTAGCTTTTCAGGATCAAGCGATTGCAGAGAAAATGCTGAATAAATTTCTTTTCAATGTAAACAAAAATAATAATAATTTCCTTATGACAAATGCCTAAAATTTTTCCGTTTACATTCTTTAAATGAAAGCAAATTTTTTTTCATTTCTTATTAAAAACATAATAAACATTTGTTATTATTAAAAATTATTCAACATGATTTCACAAATAAAATTCAGAACTTATTATTTCAATCCCTTGCAGCTTTTTATGGGCTTTGATTCTCCCCATTAACCTTTTTGAATTAAATTATGCCATCTGTGTAATGAGATTTCTGAAAAATTATTTATTTTGAAAATTTCTGTTTTAATTATGAATAAATAATTTTCCCATACGTCCTTCAATCAATAGATTTGCTGTATGAAATACAGTTTTTTTATAATTTGTGCAAAACCAAAACTGAAAATGTTTGCACAGACTAATTAATTAGCGAAGAGTTTTAAAATAAATTTTACGGCAGTTTTATTGTAAATTTATGATTGGATCTGACATGGCAAATAGTTGATGGAATTAGTGTAGCCAGTCCTTTGGCAAATTATATTTATTCATTCTCATTTGAATCATGTATATCAAGAATCCAGTAAATCAAGCTTAAATAATTTTTCAGGAGACGCATAAAACTGTTTCTAAAAATAAGAATTTTCTGAAATGGTTTAACTTTATTAAGTAAAGTTTGGTTACTGTCATATTACATATTACTTTTAATTAATATTATTATTATTATTACTTTTAATTAATATTATTATATTTAATTAATATTATTAATATTATGATTAAATTCCAAATCAAATAATCATGTTGCTTATTTAGGTGTGATTTCAGGACGAAGAAATTTAACTGACTTTTAGTCACTCATTAGTACTTTCATGATCACATATTATCCGTTTGAAGATGCTTTTATAGAAAATGTATACATTTTGCGCTTGAATTAAATTATTTGTCAGCTTTTCAAGGTCTTCTTTTTCGTCCCTAATCTCAGTAAGTATTTTAGCGGTACAAGCATGCGCTAGAGGTAGCTGCAACACTGCTGTGTAATCTTTTTTCATACAAAATGAATGATAAACTAATTCATCAACATGATTTTTTGCAGTGATGAACTCTTACATATATTTATATCAGCAGAATAATAGAAGAAACAATTTTTTTAATGAAATTTTCAGACCCTTTTTGGATTTTTGTTCAATTGAATATTTTTTTAGTATTTTGATCACGACTGTTTACAACGAACTATATCTGCAGTTGAAGACAGTATGCCTTTAAATTTGTGGGTGGCTGTTGCACTCCGTATTATGGCTGTGACTTCTTTAATTGTATTTATTTAGTCATACATTCTCAGCTTGATACACACATCAATTTTTAGCTTCTATATTTGTATTTTTGTTAATAACAATATTTAAGCCTCGTGGCAGACGATGTCAGTATTACTTATCAAATTTTATTTTTATGTATAAAGACATACGGAGGCTTTCCCGCTCCAAATATTTCAATTCTATTTTAAAAAATAACAAGTGATGAGTAACAAAAGAAATATGTTGCTAGTGCACAGAGCTTAGCAATGAAAAAGAAGGAGCAAAACAATAGAATTTGAATGAAGGCTTTAAGAGGAGGTTCTTTTCCCAAAATGTTTAAATAAAATGTCATATCACATAATTTTTTTATACATTTGTTACTACACTCTTTGCCCTTCACTTCCCATAAAACTAGCAATGACCGCTTAATGACTTCCATTAATCTTATTATAAAATTATAAAATTTCTTTGTTACATTATTGTTGCATATACATACATACATACATATATAAAATATTCTGTCATTGAAATATTTTCTGTTTTTCATAAATTGAAATTTTTCTCACAGGAAGCCGGCAATGAGAGTAATACACTTCTATTAATTTAATTATAAGATTTCTTTATTGTATTTTTTACGCAAAGTTCTACGATGTTCACTTGACAGTCACACAAAATAAAATGAAGATTGACACTAACAGTGTTCAATTTTACAAACGACGTATGGGTGTGACAATTTTTTGTAAATAAACGTACACAAACGCAAAGTTGAAAGCCAAAAATTGTATTGTGTAGCACCCATTGTAAACAACAACAACAAGTGATTAACTAATGTAGACTAGCCTCTGTAGGTTTTATTTAAATTAGTTCAGTACTGGAGCGGGTTAGGAGAACCGCAACTTTTTTAATGAATCAGATTTTTGGATAAAAAGTTATTTTGTTTTTTTATATAGTCTACTTTAAGACTGCGAGCAAACGCGAATCCCATCTTGTCGTAAGTTTCCTCATACCCAAGTGATCATTCAAAATTGACACCACTGAGCCATGTAATATAACTATGGCTTCCATATTCTCTCGCACGTTCAATCTCAGATCGGCCAACACCATATCGTGAATTTAGTTTTCAATTGCTTTGGATGTAGAGATCCAAACTGGGCGTCAAGAACGGTCGAAATTTTCCGTGCTTATGCGGCCACGACGACATTGAGTAAGTGCCTTTTTCCATAGTATTTAGCAAGCTTAGCCTTGGTTTGAGTGATGGTTTTTTTCCATTTCTTCTCAAGTCACGCGGTAGTGTGCTATAAATGGTTGTCAAACACAAACTAAATGACGCAGGATGTTTAAATTTTAAAAGGAAACAATTGACAGTTGTCTGTTGACAGAAGCAGGCAAGGACTTATAGAGTCGCCCACAAATTTTTAATATTTTTTATTCAATAATTTTTATTAAAATTTAAAACACACAAAATTATTTTGTACAAATTTTATTACTATTATTCTAATTATCACATTCGATAATATACAATCACTTAAAATAAGTCGCATTCATGATCATTAAAAATTTAGTGAATTTAACTTTCTATAGCCACCCATATAAAGGAATAATTTGTCACCTAAGCTTTTTTTTTGGCGGTGAAGCCATATGCAACAGACTACAATTGGCTTAGGTAAGCTTAAAGCTCTCTCTCATGGTATCATTTTCTCGACCTTAAAGTTTAATATGACAAATTTAGGTGGTAATTGAACCTCCTGAATCAAATTGCTGAGGGATCATATAATACGCTCGGAATCATAAAAGGTATTGCAACGTGCCTGATTCTTTCCTAGATTGGAGCCGCAGAATGACAGAGAATAAGTTCCAGTATCTTATTATACAGTTCAAAAAACGTCCCTTCTCACTTTTCAATAATGTACCGATGCAAGTTACGCCTCATTCTTATCGAGCAAAAATAACTTTAGGAATTTCTACAAAGACAGTTTCTTTTCACCTATATGAGGAACATTTCGTTTTTAGAAATACCGAAGAAGTTTTCTGTTCCTGTAAAAGCTTACTTTTTAGCTAAAGCATCAGCTCTCATGAGTATATTCTACCGATTGTGTGTGCAGTTCAATAATCCTTGACAACTACTTAAATAACCAGGAGAAAGGAGTGCAGAGCTGCTTGGCTATTTCACGTATGAGATATCTGCATTTTTGGCCCTTTAGCCTCCTGTGGAGGATGTTCGCTTTTAGTGGCAACAAACAGTAGAATTAAAGGATAAAGATTTCGGCAGGTGGCAGCTCAGCTCAGCTCATCTAAGTTGATTATAGTGCATTTAGAGGTATTTTTAAAAAATAAATAAAATTTAAAATTGGAGAAATATTATGTTAAGAAAGTTATAATCCGAATATAATGTGCACTTGCCCAGATCACAACTTTTTGGTCCTGTTAAGCAGCTCAATTAATGTTGCTGCGCTCCCTATATTTTGCTTATAATACGATTGTTAAGAAAAACTGTCACCATCAATTTCATTTAATAACAAAAGGCCTCTCATTCCATTACCTCATTAAGAAATCAAAAGTCTGTATATCGAAATGGGAACATGAACACAAACTATAAGATACCAGTTGTAATTAAAATTATAATCTTTCATCTATCTATTATTTGAATTTCAGTAATGATTTCCTTTTTTGCCTTAATGAGTTTTTTAATAGCAAAGAAATTATTCTTATACTATCAACCCAAAACATTAACTCCTTAAAGGCTTTTTGAGTTATTATGTATTTAATTTTGTTAGTTTTGTACAAATTAATGAAGTATTTGTTCGACTAAATTGTTTAGTAATTATATTGATTGTATTTTTGAATGCGGAAAACTTTAAGTTGGTATAAATTAGAGGGAAATGTTTTAATATTTAAAAAGTAGTATGGGCTTAAAATGGTTTATTATTATTCAAGCGTGGAATGTCAAAAGTAACTGGTGAACCACTGCTTGCATGTCCTTCTTGTTAAAGTTACATGAATTGTAAGTACTTTTATGGAATTTAGAAAGTTAATTTTTTAGCTTTAAAAATTAAACTTTCGACTGTGTTTTGTCAATCAAATCGACTAATAAAAAACAAAATGCAATTAATAGAAAAATTTCTTCAGTCTCTTTTAAAAGTTTTATATATTTTTAAAAACTTAAGGTATCACATTATAAATTCAATTATTTTGTATAATTTAGAAGAGTTCTGTTGAGCCTTTGAAACCGTATGAATGAGGACGGCTCGATTTGCACAACATGGCCATTTAATTTAAATATCATTTTTCAGAAGGTTTTTCTTGTTTAATCGGAGCACTTTGAATGTACATATAAAATTTTCTCAGATTTATCGACGATTAGATGGCTTTAGGACGGGAAATCTAATTCATTTTGTTAGTTTCTGAATTGTATCGCACAAAACACTTTTATACACATCTGACATTTTAATGCAAATTACAAACAAGCCATGAATAAATATGTTTATAAGCACCCTTGGCTAAAACAGTCTTGCCATTCTTGAGAGCATTACTGGCGTACAACATTTATGTCACCGATATGTACTGTCCACTAAATTATGGTCGTTGAAGAATAAATCAATAGAAATATAAATAACATGGCCGCTGATATCTTATCTAAGAGGTGATATTTTCACCCAAGTAATAATTTATACTGTGCCCAGAAAAATGCGTAACTTCTTCAAAAGCCATTTGATAAAAAAAAAATGCCCCACTTCTACTTTAATTAAAAATTTTCAAAGTTAACTAATGGGATACCATGAATTATCGAATATGTCATCGAGGGACACGTTACTGCTTAAAATAGGGACAAAACATACCTTTGTAAATACACTAAACCTGTGACAGCTTATCATCAGACTGTAATCATCACTGAAACATATTTCTTTTTGTACTTAAAGTAATTTTTATCTCTGCTATTAAATCCGTTTTCGTATTTCTTCTTTTTGCTTTTAATAATAATGATAACATCTCACTTTAATTAACTCAACAAATTTGCCTGGCATTAAGTTTAGTGGCGTTTTTCTTTTAACTCTTCCTTCGTTCACTTATAGCAACATAACGTTTATTTATGACTTCAATATTGTTTTCTTTTATAAAAGCTTTAAGCTTATCTTCCTTAATTATTTGTGCGTGTAAGTTTTTGTTGTCAGCTAAGGTTTTTTTCCTTATATGTCTTCTTTCAGAGGTTTTGAATTATGAAAAAAATCTTTTTTGTACACATTCCTTTTTGAGTTGTAAAAACTTAATATTCAATATTATTAAGGTCATGTTGGAATATAAATCTTTTAGGTGAATACGACTTCATTGAGAAAATTTAATTTCGTTATATAATCTAAAATAAAAATATAATTAGTGTTGGATTTCCTTGTGGACAAAGTTCCTTGTTGCCAATAAAGTTCAATAGACTAATGGATCTTATTGTAACTTATGGCTTAATTATGTGTGGCAATCACATCTCAGATGACTTATTACTTGCTATACTCGTAATTGCCATACAGATGGCATGTGGCAACAGAGGGTTGCAAAGTTCGGCTTAATATTTTTACTTTTCACTTAAGCTTAACGTTAACGTGTATTTATATTTACACGTGTTGTTTATAAGTCTGCGTAATATATACACACGGATGAATGAAATAATAGAGTCACAAAAATATTATTAATTGGAATATTAACGGTGTCAAATATATGTTAACTTATTTTCCTATAGAATGGTGACATAAAAAAGATCATAATTTGATTTGTATCGCTATAGCGAAGAAAGCTTTTTTTCTATTGTAGTACAGTACTACGATCACAAAGGTATTCCAATTTTCTGTTTTGACTAAACCTTTTATATTAAATTAGAAAAGTTCAAAATAAGCATTAAATTATGACCAACTACAAAATCTTTTGTAAATGGTTCCGTCGTCTAAGACTAGTAGCCAAACTGCATAAGGAAAACCGATCGTAAAACAAAATGGACGATCCTAGATCATATGATCTCATTACAGTTGAAATGGTCCCCATTTGCTAAAGAGAAAATATCGTCATCCTTAACTCTCTAACGAATATTTGTTACCGATTTTTTTAATTCTACAGGACACTTATGAAAACCCCTATTTTAATATACGTCGTTATATCTCTCTTGCGAATGAAATATTATCAAATTTAACCACGAAAACTCTTCTTAAGAGGGAGGACATTAGGTGTTAATATCTGCTACGTCGCAGATATCGCCGAATCCAAGAGAACCCATTATAATCACTCTTATCCTTTATTATCTGCGACAGTGACACAAGAATTGTTGTACACTCTCCGCTATGGTGGTAGAAGTCGTTGTGTTCAACTCGTAGCCTCTTTGCAAAATTACTTATATCTTGTATTCCTAGACAGTAGAAAAATGGTTGCCTACATGCTTAGCAAGACTTTAATTACAGTGCAACTATGAAGTCTTACATATCCTTCTCAGTAATACGCCTAAGTATGAGTTAGCAAGAGGACAATGGCAAACATGCACGTCTTAACTGCATAGAAACTGTAGGGCTATGCCAAGTCCACTTGACTTATCAGCCTCGACATCTCTCTGCTTGCTGCTGTACCCTGAAACCCAAGTGATCATAGTATTAAACTACATCGATCTCCCACCGAGAGATGATCGACAATCATAGAGTTTTGCTGATTGAAGAAATGGGAATTGCATATATTAAATGGTAGTGGTGGACATAGCATTCACTCTCAACCTATCCGTCAGCCATTTGGTAGCTAGGATCTTAAACACTTCAACGGTATCCCAGCAAACTGTTGAAGTTGAAGACGTTATTTGTCTTATTTATCAACTACATATGAAACATATTAGAAAATGTAAACCTCCCATGTTATGGCTTTGGAAACGTATTATTGCAGCACATTATCGCAGCGTATACGTCATATATAATTTCATAAGATTGTATATAAAGTATACGCGTGCAAGTTCGTTCAATAGAAAATAATAACCCCATAACAAATTTCATCTAGGACATCTGTTTCTGTGAGATCGTTTAAAATACAATTTAAATGTTATAAATAAATTACATTATTTGCATAATTTATTAATATTTCGTTCTTATTGAAAAAAGGATCTACCCTTCAGAAACACTTGCTCAATGCACAATCCACTTGTGTTTGTTGTCTCCTTTTTGTTATTGTGTTACTTCTCTGTAGTATATATTTTTGTCAGTAATTTTCAATTTAAAAAATATGGTAAAACCATACAATTTCATTTCATAAACTTTGAGAAAGTCATGTTAAATCCATGCCTGGGACTAATTTATTTGTACAGATAACCAGTGGAAGTCAATTCCACATGCACTCGCAGTCATGATATTTGAACTTGTTGTATATTTACAACATAGCAATTTAGCCAAGTGCACTAAAAAATTTAGTTTATTTTTAATATTTTCTACTTAATTTTAATTTTTCGATGTTTATTTATACAAGGTGCATCCCAAGACACAACAACATCTAAACAACATATTGTTGGTACTACTTACTAGGTTAGTTGTCAAAATTAGAGTCGAAATAAAAATAATATATACAAAAAAGCTTACATATATATAATTTTCCTTATATATATGCATTAGAAAAACGCCTGAAAAATAATAGGTACTTATATAGTTGTTTAATACTAATAATAAATTTAATTTGAATTTACTATTGACTTTCTTAGTCTTGATTAGTATGATGATATTCGCAATGTATTTTTAGTCAAGAAAGAACTAATCGTAGACCATATTAGCAATAGCTTTCAATTCCAACCTCCAATGCTGAACATATAGGTCAGTGACTCTGTGTATTTCAGGCTTGTAGCCAATTTTAAGGTGGCGATAGTTACATTAAAGCCATTTCTGCAAATTACTTTAGTGAATATTATATGGATTATTTCCAATGATTAATTCTTGCTTAATTAAAAATATATTACAAATATTAGCCTACTGATCTAGACTAAGAAAAACAGTCTTTTGATTTATTTTTCATAGACATAATATTTTTAATGGGTTGATTAGACTTTACAACAATGATTTCCCATTCAAATAGGGAACAATAGTATCTTTGATGTCTAACGTAAAATATTTTACAAAATGTTATAAAATATAGATCTTACTAGTAACAGATTTCATCTTTCTTTCTTAATCCGTAACAATTCTTAATGCCAATATTATATGGATATCACGTAAACCATCCAAAACTATTGGTAAATGACCTGAAGAACTAAATGACTTTGATTTTTGTAATCTCTAAGTTTACGAGTCATAGCACGCAGTGAAAGCTGCCATTACACTATAGTTGAAATCCTAAATTTAGAGGAAAAAATAGACTTTTCAACTTGAGATTATAAAAAAATTTTGTGAAGTTCAATTCCCAAAAATTTAGAAGGCAACAACAAACAAAAAATAAAACTATGACAACTAACAACCCCGTTTATATAAAAATCTGCTAACGTTTGCCTTTTCTTAATACGTATCATCAGTTATACATCAGTAACATTGGAAACTAAAACCTTAACGGAACGACTTTAAAAGAAGTTTATATATTTTATAATAGTTTGTCCTTTATTCGATATATTTTTCTAGCCCATTTTGTTCTCATTTCACGCTTAAAAGATTGTAATATCAAATTATGTCAACTTACAAATATAAACCGTAGTAGGATTTACCGAAAAAAAACTTTAGTCACCGGAAATGGTTGAATGACAAACGAATACCAAAAATTTTAATATCATTGTTTATCATTTTACCATATATGTAAAACAAATCCTTTCATTAACATAATACCCCATCTTACAGTAGATGTATGCCACAACTGGAGCAAAGAAAAAGAAAATGGAAACAAAACAAAAACATTTAAAACCATTAGGAAAATTAATTATGTTTTACAAGACTAGTATAATAAGAAGAACCAAAAGAAAAGAAAAATGTGAAAGCGCCAACCTTTATGATTTAATACACATGTGTGTATATACGCTTTTTCATCTTCAATTCATTTGGCCTACCTTCGGTAATGTCGATGTCGGTCTAGATATTATAAATTAAAAAAATTTATAAATTTTCATGCAAAGTTTTCTTTTGTTTCTTGTTTTTTATATGGTACATATGTTTATGTATTTGTCTTTTCTTAGCAACTCAATAACTGCCATTTATCGTCAGCATGAAATCTGAAAAGAACAATTACTTATGTAGGTCTTAGCAAGCGCACAAGTATAAAATGCTTAAGAATTTTCGTAGGTTTCCTCAGGAATTCTTTATGTGTCCTTAAAATTAAGCCTTTTGTTCATCAGAACACAGGAAAGTAGAACGAATGAAGTGAATTCAAAAAGGAAAAGAAATAAATATAATCGTATAAGTGTATATGTTGAAAGAATAAATTAAAGGGGGAAAAAATAAACAAAGGAAAAACACATCAACATCAGCTCATGGTGTTTTACAGGAGCAGGCAGGCTACCGTTGAACATAAAATAAAACTCAACAGAATATAAACACACAGGCACTAATTCTCAGAGCAAAGAAAAGTAACGTAAGCATTTAAAAGAGAAAAGGAAACGGAAATTCAATGCTTGTTATATTCACATAAAATGTGATAAAAAAAATTTAAGAAAACGGTTCTGTTACAAGATATAGATAGACCACTTTGTTAGTAAGTGTGAAACTCATATGTCTATCGATCATTTGCTGCAATAACAGCACAACTCAAAAGAGACTTTCTTAGTTTTACAGAAGACTAGCTTATATCTAGTTGCAACTTAATACAAAATTAACTAATATTCTCATCTCTAAAGCCGGCTACAGAAGATATTAACATGACATTTAAATGTAACATGAAGAACGATATGACGACAAATTTTTGCGCTCTTAACTTAAAAATAGGTTTTTTCTACATGTAACGTTGTTGCAATAAACGAGAGATATGTATCTGAATACATACTTACATGCCAACACATATATATTTTTAAATGTTATTTGAAACATATAATTTTTATTATATTTAGGTAAAACCTGCCCCTTGATTTACAGCACACGTGTATTTAAATTATTTTTGAAATTAATTAAAAAAAAAAAATTTTTTATTAAAAAAATAAAAACAATTCTCCGAAAATTAGTTATTCTTGTTTTTACATTACTTCTAGATATTTCCAATTTGCGAAGGTAAGGCACCTTCTGTGTCACATTTTCCAGTATTAGAATTTGAATTTACAAAAAACAAAAATAAGAAACAAATTTGGTTGCACGGTTCCTCTGCAAATATTGCAATTAAAAAAAAACACTTTGGTTTGAATATTGGCTAAAACTTGTGCAGATTACCAAATTCCGGCCGAACGATTAAATAATTATTCTAATTTGTTTGTTCAGGTCTGGTCTAGGTATTAAGGAAAATGTTCAGTATTACATACGGAAACACAAATGGGTGAATGTTATGAAAGTTTGCTTCGTTGCATGTACTAAACTTTTGCTAATAATTAAAAAATAAACTGATTTGCGTTATTTACATAAAAGGTTTTTTTTGTTTTATTGAATTTATTATCAATTTTGAGTTTCAATGAATTAACATCTTTCAATATTTGATACATAATTTTGTACAATGAATTAAAAGTTTTATGCAAGCCAAAAGGAATTATTATTTTAAAGTAAACTCTATCAGTTTTTCTTGCCATGTGTCGTTTTTTTATACTCCTAAAATTTCAGTGGCAAGTTAGGAGCAATATAATGCGACACATAGGAAAGAATATATTTCTGAGCTAAATTTAAACGATCTAAAATTGCCTTTATTATTTTTTTTTTTTTTCAAAACAAATATATGAATTTTAAAATTTTTACGTTAAATCTTTTGTAAATAAAATTTGACTTTTGTTTTTATAGTCTTTATTGTATAATTTTTGGTATCATAAAATTGTGATCTTTTTACTTAATTCGATTAAATTCAAATATAAAAGAATTAAAAGTAATGTAAAAAATATTGCTCGTTGTGGGCTTAGCTGATAATATGTCGAGTAATGAATTCAATAAAAATTAACAATTATACAGGATTCATTTGTGTAAAAGAGTTTTCCAAAGGACACTTGCTATATCTTCGTTATGTGGCAAGATAAAAAAAAATAAAAATAGTAAACTTATCGATACCCCAAATGAGGCTATTTAAAGAAGGAAAGTATGGTTTAATAAGGCGCTGTTGTTTTTATATCGTGTCAATAATGACTTCAAATTATTACATAAATACATCTTAGTCCGTATCAACAGTAAAAATCATAATGATGCAATTAAGGCTAAAATTAAAAATATTTTTTTTTTTAATATAATACAATTGATAAATTCTTTCTCCAGAAGTAAGAGACCTAGATCTTGACCAATTAATGATCCCATAACACAATGCAATTTAGAGAGATGACGAACTAATATAATAATCTTAATACAGTGTGAAGTTATAAAGAAAGATCATTCGCAGGGATATGCCTGCGTCACCGAACAATATTCAAGGCCTTGATTTATTCATTAGGCGTTTTCAAAACTCTTTTTTTTAGCGTTAAATGAGTGCAATTGTAAAACATTTCTTTTAAATTAAAAATTTTTCCCAATGTAAATATGACAGCTAATTTCGTCATGCGTGTGAAGGCATTTACATATCACAAAATTTTGGAATTATAAATCATTTGAAAACATGATATGCGTGTTATAACTGCAACAGTTTTTTTATGCATATCGTTGAAGAGATACTTATACCGTTTACATATTTATAGATGGCACAAGAAAAAAGTTGGCATAATTTTTAAGGGCAGAAAACTTTATAAATTTTGTGGAAGTCTGCACGAGTCCTTGTCAGGAAAAATTTGAAAAGATTTTAAATAATTTTATAAATTTAATCCGGACTTCAAGCATCTATCAGACTCTATTATACATTATCTTAAAGGTTTTTCATGTTTTCTATATCAAATATGCACGAAGTTTGGAAAGCTGCAATTTTTTCAAAATTTAATGAAGAAGAGAAAATTTCTTTTGAAAACAAAAAAAATAAAGAAACCTTAGCAGACTTACAGTAACTAACTAAATGGGATTTAGTATTTAACGTTTGTTTTTCTCATAAAATAATTGCAAAGGTTTCCAATTTTAATATTAGTTTTAAGAGTTGTGTTTTTAAATTGTGTAATTTAAAATAACTTTCTGTCGTCCCACTTCAAATTTGCTTTATAAGCAGACCAGTTGTATTTATGTGCCATCCTCGGTGTGCTTTTTCTCCTAAATCCTAGTAAGATAAAGAGCACTGAAAGTGGCACGTTCCATTTACAAACTAAATTTAATATGAGATGAGGGAAAATCACTCCAAATTATCTATTCAGAACTAATTAAATAAAAAGCATTCTATAGACAATTCTTGGTTACGTTAAAGTGGGTAATTTATGAACTCTTGAGAAAGGAATTGTATTTGATAATATATAAGTAAAGAAAATCTTGATTTATTTCTCAAAATCGGTTTTAATTAAATGCAATAAATCTTTTAACAAAATTTAAACCACTTCGTTATCATAAAAATGTGATCACTAAACAATATTTTTAAATATCTCATTGCAGGTAACTTGCTCCACAGTGATCCGGAAAGTTTCTCTCTCAAACTTCAAAATATTAAAATTTTGGCCCAATTGAAGGTAATGTGAACTTTGATTTATTGTTTAACATTTAAAACTTTTTAAAAAAAATTTACTTGAAGTAAGCTGCAAAATTATAATAGTGTATATCATTCATACAAATTCAATACATTTGTACATTAAATTTTGATTAAGTACAATTGGCAACAATGAACTCACGCCTCATCATTGTGTTCGTACTTCAACCTGCGCCTCAGCCACAACTTCTGCTATTGCCTCAACTTCAGCCTCAGCTGCACATTGTGTTCCAGCCTTTATAATAATTTCAATCTTCAACATTTGTCTATAATATTTGGGCATCGTTGTACAGTTATAGCATACAAAATTTTAAATTTTCAAATAACAAATATGATATACGAGGTCTGTTCAATAGCAAAGGTGAACTTTGAAATTTCTCGGGGTATGATTAGCGATTTTTTTTAATGTTGTTACAATTTTCTCGAACATATGTTCTTAGTTGAGTTTGTTTTTAAGGGGCATAACAATTAGACGTGTTTTGCCTGTTCGGCGATTTTCTATGTTAGAAAAAAATCTTTGATACATTTTTGCATCAAATTTTTTTTTGTTTTTTTTTAATTAAGTTCTCCAAAGTACTTGAAACTTTTACAGTGGCATATGGTGATTGTACTCTGAGTCAGAAAAATGTTTACAAGTGGTACAACCTTTTCAAGGAAGGTCGAAAAGAATTTCAAATATCTGCAAGGGAAGCAAACCTTGTGCTAAACAGCTGCTCAGGTGAATCGATATTCTCTTTAGAGACTCTGCTTGTATTATATGGAGATGTTTGTTTTTCATATAGAGTTCCCGTACACTGACAAACGCGGCAGCTGCATAGATAAAAACTGCAGAGAGTAGTTCAGCAATGTGTATGCGATTGTTCGGCTCTATACGAGCGTAAGTTCATTTTTCTAGGCAATGGCAATTTTTCGGGAAGTTACCATTGACTACTCTACGTAATAGAGTTTGTAAACAATTTTGGTTGGTAATCAGAAACTCGTTGTTCAGCTTTTCTAAACATTTGGTAGTGTGAAGTTAGTCATATTTTAAAACCATTTTTTCATATTGTCGAATAATTAATGGCTCGTCTGACAACCCATTTGTAATTAGTAATTGTTAGAAAAACATAAATAAGCAATTTTGATTGTCGAAGCATAATTTTGAGAGACAAGCAACTCAACTAAGGTTCTGTTGCAAGCCACAATTGAGCCACAATTTTTTCAATCTTTGTTAAAATATATATATAAATATTCTGCTGTGATGTTTCCCAATGATGCTGCTCCAGGGCGTTTAAAAATATTAAATAATAAATTTTCAGACATGGATTACGACTATGTTTAAGAAAAAAAGGCTTTGTAAATATAAAAAGTATTCTTATATCATAAGTTTCATGAAAAAACTATAGAAATTACCAGATTTATTAAATTTTTATAAAGGGGAGTTCCCTTATATCGAAATCTATGGGACATTACGAATTACCTTGTTGCAGTAAACCAAAAATTTATTTAAATAATGCAAAATGCGGTGAACATTTTAAGAAAAATAGCGAATTATACAATTAAGAAACTCCTTTTTCTTCTTCAGTTTTTTCGGGGCTAAAAAAATAGTTATAATAAATTAAATATGAGGAAGATACACACTTAGGCCATAATTTATAATTTCCTACTTAAAGACTCATTGAATTATATGCCATTTCAATTTATGTTGCGTTTTAATAAGCTTTCAGATCATAAGTCGTAAATGCGAGTTTTGAATAAGAATATCGCATCAATAAAAAAATTCCAATGTTTCCAAAAAAAAAACAAATCATAATAATCATCTGAATAAAACATGTTAAAAAGCTTAAAAACTTAAAAAAACATTTTTATAATTTTGTTTGCTCTCTATTACCATAAAATTATACATTTAAGTTTATTTACACGAAATGTAAAAAATCTATGAATGGCCGTAATTTTTTTCTTGTTTGTAAAACAAAACGAGTCATCAAAATCATATGGTCAATGTGTTTAACTCAAACATATTATGGATGTGCTTCATTAGAATTTTAAAATAATTTCGTTTTTAAATAGAACTTAAAAAATATTTATTTGAATTACGAGTGTAAAGAATTATAAAAAATAATATGAATATCATTTTTATTTCATTATATTTGAAATTGGGCGGTCGACTTTGGTATTCACAGATGTTAGTGATGACATGAATTTTCGCCAAACTCAGGCAAATATTTGACGACTATTGTGGTCCAGAAGAAAAACATAAGGTGTAAAGACACGTTAAGTACATGTTACAAAAATATATCATTTTGTAACAATTAATGACCGAACAATTTTGTTTTGAACTTTAAATAATAATCTTTTAGTATTCAACTAAAAATATGTGTAAATCGCTCGATCGTATTAAGAGGGAGTGCAGGAAGTTGGAATGTACTTGGAGCATATGCAATTCCGGAACTTTTTAATAATCATCATAAACATCTTCTGATACAAAAGTTTACGAAATAAAAGAAAGTGATTTGTTGGCGGTATATATTGATAATGTTAAATATAGCATTATGGTTATATTTTTTTATTTACTCTTATTACATGTGTTTGAGTACTTTTCCAGTAATTATTGCTCCCATAAAAACATTGGTATAAGAATAAACTCAAGTTCCTATCCAAAAATTTTGATCGTTGATTCTCAGTACAAAAAAAAAGGAAGTTGTTTTCTAGGAACATCATTTATTTTAATTTTTTTTTTTTGTTTTAATCATTTGTAGCAGGGTAATTCTAATTTTATTGGACCCAAAATTGCATTATAAAACTATTCACTATTTTGATTATTACTGAATTGGGTGTACGTACACTGTTATTGTACGTACACTGTGATGCCTAGACTAGGGCAATACTACGAATGATTCCAAAGCTAAAGCCATCCATAGTTAGATATGTTGGGCATTTATGTGATAAAATTAAAACAATAACTTTGCAACATTTGGAACACTAAATAACATTGTTGTCGTTGGAGAGCGTTGGACTTCCTCTCTTCAAATAGCTAATCTACGAGTATATGGGATATGTTGTTTTTATGAGGACCACAAAAATGGATGAATGTAATTTAGTATCAAATATCCTAAAGAGGATTTTATTGATATTCTGAAATTTTAAAATTGGGTTTCCAATGGGTTCAAAACTTATAACTGTTTTTTTTTTGGTTTTTGAATAACAATCTTATAAAGTTCTCGATATGTCCAATTTTTCAGGGTTATAACCGTTGCACTATAAAAAGTATCAAGCTGGTTTATCCATCACGAGATGCACAGGTAGCATTAGAATATGTGTATTTATTGTTAAAGGAATCGTGAGGAAAGGGTGAAGAGGAATTGAAAATGTAGCATGTGTCGAAAAGTTTTTTCAAAACATAATAATACTGTAAGACTTTTAACATTATAAATAACTTTAATACCACTACATGCTCTCCAATATGAGTCATATTTTGAAAGTTCTTTTACGACATAAAAGGAAACGTACTGTCACCTGTGATTTGAAAATCCAAGCGTTACGAAAAAGAAAAAAGTACATGACACAAAACACTCGCTGTAGACAAAAAACGCGACATGATGGGGATGTAATTTGATGAAATATATCACTTAGCGACAGACAAGGTAAGCGAATTTATCCATCAAAACGTAAGCTCGCGAATAGTGTGTCGCAAGTAACACGAAGCCTTTTCCTCGATGTGCTATTTGATCCATATGCAACAAAGTGTTTTTTTCCTACAACTAGAGCCGCTTCTGTTTTACATATTGCAGACATGGAAAACATTTTAAAGATGCTTCACTCATTCTTTGGGTGATTCTGTTCAACCTATAGCATTTAGGGCGGAGTAGGAATATCTAATAATAAATATTTCAATCTAATACATGCCACCATAATTTGGAAGTGAAGCAGCATATATTGGTTTCACATTTCAGTTTTAGTCTACAAGTAAAATTAAAATTTTCCTATAACAAACTACTACAACCAAGAAAATGTACATTCTTGCATTCATTAAACAGCTTTTTTTGAGTTTAAGTATGAAATACGAGAAAAATGTTCTCGCAGGCTATTGTACTCGTAATAATTATGAAAGATATTAACTGAAATTTTTAGATGTAAATGTATGAATGTATACGTGTATACGTGTATACGAAAATTCAATGTAGTAGTTTTGCATTTGCGTAAGTCCTGAATGGTGTGTGGTGATGAACACTAAAAGTGCCATCAGGTTGATCATCAAGTTTACAAGTAATTAACTTAAGTGCCTGCAAGTGGTAACAACTTTTTCTCATACATACGCACATGGTAAATGGATTTGTACTATTAAAGGTTCATATTTTGCAAGAACGTTCTCCATTGTACACACTTCATGAATGTGAATGAAGAAGATTCCAGTATGTACATGTATTTTAGTTGGGCGTTTAAGTTAATGAGCGACACCTAAGAGTTAAGGTTATACACTTTTTGGAGATTTTTGATTATAGTTGCTTAGAAATACATAGACTCTTATATACAAAAAACAAAAATAACTATTTCAATAAATTTTCATCACTATTATGTATATGTTTGGATAAGTTGGACCTGCGAATTAAATAAAAATACATACATGTATGTAGAATTTCGTTTCCTAACAAAAGGATATCAAGGACAAAAGGCCAAATAAAAATTTTTTATTTTATATTCTTGCAAAAATTAAAAAACCGAAATCATAAAAAACTTTTCGAATATGCAGCCTAAAAAGTGTTTACAAATATTAAGGTTGAATTCGAATAATGTGAATAATTAAGGGAATTTTCTATTTATACTTATTTGGTTGTTTAATTTTTACCATCTATTTGGGGGCAGAATTAACGAGTCCTGTAAAATGCAACGCGGCCCACCACTTTGGTTATAACCGCACATAAAAAGGTTATAACTTTCTATTATATATTTTCAAAATGATGAGGGGCGAGTACTTAATGGAATGTAAATGACGTAAAAAAGTACAAAAGATCAATACAGTAATTAGTTTTCGATTTGCAGTAATAAAATGATTTACAAGTTAGAAATAGTTCCATCAAAACGGATAATTCGGATCGTATTTGTTTACAATTCGTTCGTTATATGTTTGTATACCAAAAGTTGTTTACGCTATATATAATTATTCTGTGTAACTTGTATTAGAAAATATAAAATTTTAAAATACTTAATATTGAAATTTATTATTCGGGAGAATATCCCGACTAATCGTTAGAAACAATTAGTTTTTTGCAAAATGCATTGAAAAAATGTTTGTTGTGGCTTTAGCTCTTCATATGCCGACATTTCATTGGTTGCTAAAACCAAATCGTCAGTGAAGTTTAAGCAGTTTGATAACATTCAACCTCGTATGTTTATGCCACATAAAACAAATACAATATGAGAATTTCAATATTGCATATGAATTACAACAAATACATAATCATAGTAGGCTTAGAATGTTTTTATACAAACAACACAACAAACAATTATACTCAACGTGAGTCTATTTTATTTTTCTCTCAACACCCATACAATTAAACGCCCGTTGGTCGTTAATGATTGTATTCAGTTAGGCAATCATTAACGACCAACGGGCGTTTAATTGTATGGGTGTTGAGAGAAAAATAAAATAGACTCACGTTGAGTATAATTGTTTGTTGTGTTGTTTGTATAAAAACATTCTAAGCCTACTATGATTATGTATTTGTTGTAATTCATATGCAATATTGAAATTCTCATATTGTGTTTGTTTTATGTGGCATAAACATACGAGGTTGAATGTTATCAAACTGCTTAAACTTCACTGACGATTTGGTTTTAGCAACCAATGAAATGTCGGCATATGAAGAGCTAAAGCCACAACAAACATTTTTTCAATGCATTTTAAAATACTTTTAAAATGATTTGTATAAACTTCCACCAATCGTATTATTTTACTTTTAGAATGACGATGGATTATTTTTTTGCCTGATCTAAAGGAAACATTAAAACACTATATGTATTTTTCCTTTAGACCAGTAAAATAATTATTGTATGATTTGACAGTATAAATTATTTTCTTGATTGAACGAATCCAAAGTTATTCCATTAATAACTTACTTTCTCCTTTGCGAAAAGATTAATCCTAATTAATCAAGTCAATTGAATTTAATAGAAAGAATATTGAAATAATTAGAAATTTATCAACCGACAATAGTTTTCCCTTAGAACTTACTTGTAAATTAACCAGACAATACAATACAAGATAAATAAAAACAATTCTGATTCTGATTCTTTTAATTCATAAACTCATTTACCTGCCTGGTTTATTGGAAAAGTTCGAAAAATCAACTATTATTGATTGATGGCAGAAAATAAAGAAAGTCCGATTGAATTCATGTGACGTTAGAGAAATTATTTAGAAAAACTAAAAAGAGAAATCAATGTAGTATAAATAACAGTGGTGCATGCTTGAACGTGCATGTAGGGTTGAGGAAGAATAAACTGAGAACTAGGAAATAAATCGTATTAATGATTCTTTGCAAAAAATAGGGTTGTAAAATTATTCCATTAATTTAAAGCACCACCATAATTTTGTGAAATCGGCTATTTTGAACACAGGAGACAATTACAAATATCGTTATTTGTTAAAAATGTTGCAAATAAATAATATAAGTATAAGTACTTTTGCAAATGGTACAAATATTTAATCTTAAAAGAGTTATGGATAATTGAGCACATAAAAATGGAAATTTGATTTACGAAAACAGAAATTAAGACTAAAAAAAGAAACATACTCGTATTACTATTCATTAATTATTTAATTTTTTTTATTTTGCATTCTTTGTTGTAGCTTTAGCACTTCATATGTTGACATTTCATTTTGGTCGCTTAGCCAAATCCTCAGTGAACTTTAAGCAGTTTGAAAACATTCAACCTCGAATGTTTATGCCATACGAATCAAATACAATATGAGAATTCAGTATTGTATATGAATCATAACAAAATACATAATCATAGTAGGCTTAGAATGCTTTTATACAAAGAACACAACAAACAATTATACTCAACGTTAGTCTATTTTATGTTTCTTACAACATGTATACAATTAAACGCCCGTTGATCGTTAATAAAATTTTTATTTTAAATTCTTAATATTTGGTTTATTTGAAATGTCGGCTTATGAGCAGCTAAAGCCGCAACAAACAAAGCATTTTACAAAAACTTTAATTGTGTATACAACTCCTATTTTTTTTCTTTATTTTTTATAATTTGAATTTTTAAGAGATGTTTTAATTTTGGAAAATCTTATTTACTTATTACATTATTATGATGACTATTCGTAAATGCATACATTGTGTGCTGCTTCGAAAGACGATCATTCTACACTATGCTGTATGACTGTTACTTGAGTTTTGTGTCAAATATGCTTCCTCGCTTCATGAGTTCGACACTCTTTCCTAAACTTTAGAAAAAATCGAAATTAGCAAAAGTTACAAATTCTGTAGGCTTTTTCGCATCCAAGAATATACTTTGCAGAATTTGTTGTTCGGTATCAAGTACATTAATTATATGATAAGTCTCAGTATCCACAGCTGAAATTTTTTATACTGATTCTAATAATATGAACATGTATACGCGAATAGTGTATATATAAATATATATATATATATATATATATATATATATATATATATATATATATATATATATATATATATATATATATATATATATATATATATATATATATATATATATATATATATATATATATATATATATATATATATATATATATATATATATATATATATATATGTGTGTGTGTGTGTGTGTGTGTGTGTGTGTGTATGTATTTATGCGTATGATGAAAATTTCATGTTCTTTAATCAAGTGATGTACATATATAAATTTGAAACACATACGAAAAATATTAAATATATTCAAATTAAATATTTATGTAATTTGGTTATTTACAACAATACAATAGAAACTAATAACTAGTCAGAGCGTGTGTCCCGCCAACTTGTTTAACGGGGTACAAGAATTTAGTAATAATTAATAATTTATTATTGTCGAACTGTTTATTAAAATTTCTGGTGGGTGCCTATCTGATTCCTATAACTTAACTTTCCGTTGTGGTTGTAAAATTTAAAAAATATTGTTTCAAGTATGGTTATGCGTAATTAATCAAACTTGAGTTCAAGCTATTTATAAAAGGATTACAAATTTATCAATATATTGTGTATATTTTGTTATTTAAAAAATTATTCACACTCTGAAGAATGTACCTTAAAGTTATTGAGATCTTAGATAATTAATACATTTATTAAGATGTTTTGAAATTATTTAATTTTCAGCTTGATTAATTACATACGATAATTCTAAAAGGTCGAACAATATACGTTAAGAAATTCCTTCATTCCTTTCATTTATTACGGTTGCATGGGTAGACTATTGCGTAGTATCATATGTCGAGGTCATTTAATGGGCGGCAGACCCATGAGCGACAAAAATTGTATTCATATTTATAGGAAGCATGTGCGCATAAGCAAAATAATATTAAAGGCTCGTCCTATAAGCCAATAGAAAAAGTTGCCGCGAATTTAATTACATAGATTATGAAAATACTGCCACAAAGTCTGAGGAATCCTCCGATTTGCTGTTGCAAAAAATTGTAACCAAAATGCTTAAACAAAAAGTGCAGGGCAAAGGCTTATTATAAACGTGGATCCTTGCGTGACAATGGCCTTTCTAAGGTTCACTAAATGTAATTCAAAATTTCAATTTTAATCTGATATCAATTTCGGTTAGAAAATGTTTGTTCTGTTTTTAGATTTCTAGCATTGCTAACGAACATTCTATCACTTGTACAAAATACAGACATTTTCGTTTAAATGATTTTTTTAAATACTTGATTAAAATTTATTGTTTCGGGATTGCTTCCAATTAATCATATAAACAATTACATCTTGTTTCTTGTGGGCTTTATTGTGCTTATATCGATATTTCATTGGTGCTAGCGAAATCATTGGTGAACTTCAAACGATTTGTAAGCATTAAAACTCTAATTTTTATACAAAAACTCATATGAGAATTCAATTGTATATGACAATTACATAATATATGAACTATAGTGGGCTTAGAATGTCTTAATGCAAACTAAACAACAAAAAATAATTTATATCCGATATAAATCTATTTCATTTTTCTCCCAACCTGTATACCATTTGGCCATTTTGGGCACCAGTGATTGCACGAGTATTTATCAGAAGAAATGAAAAACAAAATTTTTATTTATCATATCGGGATTGTTCCCTAGTAATCGTATAGATCGTGTATTGTGCATTTTGTCTTAAAATTTTTTTAAAATTTTCCTATATGATTGAATTCTCATATTGTATGTGTGAGTTTTTGTATAAACATAAGATTTTTAAGGCTTACAAATCGATTGAAGTTTACTGATGGTAATTCGATATATCAACGGCTAGACAGCTCACAGCATTAAATAATTAATTATGCTTAATTCATCAATATATATTTATACAGAAAAAGACATTTTCAACTCAGTGCTGAGTTATATGCTCTTCGAATTATTTCTATTTAATTTAAAAAACTTATACAGGTGGGTCCCTATTTCCATATCTTCGAAAAGTATGTAGTGTCTGGTCCATATGCTTTTAATGTTATTTAAGGTTTTATCTTTAAATATTTTCACTTGACTATTTTATAGCCGGCCACTTTTTCACAAGATTAGATAAATATGGAATACAGCTTCGGCCTCTCGGTGTTGTCATGTAAACCTGCGAATTTAAAATCATCTTTCAGCTTAAATATATGATGCATTTTCTTACCAAATTAATAGTTTATTATTCAGCAAATGACTAAATGTTTAAAGTAAATTTAAATTAGTTAAGAATGGTTAAGCTGGTTACTGGAGCCTTAAGCCATATCATCAGGAAACTATCACTCTCGCCTTTATCATTGTCTTGAGCATTTAATTACTATTTACTGGCGATGGTAAGTTTTAGAAGTTCTCCACTAAAAATACTTGTTGGAATATATTGATTAGAATTGAACTTAGTCTCAAATCTATAAATACTCTTAAAAGCCTCAGATTATTTTGTTTTAAGTCTCAAACCAATTGCATCCTGCCGATAACAAAAAATGTTGTGGTAAAAACTAAAATTTTCATTCGAATTTCTTTAGCGTTAGGAAAATATTAAACCTTAACTTGACTCATCATATTAATTATATATATATATATATATATATATATATATATATATATATATATATATATATATATATATATATATATATATAACATAATTAAATTGATTAATGCAGTTGAAGGACTTACAATTGCGAGGACAACAACTTGCAGCATTAAGCACTTAAAGCAGCTTCGTGAATCTTCGACGTTTGTTCTGGTGATACATTTGTTAAAGTGATTAAATAAATGATTGAAATCATAAACGGTTTTTTGATACATTTCTTTTGAAAAGTGTAATGCACGAAATTATAAAAAATTAACTTCATTTACATTTACCATAGATTCAACACATTCATATTGGTGAATCAATCTTAAAATTGTGATATGATGATCCAGTCAGTTACGCTTTCAGCCACAATGTTGTTGTTGAGTGAAGTTAGTTTTTTTATAATTTCTTGCATTACACTTTTCTAAAGAAGTATATCAAAAAACCGTTTATGATTTCAATCGTCTACTTAATCACTTCAACAAATGTATCACCCGATCAAATGCCGCAGTAGCATTAGATGTCTGGAATTGATACGAAATTCATGGCACGCACTAGTCGAATAGAAAACGTAAAAAAAATTATCTAGAATCACAGTCACGAATATGATTTTCAAAGTAGAAAAAGGTATAAAGTTGTTGTTCGTGATATCGAAATATTGAAGATTAAATCAGTGTGTGTATATGTAAGAGCAAGAGGCTTTTTTATTCTAAATTAAGTTTTCCAAAATCCCCTCACATTTGAATAACGAACCTGCCAACAAGTCAGAATAAAAGCAAAGCCTAAAATCTCAACACGAGGAGGAGCGATAAATGTTTTTTATTCTTATCTGTTTGTTGCACATGATATGGTTTGCTTGCTACTGGCATTATCATGCGTATGTGTAATAACCTTTGGGAAACTTGCTCTCAGTTTGCTCAATGATGTAGACAGTCGGATATAAATTTGAAAATAATTTTCATTTATTTTCTTTATTGTTATTTTTATGTGCAGAGACTATAAATATGATTTATGAATTTAAATTTTTTTTGTTTATTTCTTCACGTTGGATGTCTATTAAGCATATTTTTTATTTATTTGACTTTTATGTGTTCCAATTTAACAATTGGAGTATAAATTTGTTAATATTTTTGAGCCCTTGAAATATTGAAATCATGAAAAAATAAACAACTTTTTAACAAAAAGATTAATAGCTCACTACTATTACGTTTCTTATTAGTTCCCAAATCGGTAAATTAATACTTATATTTGAACAGAGATAAGTGGTCTGACATTAAAAACAGAAAAAAATCAAAAGATCAGTGAATTCTTTGGTCATCTGCTTTATTTAATTCTTGAAAAGTGACTTTACTTTTGTGAATCGAATGTATAAGTTATACGATTTTTCTGAAAAATTGATAGTAATATATCGCTTTTTTAATGCCACATAGTCATTTCACCAACAAAAAAGTCGAACTTGTCAAAGATTTAAAGATTTAAAGATTTTTAAATATTGACTTCTACATTAGCATATATTTATAAGCTTAAGGTATAGTTTCTCCATACTATTAATAAGTAAAAATTTAGATTTTTTTCAAACATGACTTTAATGCATTAGATTAACGAGACTGAGAAAATATTCTGATAACAAAAAAAATCCATAAATACTATACTGAGGGTGAAAAATTTCCATGACACCAACTAAACATGAAATCTGTTTGACTACGTTCAGACGAATCATGTCTTATTGACATGATTGCTATTTTATAGGCGAGATCGACGAGGGGAAAAGAAACGAGTACGCAAGTTTATGTACTGCCAGTACGTTTTGCTTTCTCATTCGTAATGTCAAAAATGCTCAAACAACGTTTTTTATGTACACTTAAATAAAAACAACTCGTCAACAAGACATGACTTGTGTGAACGCCAAAGAAAGTTCAAAGAAGAAAAAGTAAGAATCATGTCAATAAGACATGATTCGTCTGAACGTAGACTTTATAATAAAAAAATAAGAAACTTTTCTTCTCTAAAAAAATTGTTATACTAATTCAGAGCTCCTACCAAAGTCTATTTTTTGTAAAAGCCTTATTTGCACATGGATACAAATGGATAAAATTTCATTGCTCTTTCACATAAGCTTAATTTTGCTCTTCGAATTTTACTTAAACTGTTGAATAAACCCACTGTGCTGTGTAAAAAGTGCAAGCATTTCTTATCTCAAAAATTAATGATAAAATACCCTTTAAATTATAAAATGTGCAATTATCGGTGAGTGACAATAGATAGATCATCATTTCTCATGATCTCACATACGTATCCAAAAATTTTAAAATTTTACATCTAACTTAAAGCCCCAGCAAGTACTCTGGGTAGTCTAAGTAGTCTCTCCATAATATTAACTATTGGAGAAGCTGTTTATTTAATGAGCAGAGGACTTTAATCATGGAAGCTCCTGCTAGCAGTGACCGCTTATCAAATATTTCCATCTGCTATTGCTGCTCTATCTCTCTGGTATAGTTCAGGTCGAATGGCTTCAAAAATAAAAGATATCGTTCTAAGTATATTATCGGCTAGAATATTAACTTAAGGCTAAATTAAACTACTGCTAGGGACAGGGGAAGCACAATAGATCATCAATGGTCGCAGTGCAAAGAGCCATCCAGGGCCAAACCCCCATTACATTACTTACTTACTTAAGTACTAAATTAAACTATGTGGTAAACTGAATCAATTTGCTGACAATATGATTGATTGTTCATGCAGCAGTATATAAGAAATGCTTACAATATTTAAACTAGCCGTGCAGATTAATGCTTCAATGTACGAGTGTTCTGTGTCCATGTGTCATGTGCTTATGACAATTAGTAGCACATGTCTGTGTTTTTTCATTAATACTAAAATCCCATATTAATCCTGAAATTCGAAAATACCATTTACTTCGATTGCATAGTTACATAGTGTTGCATGTGATTCGATATGTCTGATGGTATGACAAAATTGCAGCCAATATGTCGGTAAATATATAAGTCAATATGGAATGCTTGAAATGCTTCCTAAATTCTAGCTCGAATATATATTACACTGGGCCAAAGATTAAAGATCAGCCAGAAAGCACTTTCATAATGCAATAATACAGACAGTGAAAACAATTACACGATATTGGCTTTTAGCTACAATCAATATTTCTCTCTATTAGAATAACCAATCAACAACAGCTTCTTTTTTTAAATAAATATCAAGGTAGAGGCAAAACATTTTGTGGAAAGTTGAAATTGGCTTTAAGTTTTTCTGGATTAAATCAAATTTAAAAAAGTTTAGTATGATTGATACAATCATATCAAACATATTAATATGTTTGCCAGAACGGTATTTCTATGTTCCTTACAAAATGCAATTGCTGTATTTCTCTATATTTTTATTTGAAATACATTTGTATACATATTTACACTATGGGTATACTATATACACATACACAATACATGCCTTTCTTACACACACTGGTGTACGATACAGAACATTTAAATAATTCTAAAAAACTACGAAAGTTTCTTGAATACTCGTAGTTTCTTACTACTAATAATACAGCTTGTGAATATTTTCTTTGATTAAATTTTTACATGAAATTCAATTCCTTATATTTAAAATACAATATTTACATTTCCATAAAACATATTTTTATATCTTAATTTATTTTGATGTATAACGAAAAATGAACAAAGTTATTCCTTTTGTAAAGGTGTTTCCTATTCACCAAAAAGTTTAATTGCACAGATAAACTTACAATTTATCCTTGTATTTTTATAAAACAAAATATCGCAATATTTGAGTGTTCAGGGCGCTGAGACATCTGAGACAGTCTTGCAACCACTACTGTAATTTGTTCGGAAATTGTTAAGAGATTGTGGTGGAAGCCACAAAATAACACTATACAGCACAATAAAGAAGAGAATCTAACAAAATAATATTATTCGATAAAAAGAACTCTATTAATGCATGGAAGTAAAATAAAATACAAATTTTATACTAGAAATGAAATGAAAGTGTTGAAAGTAAAACCAATTTCAATCAAAATGAGGTTTCTTCACAAAAGAAGGGAAAATGTAATAAATATTCCATCCTTAATAGAAAGTTTATTTATTGCTTAAATATTATTTGTATGTTAAGCACAATCTTGGAATAAAGTAAGGGGAAATGTTGTTTTCTTTGATGCAAAAGAAAATTATTAAAAAGCTACTTTGATTAAATTTGTTTAATATATTTTTGAAAAGCTCAAAAAAAAAAAAAACAAGTGAAAAAATATTAGCAAATATATTGCTTAAAATGTTTTCCAACATATTCAATGCCAATGATCGTTAGGTGTTAATTTATCTATTTTCATAATTAATTCTTAGACTTTGTAAATTCCAAAGCATATTTAGGTAAAACTCAGTGTTTCCCATACATAAAAACTATAGAAGAATAATTAAAAAGATAACAGATGGAATGAGAAATATACTTTATATAGGGGAGGCTCAGATATGGCACCGTATACTTTTCCTAATGAAGGGTTTCCGTTTGAATATTTTGGCGAAATATTGGTTTTCTAAATAGATTTGTGGCAGCGTTCTACTTAACGAACAGAGTAAGAGAAACTATGGATTTTCTCATTTCTCATATTTACCTTGTAATAGCCTCCCCGTAAGCCATATACATAAGTTTATGCCTACTAGTCTGGCCTGTGGTGTATAAATATGAATAACAACAGAATATAAGAATTTGTAATTTCGGCTCTTAGGTATTTTCATTTGAAGATAAATAATATTTAAAGTCTTCATTAAAAAAAAGCCTAAAGACCTTTATGTTTAACATCTACGAAAGCTTAGAACTCATTACAATAAATAAAACTAATTTATATGAACTTTCAAGTCATATTAGTTTTATTTATTTAATATTAATTCCAGCTACATTGTCTGTACAGTTGAGCTCTAAAATGAAAGAAAAATTTATATTGTCGTATTTATGAAGAGCTAATGTTTTTAATCAGATCGCCAACGTGAAATTTATATGGAAGACAAAAAGAAAATTTCAAATCTTTTTAAATTCATTTTTACCTCTCTTTTAACAAGTTTACGCCTTCATTTCTTTACAATTGTTGGGTGAAATAATGACATGAGAAGCAAAAGCAATTTTTAAGTTTTTGTTCTTCACTTGGTGACGTCATGAAATACACTTTGTATGTAAAAAGTCTTTTGAGTTCTTGTAAGTTATCGCCTGATTATATTTCCAGTAGCGTTTGATTTCAATTTCCATATGTTGCTTAAAGTAAATCTTATAAATATTAATATACCACTAGCTGACTTTTTTCGACTAAATATAAATGAAACATTTATTAATTTTATTGAAATTCAAATCTAATACCATATTGTTATTTTATTTCAAGCAGTAATGTTATATACTCAGTACGTATTTACTCATTTACTAATTTTTACATTAGAATTGCAACATCTATTTTTATTTTAAATATGAGAACAATGATCTTTAGTCGTTGAATTAAATCTATAAAAAATTAAATAATATTTTTCCGAATATCGGTAAAGGAGAATATCAGTGTAGTTTTATATATTCTACTTGACATATACGAAGGCAGGATAATGGTTGATTATTATATTTACAAGTGTGTACAGGCGATATTTAATCGTTATTGCAAATACCACAATAAACTCAATATTTCTTCTTCATAGAAATGTTTTCATCTAAATCTAAATCGTTATGTATATAATATATATTTATTGAATGATATTTTTCCCATGTTACTATAACCGATATCCGTTTACAAAAAAATCTCGGGGTTCCTGGTGTATCGCTGAAAGGTGTACACGAGATTTTTTAAATTTATTTTGGGAAGAGTGTGTTTATTTACTACGTAATATTACCAAAAGACAATAGTTTTTTATTGTAAAAAAAAAGATTAAAAATACTGATATTAGGATCTGCAATTAGTTCTAATTTGAAAAGTTTCCAACTGTATTTATTAACATACGCTTGTCATTGCAGGATAATTTCTTTTCTGAATCCTTTGCCTTAATTTGGAATCTGTCACATCTGAAAGGCGCACAAATTTGTCAGTTGTCATGATTTCATTTTCCTTATTCGAAAGAAATTTCATAAATTATCTAATGAAGAATAATAATGTTTTCATAAAGACTTAAATACATAAATATATGTTTTTGTATCAAAAGTATTTGCAAATCAAACTTAGCAGATTTATTAAAATTATCCATACTTTGAACAACATTTTTTCAGCTTAATTTCTTAGAGAGTTGAAATAATTAAATGGATTTTCAAAAGCAATGAAAATGTTGTTCCTGGAGAATAATTTCCATTATCTTCGCAGGATTTCTATTGAATTATAAACATAATGAAAGTACATCTGCCTATAAGGACGAGATATTTTTATCATCACAAACTTTAAAGTGCCACTAAATATAAGTATATCTCTATATTCTGAATTAATTAAATGTTTGTGCTTGAATCTTAAATCTCAATCTTGTGCTATTCATGTACAAATTATACATATTTTTACTTGCTGTACCTTGCAACACTTGAAACCAACAGTTTACATGCTTTGCATATGCAACACCTCATTGTAAAATGGGAACTGAGAAAAAGACGCATTTACAGTTTATTATTTACAAATGAATTTATTTTTATTAATACAAGAAATATTTCATATTTCGTTACTTGGTCCAACACATTGCCATCAGGTATTTCCTTTATTTCTATTAATTTAAAATTTATTAGGACTTTAGTTTACCACAACTGAAGTCAATATTTAATAGCAAGATTCTAAGGACCGTATTGAACAGGTTTTCACAAGAAATAATTCTTATTTTATAGAAATAATAATGTATTAATTAAAGAATGGATAGATTATGTACAACGCTTTCTGCTTGACATGTGAACCAGCCTGAAAATTTAATATTCTAATTAAAATGGTAAAGCCATCTTATTTTTGCCGTTTGCCACACAAACACAAAAATCGGTTTCTAACATATAAAATAGTACATATTTAGTTAGCGATTGACTGAGCGACTATCAAAGCAGCCGATGGGATGTCTCTCATAAGAAAATTGCTACTATAAAAATATGCCTCAAGGCTTATTTATTTATTTTCTTTAGGCTTAAAGTTAGCAAATATATGTCTGATACCCTTTTAATGCTTACACCAGCTCATCAGTAGACTCATAACTATTTATATTTATTGCGTTGTTTACATACCCAAATAAATTTTTTTTAAATTTTTATAAGAATATAGAAAACTCAAACACCTAAAAAAAACAAGGATTATTATTTGCTTACATTTTATTATTCTGCCTTTTGGAAAATATTCCAAATAATTTTCAGAAAAAGTCGAAATATTGTTATTTGCAATACTTAATAAGGACGTTACTGTTGTCTTCTTGCCACTGGCTTTCAAGAGCTTATAGTAAAATTTTAGTTAATCTGAACTCCTCGGTACCAATTTTGAGTCAATTCATTTTAATTTAGGAATTTATATGTTAAAAAATTGTCAGACAATTTATAATATAGAATTAACAAAAAAATTGTTTTATGAAACATGTCGTTTTTCAAAACTTGTTGTTAATATAAATTTACAATATTTACAATATATTGAAATCAAAAATTTATATTATGGATACAAGGAGCTCGTTGACGCTCAGACCTCAGCAATTAATGCGTAAAATATGGTTTTAATTATTGTATGTCATTATCGATCAATCATAATTTTTTTTATTAGAAATAAATTTCCGGACACTTTATAATATATTTGACTATTAGAAATGTGTTGGTTTTTCAAAAACTTGTTTTCAGGTGAAAACTGACGAATTCAAAATATAATTTCTTGAACTCATAAATTATCATTATTGAAAAACAAAATTCATACACACCTTTTTTATTGCTTAGAAGAATACAAAAACAACTTAAAGCTTTTGGGGAGACCGGTTTGTATTTTAGAATGTAAACACTTCCGCTTGGTACGATTTGTAATTTAATGACTGGTAATTCCCTATTGGGAATACCCAAATATAAAGCCAGAATTTTCTTTCCTAGAATTATTAAACGAATACTGAAAGTAACATTTAAAAGAAATAGTTCACAATATGATGTCCTAGTACTATATGTAAAACGATTTTGCTGAGTGCTATACGAAATAGTTTAAAATGTATTCTAGTCGAAGGACTATTTTATACATATATTTATATCGTATTCAGAATCCGTAAGGACCCTTGTTCTCTATAGAAAAAACAAACAAATAAGTAATTAATTTTTAAAATAAATAGCGCTGTATTTCAGAGAAAAATTAGGGCGAATATTCCAATAAAAGATTAAAAGGAAAACATTTAATGAATCAGTAATGAATTGTAATACAGACTTTCAGAACTTTTACTTATTTTTTCACTTATTTCAAGTCCAAGTCTTTGTATTCAAGCTCAACCAGCGGTTTTTGTTTTAATTTGAAATAAAAACTTTTTAAGAATTTTGCTTATGCCGGTCAAATTTCTATATAAGTTTTTAGCTTTTAGGCTCAAATAAAATTTATCCACGGTTAGGAGGGCGACTAGAGCAAACATCTCGCTCCCTCTCTAAGGTGTGTGTGTACTTCATAGAGTAAGGAAATTTGCAAGAGGTGTGAATGTTATTTTTATTGTTATGGTTTATAACACCACGATGATGAGAGGGATTTACACCCAATGAGATTCCGTGGGACAGTTGGCCGATGTCCGAGTCATCGTGATGCAGTGTCGAAGTGAATCCCATAAAAATACGGGATTCACTTTTGACTTCAAATTAAAAATACAACTTTGTCTGTCGGAGCGTTCGCATTAAAAAGAAAATTTTAAATAAAATATTTCCAATTTAGTCGGAGTAAACAGTACGAGTAGATAATAAAGTTTTATTGGTTGATATTACGAAAGTTAAGTTTTCGAGTGCTTTAATAAATAAGTAATAATGATAATTTTAACGTTTATTATATCTATCATTTCTTTACATTAACAATCATTAAAAAAACCATTCGCACATTATTTAAAAAAATATTGATTCAAACGAACTCTAGCGCTATAAATTTCCATTTGGAATGTCTTTTTTTATTCAATTCATCATCTGTTGTTGTTTATCTTTTATGTTAATATGGTTTAGAATAAATCTTGAATGAATTTGAATGAATTTATTATAGGAATATATTAAAATTTTGGAATGACAAACTTAAATTTTGAGTTTTGTTGAATATTTACAAACATATTTGGTCATCAAAATATTATATCGAGCCTTTGGTGCAATATTGTAGTAACTAAAAATTTGAAATTTTTAAGGTTTTATTACGAAATTATTCGCCTTGTCGTTTTTTATATTCTGTAAAAGTTTCATAAAAAATATTTTGTATACTCAGCTCTTGAGAAAAGAACCAAATTTTCTTTTACCATTAAGTTGTGTGTAAATTCAAAACTTTAAACAATAACTTTTTTTGAATTATTGGGTTATTGCAGCAAAGGCTCGATATAATTGGGGGATTCAAACGGTGTGCTATTAAGTTATATTGTCATAGTGTCTTAATATTTTAGTGTGGTTTAAAAAAAATTATATTTGTGCTGCAAACAAAAAAGTCATAAAATAATAAGACTTTTTGAGGTATGTTTATTGTTTTGTCATAAAATAATGGAAAAAATCTGGGCCAAAAGTTAAACATGTGCGCACATATCCAACTAAAAAATGGAATCATCTTTAGGAAAATTCTATATTTTTTGCAGAATTTTCCTGAAGATGGTACTCAATGAGTATCGTAATATCGATAATATCAAATAAAATTGTTTAACCACTAAACAAGGCCTCGAGTTTGAATAGTATTTTAGTAGAATTTATTTTAGTAGAAATTGTAATCTATTAATTTAAGTCAAAAGTTTCTTAGAAATTTAAATTATGCCAGTAGAAAGGCCTAAAATACGAAATTTTTTTATTTTTAAATATAAATAAAAAATAATTGAACATAATTCGTGGGTGGATATATTTCAACAGAGACAATTATTCTTTAATAAAAACAATGAAAATAAATTAAATAAATGTACTGGAATCGATAAAACAAAAAATAAAAAAATTGATCAAGTCATTTCATTAATTGTAAATTTTGTTCATTAAGTTTATTTAATTTCTTATTACAAGTGTTAAAATTTTCCCCTAAATTCTGGATCGTGTTCTATAAAAAAATTGGTATAAAAAGGCAAATCTCAATTCAAAATAAGAATTCTTGAATTCTTTATTGAAAGGAAGTTCGAATAACGAACATCAATGACATAAAAAAAATATGGTTAGAAATATTTTTCTGACAAAAGCCTTTCGAACATTTAGTAGAATGAATGGTGTTCCAAAACTCCAACTGTAGCAATATAAGAGCTTAAAAAACTTTTTAAATCATGCTCAGAACGTTAGATTTACATGCAACTAATAATACTGTGTGTGTAAGATGTTCGCTTAATTGTTGATTATTTATCACTAAAAACGTGTTTTCTGAGTTACAACGTTGTCGCAACAAATGTTTTAATTTGAATTTATTTCTTCAATGGTTGTACCACTTGCACTATTGTATCACTTAACAGTACACTTGTTGTTGGTAATTTTGAACAAACAAGTGTAATGCAAACATACATTTTCATTTCATCTAATCTAACTTTATTCATTGCGATGCATAATTGTTGTTGTACTTGAAAAGTCTTACATGTTAAAAACATCTTCAGCTTTTTTTTTCTTCTTCTGTGTATCAATGCAAGATACAATCGTTACACTAATATTTTCTGTTTACAAGATGTATTTCACAGTTTTATTTCAAGTTTTATTTATAGCAAGAGTTGGGCAACTCTGTTTACGAAATAAATATCCGCTTGTCACTGTAAAAGTAGTTGTAAGAACGTTCACGGTTGTAGTGAAAACAATCGAATTTAAATAATTTCTGTTCACATAGAAAAATTAAACATTTTTCATATATATATATATATATATATATATATATATATATATATATATATATATATATATATATATATATATATATATATATATACTAGCTGACCCGGGCAAACGTTGTTTTGCCTTCAAATTTGCACTAAATCGACATAGCAATTATTGTTCAAATACCCACTACATGCTGATTAAGGACCCAACGCCTTCAGCAAAACGCAGCATAGGTTTATCGCGCTAATCTCTATTGGGCAAAACACAAAAACCAAAATATTGGGCCATCATTCGGACGAACTTCAAACTACACAGAAACTCTCCTCATGTCCCATAGAGCACGCATATAAAAATCGGTCCAGTAGTTTTTGAGTTTAGCGATCACGAACATACACGTAATTTTTATGTACATATACCTGACTCCGTCCGCGTTGCTGGCCCTAAGCAAACAGCTCAAAAGTTATATTACCATACGATTTAAATTGAACGTTTAACGAAATTTACGGCCTTTAAATAAAAATCCATGGAATACATATCATAAAGTTTTGGAGTCCATACGTTACATATGTATATACATATATCCTGTTTTATATGTATAGATCTTTAACTTATTGTACAATGTTGCACCTTAGTAAGCGTGGAATATCTTTTGTTATCGAATGATGTTAATATTTTGTAAATAAACCGAAAACTGCAACGTTTCGAAAGTTTTAAAATTTTGATATTGAATCACTATTAACATAGATTTTTTGTAAATATATCGGAGCTACATAACCGATTTAAGAGTTTGATATCTCGTTTTGAAGAATATGACAACGGCTTTCCAAAAAAAGTAAAATAAAATAAAAAAAGCACAAAAAATAAATATGTTTATGTATATGTCATGGGTGGTGCAATATAAAAATTGGATTTTGCCACGCCCTTCCGCCCACAGACTGAAAATAAAAAATCGGACTTCAAAGTGTCACCCGCCCGAGTATTCTGAAAGTTCCTTGATAATTTCGTCAAAATCGGCCCAGCCCTTCTGGAGCCATTACGTTACATACATACATACATACATACATACATACATACACACATCCTATTTTATATATTTTATATATATAGAAGATATATATATATATATATATATATATATATATATATATATATATGTATATATTTAATATATAATATATATATATATATATATATATATATATATATATATATATATATATATATATATATATATATATATATATATATATATATATATATATATATATATATATATATATATATATGTATATATATATAATATATATATATATATATATATATATATATATATATATATATATATATATATATATATATATATATATGTAATAGCAAGTACTTAACAAACCTTAGAACTGATAGATAACTGCGGTAGTTAAGATAAAACTTACCTGGTTAATATAATATCTTGTAAATAACTTTTTGTTTGAAAAGTGTTGACCATATCCCCAATTGTTAAAAGCTTTTGTTTATATCTAAACATATTAAAATTATTTCCATTGTTCAAGTGTAAATAACATTTTTTATTTATTTAATATTTGCTTTCCTTTGTGTCGTTTTTTTATTATTTTATATTTAATCAAATAGAAATTTAAGTGCTACTAATGATATTTTAATTTAATGTGACACATAGAAAGAATTTATTAATGTATTTTTCTTTAAGGTAATCAAAGCCTTTCATTACTTAATACACATCTTAATATTAGTTGATATTTATCTTAATTCTTATTACTTCATAGAATTTGTTGTTTTATTACTTTTATTTATCAAGATGGGTTATATTACGTTTTTATTAAAAATGTCTCATTAAACACTTTCCAAACTTTTTTTGTGGGTAATATATGTTCTTTATTACATATTTATCTGCACATATTCTTGTGCTAAATTTTTTTTAATGAAATTAAATTTTAAATGACAATTTAAAATATTTTAATACAGTCCACTTTACGTAGTATTGTGTAAATTTTTTAAATAAATTTTTGATTATTAATATATAGTTACATAATAAAAAAATACCACATACACACGTATGAACATGTACACTTGTATTTGAAACTTTAATTGAAAACTTATCCGCAGATATCATTCTTTAATACTAGATTTAATTTACTGTACGATCTCACATCACATTTGCTAAAGGCGCTTTAAGCATCTTCGCTCGTAGACGATTTAATAAGTTTCAGTTTTCATGAATTTTCAAAATAAAAGAATTAAAGATCTTTGTCTAATTCCTTTAATTCTGATACTCGTTGGTAGAAATTTTTTAGACTTAAATTTTGATTTATCCATTTTTTTAGTTGAAATAATTAAAGTCTTTTTAAATATTGCTTATTAGAGAGTCTGATCACCTTGACGGTTTTTTCAGTAATTTATTTATTTATTCTTCTTTTTTTACACATCAATTGTTTTTATGTTGTGGAATAATTGTATGCTGTAAAATATAAACATTTCATTATTTTATAATCTTTATCGTTATCATTTTGGATACTCTTACTGTTACTTTCTTTTAATAATTATTTTTGTAAATATTATATTATTATTATTATCATTATTGTTACTATTACTATTATTGTTATTATTATTAATATTATTATTTTTATTATTATTATTTTCTTTATTATTAGTCGTTTTTATTCGTCTTTATTAAGATTAATTTGTGGAACCAAAATATTATTATTTAAATACACTACTATTTACGACATATTTATATTCTTGTATTCTCATTTTATAGAACTTTTGAAATTGTATTGTTTTACTTTATAGGCTATTCAAATTGTATATGTTGCCAATATTGATGTCCAGTGCTAAACCTAAAAGATATTATATCTTAATGCACTGGTGACTGTTTCTAATAAGTTAACAAACAAACAAAAAATATTTTTCTAGAAGAATAATTTTTTTACATTTTTTTCTCAGATCATTATTATTTTTCTGCAAAAATCTTAATTCACAATTATGGAAGCTTCCTTTTGATACTTTTTACCACTTTATAATTTATTTTCCTTTTTAATGAATTACATTAAAATTATTTTGTTTTCATTCCTTCACGACTTTTCCTTTTGTTGTTCAACACCTTCGACATGAAGGACAATAAAATTAAGTAAAGTTAATTCAACGAACTCATTAACTTATATGTCTTTACATAAAAAAAACATTTTTTTCATTTCACCTCAAAACTCTAATAATCATCGTATTAATTAAAAAAATTACATCCGATATACACTTCAACTAAGAAAACAAAAATATTTCTTTAAATTTGCAAATTTACTATTCTTACCGCGCGATTTACTCTTCAATTTTATTCTTATCTGTCCAACAAATATTTACCGAATACACTGGTACTTCACCTCCTGTTTTGATTTCATTTAGTATTTGTAGATGTAACAAAAGAAGAGAAGCATCTTCAAAGAGTTTGGCTTAAAATATTTCTTGGTTAGAGGTGAAATAAACAAAGAAAAAACACAAATTTTAAAACGATTATTCGCATATCCGCTTTACAATTGTATTTCCTCACGCGCGCACGGTAGAAACTTAACTAGAATCTTGCAATGGCTTTCACAACAGCATAACAGTAGTCGTAGTCATAGTCAATTCGGTATAAGCATTAACAGTAGCGGCATTTAACAGTAGCAAATAACATGTTCTTTTTTAATTAACAGTGTCCGAATAAAAACATAAGCAACACCTTAAGTTTACTTTGACACGAAACTATAAAAAATACACGTGCATGCAAATACACACACATACGAACACTTTCTTTCCCATGAGAAAAAATATTAAAAGAAAATTAATTCAACAACATAGATGTTTCTTCAAATCTCCAATGTGCTCATTTTTCATTTCTCATTTCGTTTCACTCTCTCATTATTTTACTTTCTTTTCATACTAGACCATAACTGCCAGATTCGACGATTTTTTTTAATATTGACGAGTTTTGCCTTAAATTATAGAATTTTCGATATTAGAAGTTCAAAACATATTTTTATTTTGTTAACTAAAAAACCTGTGGATTTAATAAAAAACTTATAAATATTCTTTTGTCATTAGGATTAGAATTACAGTCACTTTAACGAATTCGACATTTAACGAATGTGATTATTCTTAATTTTACGATTTTATAACGAATGGCTGAGCATATAAACACGAAAAGAGATTATGTATTAAGGCAAAAAACCCCAAGCCAAATCTATGTATTTAAATGCGTATCTATTCATTCGTCAGATCATATTTATATAAGGATTGATGTGTTAGTTAAGTTTTTAATTGAGTTGTAGTCAAGTTTGGCTGTAGAAAGAAGTATGGCAAATAGGAGATGATCTTAAAGTGAAAGATCTAAAATTTTGGAATCGTAAAAGTGGTTTAGGCTTGTCAGCAATTTTTAGTAAATACGGAATAACAAAATCTTCCATATGTGCGTTGAAGAAATTAGAAAGAAAATATTTTCAAATTTGGAAAACAAAAATAAAGTTAAAAAATGGGCAATTAACTAGGAAAGTGCTCCCACTATGAATTTTATGTGATTATTTATTTTTATACATATACATATAAGTATGTATATATTGAGTTTATAAATAATACAAGTAAAATAAAATATAAGCAAAACGTAAATAAAATATTTAAGTGATGATATGCAAAAATTATTAGAACAGAAGACTTAAAGTTTTCATTTCATATTGCTTAGGCCTTTAATAAATTTATATAAAAATTAGCAATAACAATATTTCGTAAAAAAATATATATTTACAGCTGTGTTACCCAATACTAGGAAATTTTGGCTTTAAAGACAATTAGTCATGAATATATAATCACCATAGAGATTAAGCAATTTCTCTTTGCAAGATATAATGTTCGTCGTATTGAGACAATAATAGCTATTGGACAAAAGAATCCTTTTTTTCAGGAACATTTAGATTTTTTTTAAAGCATATCAGAAGAAATAAAATAGAGTGATTTGTGTTTCTTATTTCGAGTTCAGTTTGCTCTGCAACATTGTTGAACATATTTAGTTAAGTTAATCCAAGTAAAAAAAATCTTGGAAATTTCTTTAAAAAATTTAAGCTTAATTCTTTTTTTCAGGAACATTTAGATTTTTTTAAAGCACATCAGAAGAAATAAAATAGAGTGATTTGTGTTTCTTATTTCAAGTACAGTTTGCTCTGCAACATTTTTGAACATATTTCGTCAAGTTAATCCAAGTAAAACAAATCTTGGAAATTCCTTTAAAAAATTTAAGCTAAATTTTACAAAATAGATTATAGATTTAATTAAAATTTTTAGTTTATGTACATATATCTGTAAACTAGATATATGAATATACTCAATACATCTATGTAAATACAAATACAATTTTATATGTAATACTTCAATAGCTTGCAAAGTTTTGTTTGATTATAATATCATATTATTACTTCTTTGATATTTTACCAAATCAAATTTCTTTATTAACATACATACATACTTTTAATTAAATTGTTTTGTTATCTTCTATTTTAAAAAATATAATTTTCATTATAAAGTGTGATATATTTGTGATGATTCATATGAATCATACAGACGATTTTTATGATATTTTCTTCATAATTTGACGATTTTACCTCTGATTTATTTGGTAGCTGTGTACTAGATATAAATGGCAGACACATTTCATGCGAGTGCATGCAGACGAATGTTTTTAGTGCTCTCCGCGTAATAAATCAGCATGGGGACGTATAAGTTATGCAATATTATACACCATGCACATACGCCCTCAAATACCAATTCTTTGGGATTTATATGCACACTGTGTCACTAGATTTTATTTGTGAAATATTTTCTGCAAAAATTTCTTCTACACTCTCCATCTAATGGTCTCTCTGCGTGTGTGTGCTTTTGTCAACACTGTTTCATAAGCTCTCTTGCTCGTGCTCTCTACAAAGTGTACGTAACTTGTTTGAATTGAGTTTTGTACGAGCATTGTGCTGTTAAATATATGTATTTAATAGCATGATATATATTTTTAAAAGCCGCTACATTTGCTTAATTTGAAATTTTTATTTATGTATGTATAAATTAGCTTAAATGAACTCATCTTAATTGATGGAAAAACAAAATTTTTAATGTTGGACGCTATTAAGTATATTTTGTTAACAATTGTTTTGTTGTGTGGTTATATTCAATGGGCCAAATTAGCTGTTTATTCAACTTATTTACATATATACATATGTATATATTAATATTATTTATTGATTATATTTGAATATACATATAAATCAATATTAAGTATTTGCATAAGACTTATAATCTAAGAGAAAAAACTTGTCATATTTTCATAAAAATAGCATATGAAAGCATTATTTCTGGTATTACAAAATATAGTTTGGAATTTATTATTAATTACTTCATTAATTAGTTTTCATTTTGAACATGTGTATATTTATGTGTGTATCCAGTAAATATATGCAGGGGAGTTAATACATGAGTGCAACTTGGGACGAACTGGTTCAAATTATAATTAAAAATACATACTTTTACCATTACCAAGTTATTAGGCCATCGATTTATTTCGGAATAAGGGTTCCATCATTTAAATAATTGAATGCTTTAGAGCCATGAAGATTCCTAGATGTCCATTAGTTTCATAAATAAGCAATTCTTAATTGACATTGTCACTTTTCTCAAAGTTAAACTTGCTGCCTTTAGATGTTATAAGACGAAAATGTCTTGTCTTTTTTATTAAAAAAATGCTGGCAACATTAATACATAAAAAACTGTATACTCTGTTGCGTAGAACAATCAAGTTGTACATTTACCAGGCGGAAGCAAAAAAAAATATATATATATATTCCTATCTTCCTGTTTTTTCGTTGATAAATTTTGTAAAGGTCGGTTTAAAAACTGCATGAATAAATAATAAGTCAGAACTTTTTTGTGAATATAATGACAATCATGAATCAGTCAAAGTTTGAATAAACGTCTTTGGGCTTTTAATAATTCATTTTATGTTTTCAATAATGGTCTTTATTAATTTATTTATTAATAGTTGTTATGAAATAAAAATTAATTCTAGTCTTATTTGATTGTTAAATTTTTTCTTTTTACGGGTGAATGATTCAATTCATAAAAACAGAATGCAAATACGGCAGCAATTTAAAAGAATAAAGAATATTACTTTATGTACATCTTGAAAACAGCAAAAGGATTGATCTATTTTTTTAATAAATTGATGATACAACTTGTATTTAAAATGTAAAAAATAATGAGAAAACCATTATTTTTCATGCCTAAATTACTAGGATCCAAAGCCTTATTTTTTATACAAATATGTATGAATAATACCTGCTTCAACAAGCTTTAAGATCACGATTTTTTTATGGCTTTTATCGAGAAAATACATATATCTGTTTTTCTTTTTTACATCATTTCTGTTTTTCTTTTTTTTCGAAATATGAAATAAATTAGGAAGTCAAAATCTGCAGAAATAACAAAAGCAAATCGATACATTTTAATTAAAAATCTCACGACTTTTATCGTTTGTTAACTGGATCTTTACTTAGAGTTCTAATTCCTTCGATACACATAGTATGGCGATGAAAGAAATATAGTGGTCTGCCATTGCGAAGTATTCGCAATAACGTGCTTAGAACGATTCGATTTTATTTCCATTTTTCTTCTAAGAAACTCCCCTCATTCGATCAATATATCACCGGAATGCAAGAAATAATCGATCGTTTTGGGGCGTCCGTAATTGTTTTAAGACAGAATGATTCCATTTTATTTAATTTTTTTGTATTGTATAAGACCTCAGGATTATTCCCTGCTCATACAAGGCATTGTGGCGTAACAAGGAAAATTGTTTATTGGAGGTTGATAGAGAGAGTAGTGTTTGCAAACATTCGATTTCAACTTTACCATGCTGAAAGTGCCAGTAAAGAGACCAGCAGGTATTTTATTTCAATATACGATTATGTGCAATTCATTGGCATATCGACCATGAAGGAATGTCTCTTTAATAAAGGAAATGCTGGAAATGTAAAAGGTCTTATTTCGGGAATTATTAATTTGTTTAGAATACATTACATTTTTGTACCGATAAAATAAGGAAACACAACACATTTTGCGTTGATTTAATAGAGATTGCTAAACTGCTATCTCTGATGAGCTTCCACTCCGTCTCCTATACAAGATCGAATAATTGCAATACACTATTTGGAAAAAGGCATGTACATGGAAATTTCATTCAATTTTTAGATAAAATACAAGTGGAATAATTGGGAAGAGGACGGGAGTAGGTAAAGTATATCTTACGTCGTTAAAAAAAAAAAAAAAAAAAAAAAAAAAAAATATGAACTTCAATACTTCTTTAGTGACATAATAAATATGTTTAGTCCATCAGACATCACACTCAATTTGCATGCCAAAAACATAAAAAGCTTCTGTTTTCCCAACATTTATACGTTTGTTTGTTAAGCTCTCATCTTAGAAAACCATTTCGTTTGAAAAATTTCAACACACAGACACCGAAATAGGTTTAATGAGTGAGAACCCAGGAAAAACGAATTTTTCTGGTAACGAGACCAGGCTAGATCGATTTTTCGTTATCGAAAATGTCTGAATTGTGAATCTAATTGAAGTCGTTAGAGCCATTGTCAAAAAACCAATTACATATGCAAGAATTGGTTATTTAAAGATACATGTTTGATAAACGTATATATTCCCTTCATGTTACAATAAAATGCCAAATTCCAGAAATAAGAAATCGTTTTTTTTTGTTATTGTACTAACCTTTTCGTTTAAAAAACTAAAGCCTCTGTATCTGATACTGATACAACCCGACAGGCTACAAGTTTATACATGAGTGACTCAGGAATTTTCATCTGTGCATCATCGTATTTACATACAAAGATGTCCAACATCACAGATTATGTGTTAAGTTAGAAAGGTTCTCGTCAGGTATTTCTAAAACCTTGGATATTATTATTTATTTCTTCTTTTATTATTTGCAAATTTTAAAATAAGTTGCTTCCAAATGTAATAATTTGTTGCTGGTAACTACTACATCCTAATAAGGAATAAAAAGATATGCAAACAAAAAATTTAAAGGGTATTCTAAGCAACGAATCTCCTTGTTTTCACTTTTTTTATCATATATATTCATGGGATCTTCCTTTCTACCTCTAGAGCATTACTAACTGAAACCGACAGTAATAAATTTAACCGTAGACTTAAATGCCAAACGCATAGAATCATTAATCAAAAATTGAACGAAAGCGTGTTAAATATGGATTGTGTCCACATGTTTATCTAAATGTATGCCCAAAATTTATTCAACAAATTGTTTGTGTTCGTCCTTTTTGAATTGAAGTGGAAACACGTGGACAATAGCATTTTTCTCATGAGAAGAAATTCAAAGAATTAATGGTTTTAAGAAGAAAAATAAAAAATTAACTTGGTATTGTTTGTTACAATAAAAAATCTTTTCTTCAGTAGCGTTCATACATGAAGGAAAAAATTCGCTTGTTAATGAAAATTTCCTTTATTGGAAAAACTTTTAAAATTCTGGCACTCAATGAGTATAATTTTGTTTCCATTAGGCAAATAAAGTCAAACTGTCTATTCTTAAAAAAATATTGGTTTCTCAGCCTACTTCTTCGACTGTTACTTACAAAAATCTGTTTTATAGCCATAATTTGCATTCAGTATCCTTGTACAGGGAGCTAAAAAATATTAAAAAAATATTTTTGCAACAACAAAATATTTGGTATCCTGCAGTCGGATACTGTACAGCTTCGAAGTCAATTTCTGTTGTTAATTTTTCAAAAATGGTAGAAAAGAAGGACTTCATTTAAAAAAAAAAAAAATCACAAGAAATGGGTCGAAAATGGAAAAGATTTCGTAGGTTCTTGAGACAAAGTCCTTTACCAACACAATTTAAAAAATTTTTTTATTCTTTAAAGAGGCACACGAGTTAAATCGTAGTCCCTTTTATTGAAAATACTAGGAAATGACCGAAAAAGAGTATTGGATAGAATTTATAAAAAAAATATTTCATGAATTTCGAATATTCTTAGGACTTTATAATTTATTTTTTAGAAACTAGATGTTTTTTATTTAATAACAACAAAAAATATTTTTAAGCTTCTTTCAAAAATCATTGAATAAATATAATTTTTGCTCCTCTCCTGCTGTTGTTTTCCATATATTCACCATTGACCACTGACTTTCTCAAATAAAAAAAATTTATTTTTCCCAAAATTATTTCAGATATCACAACTATTATATTTTATATATTTATTTCCTATTATTTGTTTTATCCATTAATCTTTTTAAAAAAATTATATTTTTTAAACTACTCTAAAACTAATTTTAAGTGTCATTATCATTAAGTATATCTTGGGAGACTTTTCCCGTTTATTAATATACATACTAGGACCTGAAGTCCCCACAAGGTTCACCTGTCTTTAAAACAACACTTTTATTAACGGTTGAAATTTATATGGCAAATATGCCAGTACCGAACGAATGCCAATGCAATATCTGACCTCAAATCAATCCAATAATAACAATATAACGTAGGTTGAAGTTGGACATCAAATGGCATTGAAAATAGGGAGAAGGGCATCTATAATATTTTTTTATAACTTAAGGATTATCACTTAAAATTTTTTCATCTCAGGGAATGGCCTCTCCGAAATCTATTTTTAATTGGAGAAGGTATTTTATACTTATTTTTTAACGGCTTTTTGCCCCAAAATATTTGGTTGAATAGGGTTTTTCTTATGTATAACCATCGTTATTAATTAAATTCTTCAAATGTTTAGTTATTATAAATACGATGCTTAATATATTTAACCTTTAATTTTTTTTTGTATTTAAAAAGTTCGCATTTAATAAAAATATTGTATATATGTATGTATATATGTTCTTATGTATATGAAGAATATATTATAGTGTAACGTACAAGATGTGATAAAAAATTTCCCACCATATTTATGTAAAAATCGGTAGGCCAATAGCTAAAGTAAGAAATCACTCACCTTAATATATTTTACAAATGTGGGACTATTTGCATAAGAAATAATGTGTTTATATTTAAATTTCCACGTCTATTGTTCTCATGTTTTTATTTGTGTATACCCCTGAATCTGGCACTGTAGAGGTACTTCTACATCCTTCAAATTATTCTCATTATTATCTACGATTTCAAATCGTTCTAAAATTACCATCGTATGAGTTCAGTGATCCACCTTTTCAAAAATCATTTTCATCCCATGATAAAAATTCAAGCATTATAATTCTTTGAGATTTCCTATTTACCTTTTAATGTTAATAAGAAACTACTAGACTCAACCAATTTCCAAAAAAAAACAGGAAAAAATTTCATAAATACAAGAAAAATTTTATAAGATGTCTTTTAGTTATAAAATTTAAATTTTAAAAAGATGTTGAATATGTACTTCAAGGAGTAGTATTTTGAGGCCAGCATTTCGTTATAACCATTTTTATCAGGCTTCATATACTTATATATTCACATCCTTTATACTATCCATTCTTCTATTATGCCAACGTTAATCATTTAAATGTCTTTAAAGAACACTCTGTCAAGTCTGTGAAATTGTAGGCTTCACTACTAGGCTACTTATCTCTCGACACAAACCCTCTAAATAGCAGCTATGGCTTAAACTTACGGAGTGCCAGTCATCATATTTTTCTTCCCTTCACAAACCATACAGTTCACAATGACTGAATGACGACTGATATAGAAAATCTTCCCATTAGATCTTTGACAAATCGATGTGCAATGACTTTGAACGTTTTGTAACAAAGTTAAACAATACTTTTTTGCTTAAACGAATCAACTCAAAATGTGGTGGAAACACTTGCTACTTTGTTGCCACATTTGAGCCACTATGTCCATTTTGTATATGTTAGATGTTTAAAAATGAATAAGTTTTCGTTTCATACATTAACGTTCTAATTGTACTATACTGATTTTGTTTATAATGAATTTGGTTACCCTTTACACTATTAATGACCCCCCCTTCCCCAACTTATATGATTTAATAATTATTCCCCAAAATTTAAATTCAAATTTTCATCAACTGAGATTTATTCCAATTTTAAATTATTTATAAGTACATCGTGTTGTGTAGTATACAAGTAAATGCCCAAGTATTAATTGTTAGAAAATTAATATTTGGAAAAAATTATTAAAAGGAGTAAAAATTTTCACTACACCTTAATTTGAATTAAAATTTAAAACAAAACATTTGAATAAAACGTTAAATATTTTGAAAAAATGGCAAAAACTATAACAAAATGCCATTTTCTCATTTCTTCTCAAGCTTCTGCAGCAGACGTGAAACAAGTGCAAAAAAGGCCTTTTGAAAATGGTGAAAATAGTCATTTTTCCGGTGGAAAAAAACAAAAACATCTGTTATCTCAACAACAAAAACAAGCAATGAATAATACAATATTTTATTTTGCTGTCCTGCACTGTGTTCTGTTTTTGTCTATTCATATCGAGCGTTAACAGTCTCTGTGCATAAATTAAACATCAATCAAATAATGGAAAGGGAGGAAGGGCGCTATTGTTGATGTTAAAAAGGTGCTTGTCGTTTTTTCATCCAACCTAAACACAACAACGACTTGTCTGTGTAAACGTGCAAAATAAATTAATTTTATTGCATTGGTATTATATTCTTTTTGCATGTAAAGGGTGTGCGTGCAAGTGGTTTTAGCCGGAAAATACTTTGCAGTAAAAACATTTCGAAAGCTAATGGTTAAGCATAGAATTCGTTATATAATTTCTAATATATTATTTAAAAATGTTTCGGTAAAAATTTATATAAATTTGCCAAAAATTATAAGAGGAAAACTCTTTCGGTGACAATATATTACCAATACATTTAAAATATTAAAATCTACTGAAGGAACAACCACGAAAAGTCTCAAATTTATCAGGAAGATTTTGATTGAAGTATGACCGAAAAATTCAAATTTAAATAAAATCACTTAATCCATCGAAAGTCGGTCATAAATTAAAATAAAGGTACAATTAGTCTTTACTTTCTGTTCTGTTCCGAATCAGCTGATTGTTTTCTGTTAAATGGAGAATGTGTGTATATGATTAGTTTTTACTTTGCCGTTCTGTTCCGTTCCGGACTATTCTGCTGAAAACTGAATTTTACTTAGAGTTCTAAGTGACAGCAAGAAACAGCTGCTTGTTTCAGGGAACCAAGCCGATCGGGCCAAAGAATTTTACAATTAGTAATAAGAATTTATTGGAATAAATTTGTTTAAAGTAAATAAATATTCATATTTATTTCATATTGTTTAAAAACATATAAAATAAATTGTTTTAATTAATATTTGGTTTAATTAATATTGATCTACAGATCTATATTTTGACTGTTGATAGCGCCTTCATTGCAAAAATAATTTGCCAGTTGATCTCTCAAATGGACAGCAGTATCTGAAGACCTACGTAGCTGTGTTGTAATTGATCTTAGTGGACGACTACCATTTGCACCAATTTCCGCACGCCATTCTCCTTCATGTACAGTGCCATTTGCTTCACGGTCTATAAAATTTGCTGGACAATACCAGCGTTTCTGGTCGTTTAGCATAATGAAATTGTGCAAAGCTATGCATGCTAATACAATGGCCTCACAGTTGTCAGGTGACCATTCTAGAGTAGTTAAAAGTACTCTCCAACGGGCAGCTAAAATACCAAAGGTATTTTCTATTACCCTTCTTGTAATTGAAGAACATTGATCCTGAATTCGAAGGCCATTTCAAAGCTATGTGCTTGCCATCAATTGCTCCCACGCAATTTGGAATATCCCATTTATGTTGGAATTCTTTTTCGATATCAACGTATTGAGCGGTTGTCGGTTCACATAAATAGGAGATAGCAAACGCCACAATACAACACACGTCTCCAGTATGATGTTTCCAACTGGAGTTTTACCCAATTTGTGGCTCCAAGCAATCGACTGAATGGAACCTCCATGTCCTAAATACGTCCAGACATTCTTAGAGAACTCTTAACTATTGATAACAATAGCTCATACACATTATTAGTCATTCGGGTATGAAGAAAGAAATGTTCGTCACCAATATCCTTAATTTTTTGAAAAACTTTTCGATGATAGCCAGATGATGACCAATCCCTATTGATAGGTCGAGCGTGCCATCTTCGGTGGCCGTGAGTTTTCCTCATTTTTATATTGTTGTACATTTTGCACAAGTTTAAAAAGCTTGTTGCAACAAACACGTCATCAATATGCGAATCTGAGTAGCTATTGTCCATTTTGCACGTTTATATTTATTATAATTTACTTTAAATCATAAACTAGAACTAGACTCAACAACTTTGTAAACATGCATAAAGTTTGTGTGAAAGGGAGAGCTAATCTAGTTGTTTTTATATAGATATCTCTTCACACAAACTTTATGCACGTTATACAAAGTTTATGCAAAATATGATTCGGACCCTTTTTATACATCAAAGTTGAGTACTCTGGTTGAGTACTCTGTGCTTTAAATTACTTTACAATTGCGCGCGGTTTTAATTTTATTCTTTGTTGTCAGAAATAGCTGATACGTTTTTACGGAACTTCTAACTACAAAAATTTAAAAGCAGAACGGCACAGAACGGAACAGAAAGTAAAAGTCAAGACTAATGAGGCCTTAACTCGATAAATGGCAAAATATACAATAAAATTTTAGACTGACTTTTTATAAGGCAAAATGCTACGCCAAGTTACAAATTTTTGCACAGGGCCTACTTGCATTTGTAAAATGTCATAAAGGTATTTATACATTTGCCATAGTATTGTTCAATAATTGATATTGTACAATAAAATTGTCTGTGTGTATGTTTTATTAGTAGGTGGCATAGTATATTGAACAAAAGGAAAAGTCTTTGGATTTGTAATACGCGAAATGGAATATTTGTGTGTTGACAACATTGTACAATAAATAGTGATATCCCACTAAAATAAGTGACAGCAAAACATTTTTATTTTTAAAATTATATAATAACAAAGTTTTTATATATCGTGAATAATTAATTTTACAACTTGCTTAAACATACATATATATTTATGTTGTATGGAAGTTTTGCAAATTCAGCAAATTTTTTTTAACCAGACTTCAAATAAGTAAAAACCATTTCTTTTAAACGAACACAGCAAATGTAAAATATACAATACATATTAAAAATTAAACAAATGTATTTGAATCTTGAATATAGATTTATTTTATGAACTAAGTTTATGACATCCGTAGACTAGTAGGTAGTGTACTAGACTCGTAGTGCGAAGGTCCCAGGTTCGAATCCTGCCGCAAAACTCTGGCAGTTGTGTTTGATAATTAAAGGGAGCGCACAACAAGCCTTCACTGGCTTAATAGTATGTCGTATGACATGGGCTATCACACCCCTCCAATCAACCTAACCTAACCTAACCTAAGTTTATCATTTTGGTAAACAAATAAATTTCGCTCTTAATTGGTGTTTATTTTATATAAACTTGGTTTAAACAAATAAAATATGTTTTATTCAAACAAGTTTTCATGACATGTAAATATTCATAAATTTTTTAAAATCCTATTTAAAATTTTTTGTTTAAAACTTAGCGGATTTTTCTTTTAAATGCCGTTCGTTTATTTAAATTCGACTGGATTGAAACTCTGCTCTATAATTTCTCTAATTATCTGTCCAATTATTACACTCATCGTCTGTGATATCTGGCTGAATAGGATATTAACAACTTTTTATTAAAATATGTTCTTTGTTACAAAAAAAGCTAAAAAAATAACTCAGAAACTGTTGATGCAATTTGTCAAGAGTTAAAAATTTTTTATCCAACGTTTGATAAATGTAACGCTAATAAACTTTTTTCTTAGCTTAAGCCAATTTTTAGTGGTCACAATGCTTTAGCATAAAATATGTTAAATTTAATATATTATAAACGTAAATGTGTCATCCCCACGCCCTTGCCCGTGTAACCGATTGAGTGTGTAAAAAACCATAGAACCTACAACTTTTCGCTGCAGGTATATAAAGTTGTAAGCTAAAGACATTTCCTGGACACTGCGGTATTCGAGAACACTGAAGATGGCACAAAGCCGAAACCGGTCTGTTCATAAACCAAATTTGACGTGGGATGACGGAAAATCGTTCCAAATTCAAACAAACCCCATCGGAAGAATATCACAAAAATCGACTTTCTATACTCCTTTTCCGAGAATACAAATATCAAATTTAAGAAATTTTTTCCGATTGACAATTCGCTGAAGAAAAAAAACATATTTTTTAAATTGCCCTTGCGAAATAAATCATTACGCTGCAGCTTATTTTCCTTTAAATTCATATTAATTTTTTTACATTTTTAATTGACGGGACAAGCAGACCCATAATAGTTAATGTCTAAGTGTAGGTGAATTCATAATTTCATGTTTAATTAGCTTAAGCCAAAATGATATGAAAGCTTTTAAGGAAATAAATTAGTGCAGTGAGGCGAAATAAAATAAGAAAAAAAATAAATTATTAAATATTTCATCTTACATTCTTATGCTAAAAATGTTTAAATTGTATAAAACAAATTATATTACGTGATATTTTCTTCTTCATAAAATAAACTATATATAAAATGAACGAAATCGTATTAATCGGACTTGAAAATCTTTTCCGTATTGTAAATAGTGCAGGACGTCGACACCGAACATTAATTAGAGCCTCCTCTTCACTGTGTTCATTAAAATTTTTTATAATATTTGCTATAATTTACACTCATTTTATAGGCATAATCCGCTATACTTCCTTATCTAGTTAAATTTAACTGAATTGTTGTAATCTCTGCTCAGCATTTTGTTGTAATCTCTATCAGCATATGTGATACTTTGATAAAATAAGTCGTCAATTGCCTTCATTTTCCCAGCAGTATTGAGCGGAATTTTGTACTCGTAATTTATATTGAATAAGCGCCCTTAAGAAATTCCAGTATACCGGCTGCAATACTGAGCTTTCATACTTCTACTCCTGTAATACCATTCGAAATTCAGATTAGTGACATCCTTGAATATGTCACAGTTTCGTAAATTGTATGAGGCATGTTTTCTATCAACTAGACTATATTTTTAAGCCGCTTTCATTAAGGGCTGCCTATTTTTTGATTTAAATAAATTAAATTGTGTGTAAGATATCAATGCAATTTTTAATTCATTTGAAGACCCTACTAATGTCCGAAAATTCGCGGCGGTTTCGCTGGGTGGCCCGCATCCAAGATTTACAATATTCCACTGCGCCAGCGTATAAGTGAGGCTGAATTTTACAGATTGCATGTGTTAAGTTAGCTTTGGTTTGTGGCTTAATCACGTAGACCTGCGACTTAATAAAATCTCGAAAAAAATCAAATGCGGTCAAATGGTATGTTCTCATTTGGCCAGTTCACATCAGTTCCACGTGAAATGACCATTCGCTCCAATCGTTGTGTGGCAAGTAGCGTTGTTCTGGTGATTCCATATTGCATTGGTGTCCATATCTTCCATTTTAGACCAAAAGAAGTTGTAATCATCGACCTACATATATAGACAGATGATACGCCAGCCCAACCAGAAGGTGACCATTTCGGGATGCATTCATTGGACGCTCTGGAATGTTATGTTGATTGACACTGTCCCAAATTCAACAATTTTGCTTGTTGACGTTGTTGGTCGTTGTATCCGTCCATGATAATTTAGCAAAACAGACTAAATAAATGGCAGCCAAGTTGACAGATGTAGTTTCAACAATATGGCCGCTGTTAAGTGTAAAAGTTCAAAAATCCCTATTGGAAGAGCTGTTGTCAATGATATCTATTGGATTTTCTTTATATTCATAGTCACCTCGAAGGGCGTGTCAAAGTGCGGGCCATGTTACACAAACGTTACGACTTCGGTGGAATCTTCAAAATATTCCAAATTAGCTAGATGAAAAACCATTCACAATATATCAAATTAGTATCAGTTGAACCTCTCCTAATTCGTTTCTCGTTAAAGTGACCGCCTTCTTGCATATAAAGTGTTAGAGTTGGAACTGATTTCTTCTTCTTGATAACCAGCCATATTAGTTTTGTATTTGTTTTTTATATGTTTAGAAAAACTCTATAAAATTCTCCATTATCCGAAATAGTATGAAAGAACGTTTATACAAATCAAAAGAAAGTTAATACGAAGGGAAACAAATTTTTCATTTTAAGTTGCAGGCTTTTGCAAAGTTTTCACGTTATGGTTATTATATATTAAATAAACACATTCTCAGAATCATTTTTTATCATGATAACAAAAATAAACCATGAGTAATTTCTAAATATATAAATTTAAATTTTTGAAAGAGGTGCGAGTGCTTCCACACAAATCTTATTCATACTTATACAAGAAAATGTATTTCATATTTTACATACGTACCCTATGAATTAAATTCTACTAAAATTTAAAAAATCTCTATTTTCCATAACTGCTGAAAATTGTTTACAAATTTAAAAACATATTTTCAGTGACAAGTACTTGACATTTCAAGTTCAGGGTATTTGTGTGCGACACGTCTTCTCATACAAATACTACGCTTCCTAAAAATAATTTGTATAAAAAAATATACGCGTTGGCTGGGTGTAGTGAACGTTTATTTTATAAGTATTTTTTAAGCATTAAGGCGCTACGCAAAATCATGGTAACGTTTATTGTTAGCTTGAGCATGAAGATCAAGAAAAACAGCCTTGCGACCCTCTGAGACCTTTCGTCAAATCGATTTTTACATTCACATTACAAAATTTTCACATTCAATATGTTTCTAAATATTTTCGTTTTTGTTAAGCTTTAAACTGCATTTTCGAGAATCATATTTACACGACCCTAATGGTGGCATTATATGTCTGTTCGTAGTCATGTGTACTACATATGCCACGAGTCACACGCATTCCACACCCTTAAGCCTCATGTGTGCCAATTTAATAAATAAAACTTGATTCTCTGTAGTGGGTCATTGATATTTTTTCTTTAGTTCCCTTTTTTTGCTTTTCAAATAATTGTGTGTTTAATTTTTAATTTAATGCTTAAGATTTATTTTTATCTCTTAAACATAACAAATGTTCGCAATGGGAAATGAGAATTATGTATGTAGTACGAGTATGAAAATGAAAAGCAAACATGAAATGATAAATAACAGATAAAAATATTCATGTCGGAATATTTTTGACATGAATATTTCTTGCAAGTATGTACATACATAAATACGAATTAATTATGAACAGTCAATGAGGTGCAACAAAATGCTAAATGAAAATCTCTGTGGAGTAGGAAATATAAATATAAAAATTTAAAATTGGCAGAACGGAATTTTATTCAATTAAGTCAAAACATATAGTGAAACGTTAATGCCGCTTTTAGACGACATGTTTTTTATTACATCTGACTTTTAAATTTTCCCACTGCAAAATATATATTTATATATAAGTACCGTATCGTGTGAAATCTTTGAAACACTGCTTCTGTAAAAGTCAGATGTAAATTCATTTTAAAAATTTCAATATCATCTGACAAAAGAATCTGACAAGAGCCGTTTTGTCAGAGCAAAAAATCCAAGTTGGTGGGAAAAAATAAAAAATAATATGAAAAGGTAACTGATGGCTTTCATTACAAAAATTCTATGGGGAGATCCAGACGAGAGAAGAACGAGGGAGCTACTAAGACTTAGCAAGCCCGAACTAAGTAGAATAATGGGAGTTGTCACAGGGCACTCTCAACTACAGGCACATCTTAAACGCATGGGAGTAGATGAATGTGGAGCATGTGGGGAGGAGACCAAAACATTGGAACACTATTTGTGCCAATGCCCCGCCTTCTCACAAATAAGGTCCCGATATCTTGGGGGTGACATCTTACCGGACATAAACCGATTACGGGGAATATGCTGGAGGAAATTAAGGAACTTTGTGAGTGACACGGAGTTTCTCTAGACCTTTGGGTCAATATGTCATGGTTAAACCCAAGAGATGAAATAAAGTAATTGAACTATTCATTGTAAACGAAAAGAAGAGAAAGTATAAATTATAATGCTGTGACCGCTCAGAGAATATCTATGTCACATGTATTCCCACATGTATGTCTGAAGGTAAAAGTTATAAACCGTCTTTTGACAAAATCAATTGCTCAAAATTTTTTATAAAACAACCGTAAGAGATACAGGAATATTTTATAAATTCTGATTTGTAAATTCAAATCGAGTAGATGTCAAGCACCAAATTCAAATTGCAGCCTTCTGTTTTTTCGATATTAAAATATAATATCTGCGATTAAACTAAAGTATATGTTTTAAAGAATATTAATTTAGCTGTTGTTTATGTTTGAAATCGATCGGTTTACATAGAATAAATTTGCTAAGCAGGGCCGAATAAGTATGGAATCATGTATTTCTGTTAAAAAATTATACGTAAAATTTAAATAACTAATTAAATAAATAAATATATTCTTATACCCCATTTCACTAAGTGATTGGCATTAGTTTACATACAAGCATCACATTTTGAAACTGGCGACAAACATGAGACTACATACGAGCTCTGATGAAGGGGCTGTAGCGGCCTACGAAAAAGGAAATGTTGTTAGTGCTGCTGTATAGATTGGAAATAAAGATCAACATTTCCATGTTGACTTTGGAATGCTATTTTATGATTAATTATTTTAGAATTAATATATGTTATGAAAACTAGACTACCAATCTAGACAAAGAGACTAAAGCTCTCCAAGCCTTTTATGGTTAGGTTAGGTTAGGGTGATTGGAGGCGTGTGATAGCCCATGTCACACGACATACACTTAAGCCAGTGAAGGCTTGTTGTGCGCTCCATTTAATTAACAGACACCAACTGCCAAAGTTCTGCGGCAGGATTCGAACCTGGAACCTTCGCACTACGAGTCTAGTACACTACCTACTAGTCTACGAAGGTTAGTTAAAATCCTAAAAGCCTTTATAATTACACATTTGTGTAATTTTCACATCTGACCGAATTGTTGTGAAATTCTCATATTGCATTTGAAAGCTTTTATGCAAATTTATGTTTATTGAAGGCTGCTGATGACTTAGTAAGAGCAAATGATATATCAGACATATAAACAGGTCTAAGTCCACAACAAGCAAGAATTTTATATGAAAAAGTTAAAAATCATTTTGGTATTCAAATAATGCTAAATTAGAATCTATTTTCCCTTTATGAAAAAAAAACAAACTATTCTAAATATTTATTAAATATTTTTAGAGCTTTTTTTAATCTTTTAACACATTTTTAAGGCCTTTGGAAGAGTTCTGAGCACTAGTTTTGAGTTGCCCTGATAATCATTGTGTACACAAAAGCAAATATTTATACATACGCATGCACTCGTATAGGAAATATATATAAAATTCATTATATTCAATAAAATTTTATCCAATTAGAATAAATAAAATTTTTCAACAACAAATATAAATTTTTTGGTAAACAAATTAAAGACGTATAGAAAATAAGAACAAAGATTTGATTGCCAGTAATAAAATAATAATATAGTTCTTGGAGATTAAATACGATTATGGGATACAATCAATGATATTAAAGATGCACTTAAAGTACTTGTGATATTCAAATTAAATAAAATGTTTTTTTTTTTTTAATTCTATGAAAAACAACTACTTTTTATTTGATAATAAACAATTGAAATGAAAAAAAAAATTTTTTGTAAGGCTTTTAAGCATTAAAGTTATTGGAAATAAGTAGCACGTAAATAGTTTTTATTGAGCTTAACAGTGTGGCAAAGTAGATGGTTGCTCATGCAATATTTTATGGTAAAACACAGCAATAAAATAAACATACATTTTAATAAACTAATGATTTATATACATGTACATAAATAAAGTATATATTTGATGGGAAAACAATAGTATTGGTTAAACATAGAAATACTGTCGATTTTGTCTTTATCAATGGTACGAATTTACCAGAATGTCCTTAAATGGTGTACAGCAAAATCGATTTGGAGATGTTAGTTTGCCCGTTTGTAGGATGAAAGTTATTTTCGCTACTAAGTGAATTTTTACTTGAATTGTATTAGTTTTATAAAGATTATTTAGCCATTATTATTCAGTCTTAATCTCTGGAAATCAAATAATTCAATAATGTAACAACAATAGTAGCATTACCATAGACAGTTTCTTATCTGGTACTGACTTTTTACTTTTAACTCATACTTTACGGTTACAATTTATGGTAAATAGAAAAACATAATAAGTAGTGAAGGCTTTAGTAGAGTATGAGAAGCTCATTCTTAAATAATATCATTGAAGCAGAATAAAAGTCCTGGTATACTATTTTCAGTGACAATTAATTTAAACAGTGATATTATATGTACCATATCTCCTCAAGCGGTTAAACTCGGATGCTGTGTGATTCCCAGACTAGTAGTAAAATTTACTACTCATCATTAGAAATATTTAAATAGCTGAACATTATTCTGTAATGGAGTGTAATGAGATTTCAATTCGAACCCAGCAAAAATATATATGATCATTTCCAAGCTATTTTCTCAAAGTGCAAAGTAAAAGTTAAATATAATTATTTAATTAATTTTGAAGTTCGTTATTTGGTATACTCTCCCCAACTGATCGTTTAGACACTTAGGGCTTCAAAAATTTACTATTTGTTGTGGCTTTAGTTGTACACATGCCGACATTTCATTGGTATCTAAACCAAATCGTCAGTTGACTTTAGTCAGTTTGAAAATATTCAAGCTAAACGAATCAAATACAATATGAGAATTCTCCATCGTATATGTTTATTACAAAAAGTACAAAATAATTGTAACAGGCTTAGAATGCTTTCATGCTAATAGCACAACAAACAATTACTTTCAACATGAGTCTATTATATATGTCTTGCAACAATTATACGTCGGCATATAAACAGCTAAAGCCACATCAAAATATCTTGCCTTGGCATTATATTTTTTAAACAAAAATTCACTTTACACAGGCTCTACACTACACGCTTTTAAATTAATTTACGTGGCAAATGCCAAAAAAAATATTTACATTGTGTAGGAGAGGCTTATTTCTTTATGAATCGAAACAACGGGATCATTCTGCAAGAAAGTAATTTTAAAGTAAACAATATCCTTTTTAATATCAAATTGCAAGGGTCGCGTATTAGATTTAACATCCGGCTGACATTGACAAATATTTCTCTTTAGTCCCTTTTAATTTCCTTTTTCATACCATTTTAAATGACAAATATTTTAATTCAAAAAGGGTACAAGACACTTAAACAAGCTGTTATAGATTAAGTTAAAATTATTCTGTTCATGCGATATGATAGAGGATGAGAATTAGATTATAGAAAATTAAAAAAATACGTTTTTTAGAAATTCATTAGAAAACTTAATTTCAAAATGAGAGTTTTGATTTCAAACACAAAAATCAAGCTACATTAATAAGTCACGGACAGAACAACATAAAAACAATAGGCATTTTGTTGTTATATTTTACTAGGCTAGAGGTCAAAATTTAGTTTTGTCAAAAATAATAATGTCACAAAAAAACTTTTTTATGTCCTTTCAAACAAAACTCAACAAGAGTTATATAAGAAAACTGAACAAATCATGAGAACTCTTATATATTGTGAAAAAATATGTGATTATTAGTTATTTATTTAGTATTTGTTTATATACGCCGTTTGTATGAAATGTTATAAATCTAAAATTGTTTCATTACTTGGAGGAAATGAAACAACAGGTTTCCTGTTCTTTATTCTATATATGGCGTCTATATTTTTTCTATTAAAATTTATAATTTTTTTAGCGTCCAAAAATCTTATATAAAATTCAAATCCATTACAAATAGTTGATTTTTAGAAGCTACAATTTCACATGTCTGTCAACTTGTTTTGGTTCATAATCCTGCATAGGGCAGGAACGATATTTCCTCTTCAGCGAAGAAGGGTGGTTTACTTAAAATGACAACCGAACATTTTATAGCGGTAATTTTCTACTGTATTCAGACAATGGGGCAAATTCAAGACATGAAAAACAAGGTCATATAATATTATTATTATTTTTTTTTTTGTAATTTCATTCCAAACCTTAATTGGTGCAAAGATTTCCCATTTACTTAAAAGTTAATGTTTATTTTGATTTTTTTTAATGTAACATATAACACGAACAACAAAGAAAATTTTGCCCTCAAATAATTTCTCCTCAAGATCTGTATGCAGTTTGTAGACAATAAAAATAAAGATAAACAATATTTATACATTTACTCTAGTACTCGTATGTCACTTCACACCTTATTTAAGGCACCTTGGCAATAAACATTATTTATAGTTATTTATAATTTTATATTTATTTATTTAATTATTTGGTTTTTGATAATTATTTATTCCTGTAAGTTTAACCTCCATGAGTATATAGTGCTTAGAATTTTTCTAACAAAATTTGTCAACCTTGCAAATATATTTTCTTGTGACGCCCCTAATATATGTATGTATCTTTATAAATATTTATGTAAAAACGCTAATTCCACTTGAGAATAAGCGAAAGGATATTTTAATATAAAAAACAATGCCATATGAAAATATCATGGCAAAATATTCCAGTTTGGTTGTTAGTAAAATGGTAAAATAATATTTACATAAATATTACTATAAAGTAATATTCTAAGCACTGCGACTTATAGGACTTTTTGTGCTGCTTTAATGTTCGCTACGAGATTTACCCATTTCATACCAATATAAAAAGGTCACAAGTCCAAAAAATATGTGTCCTTAATATACAAATATAAAACTTGGAAAAAACAAAAACCAAAGCGATTAAAAAGTCAACATATGAAATATTATTTTACTGTGTAGTATAATGTTTGAAGCATTGTAGACATTTTTGAAATATTTTCTGAAATTTGTTTATTAACAATACCAGTTAGTAGAAATTTATTTACTGTAGTAAGAATTTTAGTTATTGTGAGCTCTTCAGCAATTTCATGTTAATATGACCTTCGAACTCTATTGACTTTCGATAGTCCAGCCTTTGGATATAAATTTTTCCAAACACCATGTCCCATACCTGTAGGAGAGTTAACTTAAGTGAGGAATAACTGCTATTTATCTGTTAAGCTTTTGTTATGCCAAAGTCATGGAAAATTTAATTTAACGTAATATCAGTTTTATTATTTTATTAACTTTTGTTCAATTTTTTTTTTTTTTTGATAAATTACGATTCAAGCCCATATTAATGCCAAGTGTGATTAATATTCTATCCTAAAACTAAATAATTTGAGTTTTCATTTGTATAAGAAATTATATATAAACTGGCATTTTGGTGTTTGGAAAAATCACAACAATTTTTCTTTTCGAGTTGTCACGAAAAGCTTAACTCGTTCGCCTTTTTTGACATTTTCCATCTAAGGGTTTCTGATTGTTTGCCTAAAGTCCTACTCAAAAGGTATAATAAGAGGCAAACGAAAAAATGTCACAAATTTCAGCAAAAATTTTATATTCTTCACCTTTTTTATCCTGTCATATTATGCCTCTTAAGTCAAGCAGGAAAGGAATCTTACGAATTTCTATTCTAAAATTATGATATGTTTATTCAAAGCTTTTAAATATGATGAAACTTCCTTAAAGAAGTTTTACTTAATAAAATAAAGAATAGAGAAAAGTGTTTACTATGAGCCTAACAGTGTATATATTGAAATTTTATTAGTCCTAACCAACACATCAGTAGACATCAACCTGTTTGCAAAGCATTCAACTTCCGATGTTTGCATGAAAACTTTCAAGTACACTGTGATAAGTATGTTAACAGCCATAACAAAAAACTTTTAACAAATAATTAAGAGAGACTTCTGAATAACTTTATTAACATCTATTAAACTAAAATAAGTCAGCCCTGCAGGTTTGTATAGAGTGTATCAGTGCGTAGCCTGACAGTTCGATTGCCATTTAGGGCTCTAGTCTGCTGCACTATAAATGAATGAAAGTCCTTGTTATACTAGTCGCTAATCTAAAGCCATATTTTGAAAATGTTATAAATTGCTAACTCATTAATAATATACAAATTACATATTATATGTGATTATCTAGAAATTTTATTAAAAACTAATGCATACGTATATCTGAAGCATCACATTGAACGAATGTCATGAAACTTTTATTCGATTTCGCATAAACATTTCAATTCAACTCGCCAAAATGAAGTTAATTAATAATAATTTTTAATATCCTAAATTTTGTTGCTCGAGAAAGACAATAGTAATTAGTGGCAACACCATTTTTGAATATAAGATTTGAATATAAATTCCACAAAATTTCATAAAAGTAAGAAAAGTGGTCATTTCAGTAATTATTTTTTTTTTCATTTATTATTTAAATAATAATTTATTAAATCTTCAATATTAATTGAAATAACAATAAGTTCTTAAATCTTAAATCTAAAATTATACAATATTTAGGTACAACCAGTGCCAGACGAATAAAAGACCAGTTTCTAAGACTTCAGACCTCTCGTATTCGGATAGGAGGAAGAGTGTCCCTCCTTCGCAGCACAGTATTGCCTGTATAATTTAGAATGTTGTGGTCTAGTGGGCTTAGACGGTACTCAACTTCTGCTTTACGTATGTTGTCATGTATTTCTAAACCACAGTTTTAACCAGTGGAACGTGCAGGTGTTTGTCAATCTGCAATTTATTTCCATACAAAGGAGCTGAGGTAATCGTACGAAGGATTTTATTTTTCGCCTATAAATCCTTTCTATGTTAGATGCTGAGGCGGCGGCCTGTAATTGAATTTCGTAGTAATATATTCGTTTTCGGATCGGGTTGTCGAGAAGAAGTTTGCAAATCTAGGCTTAGTGTTGAATTTCTTCCAATGAGTACATTAATTTGAATCGCTTTCAATTTAATTTGCATCAACTTTGCATCGATTTACATGTGTGATTTCCATGTAAAGCAACGATCATTGCGATTTCCGATCTATGCGACCTCAATATGTTGCGGTATGAATTGGGGGACATATTTCCCTTCTCAATGTAAAATGCTCGTTAATCTTTATCATCTACAGGGTGTTTTTTTTAGAGGTATAGAACTTCGAATTGAAATAAAACACAAGAAAATCTTTTTAATGTCCATCAATTTGGCTTTATTGGAAGGATAATTTTATGCCATTAACGTTTAAATATGATTTCGGGCATGTGGCCGCCGCGGCTGGCTCGAATAAAGCCAATTCTACAGGTCCAATTTTCAACCACTTTTTCGAGCATATGGGGCCGTATGTTGGCAATAACGCCACGAATGTTGGCTTCCAAGTCCCCTAACGTTTCTGGTTTGTTGGCGTAGACGAGCGACTTCACATATCCCCAAAGAAAATAATACAATGGTGTCAAATCACACGATCTTGGTGGCCAATTGACAGGTCCATTCCGCGAAATTATGCGCTCATCGAATGTTTCCTTCAATAAATCGATTGTGACGTGCGCTGTGTGGCATGTAGCGCCGTCTTGTTGGAACCACAACTCATCCACATTCATGCCATCCAATTCGGGAACAAAATAGTCGGTTATCATGGCTCTATACCGGTCTCCATTAACGGTAACTGACTCTCCAGCATTATTTCGGAAGAAGTATGGCCCAATGACTCCACCAGCCCATAGAGCACACCAAACAGTCAGTTTTTGTGGATGTAATGGCGTCTCAAGGGTCTCATGTGGATTCTCTTTACTCCAAATGCGGCAATTTTGCTTGTTGACGTAGCCATTCAACAAAAAATGAGCCTCACCACTGAACAAAATTTTGCGATGAAAATTAGCATCGAGATCAATCTCATTTTCGGCCCATACACCAAAATCACGACGCATTGCATGGTCTCGCGGCTTTAATTCTTCCACAAGCTGGATCTTGTAAGGTCGCAAGCCAAGATCTTTGCGCAAAATCTTCCATAAAGTTGATGGACAAAGCTCCAATTGCTGTGCACGGTGGCGAATCGATTCATTCGGGTCCTCTTCAACACTTTGCTCTACAGCGGCAATTGTTTCTTCGGTGCGCACTGTTCGACGTCTCTGCGGATGCGTATTATCACATAGAGTAAACGTAGTGCGAAAACGATCCATGGATAACCGAATTAATTGCTATGATGGACGATTATGTCGACCATAAAATGGACGGAGCTTGCGGTAAACTCCGCGAACTGAACCATTATTTTCGAAATAAATTTGCACGATTTGCAAGCGTTGTTCTTTTGTCAACCTGTTCATGATGAAATGGCAAACCAAACTAAATATTAATCACTTGACAGCTGACAAAATGGCCGCCAGTTAAAAAAGTGATGCCAACTTAAAGTTCTATACCTCAATAAAAAACACCCAATATGTTTCTAGCCATTTTTCCATCTATTTGCGTCTATGTGCGATTCTAAAAAAATGTAATTTAATGATTAATAGACATGTTTTTCCATAAGAATTAACATGTAAGTAGAAAAATATTACAAGCAAAACAAAAACTTGTTAATAGAATCTTAGAAGAATATATTTATTAGAATTTTTTATTATATTGTGTAATTAAAATTTTGTTAATTTTATAATGGTTTTTTATTTTACATTTTCTTTTGCATTATTTAATAACATTTAAAGTTGGGTATTGATTTAAATTAGAAATTAAAGCTATACCGAGATAAGTTCTGGCCTCTTCAATCGAGACTCAAAAGACTAAATTACAATGTATCCTGACATTATTTTCTATTATCCTTATGCTTTTAAAATTGTCTCTAATGTGGAGATATTTGACACAGGCTATAACTTAGGAAAACATTGGATATACCTCCACTAGAATAATCACTTTCAAACAAGTGTCATTGTTTTGGTATTTGACTGTTTGCCTACGTGAACGAAACAAACCCTGCGAGGAAGACCGGCATCAATGTTCGTGATACCATTTTTTTATAGTTTAGAAACATAACCCACACCTGTATCTGTACATTACTCGCATCTACTGATTTACTAGAAACCAACAAGCGAATCAGCAAGTTTAGTTCCATAAGTCTAAAAAGGGTTTCTTCTAACATTACGCAATGTCACGAAACAAAATTGGAAAATTCGAGAAAATAGCCAACAATGTTTTTATTTATTATCACACTTAAATGAAAAAGTTCCTGATTTATTATGTACTCGTGTTTGTTGTATACTCGTACTTAAAGGGATAAATAAAATGATAATGAAAAATAAAAGTTTTATAAAATTGTTCGTGCATAAACAATGTGCGGCGTATATTTGACCTTTTGGTTAAAGAACCAAAAATACAAAACTAATGTATAAAACTTTAAGTCAAACGTTATTACATCTTATTGTTAAAAAATTTATTATCCTGTAATAGAAAGCACTACATTCCATCAGTAACTGAAAATGGGAAATATCAAATGCCAGTAGTCACGCTTATTAATTCAAGAGAATTGAAATGTGTTGCCTCAAATACCTGTGAAGGGTTAAATTAGGTTCTTGGCTTATACAAAAACAGATTAGGTATTCGCTTTTTTATAGTAAAATATTTTTTGTTATAAATGCTGGAACTAACAGAATAGAATCGAAATAAGTCAAGGACACTCGTAATAATAGGCATTATTTCCAAACATGAATTAATGCCCCGATTTAAAAATATTTAAGTATGCATATAAAATTTATTTTGCAAAACATATAGAGCTGTAAAAAATAAAAATAAAATAAATAACTAAATATAAAATAATAAAATATATCTTAGCAAAATTACAAATAAAAATCAAATGGCAAAGCTGGTTGAGCTGATGAAAATTAATCCAGATATTGACCGAGCTAAGCTGCCATTTGGCTATAACAAGATACAGGTCATGGACAAATCGGATTATTTTACTGAACAATTAAATGGCTTGGGACAGCCAATTAGAAATATTAAAGAATGGCAAAGAGTTAGTCTTTAGAAAAGTGCTCAGTTTTTGTATTAAAAACAAGAAACCATCCTTTTTTATGCGGAAAATTTTTATAAAACTATAAATTATGTTATTGTAATTAAAATATTGTAATAACTTTTAGTTTTATAAAAATTATACATACTTATTCTATTAATTGTAGTTCCAATGGATTTGAACTGTCTCGAATTCTTTTTTGGATACGTGCCATTTGTGTGTGTTTTTCTGTTGTTATTTTATTTATTTCTAACAAAATATATGCTTCTTTAATATTCTTTAATATTTCATTTTTGTCAATAAAATTGTTCAGTCATTCCATACTGCTGCACAGCCTTTATGCCCCCTCTACAAGTTCTGCGGTGTTATCGTCTGTAAACTTTTTCCATTTAACCAACTATTGACAAAAATTGGTATATTGTAAATGTACTTTTTAGTATTGAATTTAAACTTTAACAGATATCGAGTTGAAATTTACTTATCACCTCTTTTAATTCCATTCTAGCGTTTAGCAAAATTATAATAACTTTCCTTCGTGCAAATATTAAAAATATTTTGAAATCAAACACTTGAACCAATGAGGACCTACTCCCACTTCACATCAAAATTTAAGCTTGATTTAACAAAGCAATTTTGCTTGATTTAACCAATAAATTTTTTCATTGTGCCTTGAAAATGATTAAAAATCTCCCCATACAAAATTATTCTTATTGTTCTTAAGATAATTCTTTTAAAATTCAATTCGATTTACAATTGCTTTCTTTTCGCTTGAACGATATTTTAATTTGAATTCTACTTGCGTCTAAAAAATTTTTTATTAAAAATTACATTTGAAATTCTCAGGTAAAATGTCAAACATATATACGAATTTATTTTATTCTGCTCGAACATTGAAAAGCACACATGATAAAGGGAATGTATTATTTTATATTTATTCAAGTGTTTTTGTTCACAACTTTTGACTGTTAGGAATACTCGCACTTTGTTAGGAATCAAAAGCATTAGAACGTACTCGTACACAACAGCAATTTGGTATGCTATTTTGCATAAATATGTATTTCAAAGTTAACGATTTTTTTTGCCTAAATCACACTTCTATCCAGCATTTCAAAATGTATTTTACACCTGAAAAGGTTTAGATGCCATTAAATAGCTAGATAAATTACATCTGATATGATTCAGGAAGCTTTTAAATTTAATTAGAACTTTGCAATCTTAGGCTTTAGGATTGTTTTGTTCTAGATATGCACACATATATATAAATAAATGTCTTATTCAAATTTTATTTTAATATCAGCATGACTAAGCGAAGTTTAATAAATGAAGTGTAAAAGATATTCAACAATTTTCGCCAAGTTTCTTATGGAAATAAACCTTGAGTGACATTCAATCCTCAGTCGTTTAAATACGATTTTTTTGTAACATTAAAAATTATTCGATTTATTGTTTTGTGATTATTTGAGTTCATTTGTGAATATACTTTGTATTTTGTAAAAAAAAAAAATAATTCGCATTAATTAGGGTCGATAAATTTTCTTCTAAGAAATCTTTTTACAAAAAGCTGTAATGATCCCTTAAGGCCAGGGAGCGAACCTGGGGTACTCGGTTTTGTAGGCAAGAACTTTAACCACTACACCACGCAACAGGGAATCAAATAATCAACCTTGACAATTTGCCAATTGATTTTGTATGGGTGCACTAAAATTATAAAAAAAATTTTAATTACCTTCTATCAGAAAGGACTTCTTATTAATTAATAAAATAAGTAATTAGAAAAAAGTTTTCATCGCAAGGAATAGTCGTTTGTATCCAAATTGCAAGTCGAGTAAAAACAGGAGGCGCATTGGCTGACGTTTGGTGTATAAACACCGAATCCTTTAACGGTTGCTTTGCTACAATATATTTCACTGCGATTTTGCCTCAATACCCAAGTCATTAAGATGTAGTTCTTTGGGAGTCCTTTCATTCTCTCAGCCATTATAAGCATTTTATGCCGAGAGAATCCTTAAAATCGCTATTTCCTTAAAGTCCTTTTTTTCTTACCACAATTATTTCGCTCCTACAAATAAATCTTATTGGCCTTAATCTGCCGATACGAGAAATGCAAAGTTGTTGTTGAGTAGTGTTTTAATCGCTAAACGTAATTTAGTAAATTTAGTTACATATTTTACGAAAATGGGCGTTAAAATCAAAATGCATTTCGTGCACTTCGAGGAAAATTATCTTCAGCGATGATGCACACTTTCACTTCAGTGAATTCGTTAAAAAAGTTTACGTCAATAAGCCAAGAACAATTCAAGAGCTAGAAGATGAGATAATTCGCCACATTAACGATTTTGAACTTCAATCATGTCTCAGAATCATTGAAAATATGGACCATGCCAGCAAAGCCGTAGCGAGCATTTGACCGATTTTTCACACATAATTGTCATAGATCCTGCTATCGTAATAAAAATAATTATTTGCCTCTGCCGCTAATTATTTATAAACTTGTAATGGATCTTTCAACAAGAACTTTGTTTTCCAACAAGAGTAATATTGGAATATCATGACAGCTTTGACATTTTGTTAATTGTTAATAGAATACTAAAAAATCCTCTATGAAGATGGTGGATCTGTAAAACCTACGTATTGAATGTGCCACTGTATGGTACGCCATGTTATATGGCCATTCCGGAAATGCGGTTACGATGAATGGATTACGATATCGACAACTACATTTTGTATATTGTTAATGATAACGGTGTCACTGACTTGTGCTTTCAACACGACAGCATCATACGCATAGAAGCATCGAAACGATAAATTTGTTCCAAATTGATTTTCCAAATTTGCATAATTTTTCGATTATATTTTCTGGACTGTTTTTTTTTGGGCCATCTTAAAGGTACAGTCCATACGGGTCGATAGCTTCAAAACTCAAAATCCGTGACTTGTCTAACGAAATAATCCCGGCATTTTGACAAAATATCATCGAAAGTTTAATAATTTATATGCCTGGTCGATTTCATTATTCATTTATATTTGGAAAATCTTACTCTTTCCAATATAATGAAAATTTTAATGATTTTCATATAAATTCTTTGCCTTTTTTTGTTTCTCATTGAAAAACACGTTAGTAAGAAGCCATAATTAGACCACAATCATCACAATTGGCATTATAATTGCTCCTAAAGACAAATCATGTTGCTATTGTATTATAAACCAATTCTTCAATAAGCTCGTACCAACACTTCAGGACGCCAATTAAATGCCATCGTAATTCAAGGAAAAAGGTTTTTGTTTTCCATGGCAATAATCAAAAATACATTAATTAAGTTGATATAAAGTACCCTCATACATTTGCTCAGTCAAAATAACGAATTTCTGTTCAAACAGAAGAAATCTTCAGATGTATTAAGTGTAGTTCAAAAAGTAAATGGCTTTTGTACCAATAAAAACATACGAGTTCAAGTATGTTTAACGTAATGTAATGATTTTTATTTCACGGTTTTTTTTTGCTAAATACGCTCATGTTAAAATAAAAACGGCAAATGTAATTTCTAATATCTTTTTGTTATTAGTGCACACTTTGGCCTAGTATAAAGTGAGCGTGGCAAAAATTGTAAGTGAAAATTGCTCATGTAATTATCTGAGTTATTATACAAAATTTAAAAACTTTTTTTAACCTAAAAAAGGAAAATTTGAAAATAAAAATTCGTTATTTTTTTTTGTAAAACACTAGGAACCGAGAAGCTGGTAGCAGTTGGATTTGGCTAAAACTTATTTTTCAAAAGGCTATAACTCCCGAACGGGTGCAGGTATTTGTATGATTCTTTCACCTTAGGATACATTGGAACGTGAGCAACAAGATGGTCTACCGCCATGGCCCGCCTGATGGCCCCCCGTCTTGGACAAAAACTACGATTTATGTGTGTAGCTTTCATATCTTTTGATCTAATGGACGCACTAAGTTGAAACAAAATTTAAACGCATCTCCATTTTCACTTCTACCACCTAGTGAACTTTCATATTCCTATCTCGGAGTTTTTACCGGAGCAATGTGATCATACAGTGCAAAACTGAACTTGTTATATCTCGGAAATTGCTCGGTACTTTTAAATTAATCCCATATCGTCTTGTGATAAGCAGGCTAAGCACGTAAAGGGATTTTTTAAGTTTGATTATATTACAAGTCATCTCAAAAATACTTGGTACATATATATTTGCGTAAACTTTCTGAATTCTTTGCATTAAAAAATTAAAACTTTCTTCCTTTTAGAAAGAAATAAGAGATTTTTATTTTCAAAAATTATGATTAAAGGAGATTAAAACTTTTATTTATATGTAAGTGTCGTATTAGAGAAGTTGATACATTTCCTCAACATAAATATGTTATTAGAGTTTTTTTGCGCATAAGCAATGACCACGGTATTCATCCTGTGGGCAGACTTTCATGGAATCATTGCAGGAGATGTAGGTATCCACGTAATGCCATAGATACTGGTGAATAAATGATGGACTTTCAGCTCTCTATTTTTTGACTTTTCGAGCTCCAAATGCATTTTGACCATTTAAAGTTTCCCAACATATTTTCAACCTGAAATTAAAAAAGATAATATATAAGTGAATAATTTTATATTGTTAAGTTTTCTTATATTTAGAAGTCCTGGTATTATTCTATTTTCAAAGGCACCGCTTATTATATAAAATAAAAAAAGCGCCTTCCTTCACTTTTTACTTTTAGATTTTCTAAAAAATAGCCAAGATCAGAAAATTAAAAATATTTTTAAGTATAAAAACTATTTCAATGCAAACTTTTGCAGACTTTGCAAAATTATGGTTTTAAGAACAAAAAATGCAATATATGATTCTAGAAGTGAAATATGCAAAATATGCTTTTGCTTTTAAAAACATGTTTTTCATATTTTGCTTTTAAGACATATCGTGCATGTTTTGCTTTTTAAAACATATTGTGCATATTTTACATTTTTTGCATATTATGCTTTCAAAAACATACTTTCGCATATTTTCTTTCAAAAGCATATTATTGCTTGTTTTGCTTTTAAAAACATATTTTTCATATTTTGCTTTTAATGGCATATTGTGCATATTTTGCTTTTAAAAGGATATTGTGCATATTTTTCGCTCACTTTTTTGTGCATATCATGCTTTCAAAAACATACTTTCGCATATTTTCTTTCAAAAGCATAATTTTGCTTGTTTTGCTTTTAAAAACATATTTTTTATAATTTGCTTTTAAAGGCATATTGTAGATAACAGGTATTCCATGTGACAAAAGTTAGAAATGATCGAAACATATAGTATATCTAGTTCACGAGTTCTGGATGTTATTGGCTCCTGCGACACTTCCTTTATTACTAGGAAATTCTAAAAGTAAACTAAAAGGATACCAAATTCTAGTTTTTTTTTTCAAAAAATCTAATTTATGGCTAAAATATTAAAACGAACCAATTTTCTCCCTCCATTGAATTATGCGCACTCGCTGCCATAATTTTCTGATATGCATATATCATATGATAAAACATAAGTATTTTAAATATTATATAAAAGGTATCAAAACACTTTATATACAATTTTTTTATTAGCGTATAAGTGGTGCGTAACTATGCAGAATTGTAAAGGGTAATTTTTTAAGACCTTTCGGATTTGATTTAAAAAAAAGCCATAACATTTAGAAAAATGTGTGAAATCTTTATTCAAGTCGATTGAACGATTTATATAATTCAATGTTTAAAGAGGATTTGATGTAAATATTGATAGCGGTTACGCCTCAAATGGTGCATACGGTGGGTCCAATTTTGGTGTACTCTCGCCAACATATCGGCCGGTATCCATTGCGTCCCAATAGACATGAGGTTTAACATAGTCCCGTAAAAAATAGTCTAAAGGTGATAAATCACGCGAACTAGGTGGTGAATTGACTGGCCTCCAACATGAAATAAACTGTTCACCGAACTCGCCTCTCAATTGGGCCATTGTTTCGCGTGCTGTGTGACATGTGTTGAAACCACAGGTCAGCTAATTCCAGCTCTTTTTTTTTGGGCAAAAAATTTGTAATCATCGCACGGTAGCGTTCGCCACTCACAATAACATTCCTGTGCTCATCGTCTTTGAAAAACTATAGTCCAATGATGCCATCTGCCCATAATCCACACCAACCAGTGCCTTTTTCCGGAATGCAATGCTTCTGGCTGCTCTACAGACCAAATACGGCAATTTCACTTGTTCATGTATCCCATTCAACCAGAAATGAGCTTCGTCGCTGAATACAATTTTCTGATAAGAAAGCGGTGGATGCACTTTCTTCACTGAGCATGAATTTTGTATAATAAAATTCAATAATCCGCAAGCGCTGTTCGTTTGCAAGTCGATTCATGGTTAAAATGTAGACCAAAATGAACATGTTTATAGTAAAATGTTGAACGAAAACAGCTGAGCTGCCAAAAACAGTGTTGCCGAAAGGAAAGTTGCTAAAAAAAATCACCCTTTATATAACGTATAGGAAAAAACATAAATTCTTAAACAGAAAGAAAACATTTTACAAATCTCAGCCGCACAAAACACTCTTTTTTGATTTCAAAAATATTTGCCTTCTGTCTAACTGCGCATCGCTGCACGCGAGTAGTAAAATATTTTTCTGTTACACTACTGAATCCACGGCACCAGCGCGGCAACTAAATAAAGTCTTTGAAATACTTAGGCATCTTAAAGTTCTATCCCATCAGACAAAAATGAAAAAAATTCAATAATACCATTTTAAAATATCTTACCTTAATCTGCGGACAGTTTTTATGCCTCACATGGAAGCCAGAAATATACTAAAGCAATGTTCTTAAACGCAAAATCTCCTACCAATTCTACTGGTTAAGTCCCTATCCTTTTGTAGTTACAAATAGATTGCTATCAGTTGCCATTATAAAGAGATGAAGGCTGCAATTCTATCAGTAACGGGTCTTTATTTCTGCCAAGTTGAATAAAATAGTTCTCAAACTCTGTTAATATCTAATACATATGACAATTAAAATAAATTTGTGCTGTAAAACTTACACTCAAAATTTAACATAATCCTTTCGTTTAATAACTGTGGAAACACAGGCAGACAGAACCTTGTTGCGTTGCAAGTTAATCAAATAATATTTTTCATTTAATACGCCTACAACCACGTGTAAGTATGTGTGAAAATATTCAACAGATTAAAATGTACATGTGTAATGTTAATTTTCCGTGTATAAAAGGCATCACTTGATACAGTAACCAAATCAGTGGTTAAAATCCACAAAAAGAAAATAGAGAATACAAACACACACACACACACAAATAAATCTATAGTTAACCTAACTTTAGTTCTAATACCGTTGCAAGCTTATGTTTGTATAAGTGTTTTTTAGTTTGCTTGTGTATTAGTTAAGGTCTGGAAAACAAACTTTATTTTAAACCCTTTTCAAAACAAAATTAACTTGAGTTTGATTTGAAATTTGTTCATTTATACAAATAAGAGGATACAATTACATTCAACCGTAGGTATCATTTCGTTACTAAATAACAATATATTTTAGACACAAAACGATATTAACCATACAAAAAGGGCACGTAAGCGCCCCTAATGAAATGAACGAATTTGTGAACTTCTTAAATAAATATACTTATTTGTACGTTTCTATTGTGTTTCCTAAAAAATATTTTCTAACTGATTATAAACTTGCCTGCAGGCCATTAGATAATATATTAATTTTGTCTCTATATATTTCATTTATTAATTAAAAATTAAGGGAGAAATAGCATTAGAAGTATATCATTTCATTTCGAATTAAATAATAAACAGCTACACCCTAAGAGAAACGGTGGAATATAGTGAATGTTATACCATAATAATAATATTTATTGTTCGATATTGCAATAGTGGCAATTTTAAGCATTTCCTTCAACACGCAAGATTAACCATGCTCATTCACGTTGCCTTCGAAAGCGTGCAGGAGAGAACCAAGTTGAAGAATCATAACGAGAACACGTACTTGTACGATTATACATATAATTTGTGAACGTGTTCAGCATTTACTTCTGGCAAGATGGTATTATTTAATTTATAGTGAGTGTTTCTACGTAAACAATATCAGGCTGTGTTCATTACTAGTGAATTGAGTACCAATATTGTGGCACTTTAAGCCGCAAATAATATTCCATTCGTAAGTAAGTCCATGTCAATAAGCTGCATCTGATCCATTCCCTAAAATAAAAAAAAAATCCAGTCTATGGCTCAAGCTCAAACACATTTAATTAACAGGCTTGCTTGCCTCATCGATCGAATACGAGACTGAAATTTTGACTATATTATATTCCATGTTATACGAGTACACTGATGATCTTTTAAGCAACACAAGAAGAATTTTCTTGCAATCTTACACATAAATAGTTTGCAACAAAGTTTAGCTTGAAAAACGGTTTAAATCTTGGAACCTTGGCACTGGCGTTCTAAGCCTATACCAGTTGACATACAGGTAGATATTTAAAGAAGGATATTGTGACAATTATTACATGCCATAATTGAGTATTCTGACAGAAGTGTGTTTTAGCCAATTTATAGCCTAGATGGACTGTAGGGGAATTGGATAAAGAGGAGACAAAAGGACATTTGTCGTCCAGGCATTACTATTATTCAAGCTGAAGAAATACAAAATTTCTATCACGGTTTTGTCATCAACCAAGGTAGTTCTGTCGATTTCAAGGTCTGCTTAAGCATCTACAAAGTCTAAGTTGATTTACTACCTCTGGAGGCGAATATCTAACTGATAACTCTTATTTTACATCTATCGGAGAATCCAGGTTTCCTAAAATACTTAAATTGTCACTTAAAACAATAGAACTAAATCGTACTCTAAAAACAACCAAGGCCGCTATATTAAATTGTCTACCGAGCAGCTGTACAAAACAGTCCACAGCTGTGGCGAAAATTGATTACGAATACCTCATCATCCTAGGTAAAAGAAGTGCTAAAACTTTGGACTGAGTTTCCACCACGGGAACCCCAGTCGGCTCAATGGATGTGGACTCAGAGTCAATACAGCGTCTAATATGAATCGCTGTTGAATGTCTACCAATCTTGCCTACTTATGCAAATAGAAGTAACTTATTCTTTCTTATCTTGTATTAATGTAAAACATAACTTAATATTATACAAGGCCTTTATAATTCACTTATAATATGGATATATTATTTAATAATTATGATAATTATGTGACAAAAGAGTGGAAGTAATTACATATTTGAATCTTCTCTTTACGAATTCTATTAAAAGAAAAAATTAATGCAGACACAAATCAGGCGTGCCGAGGTCTGCTCAGACGTTCGCTGTCTAACGTTTACTGTCCTTGTTTACATTTCGGATTTAAAGAGTTAGTTTTTCATGTTGCCAGGCTGAAAAATGTCACGAGCAAAATGCACATCTTCAATGTGTTTTTTTCTTTCGTCTAACATCTCAGAGACATATTTCAATAGAATTTTTTGTTGCTAAAAGACCATAACTTAAATACCTGCAGCTGTTCGCGGCGGTCTATAGCGTTTTGAAAAATGTAATTTTTAGCCGAAATCGACCTGCTGCCATCTTTAGCTTGTCAGATTTTTTAAGGGAGAAAAAAGGTTTTTTTTTGTGTTAAACTGAAAGTTTTATTTAATCTGTCCTATATTTGATATTTCAGGCCAATATTTTTTTCAAGTTATTTTTTTGAATCAAGGAAAAAACGATGAAAAATCAGTTGTTACACTAGCAAAATGAGTAGCACTAACTAAAATTTTCAGCTTAATCAACGCATTGATTAGAGACTTTTTGAAAATATTGCATTCAATTGGGCAGGATAATGGAGTTTGTAATGAGACATAATTTACATGCAAGAAGGTTTTTTCCCGCCCTTATTTATTAGTTGAAAAAGAACGTAATATTCACATCGCTCTTTACAAAAATATGTTCTGTTGATTTCTATCCAAAAAAGTTCACTTTAGAGTAAAGCTGTGATTGTGGTATTTAAAATGGAAACTTTCCCCAAATATTTCGAGGGGCTGCTGATATATTAGACGTAAAAAAGCACACACGTACAGATATGCACATACCAAATTTGTTTATATAAACAATGAATATTATTAATTCGTTGTTAGTAGTGATTTTTTTCTATGACGAGGCGATTAAAAAATAATTATTAAATAGGGATTAACTTTAAAAATTTTATCGTATAAAAATGAAAGAATTTTTTTGCAGTGTAATGTTGGTAAACAATGTCCTTATTATATTATATGTACATATATTTTTCGGTACTCTATTTGCCATTAACTCCCACTCTTAATCCAACTCAAATAGTTTAAAGTGGATTCAAACTACAGCCTTACGAAATTTCTCAAACTCAGAATAGTGGCTGCAAATCCTTTATTTAGATCCGTAGCGTAAGAGTATGCATAATACGTTTTTTAAAATTATTATTCTTGATGATAAAATTTATTATATTGAACACTCAATTCAATAAATTTTATATCAAGTTGTATTAATGCCATCATTATCAAAAATATATGTTTTCCAGGATAAAATAAGCAGTTTTAAAGAACGTTTGCTTATGCGAAGTGCATACAAGTGTGTTTGTATTTCGACCAAAAAATAAAAAATTTAAAGACAAAAATTATCTGTAGTGATAAAAATACATGTTGAAAAGCTGCGAAATTTTCAACAGGGAATGGTTGAATGGCAATTGCTTGTTTTAATTAATATATGAATTATTTCAACCAATAATTTTATTATTGAATATATTAAATGAACTATTTTTGGTTTAAGCATTTTTGAAATTACATAAACAGCAAATAAATTGCAATTTGTTCGAAATTAATCAAAGCATTATGTTAAAAAATTGGCTTAAAAAAATTAATATTTAAAGTATGTGGTTTTAGTCTAAAAGTGTCTGTTGAGTATTTTTAAATCACTCGTTATATATGTACATATGTATGTGGCTCGTTTTAAAGGAAACTATTTGTGCCCATGTGTACCTTCAAATACACACATCCACGTAGAATATCGTGATAGTAATACGCACATTGATGCCCCAAAGAGCTCTTTTAATTAAATTGTGTATTCTATTCTGCACAAAAAGTTGTTTCCAAGTGTTGTTCATAAGCGTAGGAGATAAAGAGCTTATTTAAATTTTGGATATCATTGAATTTGTGTTGGTGGAATGGTAAATCGATATTAGCAATTTCGCTCATTAAATTATATGGCCATACGCACTTGAATATGAAATGACACATTGGAATCTAGGAAGTCACAGCATTCTTTTAATATGTAAACATTCCTTTACATAAATAATATTACCTAACTTCAAAAATTGTTCGTACACCCTTTAGAGTAAAAATCCTCAGTTTTTTAACTTCAGATGGGAGCAGTATTTTAAGTATATTTCGTAATTATTAATACTCATCTTTCTAAAAAAATTATTTAAGTAAAACTTTAAGTAATAAGAACAGAAACAATAGTACAGCGACACAAAAATATCGCCTAATATGAGAAAAGTTAAGTACCTGCTAATCGCTTGCAAGTCGATTTTGTATATAGGGTTAACCATTTAGTGGTTCTAAGATCGGCGGTGTAGTAAGGCTGCTAGCTGTTACTTAAGAGTCATTTATTTTATTGAAAATTTACCCATTTAAAAATATGGATCATTTAACAACTAAAAATTGTGTAAAAATAGTTAAAACTTAGTGCAAAAGTGGTGGATCAAATGTGGCCACTTTTAGAGCATTAAAGGGTGATTACGGTAGTCATAATCGAGCTACTCTACAAAAAATTGGCACAGTAGGTATTAAACAATTAAAAAATTTAATTATTAAAATAATATTCATATAAATGATGCAGCAAATTTACTACAGTATAGCGTTTGAGTTAATGTCCTGAATAGAATTAGTTCACAATTTTTAGGCAAATTTTTGTCTAAACGAACATATATGCGAACAAGAGCTTTTGAAAATATATAGATAAGTATTCCCTATATTCCAGTAAATAAGTTAGTGCACCAAATAATTTTTGAAATCATAAAATAATTATGATATCAATTTATATCTAACCATATTTGACACACAATATCAATTTTTTTGCATCACATGCAGTATAAAAATCTAATGCATTAACAGAGGAATGTTTGCGGTTCTTAGTGATTTTAGTTTGATTGGAAGCCCTTAGCTTAAATCAGAGCTTTATTAAAAATTATAAGACTTACAGTTTAAATATTTAATACATTTATTGCAAAGACCACAGTCGGATTACTGACATTAAATTCTAAACTTAATTCACAGCTTCCACTGTCAACTGTTTCTTATTATCCTCTCCTGAGCCTAAAAGAATATTTTAATTTTGTCTGAAGAAACTTTTTTGACAATTGAAATTATTCCGAGAGTTAAAGAAAAAGAACAATATAATGAAATGTTTTAATGGAAACAAAGTATGGGAGCTTCTTACATTAAAATACCTGGATGATGAAACATATGAAACGATTTTATTTTTAGTGATTTAAATAAGCAATCTAACAGAAAATATTTGGTTGAGTAAAAAGTCGTTATGAAAAGAATTAGAAGGAATTTTTTATGCTCTTCATTACATCACTCAGCGTATTTGCTAGCAGATAAAAAGAAAATAAATTAACGTTTATAATACAAAAGTATGTAGCAAGATATCAAAGAAAAAGGACTTCAATTTTTTATGAAACAAAATTCTTATCCACACTGTTCGGACATAAAAATGAAATATGTGTTAAAAATATCGTGGTTGATAACTTCTAATTTTTAAATACTTCCCAGAGAAGGTGACTTTCACTATTATTATCCAATTTTAATTTTGTAAAGTGTGAGAAAAATTACAGGGTTTGATACTTTAATTTATTCTTAGAATAAATTATCATTCAACTTGAACTTAATTTGTCTTTCGCAAGTAGTTATCTAAAGAATTTGAAACGTATTTTCTTATTTAATTACTTGTTGCCGGTTTTAAGTTGGCTTACATATCAGAAACAAAACAGTGCTATTACCAACTCATCAACACCTTTTTAAGTATATTTAGAAAAGTTTACAAAATGTTTTAAATTTTCTATAGAAACTCGAGAAAACAAAAAAAACATGTCGCATATAAGTACATGTGTGACATACCCAAAGAAGGTAAAATTTCTAAAATAATTGCTTTGCCTGTACTTAAAGGACAACACTCCTGTATGTGTAACTTAAACTGTAATACAGGCTAAAGGCTACAGGAAATTTATTTCCTATAATTTCTTATATGATACATGCATACATACAAATATGTATCGTAACTTGCCACATGTAAGTGACAATAAGTGACGAAAGCGTTATAAAAAGTCTTATTAACATTTTCTGAATTGAAAATTTTAGAGGAACGTATTAAGACTTAAAATGAAACTCAACAAAGAAATTTTGCTTTCCTATGCTCCAAAAGTAATGAACTTAATTTAGGTCCATATTGGTTGTCGGATTGCACCAAGGCTGTTTTTTTTTTACTGAGACTCGCTAAGGAGTTCCCCACTGCTAGTGAAAACGTTTTTTTATTAGTTTTTGATAAAACCTTTACTGAATTCTATGATTTTTTATATTTTAAATTTCTAAAAAAATTATGGTTGAGAATTTTAAATCAACATACTTATGGATGGCAATATGGATGCAATATTTTTCCAAGACTTGTAGGATCACAACGCAAAGAGTTGCATCAAAATTTCCTAAAATTATGGCTTATACTCGAATACAGGAATTTTACTTTTATTCTAGTTCATGAATTTCCCTAATTTTCTCAAATGAACTATATTTTAATTGAAAATAAGCTGCATCAGTGGAATAATGTTTTCTTTTATTAATAATTTAAGTTCATAAAACCATAACGTATTTTAAAATTAATTTTAAATTTTTTTACAAACTATCCCTTAATGGAATCGAATCGCTAATCTTAGGCTTAATAATTTAACCCTTTGCCCAATTGTCTACATATACAATGAACTAAATATTGTTTACTAAAAGGGTAAACATGTACCAATCTTATGTCCCAATATTCTTGAAAATTTGGTTAATATATTATTCAAGCTTGAGGTCTCATTTAAATAATATCGATCATTTTAAATAAAATTGTTTTACCACAAAATAAGACCTCAAGCTTAAGTAATATATTAACCAAATTGTTATAAAAAAGGTCAAAAATATAGAGATATTGGGCCTTATTGTGTTTGGCGAAATTCGCCTACGACTCCAATGTTTTGTACTAGATTAAAGAATAATGTTGCTCGCTATCTTTAGTCTAGTACAAACTGTCGAATTTGCAGTCGAAAATCGCCAAACACGATAAGGGACATTATTCTTTAAAATTAGAAAAAAACTTGAGTTAGCTTTGTTAGAACTTTCTTAACTTCAGTAATGTTTATTAAAGCAGAGCAAAGTATTAACTAAACTTGCAGACAACTATTCATAACTTTTAATTATGTGAGATTTTATGAACTATTCGCGACCAAATAATTTCCTAAAGTTTATTTCTTATATTAAAACAAAAATCTCTTATTTTTAACCTGGAAATCTAAGTTATTCCGGCACAAGTTCGGGACCTGTATTTGACAAATATTTGCAAATTATTTTTATTTTTTTTTTTCTATTAAAGAAGACGTAAGGAGAAGCCAATTAGTAAAATGGAACAGCATTGTTTTTTGTGGTGGCTTCACCATCATCATCAGCATTATTTATCTAGGTGGTTGATAGTATTTGGGAATATCAAGTATCTAATATACTCGCCATACTTTTTATAATGGTAAATTGCGTAAGAATTGTTTGAGCTGGGAAAAAGTTTTTTCTGTCTTTCTCTCAGTTGAATTAAAACTTCTTCATTTAATTTTTTTTATATTTATTCAATCTTCAATATTCAGCGAATTAATAATAAACTTTCAAATCTTAAACCTAAAATTGTCCATTATTTAAGTCCAGCCAGTGCCAGAGGCCAGTTTCTACAACTTCATCTGTGATTGAGTTTACATCTCTCGTGTTTGGGTAAATGCAAGAGTGTCCTTCTTTTGCAGCAGAGTTGGTTTGGATGGTGGTTAAGTGTTTTATGTATGTGATCAAGGATTTTCACATCAAAGTTTTAACCAAAAGAATATCCGGGTCTTTGGGGATATACGACTTTTTTTACATACCAGGGAGCTGTAGTATTCGTACCAAGGAATTTATTTTCTATGTAAGATGCCGAGGTAGTGATCCACAATTGAATTTCATATCAACATATTCCCTTTTCGTACACTAGGGCAATTAATTTGAATCGCTTTCAATTTCATTTGCATCAACTTTTCGTCTATGTGCGATTTCCATATCAAACGACGATCAAAGTGAAGTACGAGGTATTTGAACTCAATATGTTGCGGTATTAATTGATTATTAATCTATATTGGAGGACATATTTTTCTTCTCAATGTAAAAGCTACTTATATGCAGACACTTTTGCTCGTTTCCCTTTATCTTGCATATTTTTAGCCATTTTTCCAGTAGTGAAATGTATTCCAGCAATTTGCAGGATACTACTTGTGGATTTTTGTGGATGCTTAAAGAAGCTGCATCATCAGCAAACGTTGATATATGAATATCAATGCTCATTGACATATATTGGAAGCATACATCAAGTACAAAACAGGATCGAAAATGCTTCTTCGAGGAGCTCGTACTTCTGTTGGATGTGGTGTGTTTAGAAAATTACATTCTCCACTAACAAATTTTCGAGCAATTAAATAGTTTACTAACAGCTGCTGAGAGATTTACTTGTAAGCTTCCGCTTCAGTTTATTGCTGATCCGGAATACATCCACTCTGATTTGGTATGGGGGTCAGATTGCTCACAAGAAGTTTCTTAAATAGTTTTGATATGCTAGATAACAGACTTATAGACCCATATGACTCCACTGTATGGTCTTTTCCTGGCTTAGAGACCTTCCATTCTGTCGGATGAATTTGAGTTTTAAAACCTGGTTTGTTCAGAAACTTAGAGTAAAATCTTATTACGTCCCAAGGATACTTTCTTGTATGGGTAAGAAATATATTCCATAATGGCTATTCTGCCAGCAGCAAATACCTTTAAAGTACTGAGATAAACACACAACAAAATTTTGTAGAAAATTTTAATTTTAAAATGTACAAAGTTTTCGCTCAGAACACAACGATAGATTAAAAATTAAAGCATCAACAAAAAAACATCAATTAGTTTCAAAAGACACTTACGTTTCAAATTCGGCTAACAATTCATCATCCGTCAAGTGCCACAATCATCATCACAATCATTAATAAAATTATCATTATGCATCAACAACAGCAATTTACGTTTTGATTTTCTAACGATTAACGCATTTTAGAAATGTCTTTATGCTTATTATTTGAAAGATGCTTAATGTTTTTGTTGAAGGAGATGCTAAAATATAAAATAAGGATATTGAGTGATAACAGTTACTGTAATTATAAGCAGTTGATTTAAAAGTTAAAATTATAATAAATTTAAAACCAAAATTCTCTGTACAATACTGATTTAATTATTATGTTATTTAAAGGATGAAAAATTGTTGGTTGAAATGGAACGTTCAAGATGTTATAAATTGAAAAGGAAAAATAAAGCATTAAGTCTAAGTTCCTTGTGACGTGGCCCTGTAAATTGGTTAGTGGGTATAATAAATCAAGTGGAATATATAATGTAAAAAAGTTATTTTTAGATATAATTAATTGCTATATCAAAGAAAGTAGATTTTTCATATTTAACAACGAAAGAGATGGCGTTTGTGTGGATGAGTTATTTTCTTCCCATAGACATACTTATATATCATAGTGTTGTCCATGAAAGCAACTACAGGATGAAAAATTATTATTTTCTCATGTATTTAATTTGGGATAATTAAAATGCAGAGGCTTTATAATGCTCTCCAGAAAGCGTACAATAAATAAGATGAGAACTACGATACGTATTCGTATAGATCAATAAGGCCACTAGTTCCAATGAGTAACATTTTGTAAAAGTTCAACTGCAACTTTTATTGAAGATAAAAATATTATTCCTAATTTATAATTTGATTTTAGATCTGAGCCAAATGGTGAACAACCCTAGATGAGAATTACAAAAGTCGATAGAGAAAATTTTTTTAAATAGTGGATCAACGGTCCTAATGTGATTAGATATTAAAAATCCATTTGATTTAGTCATCCACAAACTTTCATGAGTACTTGTTTGTTCAAAGGACAAACTAACGATAAAGTATCGGACGAGCACGTTGCCTTCAAGGCAAATGTCTACCTTCAATCCTTTTGAAAATTTTCCCATCGCATATCCCAACTTCTTTAGACTAATAGTTATCAATTTTCGCTAAAGATAATGCACTTTATTGCTCAGAAACGTTATCTAAAATTATGGTAAATAATATACAACAATGAGTTAATAAACCCTGTGATTGACTACCTTAAAAATTAGAAAATATCTGTGCACGAAGCAAAATGAATATTTCAGCTACATATTTGATAAAATAGACAAACTAAAGCTACGGTCACATATGTCAAATATTTGCTTCAAACATGTTTGCCCATATTTGCCTGAAATTTTTTAAAAGTTTGTTTGATGGTCACATTAGGATCAAATATTTCATGAAATTTGTTTTTCCAAACAACAAGCAAACAAATTGAAATACCAACTGCGGCAAACATGTTTTCCTTGCGGTCACATTGAAACAAATATTTTCTATAGTAATTTGTTTCATCAAACAGTCAAAAATATAAATTTGTTTTATCATAAATAAAATTGATATGGAAGATTGGGAAGCAATATTTTTATTAAGTTGTGGATCAGAAGGGAATGGTTAGGTAAATGCGTTCAGCGTCGGAAATAGGAAGGATAACATTCAATATAAAAACAAAAGTCAATATAAAGGCAATTTATTAATTAATAATAATAATTCATTGGTTACAGATAAGAGAAGAAACTTAAGAAGTAATTCATTAACAAAAACTAATGTAAATTGAATGGCAATATTAATTCATTTCTTAAAAATTATAAATACAAAAACTACGGAAGTAATTTATTAATTTTATTCAAGTTTAAGTTTACATAATTACTGCTAGCCTTTTTTCAAGGTTTTAGCAAATATCACAACGAAATCCTTTAATTTATCAAAGTTTGCAAACAACCTAACTTTGAATTTCAGACTTTCTATATTAAAGTAACGATATGTATGTGTGTATATTCAAAATAGCAACAACATATACATATAATAACAACAAATAGGTATGTAATAAATATGCACTTAAGTATATGTAGTTGGCCCGATACAGCCAAACCCTAACTAGAAAACGACCATAATAGTAAATTTTTAGAGGATGGTAAAAGACAAACAATAGAAGTTGTAGTTATAACAGTGAAATTTGTCCATACCACGTCCATTATACATCCATACCAATCTTCAAAAATTCAGTCTCAGTATATATATATATATATATATATATATATATATATATATATATATATATATATATATATATATATATATATATATATATATATATATATATATATATATATATATATATATATATATATATATATCAAAAAAAAATTAATTTTATTTTCAATCGCACATCTGTTTTAAATATTTATGTTTGCTTCTCAGTGTTAACAACTACGGCGTTTTTTAACTAGTAAATAGAGAAGCTTAAATGGCTGATATACATATTATTCTGTCTTTATAACAATAAATCGATCGAATTTAAAATTAAGCATACCACGCTAAATCCATACGGGACTGCGCATGGAGAATTATCAATGAATATTTTAAAGGAAAATATTGTGTTGTACACTTAAGTGTAAAGTGGATAAATTTGAGGATAAAAAAGAAGCCTTACTACATTTTTTCGTCTTTGCTTTTTTTCGAAAATGAGGGTTGGATATAAATGAGACTTGTCCAATTTATTTACTTTCATTTTTCTTCACTTCCTTACAGTAAATGGACAATAGGGAAACATTTGCGAGATATAACATCAGCAGTAAAACACCGTTCTGCAAACAAAATTAAAAACATGTGGCATGAGACACAGTTTTGCTTTTATAATTCTTGAGCTTACTTCAATTCTATTCAAGTATTTGTGTTTTTTTGTGATTTTACTGAAATGTTAGGTTTGAGTCGGTATCGGGCTAATTAACGCCAATACACGCTGATTAAGGACCCAACGCCTTCAGCGAAACACAGCATAGGCTTATCGGGCAAAACACAAAAAAACTATATATAGCGCCATCTGTCGGACGAACTTCAAACTACACAGAAACACTCCTCACGGCCCATAGAGCACGTATATAAAGTTTGGTCAAAATCGGTGCAGTAGATCTAGGGTTTAGCGATAACAAACATACACGTAATTTTTATATATGTAGATATATATATATATATATATATATATATATATATATATATATATATATATATATATATATATATATATATACGAATTAATTACTTTATTTTGATTTAAGAATTGCTTTATAATATTTTATATTATTTGCCGATTTTTTTCTCTCCTACCTTTTTAAAAGGCAACATTTCTGTTATTTGCCATTGTTTGTTCTTACAAAAACTTTGTAAGATCAAACAATTATTTGCCCAAAAAAGTGGAAAATATTTGACACAGGGTGGTCACATTATGGTCACATTAGAGAAACTTTTATTTGCTAACAAATAAATTTGTTTTCTCCAAATCTTGTTTTCACCCTAAAAATATTTGATGGTCACATTACAGCAAAGAAATATTTGATATTTTCGGGCAAATGTTTCATAAGTGTGACCGTACCTTTAGAAAATTATGAATCCCCTAATTAGCCAATACTTTAAGGTAAGAACAAGCTTAAGAACAAATTAATAATTCTAAAAGTTATATTTCATTCTATACTCTTGAGGGCCATTCTCGCGTGGCAAGATACCACTGAACATCATTTAAAGCGATTTGACGTAAGCCACAAAAGAGCTCCTTTATACTACCTTTTTTACTATCAGCATTACGCGCTGTCTATCCTCCTTTCCTAATATCCTTCCAGTCAAGCATATTGTAGCTATTTTAATAAAAAAAATCTTAAATAGATGTAAATAATTAAATAGTTTCATATGGACATAATTTTTAATAGTAACCTCACATAGTTTTTATAAAACTTATTTTTTTTTTCTCGTAAAGCCCTAGTTTTGTGAGATTGAATGGGTACTTTATTTTAATGTACCAACGCTCAGGAAATGAACCATACTCGCATAATGCATTGCGCTGGTAGTAGCAAAATAGATGATGGTAAGGGGGATAGAGGTTGTAGTGTCTATGAACATTTTATTTGAGGTTTTGCTCGAATTGTCCGCCTAAAGACTTGTCTCTACAATACGAAGTACGATTCTGTGGCACATTGACCATGAATAGAAGCTCTCTCAATGGAGTCTGATTGAAGTAATGACCACAATCACCGATGAGCTTCGTCGCTCTATCATGTACACGTTCCAATGACTTTAAAGTATCGTCCTATACATGAGAAATACATTTCATTTTGGGACGAATATATTTATTATAATTAGTACGTTGGAATAAAAAAGGCAAATAGCGGTAGCAGATCACTGCAGTAATGGGATTTTCTAGGCCAGAAAGCGCAATTCGTTTTGAAAATTTACTTTATTAACTCGCCAAATCTAAAAATAAAAAAATTCAAGAACATTAAATATACAATTTTGAGTGTCAAAACTTTTTTTGAAAAATATTTTTTGCCAAAAACTAATAATAGAAAACATATTGTCTAGTTCATGACATCAGTAAATCTATAAAAGTTTCTATTTCAAATGTATAAATATTTATTTACCAAATGAAACTCAATACCATGAACTCAATTTTAAATAATCCTTTTATTCTTTTATTTAATCTCTTTTTTTTCAAACTCATATCCATAATCCTATTAAGATATAAAATATTCGAGAACAAAAGGATTATCTTTTCATAACGATAAATTCTTTCATGAATAATTAAGTTTTTAACCTCAAACTTTATATTTATGCAATGAAATGATTTGTTTCTAATAAATAGAACTGCATATTTTCGAGAAGACACTCACACAAACTTCTTATTTGTTAGGTTTTTGGCAATGTTTATAACATTTGTCAAATGTTTAGACCAAAATATAGAATAGCAAAGTATTGAGAAAAATTTGTTTTAATATTCAATTTCAACAGAGATATTTTCAATATTTGCATACTTTTTGCAAAGCACGCACCATCACAAAAATAATACTAATATTTTAAATAAAACACTGTTGTCATTATAATGCCATTATACATATATAGCGCTGATAATTGCCCTTATTATGATTGTCGACGTCACTGTCACACCAAGTCGACTTCAATATATTGGCAATTGCGGGATCGTTATCGGGAACTATTAAATATTATTGCTAGGGTATTACTACTACCATGGCTTATAAAATTACAATTGGCCATCAACCTGCTGTCGACCTGCTGTCGACTTGATGTGACATCGACGCGACAATCATAATAAGAGGAATATTTCAAAGTGGCTCGAATAACAATCAGTATTTGGCTACTTAATTCTGCAGCTCATTAAAATAAAAATAGATGAGGTAATACATAAGTATATGTATGAGTTTGATATTTATTTTGGCGCTAAAAAAACTTTTCATTATATATCAAGCATCATATTTGAAAAGCAGCAGCTTCTGCACTGGTCGCTCTAGAGGAATCCTACGCTTTCAGACATACGAGCAATAGGAAAAATCTTTTGGAAATGACGGTGCCAGCGATCTTCATTTAAAGATTAAGAGCTGTTTAGTCCTATAAGGGCCAGAGAGTGTTAGATATTGCACAAGTGGCAATTGTAAACCGCCTGAATTGATTAGCGTCAACGAAATGTCAGACATATGGACAGTTAAGCCCAGAACAAATAAGAAACATTTTTTCAATGATTTCGATTTCAATTTATTTATTCATAATTTGTATATTTACATTTAAAATTTATTATTGCGTATTTAAGTGTTCAAGATTATTTCTTTTTCATCTGTGTTTACAATAATTACAGTGAGTGCCTTCGTAGACTAGTAGCTAGTGTACTAGACTGGTAGTCCGCAGGTCGCAGGTTCGACTCCTGCCGCAGACTCCGGGTGTCTCTGCAGATAAGCCAAGTAGCTTCGCAGTTTGTGTTTGTTAATTAATTAAAAAAATATATGTACATATATACCTACATTATTTTTGTTGGAGGGAAAATTGGCAAAAACCTATTTGAATTTTGTTTAAAACTACTTACAGTACTACTACTTAAAAACCTAGGATGAGTATAACTCATTAATATGATAAAAATCAGGAGCTTGACATCTGATATTAAAATTTTGTGTTAGCCTCTGAATTTTTCCTGGTACTTGCTCTAGTCCCGCAATTTCATGGAGACGGCTGGTGGAAAAGCGCCAGGGCAATCTTAATAGGTATAATAATGGGAAACATAAATTATTATATGGTTTACACAAAAAGATATAACAAAGTTTATTAGAATAACGAAAACCTGGGTTTTTAAGATTAAGATAATTCCTATAAGTATATAATTAGTCGCTCTTTGGGTACAATGATTGATGTCTTGATTGAGCAAATAAGAGGCATGAAAGTCAAATCAACAATTATTCATTAAGATTTTTATTCGAGACCTTGATCAGATTGTAAGAAAAATAAAAAGATGCAAATCGAATATAAGTTCTGTTGTATTGTTTTTATAAAAAAAAACGTTTCTTCGTAATTCACAAGTAGGAAAATATTATTAAGTTTTTATGGGCATTGATATATAATTATATAAATTTAAATGCTGAAATATACTACTGATAATTTGGTAAACGCCAATGAAATGGTGGCATAAACGCAACTTAAATGACTCAAACTCACACGTGGCACAATGCAATATATGTTTTCTTTTGAATATTATGTTTCAATTAATGAAACAAAACTCTTCCTTTATGTACAAACTACTGACTGACTGTGTGTCAAAACAAAAAAAAATTATATTTTTTCTCCAATAGAAGTTTTATTCCATGTAGAAAGTTTTAACATAAATTTTGTGTTTGTAACTCTATACGTATAAATTACGTACTCGTACAATGAAACAAAAACTTCTGCAAAATAATTGTTTTAATGAAACTACGATTCATTCCGGCAATTATTGATATTTTAGCACAATAGAAATAAAATTAAAATATGAACTAATTAAAGAATTTAATGACTTCGTTATGAATTTAAACGATGTGAATAAAGAAATGAATGAAATTATAATCGTTTTAATACATAAATTATTTGAATGAAAGAAAGGAACTGTAATTGTTAAGATAAATTAAAAATTTTAATTTTTTGAAGAACTATTGAGGAACTGTTGAGAATGTCTCGTTGCAATCTGCTCAACAAACAATTCGAAATGAATCTATTTTATAAATCTATATACAATTAGACGCCTCTTGGCTGCAAAATAATTTTTTAAGTAGTAATTCGCATTAAAGGCTGAGCAAGTAATCTACCTAATATTTAAATTTAACCACAAAATATATATTTTTATTTATTTACTTTTAATTATTGATCACATGAAGACGATGTACACAATTAGAAATCAACAAGGTTCATTGCACAATTTTTTTTCGCAAGTTGCCGCATTGTGTTTTGATCATTGTTGGTTTAAACAGGACGGGGGAACCGCTCGCACAGCCCGAGCAACGATGTAGACTTTGAGACACCGGTTTCCAGTTAATATAATATAATTTTCTTGAATTCATGTCATCAATTTTACATTTTCAAAAAAACTTTTTAAATAACGAGCTTTTTTTATTTGTAAAAAATGTCAGCAACTTGAAATTATGACACCACTTTTGTTTTTTTTTTTCGCACAGAGTCTTAAAAAATAAAAATGTATTCCAAAAAAAAAAAACAACTAAATTTAAACACATTTTACATGTGAAGTATTTTTAGACAAAAAAATAAGTGAGAAATCTATAGGACCAAACATTTACCCATTTTCGAAGGGGTATTTTCGAAAAGTATCATAAAATCAAGTCTGAGAAACAAAATTTTAAATTCAAATTTAAAGAATTAAACGTATTAATATCTTAACTTTAAATAGTTTTTTTTAATACTTTTCTTTTAGATTTTTTTAAATTAACAATATTCAGGCTCGTAAAATATCCTCAAAAGAAGTAAGAAATTTTGAACACTGCCCACCAAAGGAATTAGTTATATAGGATCAAAATAATCGATCTAGTATTTTTTTCTTTTTGTTTTATACATTAACTATCCGTTGAAAGTTTTCTCCTTCCATAACTTCTGTATTTATTATAAGAAACACGTACATACGTTATTAAAGTCAATGAGCAAAGTTTGTTTTATTTTCAGGAAATATTGAGCTATTCCAAAGTTATTGCACATAAGATTAGTTGATTAATTACAAGTCATATATTTTGAGCCGTAAATACAAAAGAATCGTATAATACTAAGCAATTCTGTTAGAGTTCAAACATTTCTTGTACATTAAAGTAAGTATAAACAATCTTTTATTTTTGCTCTTTAATAGAAAATCTGACAATTTAATTTGCCAACTTTTGGCGAAAACTGTTTGGTTTAGGTGCTTGAAAATTCTTGTAGTGCAAAACTGTTAAACCTTATAACACCACCATCATGAATATAATATTGTCAGAATTGTGAACTTTCTCTGATATGGATGGTTAATCTTGGACGTGTTTTGAGTTAAAATATAAAGTAAACTGGACGCTAAAGAAAGTTTGTCGCCTGCTTGTGAACTAATTTTGTTCTTCATCACACTCAAACTACTGCCTTTTAACAGGCAATTCAACCACATTAATTGAAATCGAAAAGTGTTAAGAGATATTCTCGTTAAAGCAAAAAGTAGGCCATATGACTAGTGAATCTTATGTACCCTTAACACAAATAAGGTTTATCTAACATGTCAAGTGGCTCTGCCTCCAAAATCATGTGCTTTTGCTGTCAGTCAATACTATCACAATAAACGTTTGCCGTCGGTGGCTTTCGTTTTCTTAATATGAAATAAATGGAGGGAAAGAATGTATGTTGTGTCCAAAAAAATGTTTTACATGAAGAACTTGGAAGAATTTTTTGTCTCGTTAAGGTGATATGAATTTTCCATTAATATCGTAAGATTAAGGACGTGGAAATTTTTTCATGGAAAAACCTCACAAAAAAAAAAAACATAAACTAAGCTCAAGTAAAAAGTCTAGCTAAAAATTATTTAATTAATTAATTAAGGAAAATTTTCCTTAAAATCTGGATATTTATTTAAATCTAATAAAAAACTGAACTTAGGAATAGTTTAACACTTCCTACAATGAATTTATTATACTTAACAAAAAATTCATTAACTTCGAAAATATATACTTTATAAAATTTTGGAAATTTTTATTTAAGCAAAATTAATTAGGTATTGCTTTCATTCAAAGTTTTTTTTGGCGGAAATAATAAAAAAAATTTTTTGTAATTTTTTCACAAAAACGAAGGGGTTAGGTCATCATAATTTTTGAAGAAAAAAATTTTTTCGCACTACTAGCGAAAAAAGAATTCGAATTAGAACCAATACGAGTTTATCTATCCAACGCAAAAGAAATCAAGTCGATATCTTGAAAACTAAGCAAGTTATGACCCAAATGGTAACCAGTTCTACTAAAAAGTGACCGGAAAGAGGCAGTAGTAGAACTGGTTAACTTTTTGGTCATAACTTGCTTAGTTTTCAAGATATCGACTTGATTTCTTTTGCGTTCGATAGATAAACATATTGGCTTCAATTCGAGTGTTTGTTTTTTGCGGCTAGTGCGAAAAAAATTTTTTCCTCAAAAATTTCAATGACCTAACCCCTTTGCTTTTTTGAAAAAAATGACAAAATATTTTTTCTTAAATTCAGAATTAAAAAATATTCGAATGAAAGCCAATATGTTTATCTACTCAACGCAAAAGAAACCGAGTCGATATCTTAAAAACTAAGCAAGTTATGACCAAAATGGTAACCAGTTCTACTAAAAAGTGACCGGAAAGAGGCAGTAGTAGAACTGGTTAACTTTTTGGTCATAACTTGCTTAGTTTTCAAGATATCGACTTGATTTCTTTTGCGTTCGATAGATAAACGTATTGGCTTCAATTCGAGTGTTTGTTTTTTGCGGCTAGTGCGAAAAAAATTTTTTCCTCAAAAATTTCAATGACCTAACCCCTTTGCTTTTTTGAAAAAAATGACAAAATAATTTTTTCTTATTTTCGCAATTAAAAAATATTCGAATGAAAGCCAATATATTTATCTACTCAACGCAAAAGAAACCAAGTCGATATCTTGAAAACTAAGCAAGTTATGACCGAAATGGTAACAAGTTCTACTAAAAAGTGACCGGAAAGAGGCAGTAGTAGAACTGGTTACCATTTTGGTCATAACTTGCTTAGTTTTCAAGATATCGACTTGATTTCTTTTGCGTTCGATAGATAAACGTATTGGCTTCAATTCGAGTGTTTGGTTTTGCGGCTAGTGCGAAAAAAAATTTTTGCTCAAAAATTTCAATGACCTAACCCCTTTGCTTTTTTGAAAGAAATGACAAAATATTTTTTCTTAAATTCGGAATTAAAAAATATTCGAATGAAAGCCAATATATTTATCTACTCAACGCAAAAGAAACCGAGTCGATATCTTGAAAACTAAGGAAGTTATGACCAAAATGGTAACCAGTTCTACTAAAAAGTGATCGGAAAGAGGCAGTAGTAGAACTGGTTAACTTTTTGGTCATAACTTGCTTAGTTTTCGAGATATCGACTTGATTTCTTTTGCGTTCGATAGATAAACGTATTGGCTTCAATTCGAGTGTTTGTTTTTTGCGGCTAGTGCGAAAAAAATTTTTTCCTCAAAAATTTTAATGACCTAACCCCTTTGCTTTTTTGAAAAAAATGACAAAATATTTTTTCTTAAATTCGGAATTAAACAATATTCGAATGAAAGCCAATATATTTATCTACTCAACGCAAAAGAAACCGAGTCGATATCTTGAAAACTAAGCAAGTTATGACCAAAATGGTAACCAGTTCTACTAAAAAGTGATCGGAAAGAGGCAGTAGTAGAACTGGTTAACTTTTTGGTCATAACTTGCTTAGTTTTCAAGATATCGACTTGATTTCTTTTGCGTTCGATAGATAAACGTATTGGCTTCAATTCGAGTGTTTGTTTTTTGCGGCTAGTGCGAAAAAAAAATTTTTTCCTCAAAAATTTCAATGACCTAACCCCTTTGCTTTTTTGAAAAAAAAAAAAAATTACAAAATATTTTATTTTATTTTCGCAATTAAAAAAAATTCGTATGAAAGCCAATATATCTATCTACTCAACGCAAAAGGAACCAAGTCGATATCTTGAAAACTAAGCAAGTTATGACCAAAATGGTAACCAGTTCTACTAAAAAGTGACCGGAAAGAGGCAGTAGTAGAACTGGTTAACTTTTTGGTCATAACTTGCTTAGTTTTCAAGATATCGACTTGATTTCTTTTGCGTTCGATAGATAAACGTATTGGCTTCAATTCGAGTGTTTGTTTTTTGCGGCTAGTGCGAAAAAAATTTTTTCCTCAAAAATTTTAATGACCTAACCCCTTTGCTTTTTTGAAAAAAATGACAAAATATTTTTTCTTAAATTCGGAATTAAACAATATTCGAATGAAAGCCAATATATTTATCTACTCAACGCAAAAGAAACCGAGTCGATATCTTGAAAACTAAGCAAGTTATGACCAAAATGGTAACCAGTTCTACTAAAAAGTGACCGGAAAGAGGCAGTAGTAGAACTGGTTAACTTTTTGGTCATAACTTGCTTAGTTTTCAAGATATCGACTTGATTTCTTTTGCATTCGATAGATAAACGTATTGGCTTCAATTCCAGGGTTTGTTTTTTGCGGCTAGTGCGAAAAAAATTTTTTCCTCAAAAATTTTAATGACCTAACCCCTTTGCTTTTTTGAAAAAAATGACAAAAAATTTTTTTCTTATTTTCGCAATTAAAAAATATTCGAATGAAAGCCAATATAATTATCTACTCAACGCAAAAGAAACCGAGTCGATATCTTGAAAACTAAGGAAGTTATGACCAAAATGGTAAAACCAGTTCTACTAAAAAGTGACCGGAAAGAGGCAGTAGTAGAACTGGTTAACTTTTTGGTCATAACTTGCTTAGTTTTCGAGATATCGACTTGATTTCTTTTGCGTTCGATAGATAAACGTATTGGCTTCAATTCGAGTGTTTGTTTTTTGCGGCTAGTGCGAAAAAAATTTTTTCCTCAAAAATTTCAATGACCTAACCCCTTTGCTTTTTTGAAAGAAATGACAAAATATTTTTTCTTAAATTCGGAATTAAAAAATATTCGAATGAAAGCCAATATATTTATCTACTCAACGCAAAAGAAACCGAGTCGATATCTTGAAAACTAAGGAAGTTATGACCAAAATGGTAACCAGTTCTACTAAAAAGTGATCGGAAAGAGGCAGTAGTAGAACTGGTTAACTTTTTGGTCATAACTTGCTTAGTTTTCGAGATATCGACTTGATTTCTTTTGCGTTCGATAGATAAACGTATTGGCTTCAATTCGAGTGTTTGTTTTTTGCGGCTAGTGCGAAAAAAATTTTTTCCTCAAAAATTTTAATGACCTAACCCCTTTGCTTTTTTGAAAAAAATGACAAAATATTTTTTCTTAAATTCGGAATTAAACAATATTCGAATGAAAGCCAATATATTTATCTACTCAACGCAAAAGAAACCGAGTCGATATCTTGAAAACTAAGCAAGTTATGACCAAAATGGTAACCAGTTCTACTAAAAAGTGATCGGAAAGAGGCAGTAGTAGAACTGGTTAACTTTTTGGTCATAACTTGCTTAGTTTTCAAGATATCGACTTGATTTCTTTTGCGTTCGATAGATAAACGTATTGGCTTCAATTCGAGTGTTTGTTTTTTGCGGCTAGTGCGAAAAAAAAATTTTTTCCTCAAAAATTTCAATGACCTAACCCCTTTGCTTTTTTGAAAAAAAAAAAAAATTACAAAATATTTTATTTTATTTTCGCAATTAAAAAAAATTCGTATGAAAGCCAATATATCTATCTACTCAACGCAAAAGGAACCAAGTCGATATCTTGAAAACTAAGCAAGTTATGACCAAAATGGTAACCAGTTCTACTAAAAAGTGACCGGAAAGAGGCAGTAGTAGAACTGGTTAACTTTTTGGTCATAACTTGCTTAGTTTTCAAGATATCGACTTGATTTCTTTTGCGTTCGATAGATAAACGTATTGGCTTCAATTCGAGTGTTTGTTTTTTGCGGCTAGTGCGAAAAAAATTTTTTCCTCAAAAATTTTAATGACCTAACCCCTTTGCTTTTTTGAAAAAAATGACAAAATATTTTTTCTTAAATTCGGAATTAAACAATATTCGAATGAAAGCCAATATATTTATCTACTCAACGCAAAAGAAACCGAGTCGATATCTTGAAAACTAAGCAAGTTATGACCAAAATGGTAACCAGTTCTACTAAAAAGTGACCGGAAAGAGGCAGTAGTAGAACTGGTTAACTTTTTGGTCATAACTTGCTTAGTTTTCAAGATATCGACTTGATTTCTTTTGCATTCGATAGATAAACGTATTGGCTTCAATTCCAGGGTTTGTTTTTTGCGGCTAGTGCGAAAAAAATTTTTTCCTCAAAAATTTTAATGACCTAACCCCTTTGCTTTTTTGAAAAAAATGACAAAAAATTTTTTTCTTATTTTCGCAATTAAAAAATATTCGAATGAAAGCCAATATAATTATCTACTCAACGCAAAAGAAACCGAGTCGATATCTTGAAAACTAAGGAAGTTATGACCAAAATGGTAAAACCAGTTCTACTAAAAAGTGACCGGAAAGAGGCAGTAGTAGAACTGGTTAACTTTTTGGTCATAACTTGCTTAGTTTTCGAGATATCGACTTGATTTCTTTTGCGTTCGATAGATAAACGTATTGGCTTCAATTCGAGTGTTTGTTTTTTGCGGTTAGTGCGAAAAAAATTTTTTCCTCAAAAATTTTAATGACCTAACCCCTTTGCTTTTTTGAAAAAAATGACAAAAAATTTTTTTCTAATTTTCGCAATTAAAAAATATTCGAATGAAAGCCAATATAATTATCTACTCAACGCAAAAGAAACCGAGTCGATATCTTGAAAACTAAGGAAGTTATGACCAAAATGGTAAAACCAGTTCTACTAAAAAGTGACCGGAAAAAGGCAGTAGTAGAACTGGTTAACTTTTTGGTCATAACTTGCTTAGTTTTCGAGATATCGACTTGATTTCTTTTGCGTTCGATAGATAAACGTATTGGCTTCAATTCGAGTGTTTGTTTTTTGCGGCTAGTGCGAAAAAAATTTTTTCCTCAAAAATTTCAATGACCTAACCCCTTTGCTTTTTTGAAAAAAATGACAAAATATTTTTTCTTAAATTCGGAATTAAAAAATATTCGAATGAAAGCCAATATATTTATCTACTCAACGCAAAAGAAACCGAGTCGATATCTTGAAAACTAAGCAAGTTATGACCAAAATGGTAACCAGTTCTACTAAAAAGTGACCGGAAAGAGGCAGTAGTAGAACTGGTTAACTTTTTGGTCATAACTTGGTTAGTTTTCAAGATATCGACTTGATTTCTTTTGCGTTCGATAGATAAACGTATTGGCTTCAATTCGAGTGTTTGTTTTTTGCGGCTAGTGCGAAAAAAAATTTTTTCCTCAAAAATTTCAATGACCTAACCCCTTTGCTTTTTTGAAAAAAAAAATTACAAAATATTTTATTTTATTTTCGCAATTAAAAAAAATTCGTATGAAAGCCAATATATCTATCTACTCAACGCAAGAGGAACCAAGTCGATATCTTGAAAACTAAGCAAGTTATGACCAAAATGGTAACCAGTTCTACTAAAAAGTGACCGGAAAGAGGCAGTAGTAGAACTGGTTAACTTTTTGGTCATAACTTGCTTAGTTTTCAAGATATCGACTTGATTTCTTTTGCGTTCGATAGATAAACGTATTGGCTTCAATTCGAGTGTTTGTTTTTTGCGGCTAGTGCGAAAAAAATGTTTTCCTCAAAAATTTCAATGACCTAACCCCTTTGCTTTGTTTGAAAAAAATGACAAAATATTTTTTCTTAAATTCGGAATTAAACAATATTCGAATGAAAGCCAATATATTTATCTACTCAACGCAAAAGAAACCGAGTCGATATCTTGAAAACTAAGCAAGTTATGACCAAAATGGTAACCAGTTCTACTAAAAAGTGATCGGAAAGAGGCAGTAGTAGAACTGGTTAACTTTTTGGTCATAACTTGCTTAGTTTTCGAGATATCGACTTGATTTCTTTTGCGTTCGATAGATAAACGTATTGGCTTCAATTCGAGTGTTTGTTTTTTGCGGCTAGTGCGAAAAAAATTTTTTCCTCAAAAATTTCAATGACCTAACCCCTTTGCTTTTTTGAAAAAAATGACAAAATATTTTTTTCTTATTTTCGCAATTAAAAAATATTCGAATGAAAGCCAATATATTTATCTACTCAACGCAAAAGAAACCGAGTCGATATCTTGAAAACTAAGCAAGTTATGACCAAAATGGTAACCAGTTCTACTAAAAAGTGACCGGAAAGAGGCAGTAGTAAAACTGGTTAACTTTTTGGTCATAACTTGGTTAGTTTTCAAGATATCGACTTGATTTCTTTTGCGTTCGATAGATAAACGTATTGGCTGCAAGTCGAGTGTTTGTTTTTTGCGGCTAGTGCGAAAAAAATTTTTTCCTCAAAAATTTCAATGACCTAACCCCTTTGCTTTGTTTGAAAAAAATGACGAAATATTTTTTCTTAAATTCGGAATTAAAAAATATTCGAATGAAAGCCAATATATTTATCTACTCAACGCAAAAGAAACCGAGCCGATATCTTGAAAACTAAGCAAGTTATGACCAAAATGGTAACCAGTTCTACTAAAAAGTGACCGGAAAGAGGCAGTAGTAGAACTGGTTAACTTTTTGGTCATAACTTGCTTAGTTTTCAAGATATCGACTTGATTTCTTTTGCGTTCGATAGATAAACGTATTGGCTTCAATTCGAGTGTTTGTTTTTTGCGGCTAGTGCGAAAAAAAATTTTTTCCTCAAAAATTTCAATGACCTAACCCCTTTGCTTTTTTGAAAAAAAAAAAATTACAAAATATTTTATTTTATTTTCGCAATTAAAAAAAATTCGTATGAAAGCCAATATATCTATCTACTCAACGCAAAAGGAACCAAGTCGATATCTTGAAAACTAAGCAAGTTATGACCAAAATGGTAACCAGTTCTACTAAAAAGTGACCGGAAAGAGGCAGTAGTAGAACTGGTTAACTTTTTGGTCATAACTTGCTTAGTTTTCAAGATATCGACTTGATTTCTTTTGCGTTCGATAGATAAACGTATTGGCTTCAATTCGAGTGTTTGTTTTTTGCGGCTAGTGCGAAAAAAATTTTTTCCTCAAAAATTTCAATGACCTAACCCCTTTGCTTTTTTGAAAAAAATGACAAAATATTTTTTCTTAAATTCGGAATTAAACAATATTCGAATGAAAGCCAATATATTTATCTACTCAACGCAAAAGAAACCGAGTCGATATCTTGAAAACTAAGCAAGTTATGACCAAAATGGTAACCAGTTCTGCTAAAAAGTGACCGGAAAGAGGCAGTAGTAGAACTGGTTAACTTTTTGGTCATAACTTGCTTAGTTTTCAAGATATCGACTTGATTTCTTTTGCGTTCGATAGATAAACGTATTGGCTTCAATTCGAGTGTTTGTTTTTTGCGGCTAGTGCGAAAAAAATTTTTTCCTCAAAAATTTCAATGACCTAACCCCTTTGCTTTTTTGAAAAAAATGACAATATTTTTTTATTTATTTTCGCAATTAAAAAATATTCGAATGAAAGCCAATATATTTATCTACTCAACGCAAAAGAAACCGAGTCGATATCTTGAAAACTAAGCAAGTTATGACCAAAATGGTAACCAGTTCTACTAAAAAGTGACCGGAAAGAGGCAGTAGTAGAACTGGTTAACTTTTTGGTCATAACTTGGTTAGTTTTCAAGATATCGACTTGATTTCTTTTGCGTTCGATAGATAAACGTATTGGCTGCAAGTCGAGTGTTTGTTTTTTGCGGCTAGTGCGAAAAAAATTTTTTCCTCAAAAATTTCAATGACCTAACCCCTTTGCTTTGTTTGAAAAAAATGACGAAATATTTTTTCTTAAATTCGGAATTAAAAAATATTCGAATGAAAGCCAATATATTTATCTACTCAACGCAAAAGAAACCGAGTCGATATCTTGAAAACTAAGCAAGTTATGACCAAAATGGTAACCAGTTCTACTAAAAAGTGACCGGAAAGAGGCAGTAGTAGAACTGGTTAACTTTTTGGTCATAACTTGGTTAGTTTTCAAGATATCGACTTGATTTCTTTTGCGTTCGATAGATAAACGTATTGGCTTCAATTCTAGTGTTTGTTTTTTGCGGCTAGTGCGAAAAAAATTTTTTCCTCAAAAATTTCAATGACCTAACCCCTTTGCTTTGTTTGAAAAAAATGACAAAATATTTTTTCTTAAATTCGGAATTAAAAAATATTCGAATGAAAGCCAATATATTTATCTACTCAACGCAAAAGAAACCGAGTCGATATCTTGAAAACTAAGCAAGTTATGACCAAAATGGTAACCAGTTCTACTAAAAAGTGACCGGAAAGAGGCAGTAGTAGAACTGGTTAACTTTTTGGTCATAACTTGGTTAGTTTTCAAGATATCGACTTGATTTCTTTTGCGTTCGATAGATAAACGTATTGGCTTCAATTCTAGTGTTTGTTTTTTGCGGCTAGTGCGAAAAAAATTTTTTCCTCAAAAATTTCAATGACCTAACCCCTTTGCTTTGTTTGAAAAAAATGACAAAATATTTTTTCTTAAATTCGGAATTAAAAAATATTCGAATGAAAGCCAATATATTTATCTACTCAACGCAAAAGAAACCGAGTCGATATCTTGAAAACTAAGCAAGTTATGACCAAAATGGTAACCAGTTCTACTAAAAAGTGACCGGAAAGAGGCAGTAGTAGAACTGGTTAACTTTTTGGTCATAACTTGGTTAGTTTTCAAGATATCGACTTGATTTCTTTTGCGTTCGATAGATAAACGTATTGGCTTCAATTCTAGTGTTTGTTTTTTGCGGCTAGTGCGAAAAAAATTTTTTCCTCAAAAATTTCAATGACCTAACCCCTTTGCTTTTTTGAAAAAAAAAAATGACAAAATATTTTATTTTATTTTCGCAATTAAAAAAAATTCGTATGAAAGCCAATATATCTATCTACTCAACGCAAAAGGAACCAAGTCGATATCTTGAAAACTAAGCAAGTTATGACCAAAATGGTAACCAGTGCTACTAAAAAGTGACCGGAAAGAGGCAGTAGTAGAACTGGTTAACTTTTTGGTCACAACTTGCTTAGTTTTCAAGGTATCGACTTGATTTCTTTTGCGTTCGATAGATAAACGTATTGGCTTCAATTCGAGTGTTTGTTTTTTGCGGCTAGTGCGAAAAAAATTTTTTCCTCAAAAATTTCAATGACCTAACTAACCCCTTTGCTTTTTTGAAAAAGATGACAAAATATTTTTTTCTTATTTTCGCAATTAAAAAATATTCGAATGAAAGCCAATATATTTATCTACTCAACGCAAAAGAAACCGAGTCGATATCTTGAAAACTAAGCAAGTTATGACCAAAATGGTAACCAGTTCTACTAAAAAGTGACCGGAAAGAGGCAGTAGTAAAACTGGTTAACTTTTTGGTCATAACTTGGTTAGTTTTCAAGATATCGACTTGATTTCTTTTGCGTTCGATAGATAAACGTATTGGCTTCAATTCTAGTGTTTGTTTTTTGCGGCTAGTGCGAAAAAAATTTTTTCCTCAAAAATTTCAATGACCTTTTTTGAAAAAAAAATGACAAAATATTTTTTCTTAAATTCGGAATTAAAAAATATTCGAATGAAAGCCAATATATTTATCTACTCAACGCAAAAGAAACCGAGCCGATATCTTGAAAACTAAGCAAGTTATGACCAAAATGGTAACCAGTTCTACTAAAAAGTGACCGGAAAGAGGCAGTAGTAAAACTGGTTAACTTTTTGGTCATAACTTGGTTAGTTTTCAAGATATCGACTTGATTTCTTTTGCGTTCGATAGATAAACGTATTGGCTTCAATTCTAGTGTTTGTTTTTTGCGGCTAGTGCGAAAAAAATTTTTTCCTCAAAAATTTCAATGACCTAACTCCTTTGCTTTTTTGAAAAAAAAAAATTACAAAATATTTTATTTTATTTTCGCAATTAAAAAAAATTCGTATGAAAGCCAATATATCTATCTACTCAACGCAAAAGGAACCAAGTCGATATCTTGAAAACTAAGCAAGTTATTACCAAAATGGTAACCAGTTCTACTAAAAAGTGACCGGAAAGAGGCAGTAGTAGAACTGGTTAACTTTTTGGTCATAACTTGCTTAGTTTTCAAGATATCGACTTGATTTCTTTTGCGTTCGATAGATAAACGTATTGGCTTCAATTCGAGTGTTTGTTTTTTGCGGCTAGTGCGAAAAAAAATTTTTTCCTCAAAAATTTCAATGACCTAACCCCTTTGCTTTTTTGAAAAAAAAAAATTACAAAATATTTTATTTTATTTTCGCAATTAAAAAAAATTCGTATGAAAGCCAATATATCTATCTACTCAACGCAAAAGGAACCAAGTCGATATCTTGAAAACTAAGCAAGTTATGACCAAAATGGTAACCAGTGCTACTAAAAAGTGACCGGAAAGAGGCAGTAGTAGAACTGGTTAACTTTTTGGTCACAACTTGCTTAGTTTTCAAGGTATCGACTTGATTTCTTTTGCGTTCGATAGATAAACGTATTGGCTTCAAGTCGAGTGTTTGTTTTTTGCGGCTAGTGCGAAAAAAATTTTTTCCTCAAAAATTTCAATGACCTAACCCCTTTGCTTTGTTTGAAAAAAATGACAAAATATTTTTTCTTAAATTCGGAATTAAAAAATATTCGAATGAAAGCCAATATATTTATCTACTCAACGCAAAAGAAACCGAGTCGATATCTTGAAAACTAAGCAAGTTATGACCAAAATGGTAACCAGTTCTACTAAAAAGTGACCGGAAAGAGGCAGTAGTAGAACTGGTTAACTTTTTGGTCATAACTTGCTTAGTTTTCACGATATCGACTTGATTTCTTTTGCGTTCGATAGATAAACGTATTGGCTTCAAGTCGAGTGTTTGTTTTTTGCGGCTAGTGCGAAAAAAATTTTTTCCTCAAAAATTTCAATGACCTAACCCCTTTGCTTTTTTGAAAAAAATGACAAAATATTTTTTCTTAAATTCGGAATTAAAAAATATTCGAATGAAAGCCAATATATTTATCTACTCAACGCAAAAGAAACCGAGTCGATATCTTGAAAACTAAGCAAGTTATGACCAAAATGGTAACCAGTTCTACTAAAAAGTGACCGGAAAGAGGCAGTAGTAGAACTGGTTAACTTTTTGGTCATAACTTGGTTAGTTTTCAAGATATCGACTTGATTTCTTTTGCGTTCGATAGATAAACGTATTGGCTTCAATTCTAGTGTTTGTTTTTTGCGGCTAGTGCGAAAAAAATTTTTTCCTCAAAAATTTCAATGACCTAACCCCTTTGCTTTTTTGAAAAAAAAATGACAAAATATTTTATTTTATTTTCGCAATTAAAAAAAATTCGTATGAAAGCCAATATATCTATCTACTCAACGCAAAAGGAACCAAGTCGATATCTTGAAAACTAAGCAAGTTATGACCAAAATGGTAACCAGTGCTACTAAAAAGTGACCGGAAAGAGGCAGTAGTAGAACTGGTTAACTTTTTGGTCACAACTTGCTTAGTTTTCAAGGTATCGACTTGATTTCTTTTGCGTTCGATAGATAAACGTATTGGCTTCAATTCGAGTGTTTGTTTTTTGCGGCTAGTGCGAAAAAAATTTTTTCCTCAAAAATTTCAATGACCTAACTAACCCCTTTGCTTTTTTGAAAAAGATGACAAAATATTTTTTTCTTATTTTCGCAATTAAAAAATATTCGAATGAAAGCCAATATATTTATCTACTCAGCGCAAAAGAAACCGAGTCGATATCTTGAAAACTAAGCAAGTTATGACCAAAATGGTAACCAGTTCTACTAAAAAGTGACCGGAAAGAGGCAGTAGTAAAACTGGTTAACTTTTTGGTCATAACTTGGTTAGTTTTCAAGATATCGACTTGATTTCTTTTGCGTTCGATAGATAAACGTATTGGCTTCAATTCTAGTGTTTGTTTTTTGCGGCTAGTGCGAAAAAAATTTTTTCCTCAAAAATTTCAATGACCTTTTTTGAAAAAAAAATGACAAAATATTTTTTCTTAAATTCGGAATTAAAAAATATTCGAATGAAAGCCAATATATTTATCTACTCAACGCAAAAGAAACCGAGCCGATATCTTGAAAACTAAGCAAGTTATGACCAAAATGGTAACCAGTTCTACTAAAAAGTGACCGGAAAGAGGCAGTAGTAGAACTGGTTAACTTTTTGGTCATAACTTGCTTAGTTTTCAAGATATCGACTTGATTTCTTTTGCGTTCGATAGATAAACGTATTGGCTTCAATTCGAGTGTTTGTTTTTTGCGGCTAGTGCGAAAAAAATTTTTTCCTCAAAAATTTCAATGACCTAACTCCTTTGCTTTTTTGAAAAAAAAAATTACAAAATATTTTATTTTATTTTCGCAATTAAAAAAAAATCGTATGAAAGCCAATATATCTATCTACTCAACGCAAAAGGAACCAAGTCGATATCTTGAAAACTAAGCAAGTTATTACCAAAATGGTAACCAGTTCTACTAAAAAGTGACCGGAAAGAGGCAGTAGTAGAACTGGTTAACTTTTTGGTCATAACTTGCTTAGTTTTCAAGATATCGACTTGATTTCTTTTGCGTTCGATAGATAAACGTATTGGCTTCAATTCGAGTGTTTGTTTTTTGCGGCTAGTGCGAAAAAAAATTTTTTCCTCAAAAATTTCAATGACCTAACCCCTTTGCTTTTTTGAAAAAAAAAAATTACAAAATATTTTATTTTATTTTCGCAATTAAAAAAAATTCGTATGAAAGCCAATATATCTATCTACTCAACGCAAAAGGAACCAAGTCGATATCTTGAAAACTAAGCAAGTTATGACCAAAATGGTAACCAGTTCTACTAAAAAGTGACCGGAAAGAGGCAGTAGTAGAACTGGTTAACTTTTTGGTCATAACTTGCTTAATTTTCAAGATATCGACTTGATTTCTTTTGCGTTCGATAGATAAACGTATTGGCTTCAATTCGAGTGTTTGTTTTTTGCGGCTAGTGCGAAAAAAATTTTTTCCTCAAAAATTTCAATGACCCTAACCCCTTTGCTTTTTTGAAAAAAAAATGACAAAATATTTTTTCTTAAATTCGGAATTAAACAATATTCGAATGAAAGCCAATATATTTACCTACTCAACGCAAACGAAACCGAGTCGATATCTTGAAAACTAAGGAAGTTATGACCAAAATGGTAACCAGTTCTACTAAAAAGTGACCGGAAAGAGGCAGTAGTAGAACTGGTTAACTTTTTGGTCATAACTTGCTTAGTTTTCGAGATATCGACTTGATTTCTTTTGCGTTCGATAGATAAACGTATTGGCTTCAATTCGAGTGTTTGTTTTTTGCGGCTAGTGCGAAAAAAATTTTTTCCTCAAAAATTTCAATGACCTAACCCCTTTGCTTTTTTGAAAAAAATGACAAAATATTTTTTCTTAAATTCGGAATTAAAAAATATTCGAATGAAAGCCAATATATTTATCTACTCAACGCAAAAGAAACCGAGTCGATATCTTGAAAACTAAGCAAGTTATGACCAAAATGGTAACCAGTTCTACTAAAAAGTGACCGGAAAGAGGCAGTAGTAGAACTGGTTAACTTTTTGGTCATAACTTGGTTAGTTTTCAAGATATCGACTTGATTTCTTTTGCGTTCGATAGATAAACGTATTGGCTGCAAGTCGAGTGTTTGTTTTTTGCGGCTAGTGCGAAAAAAATTTTTTCCTCAAAAATTTCAATGACCTAACCCCTTTGCTTTGTTTGAAAAAAATGACGAAATATTTTTTCTTAAATTCGGAATTAAAAAATATTCGAATGAAAGCCAATATATTTATCTACTCAACGCAAAAGAAACCGAGTCGATATCTTGAAAACTAAGCAAGTTATGACCAAAATGGTAACCAGTTCTACTAAAAAGTGACCGGAAAGAGGCAGTAGTAGAACTGGTTAACTTTTTGGTCATAACTTGGTTAGTTTTCAAGATATCGACTTGATTTCTTTTGCGTTCGATAGATAAACGTATTGGCTTCAATTCTAGTGTTTATTTTTTGCGGCTAGTGCGAAAAAAATTTTTTCCTCAAAAATTTCAATGACCTAACCCCTTTGCTTTGTTTGAAAAAAATGACAAAATATTTTTTCTTAAATTCGGAATTAAAAAATATTCGAATGAAAGCCAATATATTTATCTACTCAACGCAAAAGAAACCGAGTCGATATCTTGAAAACTAAGCAAGTTATGACCAAAATGGTAACCAGTTCTACTAAAAAGTGACCGGAAAGAGGCAGTAGTAGAACTGGTTAACTTTTTGGTCATAACTTGGTTAGTTTTCAAGATATCGACTTGATTTCTTTTGCGTTCGATAGATAAACGTATTGGCTTCAATTCTAGTGTTTGTTTTTTGCGGCTAGTGCGAAAAAAATTTTTTCCTCAAAAATTTCAATGACCTAACCCCTTTGCTTTTTTGAAAAAAAAAATGACAAAATATTTTATTTTATTTTCGCAATAAAAAAAAATTCGTATGAAAGCCAATATATCTATCTACTCAACGCAAAAGGAACCAAGTCGATATCTTGAAAACTAAGCAAGTTATGACCAAAATGGTAACCAGTGCTACTAAAAAGTGACCGGAAAGAGGCAGTAGTAGAACTGGTTAACTTTTTGGTCACAACTTGCTTAGTTTTCAAGGTATCGACTTGATTTCTTTTGCGTTCGATAGATAAACGTATTGGCTTCAATTCGAGTGTTTGTTTTTTGCGGCTAGTGCGAAAAAAATTTTTTCCTCAAAAATTTCAATGACCTAACTAACCCCTTTGCTTTTTTGAAAAAGATGACAAAATATTTTTTTCTTATTTTCGCAATTAAAAAATATTCGAATGAAAGCCAATATATTTATCTACTCAGCGCAAAAGAAACCGAGTCGATATCTTGAAAACTAAGCAAGTTATGACCAAAATGGTAACCAGTTCTACTAAAAAGTGACCGGAAAGAGGCAGTAGTAAAACTGGTTAACTTTTTGGTCATAACTTGGTTAGTTTTCAAGATATCGACTTGATTTCTTTTGCGTTCGATAGATAAACGTATTGGCTTCAATTCTAGTGTTTGTTTTTTGCGGCTAGTGCGAAAAAAATTTTTTCCTCAAAAATTTCAATGACCTTTTTTGAAAAAAAAATGACAAAATATTTTTTCTTAAATTCGGAATTAAAAAATATTCGAATGAAAGCCAATATATTTATCTACTCAACGCAAAAGAAACCGAGCCGATATCTTGAAAACTAAGCAAGTTATGACCAAAATGGTAACCAGTTCTACTAAAAAGTGACCGGAAAGAGGCAGTAGTAGAACTGGTTAACTTTTTGGTCATAACTTGCTTAGTTTTCAAGATATCGACTTGATTTCTTTTCCGTTCGATAGATAAACGTATTGGCTTCAATTCGAGTGTTTGTTTTTTGCGGCTAGTGCGAAAAAAATTTTTTCCTCAAAAATTTCAATGACCTAACTCCTTTGCTTTTTTGAAAAAAAAAAATTACAAAATATTTTATTTTATTTTCGCAATTAAAAAAAAATCGTATGAAAGCCAATATATCTATCTACTCAACGCAAAAGGAACCAAGTCGATATCTTGAAAACTAAGCAAGTTATTACCAAAATGGTAACCAGTTCTACTAAAAAGTGACCGGAAAGAGGCAGTAGTAGAACTGGTTAACTTTTTGGTCATAACTTGCTTAGTTTTCAAGATATCGACTTGATTTCTTTTGCGTTCGATAGATAAACGTATTGGCTTCAATTCGAGTGTTTGTTTTTTGCGGCTAGTGCGAAAAAAAATTTTTTCCTCAAAAATTTCAATGACCTAACCCCTTTGCTTTTTTGAAAAAAAAAATTACAAAATATTTTATTTTATTTTCGCAATTAAAAAAAATTCGTATGAAAGCCAATATATCTATCTACTCAACGCAAAAGGAACCAAGTCGATATCTTGAAAACTAAGCAAGTTATGACCAAAATGGTAACCAGTTCTACTAAAAAGTGACCGGAAAGAGGCAGTAGTAGAACTGGTTAACTTTTTGGTCATAACTTGCTTAATTTTCAAGATATCGACTTGATTTCTTTTGCGTTCGATAGATAAACGTATTGGCTTCAATTCGAGTGTTTGTTTTTTGCGGCTAGTGCGAAAAAAATTTTTTCCTCAAAAATTTCAATGACCCTAACCCCTTTGCTTTTTTGAAAAAAAATGACAATATTTTTTTATTTATTTTCGCAATTAAAAAATATTCGAATGAAAGCCAATATATTTATCTACTCAACGCAAAAGAAACCGAGTCGATATCTTGAAAACTAAGGAAGTTATGACCAAAATGGTAACCAGTTCTACTAAAAAGTGATCGGAAAGAGGCAGTAGTAGAACTGGTTAACTTTTTGGTCATAACTTGCTTAGTTTTCGAGATATCGACTTGATTTCTTTTGCGTTCGATAGATAAACGTATTGGCTTCAATTCGAGTGTTTGTTTTTTGCGGCTAGTGCGAAAAAAATTTTTTCCTCAAAAATTTCAATGACCTAACCCCTTTGCTTTTTTGAAAAAAATGACAAAATATTTTTTCTTAAATTCGGAATTAAAAAATATTCGAATGAAAGCCAATATATTTATCTACTCAACGCAAAAGAAACCGAGTCGATATCTTGAAAACTAAGCAAGTTATGACCAAAATGGTAACCAGTTCTACTAAAAAGTGACCGGAAAGAGGCAGTAGTAGAACTGGTTAACTTTTTGGTCATAACTTGGTTAGTTTTCAAGATATCGACTTGATTTCTTTTGCGTTCGATAGATAAACGTATTGGCTGCAAGTCGAGTGTTTGTTTTTTGCGGCTAGTGCGAAAAAAATTTTTTCCTCAAAAATTTCAATGACCTAACCCCTTTGCTTTGTTTGAAAAAAATGACAAAATATTTTTTCTTAAATTCGGAATTAAAAAATATTCGAATGAAAGCCAATATATTTATCTACTCAACGCAAAAGAAACCGAGTCGATATCTTGAAAACTAAGCAAGTTATGACCAAAATGGTAACCAGTTCTACTAAAAAGTGACCGGAAAGAGGCAGTAGTAGAACTGGTTAACTTTTTGGTCATAACTTGGTTAGTTTTCAAGATATCGACTTGTATTCTTTTGCGTTCGATAGATAAACTTATTGGCTTCAATTCTAGTGTTTGTTTTTTGCGGCTAGTGCGAAAAAAATTTTTTCCTCAAAAATTTCAATGACCTAACCCCTTTGCTTTGTTTGAAAAAAATGACAAAATATTTTTTCTTAAATTCGGAATTAAAAAATATTCGAATGAAAGCCAATATATTTATCTACTCAACGCAAAAGAAACCGAGTCGATATCTTGAAAACTAAGCAAGTTATGACCAAAATGGTAACCAGTTCTACTAAAAAGTGACCGGAAAGAGGCAGTAGTAGAACTGGTTAACTTTTTGGTCACAACTTGCTTAGTTTTCAAGATATCGACTTGATTTCTTTTGCGTTCGATAGGTAAACGTATTGGCTTCAATTCGAGTGTTTGTTTTTTGCGGCTAGTGCGAAAAAAATTTTTTCCTCAAAAATTTCAATGACCTAACCCCTTTGCTTTTTTGAAAAAAATGACAAAATATTTTTTCTTAAATTCGGAATTAAACAATATTCGAATGAAAGCCAATATATTTATCTACTCAACGCAAAAGAAACCGAGTCGATATCTTGAAAACTAAGCAAGTTATGACCAAAATGGTAACCAGTTCTACTAAAAAGTGACCGGAAAGAGGCAGTAGTAGAACTGGTTAACTTTTTGGTCATAACTTGGTTAGTTTTCAAGATATCGACTTGATTTCTTTTGCGTTCGATAGATAAACGTATTGGCTTCAAGTCGAGTGTTTGTTTTTTGCGGCTAGTGCGAAAAAAATTTTTTCCTCAAAAATTTCAATGACCTAACCCCTTTGCTTTGTTTGAAAAAAATGACAAAATATTTTTTCTTAAATTCGGAATTAAAAAATATTCGAATGAAAGCCAATATATTTATCTACTCAACGCAAAAGAAACCGAGTCGATATCTTGAAAACTAAGCAAGTTATGACCAAAATGGTAACCAGTTCTACTAAAAAGTGACCGGAAAGAGGCAGTAGTAGAACTGGTTAACTTTTTGGTCATAACTTGCTTAGTTTTCAAGATATCGACTTGATTTCTTTTGCGTTCGATAGATAAACGTATTGGCTTCAAATCGAGTGTTTGTTTTTTGCGGCTAGTGCGAAAAAAATTTTTTCCTCAAAAATTTCAATGACCTAACCCCTTTGCTTTGTTTGAAAAAAATGACAAAATATTTTTTCTTAAATTCGGAATTAAAAAATATTCGAATGAAAGCCAATATATTTATCTACTCAACGCAAAAGAAACCGAGTCGATATCTTGAAAACTAAGCAAGTTATGACCAAAATGGTAACCAGTTCTACTAAAAAGTGACCGGAAAGAGGCAGTAGTAGAACTGGTTAACTTTTTGGTCATAACTTGCTTAGTTTTCGAGATATCGACTTGATTTCTTTTGCGTTCGATAGATAAACGTATTGGCTTCAATTCGAGTGTTTGTTTTTTGCGGCTAGTGCGAAAAAAATTTTTTCCTCAAAAATTTCAATGACCTAACCCCTTTGCTTTTTTGAAAAAAATGACAAAATATTTTTCTTAAATTCGGAATTAAAAAATATTCGAATGAAAGCCAATATATTTATCTACTCAACGCAAAAGAAACCGAGTCGATATCTTGAAAACTAAGCAAGTTATGACCAAAATGGTAACCAGTTCTACTAAAAAGTGACCGGAAAGAGGCAGTAGTAGAACTGGTATACTTTTTGGTCACAACTTGCTTAGTTTTCAAGATATCGACTTGATTTCTTTTGCGTTCGATAGATAAACGTATTGGCTTCAATTCGAGTGTTTGTTTTTTGCGGCTAGTGCGAAAAAAATTTTTTTCTCAAAAATTTCAATGACCTAACCCCTTTGCTTTTTTGAAAAAAAAAAAATTACAAAATATTTTATTTTATTTTCGCAATTAAAAAAAATTCGTATGAAAGCCAATATATCTATCTACTCAACGCAAAAGGAACCAAGTCGATATCTTGAAAACTAAGCAAGTTATGACCAAAATGGTAACCAGTTCTACTAAAAAGTGACCGGAAAGAGGCAGTAGTAGAACTGGTTAACTTTTTGGTCATAACTTGCTTAGTTTTCAAGATATCGACTTGATTTCTTTTGCGTTCGATAGATAAACGTATTGGCTTCAATTCGAGTGTTTGTTTTTTGCGGCTAGTGCGAAAAAAATTTTTTCCTCAAAAATTTCAATGACCTACCCCTTTGCTTTTTTGAAAAAAAATGACAAAATATTTTTTTCTTATTTTCGCAATTAAAAAATATTCGAATGAAAGCCAATATATTTACCTACTCAACGCAAACGAAACCGAGTCGATATCTTGAAAACTAAGCAAGTTATGACCAAAATGGTAACCAGTTCTACTAAAAAGTGACCGGAAAGAGGCAGTAGTAGAACTGGTTAACTTTTTGGTCATAACTTGCTTAGTTTTCGAGATATCGACTTGATTTCTTTTGCGTTCGATAGATAAACGTATTGGCTTCAATTCGAGTGTTTGTTTTTTGCGGCTAGTGCGAAAAAAATTTTTTCCTCAAAAATTTCAATGACCTAACCCCTTTGCTTTTTTGAAAAAAATGACAAAATATTTTTTCTTAAATTCGGAATTAAAAAATATTCGAATGAAAGCCAATATATTTATCTACTCAACGCAAAAGAAACCGAGTCGATATCTTGAAAACTAAGCAAGTTATGACCAAAATGGTAACCAGTTCTACTAAAAAGTGACCGGAAAGAGGCAGTAGTAGAACTGGTTAACTTTTTGGTCATAACTTGGTTAGTTTTCAAGATATCGACTTGATTTCTTTTGCGTTCGATAGATAAACGTATTGGCTTCAAGTCGAGTGTTTGTTTTTTGCGGCTAGTGCGAAAAAAATTTTTTCCTCAAAAATTTCAATGACCTAACCCCTTTGCTTTTTTGAAAAAAAATGACAAAATATTTTTTTCTTATTTTCGCAATTAAAAAATATTCGAATGAAAGCCAATATATTTATCTACTCAACGCAAAAGAAACCGAGTCGATATCTTGAAAACTAAGCAAGTTATGACCAAAATGGTAACCAGTTCTACTAAAAAGTGACCGGAAAGAGGCAGTAGTAGAACTGGTTAACTTTTTGGTCACAACTTGCTTACTTTTCAAGATATCGACTTGATTTCTTTTGCGTTCGATAGATAAACGTATTGGCTTCAAGTCGAGTGTTTGTTTTTTGCGGCTAGTGCGAAAAAAATTTTTTCCTCAAAAATTTCAATGACCTAACCCCTTTGCTTTGTTTGAAAAAAATGACAAAATATTTTTTCTTAAATTCGGAATTAAAAAATATTCGAATGAAAGCCAATATATTTATCTACTCAACGCAAAAGAAACCGAGTCGATATCTTGAAAACTAAGGAAGTTATGACCAAAATGGTAACCAGTTCTACTAAAAAGTGATCGGAAAGAGGGAGTAGTAGAACTGGTTAACTTTTTGGTCATAACTTGGTTAGTTTTCAAGATATCGACTTGATTTCTTTTGCGTTCGATAGATAAACGTATTGGCTTCAAGTCGAGTGTTTGTTTTTTGCGGCTAGTGCGAAAAAAATTTTTTCCTCAAAAATTTCAATGACCTAACCCCTTTGCTTTGTTTGAAAAAAATGACAAAATATTTTTTCTTAAATTCGGAATTAAAAAATATTCGAATGAAAGCCAATATATTTATCTACTCAACGCAAAAGAAACCGAGTCGATATCTTGAAAACTAAGCAAGTTATGACCAAAATGGTAACCAGTTCTACTAAAAAGTGACCGGAAAGAGGCAGTAGTAGAACTGGTTAACTTTTTGGTCATAACTTGGTTAGTTTTCAAGATATCGACTTGATTTCTTTTGCGTCCGATAGATAAACGTATTGGCTTCAATTCTAGTGTTTGTTTTTTGCGGCTAGTGCGAAAAAAAATTTTTCCTCAAAAATTTCAATGACCTAACCCCTTTGCTTTTTTGAAAAAAAAAATGACAAAATATTTTATTTTATTTTCGCAATTAAAAAAAATTCGTATGAAAGCCAATATATCTATCTACTCAACGCAAAAGGAACCAAGTCGATATCTTGAAAACTAAGCAAGTTATGACCAAAATGGTAACCAGTGCTACTAAAAAGTGACCGGAAAGAGGCAGTAGTAGAACTGGTTAACTTTTTGGTCACAACTTGCTTAGTTTTCAAGGTATCGACTTGATTTCTTTTGCATTCGATAGATAAACGTATTGGCTTCCATTCGAGTGTTTGTTTTTTGCGGCTAGTGCGAAAAAAATTTTTTCCTCAAAAATTTCAATGACCTAACTAACCCCTTTGCTTTTTTGAAAAAAATGACAAAATATTTTTTCTTAAATTCGGAATTAAAAAATATTCGAATGAAAGCCAATATATTTATCTACTCAACGCAAAAGAAACCGAGTCGATATCTTGAAAACTAAGCAAGTTATGACCACAATGGTAACCAGTTCTACTAAAAAGTGACCGGAAAGAGGCAGTAGTAGAACTGGTTAACTTTTTGGTCACAACTTGCTTACTTTTCAAGATATCGACTTGATTTCTTTTGCGTTCGATAGATAAACGTATTGGCTTCAATTCGAGTGTTTGTTTTTTGCGGCTAGTGCGAAAAAAAATTTTTTCTTCAAAAATTTCAATGACCTAACCCCTTTGCTTTTTTGAAAAAAATGACAAAATATTTTTTTTCTTATTTTCGCAATTAAAAAATATTCGAATGAAAGCCAATATATTTATCTACTCAACGCAAAAGAAACCGAGTCGATATCTTGAAAACTAAGGAAGTTATGACCAAAATGGTAACCAGTTCTACTAAAAAGTGATCGGAAAGAGGGAGTAGTAGAACTGGTTAACTTTTTGGTCATAACTTGGTTAGTTTTCAAGATATCGACTTGATTTCTTTTGCGTTCGATAGATAAACGTATTGGCTTCAAGTCGAGTGTTTGTTTTTTGCGGCTAGTGCGAAAAAAATTTTTTCCTCAAAAATTTCAATGACCTAACCCCTTTGCTTTGTTTGAAAAAAATTACAAAATATTTTTTCTTAAATTCGGAATTAAAAAATATTCGAATGAAAGCCAATATATTTATCTACTCAACGCAAAAGAAACCGAGTCGATATCTTGAAAACTAAGCAAGTTATGACCAAAATGGTAACCAGTGCTACTAAAAAGTGACCGGAAAGAGGCAGTAGTAGAACTGGTTAACTTTTTGGTCACAACTTGCTTAGTTTTCAAGGTATCGACTTGATTTCTTTTGCGTTCGATAGATAAACGTATTGGCTTCCATTCGAGTGTTTGTTTTTTGCGGCTAGTGCGAAAAAAATTTTTTCCTCAAAAATTTCAATGACCTAACTAACCCCTTTGCTTTTTTGAAAAAAATGACAAAATATTTTTTCTTAAATTCGGAATTAAAAAATATTCGAATGAAAGCCAATATATTTATCTACTCAACGCAAAAGAAACCGAGTCGATATCTTGAAAGCTAAGCAAGTTATGACCAAAATGGTAACCAGTTCTACTAAAAAGTGACCGGAAAGAGGCAGTAGTAGAACTGGTTAACTTTTTGGTCATAACTTGCTTAGTTTTCAAGATATCGACTTGATTTCTTTTGCGTTCGATAGATAAACGTATTGGCTTCAATTCGAGTGTTTGTTTTTTGCGGCTAGTGCGAAAAAAATTTTTTCCTCAAAAATTTCAATGACCTAACCCCTTTGCTTTTTTGAAAAAAAAAAAATTACAAAATATTTTATTTTATTTTCGCAATTAAAAAAAATTCGTATGAAAGCCAATATATCTATCTACTCAACGCAAAAGGAACCAAGTCGATATCTTGAAAACTAAGCAAGTTATGACCAAAATGGTAACCAGTTCTACTAAAAAGTGACCGGAAAGAGGCAGTAGTAGAACTGGTTAACTTTTTGGTCATAACTTGCTTAGTTTTCAAGATATCGACTTGATTTCTTTTGCGTTCGATAGATAAACGTATTGGCTTCAATTCGAGTGTTTGTTTTTTGCGGCTAGTGCGAAAAAAATTTTTTCCTCAAAAATTTCAATGACCTAACCCCTTTGCTTTTTTGAAAAAAATGACAAAATATTTTTTCTTAAATTCGGAATTAAACAATATTCGAATGAAAGCCAATATATTTATCTACTCAACGCAAAAGAAACCGAGTCGATATCTTGAAAACTAAGCAAGTTATGACCAAAATGGTAACCAGTTCTACTAAAAAGTGACCGGAAAGAGGCAGTAGTAGAACTGGTTAACTTTTTGGTCATAACTTGCTTAGTTTTCAAGATATCGACTTGATTTCTTTTGCGTTCGATAGATAAACGTATTGGCTTCAATTCGAGTGTTTGTTTTTTGCGGCTAGTGCGAAAAAAATTTTTTTCTCAAAAATTTCAATGACCTAACTAACCCCTTTGCTTTTTTGAAAAAAATGACAAAATATTTTTTCTTAAATTCGGAATTAAAAAATATTCGAATGAAAGCCAATATATTTATCTACTCAACGCAAAAGAAACCGAGTCGATATCTTGAAAACTAAGCAAGTTATGACCAAAATGGTAACCAGTTCTACTAAAAAGTGACCGGAAAGAGGCAGTAGTAGAACTGGTTAACTTTTTGGTCATAACTTGCTTAGTTTTCAAGATATCGACTTGATTTCTTTTGCGTTCGATAGATAAACGTATTGGCTTCAATTCGAGTGTTTGTTTTTTGCGGCTAGTGCGAAAAAAATTTTTTCCTCAAAAATTTCAATGACCTAACCCCTTTGCTTTTTTGAAAAAAAAAATTACAAAATATTTTATTTTATTTTCGCAATTAAAAAAAATTCGTATGAAAGCCAATATATTTATCTACTCAACGCAAAAGAAACCGAGTCGATATCTTGAAAACTAAGCAAGTTATGACCAAAATGGTAACCAGTTCTACTAAAAAGTGACCGGAAAGAGGCAGTAGTAGAACTGGTTAACTTTTTGGTCATAACTTGCTTAGTTTTCAAGATATCGACTTGATTTCTTTTGCGTTCGATAGATAAACGTATTGGCTTCAATTCGAGTGTTTGTTTTTTGCGGCTAGTGCGAAAAAAATTTTTTCCTCAAAAATTTCAATGACCTAACCCCTTTGCTTTTTTGAAAAAAATGACAAAATATTTTTTTCTTATTTTCGCAATTAAAAAATATTCGAATGAAAGCCAATATATTTATCTACTCAACTCAAAAGAAACCGAGTCGATATCTTGAAAACTAAGCAAGTTATGACCAAAATGGTAACCAGTTCTACTAAAAAGTGACCGGAAAGAGGCAGTAGTAGAACTGGTTAACTTTTTGGTCACAACTTGCTTAGTTTTCAAGATATCGACTTGATTTCTTTTGCGTTCGATAGATAAACGTATTGGCTTCAATTCGAGTGTTTGTTTTTTGCGGCTAGTGCGAAAAAAATTTTTTCCTCAAAAATTTCAATGACCTAACCCCTTTGCTTTTTTGAAAAAGATGACAAAATATTTTTTCTTAAATTCGGAATTAAACAATATTCGAATGAAAGCCAATATATTTATCTACTCAACGCAAAAGAAACCGAGTCGATATCTTGAAAACTAAGCAAGTTATGACCAAAATGGTAACCAGTTCTACTAAAAAGTGACCGAAAAGAGGCAGTAGTAGAACTGGTTAACTTTTTGGTCATAACTTGCTTAGTTTTCGAGATATCGACTTGATTTCTTTTGCGTTCGATAGATAAACGTATTGGCTTCAATTCGAGTGTTTGTTTTTTGCGGCTAGTGCGAAAAAAATTTTTTCCTCAAAAATGACCTAACCCCTTTGCTTTTTTGAAAAAAAATGACAAAATATTTTTTTCTTATTTTCGCAATTAAAAAATATTCGAATGAAAGCCAATATATTTATCTACTCAACTCAAAAGAAACCGAGTCGATATCTTGAAAACTAAGCAAGTTATGACCAAAATGGTAACCAGTTCTACTAAAAAGTGACCGGAAAGAGGCAGTAGTAGAACTGGTTAACTTTTTGGTCACAACTTGCTTAGTTTTCAAGATATCGACTTGATTTCTTTTGCGTTCGATAGATAAACGTATTGGCTTCAATTCGAGTGTTTGTTTTTTGCGGCTAGTGCGAAAAAAATTTTTTCCTCAAAAATTTCAATGACCTAACCCCTTTGCTTTTTTGAAAAAAATGACAAAATATTTTTTCTTAAATTCGGAATTAAAAAATATTCGAATGAAAGCCAATATATTTATCTACTCAACGCAAAAGAAACCGAGTCGATATCTTGAAAACTAAGCAAGTTATGACCAAAATGGTAACCAGTTCTACTAAAAAGTGACCGGAAAGAGGCAGTAGTAGAACTGGTTAACTTTTTGGTCATAACTTGCTTAGTTTTCAAGATATCGACTTGATTTCTTTTGCGTTCGATAGATAAACGTATTGGCTGCAAGTCGAGTGTTTGTTTTTTGCGGCTAGTGCGAAAAAAATTTTTTCCTCAAAAATTTCAATGACCTAACCCCTTTGCTTTTTTGAAAAAGATGACAAAATATTTTTTCTTAAATTCGGAATTAAACAATATTCGAATGAAAGCCAATATATTTATCTACTCAACGCAAAAGAAACCGAGTCGATATCTTGAAAACTAAGCAAGTTATGACCAAAATGGTAACCAGTTCTACTAAAAAGTGACCGGAAAGAGGCAGTAGTAGAACTGGTTAACTTTTTGGTCATAACTTGCTTAGTTTTCAAGATATCGACTTGATTTCTTTTGCGTTCGATAGATAAACGTATTGGCTTCAATTCGAGTGTTTGTTTTTTGCGGCTAGTGCGAAAAAAATTTTTTCCTCAAAAATTTCAATGACCTAACCCCTTTGCTTTTTTGAAAAAGATGACAAAATATTTTTTCTTAAATTCGGAATTAAACAATATTCGAATGAAAGCCAATATATTTATCTACTCAACGCAAAAGAAACCGAGTCGATATCTTGAAAACTAAGCAAGTTATGACCAAAATGGTAACCAGTTCTACTAAAAAGTGACCGGAAAGAGGCAGTAGTAGAACTGGTTAACTTTTTGGTCATAACTTGCTTAGTTTTCAAGATATCGACTTGATTTCTTTGCGTTCGATAGATAAACGTATTGGCTTCAATTCGAGTGTTTGTTTTTTGCGGCTAGTGCGAAAAAAATTTTTTCCTCAAAAATTTCAATGACCTAACCCCTTTGCTTTTTTGAAAAAAATGACAAAATATTTTTTCTTAAATTCGGAATTAAAAAATATTCGAATGAAAGCCAATATATTTATCTACTCAACGCAAAAGAAACCGAGTCGATATCTTGAAAACTAAGCAAGTTATGACCAAAATGGTAACCAGTTCTACTAAAAAGTGACCGGAAAGAGGCAGTAGTAGAACTGGTTAACTTTTTGGTCACAACTTGCTTAGTTTTCAAGATATCGACTTGATTTCTTTTGCGTTCGATAGATAAACGTATTGGCTTCAATTCGAGTGTTTGTTTTTTGCGGCTAGTGCGAAAAAAATTTTTTCCTCAAAAATTTCAATGACCTAACCCCTTTGCTTTTTTGAAAAAAATGACAAAATATTTTTTCTTAAATTCGGAATTAAAAAATATTCGAATGAAAGCCAATATATTTATCTACTCAACGCAAAAGAAACCGAGTCGATATCTTGAAAACTAAGCAAGTTATGACCAAAATGGTAACCAGTTCTACTAAAAAGTGACCGAAAAGAGGCAGTAGTAGAACTGGTTAACTTTTTGGTCATAACTTGCTTAGTTTTCGAGATATCGACTTGATTTCTTTTGCGTTCGATAGATAAACGTATTGGCTTCAATTCGAGTGTTTGTTTTTTGCGGCTAGTGCGAAAAAAATTTTTTCCTCAAAAATTTCAATGACCTAACCCCTTTGCTTTTTTGAAAAAGATGACAAAATATTTTTTCTTAAATTCGGAATTAAACAATATTCGAATGAAAGCCAATATATTTATCTACTCAACGCAAAAGAAACCGAGTCGATATCTTGAAAACTAAGCAAGTTATGACCAAAATGGTAACCAGTTCTACTAAAAAGTGACCGGAAAGAGGCAGTAGTAGAACTGGTTAACTTTTTGGTCATAACTTGCTTAGTTTTCAAGATATCGACTTGATTTCTTTTGCGTTCGATAGATAAACGTATTGGCTTCAATTCGAGTGTTTGTTTTTTGCGGCTAGTGCGAAAAAAATTTTTTCCTCAAAAATTTCAATGACCTAACCCCTTTGCTTTTTTGAAAAAAAAAAATTACAAAATATTTTATTTTATTTTCGCAATTAAAAAAAATTCGTATGAAAGCCAATATATCTATCTACTCAACGCAAAAGGAACCAAGTCGATATCTTGAAAACTAAGCAAGTTATGACCAAAATGGTAACCAGTTCTACTAAAAAGTGACCGGAAAGAGGCAGTAGTAGAACTGGTTAACTTTTTGGTCATAACTTGCTTAGTTTTCAAGATATCGACTTGATTTCTTTTGCGTTCGATAGATTAACATATTGGCTTCAATTCGAGTGTTTGTTTTTTGCGGCTAGTGCGAAAAAAATTTTTTCCTCAAAAATTTCAATGACCTAACCCCTTTGCTTTTTTGAAAAAAAATGACAAAATATTTTTTCTTAAATTCGGAATTAAACAATATTCGAATGAAAGCCAATATATTTACCTACTCAACGCAAACGAAACCGAGTCGATATCTTGAAAACTAAGGAAGTTATGACCAAAATGGTAACCAGTTCTACTAAAAAGTGACCGGAAAGAGGCAGTAGTAGAACTGGTTAACTTTTTGGTCATAACTTGCTTAGTTTTCGAGATATCGACTTGATTTCTTTTGCGTTCGATAGATAAACGTATTGGCTTCAATTCGAGTGTTTGTTTTTTGCGGCTAGTGCGAAAAAAATTTTTTCCTCAAAAATTTCAATGACCTAACCCCTTTGCTTTTTTGAAAAAAATGACAAAATATTTTTTCTTAAATTCGGAATTAAAAAATATTCGAATGAAAGCCAATATATTTATCTACTCAACGCAAAAGAAACCGAGTCGATATCTTGAAAACTAAGCAAGTTATGACCAAAATGGTAACCAGTTCTACTAAAAAGTGACCGGAAAGAGGCAGTAGTAGAACTGGTTAACTTTTTGGTCATAACTTGCTTAGTTTTCAAGATATCGACTTGATTTCTTTTGCGTTCGATAGATAAAGGTATTGGCTTCAATTTGAGGGTTTTTGTTTGCGGCTAGTGCGAAAAAAAGTTTTTCCTCAAAAATTTCAATGACCTAACCCCTTTGCTTTTTTGAAAAAAAATGACAAAATATTTTTTTCTTATTTTCGCAATTAAAAAATATTCGAATGAAAGCCAATATATTTATCTACTCAACTCAAAAGAAACCGAGTCGATATCTTGAAAACTAAGCAAGTTATGACCAAAATGGTAACCAGTTCTACTAAAAAGTGACCGGAAAGAGGCAGTAGTAGAACTGGTTAACTTTTTGGTCATAACTTGCTTAGTTTTCAAGATATCGACTTGATTTCTTTTGCGTTCGATAGATAAACGTATTGGCTTCAATTCGAGTGTTTGTTTTTTGCGGCTAGTGCGAAAAAAATTTTTTTCTCAAAAATTTCAATGACCTAACCCCTTTGCTTTTTTGAAAAAAAATGACAAAATATTTTTTTCTTATTTTCGCAATTAAAAAATATTCGAATGAAAGCCAATATATTTATCTACTCAACTCAAAAGAAACCGAGTCGATATCTTGAAAACTAAGCAAGTTATGACCAAAAAGTTAACCAGTTCTACTACTGCCTCTTTCCGGTCACTTTTTAGTAGAACTGGTTACCATTTTGGTCATAACTTGCTTAGTTTTCAAGATATCGACTTGATTTCTTTTGCGTTCGATAGATAAACGTATTGGCTTCAATTCGAGTGTTTGTTTTTTGCGGCTAGTGCGAAAAAAAATTTTTTCCTCAAAAATTTCAATGACCTAACCCCTTTGCTTTTTTGAAAAAAAAAAAATTACAAAATATTTTATTTTATTTTCGCAATTAAAAAAAATTCGTATGAAAGCCAATATATTTATCTACTCAACTCAAAAGAAACCGAGTCGATATCTTGAAAACTAAGCAAGTTATGACCAAAATGGTAACCAGTTCTACTAAAAAGTGACCGGAAAGAGGCAGTAGTAGAACTGGTTAACTTTTTGGTCATAACTTGCTTAGTTTTCAAGATATCGACTTGATTTCTTTTGCGTTCGACAGATAAACGTATTGGCTTCAATTCGAGTGTTTGTTTTTTGCGGCTAGTGCGAAAAAAAATTTTTTCCTCAAAAATTTCAATGACCTAACCCCTTTGCTTTTTTGAAAAAAATGACAAAATATTTTTTCTTAAATTCGGAATTAAAAAATATTCGAATGAAAGCCAATATATTTATCTACTCAACGCAAAAGAAACCAAGTCGATATCTTGAAAACTAAGCAAGTTATGACCAAAAAGTTAACCAGTTCTACTACTGCCTCTTTCCGGTCACTTTTTAGTAGAACTGGTTACCATTTTGGTCATAACTTGCTTAGTTTTCAAGATATCGACTCGGTTTCTTTTGCGTTGAGTAGATAAATATATTGGCTTTCATTCGAATATTTTTTAATTGCGAAAATAAGAAAAAAATATTTTGTCATTTTTTTCAAAAAAGCAAAGGGGTTAGGTCATTGAAATTTTTGAGGAAAAATTTTTTTCTCACTAGCCGCAAAAAACAAACACTCGAATTGAAGCCAATACGTTTATCTATCGAACGCAAAAGAAATCAAGTCGGTATCTTGAAAACTAAGCAAGTTATGACCAAAAAGTTAACCAGTTCTACTACTGCCTCTTTCCGGTCACTTTTTAGTAGAACTGGTTACCATTTTGGTCATAACTTGCTTAGTTTTCAAGATATCGACTCGGTTTCTTTTGCGTTGAGTAGATAAATATATTGGCTTTCATTCGAATATTTTTTAATTCCGAATTAAAGAAAATATATATTGTCATTTTTTTCAAAAAAGCAAAGGGGTTAGGTCATTGAAATTTTTGAGGAAAAAATTTTTTTCGCACTAGCCGCAAAAAACAAACACTCGAATTGAAGCCAATACGTTTATCTATCGAACGCAAAAGAAATCAAGTCGATATCTTGAAAACTAAGCAAGCTATGACCAAAATGGTAACCAGTTCTACTAAAAAGTGACCGGAAAGAGGCAGTAGTAGAACTGGTTAACTTTTTGGTCATAACTTGCTTAGTTTTCAAGATATCGACTTGATTTCTTTTGCGTTCGATAGATAAACGTATTGGCTTCAATTCGAGTGTTTGTTTTTTGCGGCTAGTGCGAAAAAAATTTTTTCCTCAAAAATTTCAATGACCTAACCCCTTTGCTTTTTTGAAAAAAAAATGACAAAATATTTTATTTTATTTTCGCAATTAAAAAAAATTCGTATGAAAGCCAATATATTTATCTACTCAACGCAAAAGAAACCAAGTCGATATCTTGAAAACTAAGCAAGTTATGACCAAAATGGTAACCAGTTCTACTAAAAAGTGACCGGAAAGAGGCAGTAGTAGAACTGGTTAACTTTTTGGTCATAACTTGCTTAGTTTTCAAGATATCGACTTGATTTCTTTTGCGTTCGATAGATAAACGTATTGGCTTCATTTCGAGTGTTTGTTTTTTGCGGCTAGTGCGAAAAAAAAATTTTCCTCAAAAATTTCAATGACCTAACCCCTTTGCTTTTTTGAAAAAAATGACAAAATATTTTTTCTTAAATTCGGAATTAAAAAAAATTCGTATGAAAGCCAATATATTTATCTACTCAACGCAAAAGAAACCAAGTCGATATCTTGAAAACTAAGCAAGTTATGACCAAGATGGTAACCAGTTCTACTAAAAAGTGACCGGAAAGAGGCAGTAGTAGAACTGGTTTACTTTTTGGTCATAACTTGCTTAGTTTTCAAGATATCGACTTGATTTCTTTTGCGTTCGATAGATAAACGTATTGGCTTCAATTCGAGTGTTTGCCTTTTGCGGCTAGTGCGAAAAAAATTGTTCCTCAAAAATTTCAATGACCTAACCCCTTTGCTTTTTTGAAAAAAAAATTACAAAATATTTTATTTTATTTTCGCAATTAAAAAAAATTCGTATGAAAGCCAATATATTTATCTACTCAACGCAAAAGAAACCAAGTCGATATCTTGAAAACTAAGCAAGTTATGACCAAAATGGTAACCAGTTCTACTAAAAAGTGACCGGAAAGAGGCAGTAGTAGAACTGGTTAACTTTTTGGTCATAACTTGGTTAGTTTTCAAGATATCGACTTGATTTCTTTTGCGTTCGATAGATAAACGTATTGGCTTCATTTCGAGTGTTTGTTTTTTGCGGCTAGTGCGAAAAAAAATTTTCCTCAAAAATTTCAATGACCTAACCCCTTTGCTTTTTTGAAAAAAATGACAAAATATTTTTTCTTAAATTCGGAATTAAAAAATATTCGAATGAAAGCCAATATATTTATCTACTCAACGCAAAAGAAACCGAGTCGATATCTTGAAAACTAAGCAAGTTATGACCAAAATGGTAACCAGTTCTACTAAAAAGTGACCGGAAAGAGGCAGTAGTAGAACTGGTTAACTTTTTGGTCATAACTTGCTTAGTTTTCAAGATATCGACTTGATTTCTTTTGCGTTCGATAGATAAACGTATTGGCTTCAATTCGAGTGTTTGTTTTTTGCGGCTAGTGCGAAAAAAATTTTTTCCTCAAAAATTTCAATGACCTAACCCCTTTGCTTTTTTGAAAAAAAATGACAAAATATTTTTTTCTTATTTTCGCAATTAAAAAATATTCGAATGAAAGCCAATATATTTATCTACTCAACTTAAAAGAAACCGAGTCGATATCTTGAAAACTAAGCAAGTTATGACCAAAATGGTAACCAGTTCTACTAAAAAGTGACCGGAAAGAGGCAGTAGTAGAACTGGTTAACTTTTTGGTCATAACTTGCTTAGTTTTCAAGATATCGACTTGATTTCTTTTGCGTTCGATAGATAAACGTATTGGCTTCAATTCGAGTGTTTGTTTTTTGCGGCTAGTGCGAAAAAAAATTTTTTCCTCAAAAATTTCAATGACCTAACCCCTTTGCTTTTTTGAAAAAAAAAAATTACAAAATATTTTATTTTATTTTCGCAATTAAAAAAAATTCGTATGAAAGCCAATATATCTATCTACTCAACGCAAAAGGAACCAAGTCGATATCTTGAAAACTAAGCAAGTTATGACCAAAATGGTAACCAGTTCTACTAAAAAGTGACCGGAAAGAGGCAGTAGTAGAACTGGTTAACTTTTTGGTCATAACTTGCTTAGTTTTCAAGATATCGACTTGATTTCTTTTGCGTTCGATAGATTAACATATTGGCTTCAATTCGAGTGTTTGTTTTTTGCGGCTAGTGCGAAAAAAATTTTTTCCTCAAAAATTTCAATGACCTAACCCCTTTGCTTTTTTGAAAAAAAATGACAAAATATTTTTTCTTAAATTCGGAATTAAACAATATTCGAATGAAAGCCAATATATTTACCTACTCAACGCAAACGAAACCGAGTCGATATCTTGAAAACTAAGGAAGTTATGACCAAAATGGTAACCAGTTCTACTAAAAAGTGACCGGAAAGAGGCAGTAGTAGAACTGGTTAACTTTTTGGTCATAACTTGCTTAGTTTTCAAGATATCGACTTGATTTCTTTTGCGTTCGATAGATAAACGTATTGGCTTCAATTCGAGTGTTTGTTTTTTGCGGCTAGTGCGAAAAAAAAATTTTCCTCAAAAATTTCAATGACCTAACCCCTTTGCTTTTTTGAAAAAAATGACAAAATATTTTTTCTTAAATTCGGAATTAAAAAAAATTCGTATGAAAGCCAATATATTTATCTACTCAACGCAAAAGAAACCAAGTCGATATCTTGAAAACTAAGCAAGTTATGACCAAGATGGTAACCAGTTCTACTAAAAAGTGACCGGAAAGAGGCAGTAGTAGAACTGGTTTACTTTTTGGTCATAACTTGCTTAGTTTTCAAGATATCGACTTGATTTCTTTTGCGTTCGATAGATAAACGTATTGGCTTCAATTCGAGTGTTTGCCTTTTGCGGCTAGTGCGAAAAAAATTGTTCCTCAAAAATTTCAATGACCTAACCCCTTGGTTTAAAAAAAAAAAAAGACAAAATATTTTTTCTTATTTTCGCAATTAAAAAATATTCGAATGAAAGCCAATATATTTATCTACTCAACGCAAAAGAAACCAAGTCGATATCTTGAAAACTAAGCAAGTTATGACCAAAATGGTAACCAGTTCTACTAAAAAGTGACCGGAAAGAGGCAGTAGTAGAACTGGTTAACTTTTTGGTCATAACTTGGTTAGTTTTCAAGATATCGACTTGATTTCTTTTGCGTTCGATAGATAAACGTATTGGCTTCATTTCGAGTGTTTGTTTTTTGCGGCTAGTGCGAAAAAAAATTTTCCTCAAAAATTTCAATGACCTAACCCCTTTGCTTTTTTGAAAAAAATGACAAAATATTTTTTCTTAAATTCGGAATTAAAAAATATTCGAATGAAAGCCAATATATTTATCTACTCAACGCAAAAGAAACCGAGTCGATGTCTTGAAAACTAAGCAAGTTATGACCAAAATGGTAACCAGTTCTACTAAAAAGTGACCGGAAAGAGGCAGTAGTAGAACTGGTTAACTTTTTGGTCATAACTTGCTTAGTTTTCAAGATATCGACTTGATTTCTTTTGCGTTCGATAGATAAACGTATTGGCTTCAATTCGAGTGTTTGTTTTTTGCGGCTAGTGCGAAAAAAATTTTTTCCTCAAAAATTTCAATGACCTAACCCCTTTGCTTTTTTGAAAAAAAAATGACAAAATATTTTATTTTATTTTCGCAATTAAAAAAAATTCGTATGAAAGCCAATATATTTATCTACTCAACGCAAAAGAAACCAAGTCGATATCTTGAAAACTAAGCAAGTTATGACCAAAATGGTAACCAGTTCTACTAAAAAGTGACCGGAAAGAGGCAGTAGTAGAACTGGTTAACTTTTTGGTCATAACTTGCTTAGTTTTCAAGATATCGACTTGATTTCTTTTGCGTTCGATAGATAAACGTATTGGCTTCATTTCGAGTGTTTGTTTTTTGCGGCTAGTGCGAAAAAAAATTTTCCTCAAAAATTTCAATGACCTAACCCCTTTGCTTTTTTGAAAAAAATGACAAAATATTTTTTCTTAAATTCGGAATTAAAAAAAATTCGTATGAAAGCCAATATATTTATCTACTCAACGCAAAAGAAACCAAGTCGATATCTTGAAAACTAAGCAAGTTATGACCAAGATGGTAACCAGTTCTACTAAAAAGTGACCGGAAAGAGGCAGTAGTAGAACTGGTTTACTTTTTGGTCATAACTTGCTTAGTTTTCAAGATATCGACTTGATTTCTTTTGCGTTCGATAGATAAACGTATTGGCTTCAATTCGAGTGTTTGCCTTTTGCGGCTAGTGCGAAAAAAATTGTTCCTCAAAAATTTCAATGACCTAACCCCTTGGTTTAAAAAAAAAAAAAAGACAAAATATTTTTTCTTATTTTCGCAATTAAAAAATATTCGAATGAAAGCCAATATATTTATCTACTCAACGCAAAAGAAACCAAGTCGATATCTTGAAAACTAAGCAAGTTATGACCAAAATGGTAACCAGTTCTACTAAAAAGTGATCGGAAAGAGGCAGTAGTAGAACTGGTTAACTTTTTGGTCATAACTTGCTTAGTTTTCAAGATATCGACTTGATTTCTTTTGCGTTCGATAGATAAACATATTGGCTTCAATTCGAGTGTTTGTTTTTTGCGGCTAGTGCGAAAAAAATTTTTTCCTCAAAAATTTCAATGACCTAACCCCTTTGCTTTTTTGAAAAAAATGACAAATTATTTTTTTCTTATTTTCGCAATTAAAAAATATTCGAATGAAAGCCAATATATTTATCTACTCAACGCAAAAGAAACCGAGTCGATATCTTGAAAACTAAGCAAGTTATGACCAAAATGGTAACCAGTTCTACTAAAAAGTGACCGGAAAGAGGCAGTAGTAGAACTGGTTAACTTTTTGGTCATAACTTGCTTAGTTTTCAAGATATCGACTTGATTTCTTTTGCGTTCGATAGATAAACATATTGGCTTCAATTCGAGTGTTTGTTTTTTGCGGCTAGTGCGAAAAAAATTTTTTCCTCAAAAATTTCAATGACCTAACCCCTTTGCTTTTTTGAAAAAAATGACAAAATATTTTTTTCTTATTTTCGCAATTAAAAAATATTCGAATGAAAGCCAATATATTTATCTACTCAACGCAAAAGAAACCGAGTCGATATCTTGAAAACTAAGCAAGTTATGACCAAAATGGTAACCAGTTCTACTAAAAAGTGACCGGAAAGAGGCAGTAGTAGAACTGGTTAACTTTTTGGTCATAACTTGCTTAGTTTTCAAGATATCGACTTGATTTCTTTTGCGTTCGATAGATAAAGGTATTAGCTTCAATTCGAGTGTTTGTTTTTTGCGGCTAGTGCGAAAAAAATTTTTTCCTCAAAAATTTCAATGACCTAACCCCTTTGCTTTTTTGAAAAAAATGACAAAATATTTTTTCTTAAATTCGGAATTAAAAAAAATTCGTATGAAAGCCAATATATTTATCTACTCAACGCAAAAGAAACCAAGTCGATATCTTGAAAACTAAGCAAGTTATGACCAAAATGGTAACCAGTTCTACTAAAAAGTGACCGGAAAGAGGCAGTAGTAGAACTGGTTAACTTTTTGGTCATAACTTGCTTAGTTTTCAAGATATCGACTTGATTTCTTTTGCGTTCGATAGATAAAGGTATTAGCTTCAATTCGAGTGTTTGTTTTTTGCGGCTAGTGCGAAAAAAATTTTTTCCTCAAAAATTTCAATGACCTAACCCTTTTGCTTTTTTGAAAAAAATGACAAAATATTTTTTCTTAAATTCGGAATTAAAAAAAATTCGTATGAAAGCCAATATATTTATCTACTCAACGCAAAAGAAACCAAGTCTATATCTTGAAAACTAAGCAAGTTATGACCAAAATGGTAACCAGTTCTACTAAAAAGTGACCGGAAAGAGGCAGTAGTAGAACTGGTTAACTTTTTGGTCATAACTTGGTTAGTTTTCAAGATATCGACTTGATTTCTTTTGCGTTCGATAGATAAACGTATTGGCTTCATTTCGAGTGTTTGTTTTTTGCGGCTAGTGCGAAAAAAAATTTTCCTCAAAAATTTCAATGACCTAACCCCTTTGCTTTTTTGAAAAAAATGACAAAATATTTTTTCTTAAATTCGGAATTAAAAAATATTCGAATGAAAGCCAATATATTTATCTACTCAACGCAAAAGAAACCGAGTCGATATCTTGAAAACTAAGCAAGTTATGACCAAAATGGTAACCAGTTCTACTAAAAAGTGACCGGAAAGAGGCAGTAGTAGAACTGGTTAACTTTTTGGTCATAACTTGCTTAGTTTTCAAGATATCGACTTGATTTCTTTTGCGTTCGATAGATAAACATATTGGCTTCAATTCGAGTGTTTGTTTTTTGCGGCTAGTGCGAAAAAAATTTTTTCCTCAAAAATTTCAATGACCTAACCCCTTTGCTTTTTTGAAAAAAATGACAAAATATTTTTTTCTTATTTTCGCAATTAAAAAATATTCGAATGAAAGCCAATATATTTATCTACTCAACGCAAAAGAAACCGAGTCGATATCTTGAAAACTAAGCAAGTTATGACCAAAATGGTAACCAGTTCTACTAAAAAGTGACCGGAAAGAGGCAGTAGTAGAACTGGTTAACTTTTTGGTCATAACTTGCTTAGTTTTCAAGATATCGACTTGATTTCTTTTGCGTTCGATAGATAAACGTATTGGCTTCAATTCGAGTGTTTGTTTTTTGCGGCTAGTGCGAAAAAAATTTTTTCCTCAAAAATTTCAATGACCTAACTAACCCCTTTGCTTTTTTGAAAAAAATGACAAAATATTTTTTTCTTATTTTCGCAATTAAAAAATATTCGAATGAAAGCCAATATATTTATCTACTCAACGCAAAAGAAACCGAGTCGATATCTTGAAAACTAAGCAAGTTATGACCAAAATGGTAACCAGTTCTACTAAAAAGTGACCGGAAAGAGGCAGTAGTAGAACTGGTTAACTTTTTGGTCATAACTTGCTTAGTTTTCAAGATATCGACTTGATTTCTTTTGCGTTCGATAGATAAACGTATTGGCTTCAATTCGAGTGTTTGTTTTTTGCGGCTAGTGCGAAAAAAATTTTTTCCTCAAAAATTTCAATGACCTAACTAACCCCTTTGCTTTTTTGAAAAAAATGACAAAATATTTTTTTCTTATTTTCGCAATTAAAAAATATTCGAATGAAAGCCAATATATTTATCTACTCAACGCAAAAGAAACCGAGTCGATATCTTGAAAACTAAGCAAGTTATGACCAAAATGGTAACCAGTTCTACTAAAAAGTGACCGGAAAGAGGCAGTAGTAGAACTGGTTAACTTTTTGGTCATAACTTGCTTAGTTTTCAAGATATCGACTTGATTTCTTTTGCGTTCGATAGATAAACGTATTGGCTTCAATTCGAGTGTTTGTTTTTTGCGGCTAGTGCGAAAAAAATTTTTTCCTCAAAAATTTCAATGACCTAACCCCTTTGCTTTTTTGAAAAAAATGACAAAATATTTTTTCTTAAATTCGGAATTAAAAAAAATTCGTATGAAAGCCAATATATTTATCTACTCAACGCAAAAGAAACCAAGTCGATATCTTGAAAACTAAGCAAGTTATGACCAAAATGGTAACCAGTTCTACTAAAAAGTGACCGGAAAGAGGCAGTAGTAGAACTGGTTAACTTTTTGGTCATAACTTGCTTAGTTTTCAAGATATCGACTTGATTTCTTTTGCGTTCGATAGATAAAGGTATTAGCTTCAATTCGAGTGTTTGTTTTTTGCGGCTAGTGCGAAAAAAATTTTTTCCTCAAAAATTTCAATGACCTAACCCTTTTGCTTTTTTGAAAAAAATGACAAAATATTTTTTCTTAAATTCGGAATTAAAAAAAATTCGTATGAAAGCCAATATATTTATCTACTCAACGCAAAAGAAACCAAGTCTATATCTTGAAAACTAAGCAAGTTATGACCAAAATGGTAACCAGTTCTACTAAAAAGTGACCGGAAAGAGGCAGTAGTAGAACTGGTTAACTTTTTGGTCATAACTTGGTTAGTTTTCAAGATATCGACTTGATTTCTTTTGCGTTCGATAGATAAACGTATTGGCTTCATTTCGAGTGTTTGTTTTTTGCGGCTAGTGCGAAAAAAAATTTTCCTCAAAAATTTCAATGACCTAACCCCTTTGCTTTTTTGAAAAAAATGACAAAATATTTTTTCTTAAATTCGGAATTAAAAAATATTCGAATGAAAGCCAATATATTTATCTACTCAACGCAAAAGAAACCGAGTCGATATCTTGAAAACTAAGCAAGTTATGACCAAAATGGTAACCAGTTCTACTAAAAAGTGACCGGAAAGAGGCAGTAGTAGAACTGGTTAACTTTTTGGTCATAACTTGCTTAGTTTTCAAGATATCGACTTGATTTCTTTTGCGTTCGATAGATAAACATATTGGCTTCAATTCGAGTGTTTGTTTTTTGCGGCTAGTGCGAAAAAAATTTTTTCCTCAAAAATTTCAATGACCTAACCCCTTTGCTTTTTTGAAAAAAATGACAAAATATTTTTTTCTTATTTTCGCAATTAAAAAATATTCGAATGAAAGCCAATATATTTATCTACTCAACGCAAAAGAAACCGAGTCGATATCTTGAAAACTAAGCAAGTTATGACCAAAATGGTAACCAGTTCTACTAAAAAGTGACCGGAAAGAGGCAGTAGTAGAACTGGTTAACTTTTTGGTCATAACTTGCTTAGTTTTCAAGATATCGACTTGATTTCTTTTGCGTTCGATAGATAAACGTATTGGCTTCAATTCGAGTGTTTGTTTTTTGCGGCTAGTGCGAAAAAAATTTTTTCCTCAAAAATTTCAATGACCTAACTAACCCCTTTGCTTTTTTGAAAAAAATGACAAAATATTTTTTTCTTATTTTCGCAATTAAAAAATATTCGAATGAAAGCCAATATATTTATCTACTCAACGCAAAAGAAACCGAGTCGATATCTTGAAAACTAAGCAAGTTATGACCAAAATGGTAACCAGTTCTACTAAAAAGTGACCGGAAAGAGGCAGTAGTAGAACTGGTTAACTTTTTGGTCATAACTTGCTTAGTTTTCAAGATATCGACTTGATTTCTTTTGCGTTCGATAGATAAACGTATTGGCTTCAATTCGAGTGTTTGTTTTTTGCGGCTAGTGCGAAAAAAATTTTTTCCTCAAAAATTTCAATGACCTAACTAACCCCTTTGCTTTTTTGAAAAAAATGACAAAATATTTTTTTCTTATTTTCGCAATTAAAAAATATTCGAATGAAAGCCAATATATTTATCTACTCAACGCAAAAGAAACCGAGTCGATATCTTGAAAACTAAGCAAGTTATGACCAAAATGGTAACCAGTTCTACTAAAAAGTGACCGGAAAGAGGCAGTAGTAGAACTGGTTAACTTTTTGGTCATAACTTGCTTAGTTTTCAAGATATCGACTTGATTTCTTTTGCGTTCGATAGATAAACGTATTGGCTTCAATTCGAGTGTTTGTTTTTTGCGGCTAGTGCGAAAAAAATTTTTTCCTCAAAAATTTCAATGACCTAACCCCTTTGCTTTTTTGAAAAAAATGACAATATATATTTTCTTTAATTCGGAATTAAAAAATATTCGAATGAAAGCCAATATATTTATCTACTCAACGCAAAAGAAACCGAGTCGATATCTTGAAAACTAAGCAAGTTATGACCAAAATGGTAACCAGTTCTACTAAAAAGTGACCGGAAAAGGCAGTAGTAGAACTGGTTAACTTTTTGGTCATAACTTGCTTAGTTTTCAAGATATCAACTTGATTTCTTTTGCGTTCGATAGATAAACATATTGGCTTCAATTCGAGTGTTTGTTTTTTGCGGCTAGTGCGAAAAAAATTTTTTCCTCAAAAATTTCAATGACCTAACCCCTTTGCTTTTTTGAAAAAAATGACAAAATATTTTTTTCTTATTTTCGCAATTAAAAAATATTCGAATGAAAGCCAATATATTTGTCTACTCAACGCAAAAGAAACCGAGTCGATATCTTGAAAACTAAGCAAGTTATGACCAAAATGGTAACCAGTTCTACTAAAAAGTGACCGGAAAGAGGCAGTAGTAGAACTGGTTAACTTTTTGGTCATAACTTGCTTAGTTTTCAAGATATCGACTTGATTTCTTTTGCGTTCGATAGATAAACATATTGGCTTCAATTCCAGTGTTTGTTTTTTGCGGCTAGTGCGAAAAAAATTTTTTCCTCAAAAATTTCAATGACCTAACCCCTTTGCTTTTTTGAAAAAAATGACAAAATATTTTTTCTTAAATTCGGAATTAAAAAATATTCGAATGAAAGCCAATATATTTATCTACTCAACGCAAAAGAAACCGAGTCGATATCTTGAAAACTAAGCAAGTTATGACCAAAATGGTAACCAGTTCTACTAAAAAGTGACCGGAAAGAGGCAGTAGTAGAACTGGTTAACTTTTTGGTCATAACTTGCTTAGTTTTCAAGATATCGACTTGATTTCTTTTGCGTTCGATAGATAAACATATTGGCTTCAATTCGAGTGTTTGTTTTTTGCGGCTAGTGCGAAAAAAATTTTTTCCTCAAAAATTTCAATGACCTAACCCCTTTGCTTTTTTGAAAAAAATGACAAAATATTTTTTTCTTATTTTCGCAATTAAAAAATATTCGAATGAAAGCCAATATATTTATCTACTCAACGCAAAAGAAACCGAGTCGATATCTTGAAAACTAAGCAAGTTATGACCAAAATGGTAACCAGTTCTACTAAAAAGTGACCGGAAAGAGGCAGTAGTAGAACTGGTTAACTTTTTGGTCATAACTTGCTTAGTTTTCAAGATACCGACTTGATTTCTTTTGCGTTCGATAGATAAACATATTGGCTTCAATTCGAGTGTTTGTTTTTTGCGGCTAGTGCGAAAAAAATTTTTTCCTCAAAAATTTCAATGACCTAACCCCTTTGCTTTTTTGAAAAAAATGACAAAATATTTTTTTCTTATTTTCGCAATTAAAAAATATTCGAATGAAAGCCAATATATTTGTCTACTCAACGCAAAAGAAACCGAGTCGATATCTTGAAAACTAAGCAAGTTATGACCAAAATGGTAACCAGTTCTACTAAAAAGTGACCGGAAAGAGGCAGTAGTAGAACTGGTTAACTTTTTGGTCATAACTTGCTTAGTTTTCAAGATATCGACTTGATTTCTTTTGCGTTCGATAGATAAACATATTGGCTTCAATTCGAGTGTTTGTTTTTTGCGGCTAGTGCGAAAAAAATTTTTTCCTCAAAAATTTCAATGACCTAACCCCTTTGCTTTTTTGAAAAAAATGACAAAATATTTTTTTCTTATTTTCGCAATTAAAAAATATTCGAATGAAAGCCAATATATTTGTCTACTCAACGTAAAAGAAACCGAGTCGATATCTTGAAAACTAAGCAAGTTATGACCAAAATGGTAACCAGTTCTACTAAAAAGTGACCGGAAAGAGGCAGTAGTAGAACTGGTTAACTTTTTGGTCATAACTTGCTTAGTTTTCAAGATATCGACTTGATTTCTTTTGCGTTCGATAGATAAACATATTGGCTTCAATTCGAGTGTTTGTTTTTTGCGGCTAGTGTGAAAAAAATTTTTTCCTCAAAAATTTCAATGACCTAACCCCTTTGCTTTTTTGAAAAAAATGACAAAATATTTTTTTCTTATTTTCGCAATTAAAAAATATTCGAATGAAAGCCAATATATTTATCTACTCAACGCAAAAGAAACCGAGTCGATATCTTGAAAACTAAGCAAGTTATGACCAAAATGGTAACCAGTTCTACTAAAAAGTGACCGGAAAGAGGCAGTAGTAGAACTGGTTAACTTTTTGGTCATAACTTGCTTAGTTTTCAAGATATCGACTTGATTTCTTTTGCGTTCGATAGATAAACGTATTAGCTTCAATTCGAGTGTTTGTTTTTTGCGGCTAGTGCGAAAAAAATTTTTTCCTCAAAAATTTCAATGACCTAACCCCTTTGCTTTTTTGAAAAAAATGACAAAATATTTTTTCTTAAATTCGGAATTAAAAAAAATTCGTATGAAAGCCAATATATTTATCTACTCAACGCAAAAGAAACCAAGTCGATATCTTGAAAACTAAGCAAGTTATGACCAAAATGGTAACCAGTTCTACTAAAAAGTGACCGGAAAGAGGCAGTAGTAGAACTGGTTAACTTTTTGGTCATAACTTGGTTAGTTTTCAAGATATCGACTTGATTTCTTTTGCGTTCGATAGATAAACGTATTGGCTTCATTTCGAGTGTTTGTTTTTTGCGGCTAGTGCGAAAAAAAATTTTCCTCAAAAATTTCAATGACCTAACCCCTTTGCTTTTTTGAAAAAAATGACAAAATATTTTTTCTTAAATTCGGAATTAAAAAATATTCGAATGAAAGCCAATATATTTATCTACTCAACGCAAAAGAAACCGAGTCGATGTCTTGAAAACTAAGCAAGTTATGACCAAAATGGTAACCAGTTCTACTAAAAAGTGACCGGAAAGAGGCAGTAGTAGAACTGGTTAACTTTTTGGTCATAACTTGCTTAGTTTTCAAGATATCGACTTGATTTCTTTTGCGTTCGATAGATAAACGTATTGGCTTCAATTCGAGTGTTTGTTTTTTGAGGCTAGTGCGAAAAAAATTTTTTCCTCAAAAATTTCAATGACCTAACCCCTTTGCTTTTTTGAAAAAAATGACAAAATATTTTTTTCTTATTTTCGCAATTAAAAAATATTCGAATGAAAGCCAATATATTTATCTACTCAACGCAAAAGAAACCGAGTCGATATCTTGAAAACTAAGCAAGTTATGACCAAAATGGTAACCAGTTCTACTAAAAAGTGACCGGAAAGAGGCAGTAGTAGAACTGGTTAACTTTTTGGTCATAACTTGGTTAGTTTTCAAGATATCGACTTGATTTCTTTTGCGTTCGATAGATAAACGTATTGGCTGCAAGTCGAGTGTTTGTTTTTTGCGGCTAGTGCGAAAAAAATTTTTTCCTCAAAAATTTCAATGACCTAACCCCTTTGCTTTGTTTGAAAAAAATGACAAAATATTTTTTCTTAAATTCGGAATTAAAAAATATTCGAATGAAAGCCAATATATTTATCTACTCAACGCAAAAGAAACCGAGTCGATATCTTGAAAACTAAGCAAGTTATGACCAAAATGGTAACCAGTTCTACTAAAAAGTGACCGGAAAGAGGCAGTAGTAGAACTGGTTAACTTTTTGGTCATAACTTGCTTAGTTTTCAAGATATCGACTTGATTTCTTTTGCGTTCGATAGATAAACGTATTGGCTTCAATTCGAGTGTTTGTTTTTTGCGGCTAGTGCGAAAAAAATTTTTTCCTCAAAAATTTCAATGACCTAACTAACCCCTTTGCTTTTTTGAAAAAAATGACAAAATATTTTTTCTTAAATTCGGAATTAAAAAATATTCGAATGAAAGCCAATATATTTATCTACTCAACGCAAAAGAAACCGAGTCGATATCTTGAAAACTAAGCAAGTTATGACCAAAATGGTAACCAGTTCTACTAAAAAGTGACCGGAAAGAGGCAGTAGTAGAACTGGTTAACTTTTTGGTCATAACTTGCTTAGTTTTCAAGATATCGACTTGATTTCTTTTGCGTTCGATAGATAAACATATTGGCTTCAATTCGAGTGTTTGTTTTTTGCGGCTAGTGCGAAAAAAATTTTTTCCTCAAAAATTTCAATGACCTAACCCCTTTGCTTTTTTGAAAAAAATGACAAAATATTTTTTTCTTATTTTCGCAATTAAAAAATATTCGAATGAAAGCCAATATATTTATCTACTCAACGCAAAAGAAACCGAGTCGATATCTTGAAAACTAAGCAAGTTATGACCAAAATGGTAACCAGTTCTACTAAAAAGTGACCGGAAAGAGGCAGTAGTAGAACTGGTTAACTTTTTGGTCATAACTTGCTTAGTTTTCAAGATACCGACTTGATTTCTTTTGCGTTCGATAGATAAACGTATTGGCTTCAATTCGAGTGTTTGTTTTTTGCGGCTAGTGCGAAAAAAATTTTTTCCTCAAAAATTTCAATGACCTAACCCCTTTGCTTTTTTGAAAAAAATGACAATATATATTTTCTTTAATTCGGAATTAAAAAATATTCGAATGAAAGCCAATATATTTATCTACTCAACGCAAAAGAAACCGAGTCGATATCTTGAAAACTAAGCAAGTTATGACCAAAATGGTAACCAGTTCTACTAAAAAGTGACCGGAAAGAGGCAGTAGTAGAACTGGTTAACTTTTTGGTCATAACTTGCTTAGTTTTCAAGATATCGACTTGATTTCTTTTGCGTTCGATAGATAAACGTATTAGCTTCAATTCGAGTGTTTGTTTTTTGCGGCTTTCATTCGAATATTTTTTAATTGCGAAAATAAGAAAAAAATATTTTGTCATTTTTTTCAAAAAAGCAAAGGGTTAGGTCATTGAAATTTTTGAGGAAAAAATTTTTTTCGCACTAGCCGCAAAAAACAAACACTCGAATTGAAGCCAATATGTTTATCTATCGAACGCAAAAGAAATCAAGTCGATATCTTGAAAACTAAGCAAGTTATGACCAAAAAGTTAACCAGTTCTACTACTGCCTCTTTCCGGTCACTTTTTAGTAGAACTGGTTACCATTTTGGTCATAACTTGCTTAGTTTTCAAGATATCGACTCGGTTTCTTTTGCGTTGAGTAGATAAATATATTGGCTTTCATTCGAATATTTTTTAATTCCGAATTTAAGAAAAAATATTTTGTCATTTTTTTCAAAAAAGCAAAGGGGTTAGTTAGGTCATTGAAATTTTTGAGGAAAAAATTTTTTTCGCACTAGCCGCAAAAAACAAACACTCGAATTGAAGCCAATATGTTTATCTATCGAACGCAAAAGAAATCAAGTCGATATCTTGAAAACTAAGCAAGTTATGACCAAAAAGTTAACCAGTTCTACTACTGCCTCTTTCCGGTCACTTTTTAGTAGAACTGGTTACCATTTTGGTCATAACTTGCTTAGTTTTCAAGATATCGACTCGGTTTCTTTTGCGTTGAGTAGATAAATATATTGGCTTTCATTCGAATATTTTTTAATTCCGAATTTAAGAAAAAATATTTTGTCATTTTTTTCAAAAAAGCAAAGGGGTTAGGTCATTGAAATTTTTGAGGAAAATTTTTTTTCGCACTAGCCGCAAAAAACAAACACTCGAAATGAAGCCAATACGTTTATCTATCGAACGCAAAAGAAATCAAGTCGATATCTTGAAAACTAACCAAGTTATGACCAAAAAGTTAACCAGTTCTACTACTGCCTCTTTCCGGTCACTTTTTAGTAGAACTGGTTACCATTTTGGTCATAACTTGCTTAGTTTTCAAGATATCGACTTGGTTTCTTTTGCGTTGAGTAGATAAATATATTGGCTTTCATACGAATTTTTTTTAATTCCGAATTTAAGAAAAAATATTTTGTCATTTTTTTCAAAAAAGCAAAGGGGTTAGGTCATTGAAATTTTTGAGGAAAAAATTTTTTTCGCACTAGCCGCAAAAAACAAACACTCGAATTGAAGCTAATACGTTTATCTATCGAACGCAAAAGAAATCAAGTCGATATCTTGAAAACTAAGCAAGTTATGACCAAAAAGTTAACCAGTTCTACTACTGCCTCTTTCCGGTCACTTTTTAGTAGAACTGGTTACCATTTTGGTCATAACTTGCTTAGTTTTCAAGATATCGACTCGGTTTCTTTTGCGTTGAGTAGATAAATATATTGGCTTTCATTCGAATATTTTTTAATTCCGAATTAAAGAAAATATATATTGTCATTTTTTTCAAAAAAGCAAAGGGGTTAGGTCATTGAAATTTTTGAGGAAAAAATTTTTTTCGCACTAGCCGCAAAAAACAAACACTCGAATTGAAGCTAATACGTTTATCTATCGAACGCAAAAGAAATCAAGTCGGTATCTTGAAAACTAAGCAAGTTATGACCAAAAAGTTAACCAGTTCTACTAAAAAGTGACCGGAAAGAGGCAGTAGTAGAACTGGTTAACTTTTTGGTCATAACTTGCTTAGTTTTCAAGATATCGACTTGATTTCTTTTGCGTTCGATAGATAAACGTATTGGCTTCAATTCGAGTGTTTGTTTTTTGAGGCTAGTGCGAAAAAAATTTTTTCCTCAAAAATTTCAATGACCTAACCCCTTTGCTTTTTTGAAAAAAATGACAATATATATTTTCTTTAATTCGGAATTAAAAAATATTCGAATGAAAGCCAATATATTTATCTACTCAACGCAAAAGAAACCGAGTCGATATCTTGAAAACTAAGCAAGTTATGACCAAAATGGTAACCAGTTCTACTAAAAAGTGACCGGAAAGAGGCAGTAGTAGAACTGGTTAACTTTTTGGTCATAACTTGCTTAGTTTTCAAGATATCGACTTGATTTCTTTTGCGTTCGATAGATAAACGTATTAGCTTCAATTCGAGTGTTTGTTTTTTGCGGCTAGTGCGAAAAAAATTTTTTCCTCAAAAATTTCAATGACCTAACCCCTTTGCTTTTTTGAAAAAAATGACAAAATATTTTTTCTTAAATTCGGAATTAAAAAAAATTCGTATGAAAGCCAATATATTTATCTACTCAACGCAAAAGAAACCAAGTCGATATCTTGAAAACTAAGCAAGTTATGACCAAAATGGTAACCAGTTCTACTAAAAAGTGACCGGAAAGAGGCAGTAGTAGAACTGGTTAACTTTTTGGTCATAACTTGCTTAGTTTTCAAGATATCGACTTGATTTCTTTTGCGTTCGATAGATAAACGTATTGGCTTCAATTCGAGTGTTTGTTTTTTGAGGCTAGTGCGAAAAAAATTTTTTCCTCAAAAATTTCAATGACCTAACCCCTTTGCTTTTTTGAAAAAAATGACAAAATATTTTTTTCTTATTTTCGCAATTAAAAAATATTCGAATGAAAGCCAATATATTTATCTACTCAACGCAAAAGAAACCGAGTCGATATCTTGAAAACTAAGCAAGTTATGACCAAAATGGTAACCAGTTCTACTAAAAAGTGACCGGAAAGAGGCAGTAGTAGAACTGGTTAACTTTTTGGTCATAACTTGGTTAGTTTTCAAGATATCGACTTGATTTCTTTTGCGTTCGATAGATAAACGTATTGGCTGCAAGTCGAGTGTTTGTTTTTTGCGGCTAGTGCGAAAAAAATTTTTTCCTCAAAAATTTCAATGACCTAACCCCTTTGCTTTGTTTGAAAAAAATGACAAAATATTTTTTCTTAAATTCGGAATTAAAAAATATTCGAATGAAAGCCAATATATTTATCTACTCAACGCAAAAGAAACCGAGTCGATATCTTGAAAACTAAGCAAGTTATGACCAAAATGGTAACCAGTTCTACTAAAAAGTGACCGGAAAGAGGCAGTAGTAGAACTGGTTAACTTTTTGGTCATAACTTGCTTAGTTTTCAAGATATCGACTTGATTTCTTTTGCGTTCGATAGATAAACGTATTAGCTTCAATTCGAGTGTTTGTTTTTTGCGGCTTTCATTCGAATATTTTTTAATTGCGAAAATAAGAAAAAAATATTTTGTCATTTTTTTCAAAAAAGCAAAGGGGTTAGGTCATTGAAATTTTTGAGGAAAAAATTTTTTTCGCACTAGCCGCAAAAAACAAACACTCGAATTGAAGCCAATATGTTTATCTATCGAACGCAAAAGAAATCAAGTCGATATCTTGAAAACTAAGCAAGTTATGACCAAAAAGTTAACCAGTTCTACTACTGCCTCTTTCCGGTCACTTTTTAGTAGAACTGGTTACCATTTTGGTCATAACTTGCTTAGTTTTCAAGATATCGACTCGGTTTCTTTTGCGTTGAGTAGATAAATATATTGGCTTTCATTCGAATATTTTTTAATTCCGAATTTAAGAAAAAATATTTTGTCATTTTTTTCAAAAAAGCAAAGGGGTTAGTTAGGTCATTGAAATTTTTGAGGAAAAAATTTTTTTCGCACTAGCCGCAAAAAACAAACACTCGAATTGAAGCCAATATGTTTATCTATCGAACGCAAAAGAAATCAAGTCGATATCTTGAAAACTAAGCAAGTTATGACCAAAAAGTTAACCAGTTCTACTACTGCCTCTTTCCGGTCACTTTTTAGTAGAACTGGTTACCATTTTGGTCATAACTTGCTTAGTTTTCAAGATATCGACTCGGTTTCTTTTGCGTTGAGTAGATAAATATATTGGCTTTCATTCGAATATTTTTTAATTGCGGAAATAAGAAAAAAATATTTTGTCATTTTTTTCAAAAAAGCAAAGGGGTTAGGTCATTGAAATTTTTGAGGAAAAAATTTTTTTCGCACTAGCCGCAAAAAACAAACACTCGAATTGAAGCCAATATGTTTATCTATCGAACGCAAAAGAAATCAAGTCGATATCTTGAAAACTAAGCAAGTTATGACCAAAAAGTTAACCAGTTCTACTACTGCCTCTTTCCGGTCACTTTTTAGTAGAACTGGTTACCATTTTGGTCATAACTTGCTTAGTTTTCAAGATATCGACTCGGTTTCTTTTGCGTTGAGTAGATAAATATATTGGCTTTCATTCGAATATTTTTTAATTCCGAATTTAAGAAAAAATATTTTGTCATTTTTTTCAAAAAAGCAAAGGGGTTAGGTCATTGAAATTTTTGAGGAAAATTTTTTTTCGCACTAGCCGCAAAAAACAAACACTCGAAATGAAGCCAATACGTTTATCTATCGAACGCAAAAGAAATCGAGTCGATATCTTGAAAACTAACCAAGTTATGACCAAAAAGTTAACCAGTTCTACTACTGCCTCTTTCCGGTCACTTTTTAGTAGAACTGGTTACCATTTTGGTCATAACTTGCTTAGTTTTCAAGATATCGACTTGGTTTCTTTTGCGTTGAGTAGATAAATATATTGGCTTTCATACGAATTTTTTTTAATTCCGAATTTAAGAAAAAAATATTTTGTCATTTTTTTCAAAAAAGCAAAGGGGTTAGGTCATTGAAATTTTTGAGGAAAAAATTTTTTTCGCACTAGCCGCAAAAAACAAACACTCGAATTGAAGCCAATATGTTTATCTATCGAACGCAAAAGAAATCAAGTCGATATCTTGAAAACTAAGCAAGTTATGACCAAAAAGTTAACCAGTTCTACTACTGCCTCTTTCCGGTCACTTTTTAGTAGAACTGGTTACCATTTTGGTCATAACTTGCTTAGTTTTCAAGATATCGACTCGGTTTCTTTTGCGTTGAGTAGATAAATATATTGGCTTTCATTCGAATATTTTTTAATTCCGAATTTAAGAAAAAATATTTTGTCATTTTTTTCAAAAAAGCAAAGGGGTTAGTTAGGTCATTGAAATTTTTGAGGAAAAAATTTTTTTCGCACTAGCCGCAAAAAACAAACACTCGAATTGAAGCCAATATGTTTATCTATCGAACGCAAAAGAAATCAAGTCGATATCTTGAAAACTAAGCAAGTTATGACCAAAAAGTTAACCAGTTCTACTACTGCCTCTTTCCGGTCACTTTTTAGTAGAACTGGTTACCATTTTGGTCATAACTTGCTTAGTTTTCAAGATATCGACTCGGTTTCTTTTGCGTTGAGTAGATAAATATATTGGCTTTCATTCGAATATTTTTTAATTGCGGAAATAAGAAAAAAATATTTTGTCATTTTTTTCAAAAAAGCAAAGGGGTTAGGTCATTGAAATTTTTGAGGAAAAAATTTTTTTCGCACTAGCCGCAAAAAACAAACACTCGAATTGAAGCCAATATGTTTATCTATCGAACGCAAAAGAAATCAAGTCGATATCTTGAAAACTAAGCAAGTTATGACCAAAAAGTTAACCAGTTCTACTACTGCCTCTTTCCGGTCACTTTTTAGTAGAACTGGTTACCATTTTGGTCATAACTTGCTTAGTTTTCAAGATATCGACTCGGTTTCTTTTGCGTTGAGTAGATAAATATATTGGCTTTCATTCGAATATTTTTTAATTCCGAATTTAAGAAAAAATATTTTGTCATTTTTTTCAAAAAAGCAAAGGGGTTAGTTAGGTCATTGAAATTTTTGAGGAAAATTTTTTTTCGCACTAGCCGCAAAAAACAAACACTCGAAATGAAGCCAATACGTTTATCTATCGAACGCAAAAGAAATCGAGTCGATATCTTGAAAACTAACCAAGTTATGACCAAAAAGTTAACCAGTTCTACTACTGCCTCTTTCCGGTCACTTTTTAGTAGAACTGGTTACCATTTTGATCATAACTTGCTTAGTTTTCAAGATATCGACTCGGTTTCTTTTGCGTTGAGTAGATAAATATATTGGCTTTCATTCGAATATTTTTTAATTGCGGAAATAAGAAAAAAATATTTTGTCATTTTTTTCAAAAAAGCAAAGGGGTTAGGTCATTGAAATTTTTGAGGAAAAAATTTTTTTCGCACTAGCCGCAAAAAACAAACACTCGAATTGAAGCCAATATGTTTATCTATCGAACGCAAAAGAAATCAAGTCGATATCTTGAAAACTAAGCAAGTTATGACCAAAAAGTTAACCAGTTCTACTACTGCCTCTTTCCGGTCACTTTTTAGTAGAACTGGTTACCATTTTGGTCATAACTTGCTTAGTTTTCAAGATATCGACTCGGTTTCTTTTGCGTTGAGTAGATAAATATATTGGCTTTCATTCGAATATTTTTTAATTCCGAATTTAAGAAAAAATATTTTGTCATTTTTTTCAAAAAAGCAAAGGGGTTAGGTCATTGAAATTTTTGAGGAAAATTTTTTTTCGCACTAGCCGCAAAAAACAAACACTCGAAATGAAGCCAATACGTTTATCTATCGAACGCAAAAGAAATCGAGTCGATATCTTGAAAACTAACCAAGTTATGACCAAAAAGTTAACCAGTTCTACTACTGCCTCTTTCCGGTCACTTTTTAGTAGAACTGGTTACCATTTTGGTCATAACTTGCTTAGTTTTCAAGATATCGACTTGGTTTCTTTTGCGTTGAGTAGATAAATATATTGGCTTTCATACGAATTTTTTTTAATTCCGAATTTAAGAAAAAATATTTTGTCATTTTTTTCAAAAAAGCAAAGGGGTTAGGTCATTGAAATTTTTGAGGAAAAAATTTTTTTCGCACTAGCCGCAAAAAACAAACACTCGAATTGAAGCTAATACGTTTATCTATCGAACGCAAAAGAAATCAAGTCGATATCTTGAAAACTAAGCAAGTTATGACCAAAAAGTTAACCAGTTCTACTACTGCCTCTTTCCGGTCACTTTTTAGTAGAACTGGTTACCATTTTGGTCATAACTTGCTTAGTTTTCAAGATATCGACTCGGTTTCTTTTGCGTTGAGTAGATAAATATATTGGCTTTCATTCGAATATTTTTTAATTCCGAATTAAAGAAAATATATATTGTCATTTTTTTCAAAAAAGCAAAGGGGTTAGGTCATTGAAATTTTTGAGGAAAAAATTTTTTTCGCACTAGCCGCAAAAAACAAACACTCGAATTGAAGCCAATACGTTTATCTATCGAACGCAAAAGAAATCAAGTCGGTATCTTGAAAACTAAGCAAGTTATGACCAAAAAGTTAACCAGTTCTACTACTGCCTCTTTCCGGTCACTTTTTAGTAGAACTGGTTAACTTTTTGGTCATAACTTGCTTAGTTTTCAAGATACCGACTTGATTTCTTTTGCGTTCGATAGATAAACGTATTGGCTTCAATTCGAGTGTTTGTTTTTTGCGGCTAGTGCGAAAAAAATTTTTTCCTCAAAAATTTCAATGACCTAACCCCTTTGCTTTTTTGAAAAAAATGACAATATATATTTTCTTTAATTCGGAATTAAAAAATATTCGAATGAAAGCCAATATATTTATCTACTCAACGCAAAAGAAACCGAGTCGATATCTTGAAAACTAAGCAAGTTATGACCAAAATGGTAACCAGTTCTACTAAAAAGTGACCGGAAAGAGGCAGTAGTAGAACTGGTTAACTTTTTGGTCATAACTTGCTTAGTTTTCAAGATATCGACTTGATTTCTTTTGCGTTCGATAGATAAACGTATTAGCTTCAATTCGAGTGTTTGTTTTTTGCGGCTAGTGCGAAAAAAATTTTTTCCTCAAAAATTTCAATGACCTAACCCCTTTGCTTTTTTGAAAAAAATGACAAAATATTTTTTCTTAAATTCGGAATTAAAAAAAATTCGTATGAAAGCCAATATATTTATCTACTCAACGCAAAAGAAACCAAGTCGATATCTTGAAAACTAAGCAAGTTATGACCAAAATGGTAACCAGTTCTACTAAAAAGTGACCGGAAAGAGGCAGTAGTAGAACTGGTTAACTTTTTGGTCATAACTTGCTTAGTTTTCAAGATATCGACTTGATTTCTTTTGCGTTCGATAGATAAACGTATTGGCTTCAATTCGAGTGTTTGTTTTTTGAGGCTAGTGCGAAAAAAATTTTTTCCTCAAAAATTTCAATGACCTAACCCCTTTGCTTTTTTGAAAAAAATGACAAAATATTTTTTTCTTATTTTCGCAATTAAAAAATATTCGAATGAAAGCCAATATATTTATCTACTCAACGCAAAAGAAACCGAGTCGATATCTTGAAAACTAAGCAAGTTATGACCAAAATGGTAACCAGTTCTACTAAAAAGTGACCGGAAAGAGGCAGTAGTAGAACTGGTTAACTTTTTGGTCATAACTTGCTTAGTTTTCAAGATATCGACTTGATTTCTTTTGCGTTCGATAGATAAACATATTGGCTTCAATTCGAGTGTTTGTTTTTTGCGGCTAGTGCGAAAAAAATTTTTTCCTCAAAAATTTCAATGACCTAACCCCTTTGCTTTTTTGAAAAAAATGACAAAATATTTTTTTCTTATTTTCGCAATTAAAAAATATTCGAATGAAAGCCAATATATTTATCTACTCAACGCAAAAGAAACCGAGTCGATATCTTGAAAACTAAGCAAGTTATGACCGAAATGGTAACCAGTTCTACTAAAAAGTGACCGGAAAGAGGCAGTAGTAGAACTGGTTAACTTTTTGGTCATAACTTGCTTAGTTTTCAAGATATCGACTTGATTTCTTTTGCGTTCGATAGATAAACATATTGGCTTCAATTCGAGTGTTTGTTTTTTGCGGCTAGTGCGAAAAAAATTTTTTCCTCAAAAATTTCAATGACCTAACCCCTTTGCTTTTTTGAAAAAAATGACAAAATATTTTTTTCTTATTTTCGCAATTAAAAAATATTCGAATGAAAGCCAATATATTTATCTACTCAACGCAAAAGAAACCGAGTCGATATCTTGAAAACTAAGCAAGTTATGACCGAAATGGTAACCAGTTCTACTAAAAAGTGACCGGAAAGAGGCAGTAGTAGAACTGGTTAACTTTTTGGTCATAACTTGCTTAGTTTTCAAGATATCGACTTGATTTCTTTTGCGTTCGATAGATAAACATATTGGCTTCAATTCGAGTGTTTGTTTTTTGCGGCTAGTGCGAAAAAAATTTTTTCCTCAAAAATTTCAATGACCTAACCCCTTTGCTTTTTTGAAAAAAATGACAAAATATTTTTTTCTTATTTTCGCAATTAAAAAATATTCGAATGAAAGCCAATATATTTATCTACTCAACGCAAAAGAAACCGAGTCGATATCTCGAAAACTAAGCAAGTTATGACCAAAATGGTAACCAGTTCTACTAAAAAGTGACCGGAAAGAGGCAGTAGTAGAACTGGTTAACTTTTTGGTCATAACTTGCTTAGTTTTCAAGATATCGACTTGATTTCTTTTGCGTTCGATAGATAAACGTATTGGCTTCAATTCGAGTGTTTGTTTTTTGCGGCTAGTGCGAAAAAAATTTTTTCCTCAAAAATTTCAATGACCTAACTAACCCCTTTGCTTTTTTGAAAAAAATGACAAAATATTTTTTCTTAAATTCGGAATTAAAAAATATTCGAATGAAAGCCAATATATTTATCTACTCAACGCAAAAGAAACCGAGTCGATATCTTGAAAACTAAGCAAGTTATGACCAAAATGGTAACCAGTTCTACTAAAAAGTGACCGGAAAGAGGCAGTAGTAGAACTGGTTAACTTTTTGGTCATAACTTGCTTAGTTTTCAAGATATCGACTTGATTTCTTTTGCGTTCGATAGATAAACATATTGGCTTCAATTCGAGTGTTTGTTTTTTGCGGCTAGTGCGAAAAAAATTTTTTCCTCAAAAATTTCAATGACCTAACCCCTTTGCTTTTTTGAAAAAAATGACAAAATATTTTTTTCTTATTTTCGCAATTAAAAAATATTCGAATGAAAGCCAATATATTTATCTACTCAACGCAAAAGAAACCGAGTCGATATCTTGAAAACTAAGCAAGTTATGACCAAAATTGTAACCAGTTCTACTAAAAAGTGACCGGAAAGAGGCAGTAGTAGAACTGGTTAACTTTTTGGTCATAACTTGCTTAGTTTTCAAGATATCGACTTGATTTCTTTTGCGTTCGATAGATAAACATATTGGCTTCAATTCGAGTGTTTGTTTTTTGCGGCTAGTGCGAAAAAAATTTTTTCCTCAAAAATTTCAATGACCTAACCCCTTTGCTTTTTTGAAAAAAATGACAAAATATTTTTTTCTTATTTTCGCAATTAAAAAATATTCGAATGAAAGCCAATATATTTATCTACTCAACGCAAAAGAAACCGAGTCGATATCTTGAAAACTAAGCAAGTTATGACCAAAATTGTAACCAGTTCTACTAAAAAGTGACCGGAAAGAGGCAGTAGTAGAACTGGTTAACTTTTTGGTCATAACTTGCTTAGTTTTCAAGATATCGACTTGATTTCTTTTGCGTTCGATAGATAGACATATTGGCTTCAATTCGAGTGTTTGTTTTTTGCGGCTAGTGCGAAAAAAATTTTTTCCTCAAAAATTTCAATGACCTAACCCCTTTGCTTTTTTGAAAAAAATGACAAAATATTTTTTCTTTAATTCGGAATTAAAAAATATTCGAATGAAAGCCAATATATTTGTCTACTCAACGCAAAAGAAACCGAGTCGATATCTTGAAAACTAAGCAAGTTATGACCAAAATGGTAACCAGTTCTACTAAAAAGTGACCGGAAAGAGGCAGTAGTAGAACTGGTTAACTTTTTGGTCATAACTTGCTTAGTTTTCAAGATATCGACTTGATTTCTTTTGCGTTCGATAGATAAACATATTGGCTTCAATTCGAGTGTTTGTTTTTTGCGGCTAGTGCGAAAAAAATTTTTTCCTCAAAAATTTCAATGACCTAACCCCTTTGCTTTTTTGAAAAAAATGACAAAATATTTTTTTCTTATTTTCGCAATTAAAAAATATTCGAATGAAAGCCAATATATTTATCTACTCAACGCAAAAGAAACCGAGTCGATATCTTGAAAACTAAGCAAGTTATGACCAAAATGGTAACCAGTTCTACTAAATAGTGACCGGAAAGAGGCAGTAGTAGAACTGGTTAACTTTTTGGTCATAACTTGCTTAGTTTTCAAGATACCGACTTGATTTCTTTTGCGTTCGATAGATAAACGTATTGGCTTCAATTCGAGTGTTTGTTTTTTGCGGCTAGTGCGAAAAAATTTTTTCCTCAAAAATTTCAATGACCTAACCCCTTTGCTTTTTTGAAAAAAATGACAATATATATTTTCTTTAATTCGGAATTAAAAAATATTCGAATGAAAGCCAATATATTTATCTACTCAACGCAAAAGAAACCGAGTCGATATCTTGAAAACTAAGCAAGTTATGACCAAAATTGTAACCAGTTCTACTAAAAAGTGACCGGAAAGAGGCAGTAGTAGAACTGGTTAACTTTTTGGTCATAACTTGCTTAGTTTTCAAGATATCGACTTGATTTCTTTTGCGTTCGATAGATAGACATATTGGCTTCAATTCGAGTGTTTGTTTTTTGCGGCTAGTGCGAAAAAAATTTTTTCCTCAAAAATTTCAATGACCTAACCCCTTTGCTTTTTTGAAAAAAATGACAAAATATTTTTTCTTTAATTCGGAATTAAAAAATATTCGAATGAAAGCCAATATATTTGTCTACTCAACGCAAAAGAAACCGAGTCGATATCTTGAAAACTAAGCAAGTTATGACCAAAATGGTAACCAGTTCTACTAAAAAGTGACCGGAAAGAGGCAGTAGTAGAACTGGTTAACTTTTTGGTCATAACTTGCTTAGTTTTCAAGATACCGACTTGATTTCTTTTGCGTTCGATAGATAAACGTATTGGCTTCAATTCGAGTGTTTGTTTTTTGCGGCTAGTGCGAAAAAATTTTTTCCTCAAAAATTTCAATGACCTAACCCCTTTGCTTTTTTGAAAAAAATGACAATATATATTTTCTTTAATTCGGAATTAAAAAATATTCGAATGAAAGCCAATATATTTATCTACTCAACGCAAAAGAAACCGAGTCGATATCTTGAAAACTAAGCAAGTTATGACCAAAATTGTAACCAGTTCTACTAAAAAGTGACCGGAAAGAGGCAGTAGTAGAACTGGTTAACTTTTTGGTCATAACTTGCTTAGTTTTCAAGATATCGACTTGATTTCTTTTGCGTTCGATAGATAGACATATTGGCTTCAATTCGAGTGTTTGTTTTTTGCGGCTAGTGCGAAAAAAATTTTTTCCTCAAAAATTTCAATGACCTAACCCCTTTGCTTTTTTGAAAAAAATGACAAAATATTTTTTCTTTAATTCGGAATTAAAAAATATTCGAATGAAAGCCAATATATTTGTCTACTCAACGCAAAAGAAACCGAGTCGATATCTTGAAAACTAAGCAAGTTATGACCAAAATGGTAACCAGTTCTACTAAAAAGTGACCGGAAAGAGGCAGTAGTAGAACTGGTTAACTTTTTGGTCATAACTTGCTTAGTTTTCAAGATATCGACTTGATTTCTTTTGCGTTCGATAGATAAACATATTGGCTTCAATTCGAGTGTTTGTTTTTTGCGGCTAGTGCGAAAAAAATTTTTTCCTCAAAAATTTCAATGACCTAACCCCTTTGCTTTTTTGAAAAAAATGACAAAATATTTTTTCTTTAATTCGGAATTAAAAAATATTCGAATGAAAGCCAATATATTTGTCTACTCAACGCAAAAGAAACCGAGTCGATATCTTGAAAACTAAGCAAGTTATGACCAAAATGGTAACCAGTTCTACTAAAAAGTGACCGGAAAGAGGCAGTAGTAGAACTGGTTAACTTTTTGGTCATAACTTGCTTAGTTTTCAAGATATCGACTTGATTTCTTTTGCGTTCGATAGATAAACATATTGGCTTCAATTCGAGTGTTTGTTTTTTGCGGCTAGTGCGAAAAAAATTTTTTCCTCAAAAATTTCAATGACCTAACCCCTTTGCTTTTTTGAAAAAAATTACAAAATATTTTTTTCTTATTTTCGCAATTAAAAAATATTCGAATGAAAGCCAATATATTTATCTACTCAACGCAAAAGAAACCGAGTCGATATCTTGAAAACTAAGCAAGTTATGACCAAAATGGTAACCAATTCTACTAAAAAGTGACCGGAAAGAGGCAGTAGTAGAACTGGTTAACTTTTTGGTCATAACTTGCTTAGTTTTCAAGATACCGACTTGATTTCTTTTGCGTTCGATAGATAAACGTATTGGCTTCAATTCGAGTGTTTGTTTTTTGCGGCTAGTGCGGAAAAAAATTTTTTCCTCAAAAATTTCAATGACCTAACCCCTTTGCTTTTTTGAAAAAAATGACAATATATATTTTCTTTAATTCGGAATTAAAAAATATTCGAATGAAAGCCAATATATTTATCTACTCAACGCAAAAGAAACCGAGTCGATATCTTGAAAACTAAGCAAGTTATGACCAAAATGGTAACCAGTTCTACTAAAAAGTGACCGGAAAGAGGCAGTAGTAGAACTGGTTAACTTTTTGGTCATAACTTGCTTAGTTTTCAAGATATCGACTTGATTTCTTTTGCGTTCGATAGATAAACATATTGGCTTCAATTCGAGTGTTTGTTTTTTGCGGCTAGTGCGAAAAAAATTTTTTCCTCAAAAATTTCAATGACCTAACCCCTTTGCTTTTTTGAAAAAAATGACAAAATATTTTTTTCTTATTTTCGCAATTAAAAAATATTCGAATGAAAGCCAATATATTTATCTACTCAACGCAAAAGAAACCGAGTCCATATCTTGAAAACTAAGCAAGTTATGACCAAAATGGTAACCAGTTCTACTAAAAAGTGACCGGAAAGAGGCAGTAGTAGAACTGGTTAACTTTTTGGTCATAACTTGCTTAGTTTTCAAGATATCGACTTGATTTCTTTTGCGTTCGATAGATAAACATATTGGCTTCAATTCGAGTGTTTGTTTTTTGCGGCTAGTGCGAAAAAAATTTTTTCCTCAAAAATTTCAATGACCTAACCCCTTTGCTTTTTTGAAAAAAATGACAATATATATTTTCTTTAATTCGGAATTAAAAAATATTCGAATGAAAGCCAATATATTTATCTACTCAACGCAAAAGAAACCGAGTCGATATCTTGAAAACTAAGCAAGTTATGACCAAAATGGTAACCAGTTCTACTAAAAAGTGACCGGAAAGAGGCAGTAGTAGAACTGGTTAACTTTTTGGTCATAACTTGCTTAGTTTTCAAGATACCGACTTGATTTCTTTTGCGTTCGATAGATAAACATATTGGCTTCAATTCGAGTGTTTGTTTTTTGCGGCTAGTGCGAAAAAAATTTTTTCCTCAAAAATTTCAATGACCTAACCCCTTTGCTTTTTTGAAAAAAATGACAAAATATTTTTTCTTTAATTCGGAATTAAAAAATATTCGAATGAAAGCCAATATATTTATCTACTCAACGCAAAAGAAACCGAGTCGATATCTTGAAAACTAAGCAAGTTATGACCAAAATGGTAACCAGTTCTACTAAAAAGTGACCGGAAAGAGGCAGTAGTAGAACTGGTTAACTTTTTTGTCATAACTTGCTTAGTTTTCAAGATATCGACTTGATTTCTTTTGCGTTCGATAGATAAACGTATTGGCTTCAATTCGAGTGTTTGTTTTTTGCGGCTAGTGCGAAAAAAATTTTTTCCTCAAAAATTTCAATGACCTAACCCCTTTGCTTTTTTGAAAAAAATTACAAAATATTTTTTTCTTATTTTCGCAATTAAAAAATATTCGAATGAAAGCCAATATATTTATCTACTCAACGCAAAAGAAACCGAGTCGATATCTTGAAAACTAAGCAAGTTATGACCAAAATGGTAACCAGTTCTACTAAAAAGTGACCGGAAAGAGGCAGTAGTAGAACTGGTTAACTTTTTTGTCATAACTTGCTTAGTTTTCAAGATATCGACTTGATTTCTTTTGCGTTCGATAGATAAACGTATTGGCTTCAATTCGAGTGTTTGTTTTTTGCGGCTAGTGCGAAAAAAATTTTTTCCTCAAAAATTTCAATGACCTAACCCCTTTGCTTTTTTGAAAAAAATTACAAAATATTTTTTTCTTATTTTCGCAATTAAAAAATATTCGAATGAAAGCCAATATATTTATCTACTCAACGCAAAAGAAACCGAGTCGATATCTTGAAAACTAAGCAAGTTATGACCAAAATGGTAACCAGTTCTACTAAAAAGTGACCGGAAAGAGGCAGTAGTAGAACTGGTTAACTTTTTTGTCATAACTTGCTTAGTTTTCAAGATATCGACTTGATTTCTTTTGCGTTCGATAGATAAACGTATTGGCTTCAATTCGAGTGTTTGTTTTTTGCGGCTAGTGCGAAAAAAATTTTTTCCTCAAAAATTTCAATGACCTAACCCCTTTGCTTTTTTGAAAAAAATTACAAAATATTTTTTTCTTATTTTCGCAATTAAAAAATATTCGAATGAAAGCCAATATATTTATCTACTCAACGCAAAAGAAACCGAGTCGATATCTTGAAAACTAAGCAAGTTATGACCAAAATGGTAACCAGTTCTACTAAAAAGTGACCGGAAAGAGGCAGTAGTAGAACTGGTTAACTTTTTGGTCATAACTTGCTTAGTTTTCAAGATATCGACTTGATTTCTTTTGCGTTCGATAGATAAACGTATTGGCTTTAATTCGAGTGTTTGTTTTTGCGGCTGGTGCGAAAAAAAATGTTTTCCTCAAAAGTTTCAATGACATAACCCCTTTGCTTTTTTGAAAAAAATGACAAAATATTTTTTTTCTTATTTTCGCAATTAAAAAATATTCGAATGAAAGCCAATGTATTTATCTACTCAACGCAAAAGAAACCGAGTCGATATCTTGAAAACTAAGCAAGTTATGACCAAAATGGTAACCAGTTCTACTAAAAAGTGACCGGAAAGAGGCAGTAGTAGAACTGGTTAACTTTTTGGTCATAACTTGCTTAGTTTTCAAGATATCGACTTTATTTCTTTTGCGTTCGATAGATAAACGTATTGGCTTTAATTCGAGTGTTTGTTTTTGCGGCTGGTGCGAAAAAAAAATGTTTTCCTCAAAAGTTTCAATGACATAACCCCTTTGCTTTTTTGAAAAAAATGACAAAATATTTTTTTTCTTATTTTCGCAATTAAAAAATATTCGAATGAAAGCCAATATATTTACCTACTCAACGCAAAAGAAACCGAGTCGATATCTTGAAAACTAAGCAAGTTATGACCAAAATTGTAACCAGTTCTACTAAAAAGTGACCGGAAAGAGGCAGTAGTAGAACTGGTTAACTTTTTGGTCATAACTTGCTTAGTTTTCAAGATATCGACTTGATTTCTTTTGCGTTCGATAGATAAACGTATTGGCTTTAATTCGAGTGTTTGTTTTTGCGGCTGGTGCGAAAAAAAATGTTTTCCTCAAAAGTTTCAATGACATAACCCCTTTGCTTTTTTGAAAAAAATGACAAAATATTTTTTTTCTTATTTTCGCAATTAAAAAATATTGGAATGAAAGCCAATGTATTTATCTACTCAACGCAAAAGAAACCGAGTCGATATCTTGAAAACTAAGCAAGTTATGACCAAAATGGTAACCAGTTCTACTAAAAAGTGACCGGAAAGAGGCAGTAGTAGAACTGGTTAACTTTTTGGTCATAACTTGCTTAGTTTTCAAGATATCGACTTGATTTCTTTTGCGTTCGATAGATAAACGTATTGGCTTTAATTCGAGTGTTTGTTTTTGCGGCTGGTGCGAAAAAAAATGTTTTCCTCAAAAGTTTCAATGACATAACCCCTTTGCTTTTTTGAAAAAAATGACAAAATATTTTTTCTTAAATTCGGAATTAAAAAATATTCGAATGAAAGCCAATATATTTATCTACTCAACGCAAAAGAAACCAACTCGATATCTTGAAAACTAAGCAAGTTATGACCAAAATGGTAACCAGTTCTACTAAAAAGTGACCGGAAAGAGGCAGTAGTAGAACTGGTTAACTTTTTGCTCATAACTTGCTTAGTTTTCAAGATATCGACTTGATTTCTTTTGCGTTCGATAGATAAACGTATTGGCTTCAATTCGAGTGTTTGTTTTTTGCGGCTAGTGCGAAAAAAATTTTTTCCTCAAAAATTTCAATGACCCTTTGCTTTTTTGGAAAAAAAATGACAAAATATTTTTTCTTATTTCCGCAATTAAAAAAATTTCGACTGACCTTCGTAGACTAGTAGGTAGTGTACTAGACTCGTAGTGCGAAGGTCCCAGGTGCAAATCCTGCCGCAGAACTTTGGCAGTTTGTGTCTGATAATGAAATGGAGCACACAACCAGCCTTCACTGGCTTAAATGTATGTCGTATGACATGGGCTTATCACACCCGTCCAATCAACCTAACCTAACCTAACCTAACCTAAAAAAAATTCGAATGAAAGCCAATACGTGTTTATCTATCCAACGCAAAAGAAACCAAGTCGATATCTTGAAAACTAAGCAAGTTATGACCAAATTGGTGATCAGTTCTTCTAAAAAGTGGCCGAAAAGAGGCAGTAGTAGAACTGGTTACAACCGGCGAAGTTCACTTTTGATAAAGTGATAAAGATAAATGAACTACATATAAAATACTCAGAATTTAGCGCTATTTATGACGGAATCATTATTAGAAGTAAAGCCTGATTCTCTGCGAATAGTGTGAAGAAGATGTATCATTTCATTAGTTTCAAAAGTAAAATTGAAATTATCTTTTTAGAAACAACAATTTCAAGAATAATGAAAACATTCGTCCATTTTATACCTTAATTTGAATTTTTTAAACATATGTAAATACTATCAACTTGGTTACTAATCAATTAAAAAATTTATATTAAAACAAAAAGAGCTGACATTGAATGTCCTTTCTGAAATAAAACTTGTGGTAGGAAATGTTGTTGGTAAATTAAAAAGCCAAGGTATTTCTTTATAAACTACAGTGTGGTAGTGTTGAATCTTTATTGCCTAACTTTGTGCAACAAACCAACTCTTGCAGTATTTTCATTCCAAGCAAGCGACTCACCCTCATGAACCCGTTGCTCAAAAGGGTAAGAGTTTTTAAGGCAATCATTTTCTGTATGCTATTTTGAGTAATATGAATATGAAGAAATATACAAATATAAATTCATACTTAATAATCAATTACGTTTTATTTGAAAACAAAATTAAGTGTCATTAGAAAATATTTTGGCAAGTAAATTTTCTGATATGCTGTTAGTAAATTATCAAAAACCCTTAAAAATCTATTCAAATGATAGAACAATTTTTTTTGAAATAAAGAAATTTTTAAGAGCTCCTTAACCAATCGAAGGTACAGCATATCAGATGTTGTCCCTTATCAGATTTCTGCCACTAAGCTGTAAGTGTGACTGATTGAAAAACCATCTCAACTAAACATAGGCCAAACGTTTCTGGTCATAATTTTAAAAGCCTTTCTCGCATAAAATACCGGATTTTTCTTCAGGCGTAAGGATACCCTATTATTGTTATTATGTAATATTTAACTAGTGAAAGCGATAAAAACATACATCGAAAGGCAAAACTCGTTGTAATTTTAAATTTTTTCCTCCCACTTTCGATAAAAATCGTGCTCAATAATTGAAATACGGATAATATAAAATCTAACCTGGAACTCCTAATTTTTAATTGTATTATGAGCGAAGTGGTAAAGGGTTTTGATTATGGAATGCAAGGAATTGGGGCCCAATCAAGGCTAATGTCAAAAAATAATAAATAAAAACATTAAATTAAACTAAAATAATAAATATATTTTTTGTTGTGGATTTAGCCCTTTATATGCCGCCATTTAATTGGTCGCTAAACGAAATCGTCAGTGAAGTTTAAGCAGTTTGAAAACATTCAACCTCGGATGTTTATGCCACATAAATCAAATACAATGTGAGAATTCAATATTGTATATGAATCATAACAAAATACATTATCATAGTAGGTTTTGAATACTTTTACACAAACAACACAACAAACATATATGTATATGCAACGTGAGTCTATTTTATTTTTCACTGACAATTTGGTTTAGCGACCAATGAAATTTTGGCATATGAAGACCTAAAGCCACAACAAGCTATGCATTGTGCAAATGCTGTAATTGTATTAACGATTAGTTGGGGAGAATATCCCGAATAATAAATTTCAATATTAGGTATTCTAAAATTATAAATTTAACAACTGATGTTTGTACTTACAACAGTCATACCATATATTGCACTCAAAAGCAATTATTATATAAAAGCCTCAAAGTAAGCACAAACCTTATATTTTCAAACTATTTTAAGCTTATTTATTAAAAATAATAATAATTTTTTACCTCAAATATCTCTACTATGATTAGTGCAACACAGAGAGATCCATGTTGCATCTTAGACTCAAGCTAGAAGTATTGACTTTTAGTAAAAGTTTTCGAGTTTTTAAAATAATGGAAAATATAAAAAAATTCTACACTTCAATTCAATTCCACAATGCGCAATGAAATTTATAAAAGGTGCTATAGGAAAATATAAATTTTTTTTGTATTATGCACAAATGCAATCAAAACAAATACAAAAAAATCGATTTTCAAATACTCTTCATTCTAATACGAAATATCTTGGGAATTGCTTTTTAACCATAAAAATGTTTATTATTTTCTTTTCATAGAAAACTTACTTTACTTTACTGCCATGATAAAGGCTCGTATTTCTTGAATGTATTTTATTTGACTCTAAAAAAATTTTTTTCTTACATAATTGACTTTTCGAATGAAATTTTAATGGTCCTTGTGCATAACAAACTGTAAAGTGCGATATCATTACCAATTTAATGCCTTTAATTACAAAATAGTTGGGGTTATTTTTTGCATACGATATCTTAACAGACTTTTGTTAGCCTGAAAGTGTTTGTTAACTAATTTGAACTTTACAGTAAAAAAATATTTCTTATAAGGCCATAAAAATAGAAAGATTTGTGTATTGATAACCCCTTAATCAAGTATGTTTCGGGATTAAAAAAGAAAAAAAGAACTTAGTTCTTTTTTTTTAACTCAAGTATGAGTACGTTCTTGAGTCAAGCGTTCCATGACACTCGATACTTTTGACACCGTTTTGGCTTTATTTAAGTACAAATGAGTCTTTTTAGTGCGATAACGGTTATTCGCGTTTAGCATTGTTTTAAATCAAGTCGGGAGTATTTCATACTTTATAGAATTTGACACAATCAAAATTAAAACTTTTTTACTTTCCTCACAAGAGCCACCAGAATCCAAAAGATCGTCTATAACCAAAAGATCAACTAGATGGGACTTCATAGCAGTGAAAGACGAAATAAGCGACCATTAGAAAAGCTATAGCCTGTCTTATACAAGTGGAATAATTTTCGATGATATTTCAGCATAGTATTCAAAGGTTACTTTCACCTAACAAGACTGATTTCAGAATACTAAAAGAATTATTTACCAGAGAGTGCAGTCTTAGAGGCCGACAGTATATTAAGACAAAAAAAAATTATAAAATCTATGAGCTGTACGAGTAGGTCTGCCTGTGAAATATTAAAGAGAACTCTTGAAGAATATTGATGGTTATTAGTGAAATACGTGTATATAATCATTGGATGCAGAAAACTTTTCTTCGCAGTCTAAATCGGTCGCCATGAAAATTACACAAAAGATACTACAGTTCGCCGTATTCTGGGGTCCTCTCCTTAATAATAATAACACTGAATAATCTATAATTAAATGATATTTGGACGAGTTTCAATGGAAGATTACAAGAGTATTCAGAAATTCAGATGAATTTGCATGTATCCCAGCTGGAAAATTAGCTTAAATGTTGAAAAGTTAAGGATACTAAACCATATTTCTTTAAAACCACTAAGAAAATAATATCGTAATATGATGAACTAAAATAACTAGACATCGATCTTCATCATTGTCTAAACTAGAAGTCTTATATATGCGATATATCGATGCAAATAAAATTTCAAGTTTTTTTTTTGGATAAAACTCTATACCAAGATAAGAAAAGGAAAAAGGACATAGTTGTCTTACTGGCCACAAAAGTTTAGGACGTATAGATCCAATCCTAGAAAGAGGTATGTATCTGCTGTTTATCACTCCTAAAATTTTAAACTCATTTTCACTTCATAACTTACTAAAGGTAACATATATAATAAACCAACTACAAATTTCCTATTTTAACCATTTAATTATTTCATATTTTAGAGTAAGAATTCATTCCGGCATAGCCCGTTTTAATTCTCGAGTGGCTCTATTCGATGCAGAAAAATCACAGAATCATAAAACTTCAACAAATAAAACGTGTTGGCAAATATTTTATTATTTAAATCATATACTAATACTAAATGCAATGAAAAAGTAATTTAATTTTTTCTTTATGAAACAAAATCTGATGAAACAATCTACAATATTTAACCAAGAATATTTTGTGCAGCAGCCCCAAAAACCATTTGGCATCAACAGAATGAACTATTTGACATGTACTAAGTTCTCAACAGTATTGAAAAAAGATGTAGTTGTAGATTAGACATATAAATACAATGAATAAAGTGAGATTTTAAGATTTGTATTGTTAGAAACAAACAAAACTCTTTAATATTTACAAATAAAAAATTTACTTTTACAAAGTGTTAAGCATTTGCAATAAATATTTCTTTAATATATGAAAATATTCTTTTCTATTTTTATTTCGCTCCATATTGTACCACCTCAGCTAAATCGCTGTTGATGTTTTATGCTTCCCAAAAATAAGAGGAAAATGAAAAGATACTTTCCTCAGCATGCAACCGACATCTGTTTCCAAAGAAAACAATTTGCAAACATTTCTCATAAGATATTCTGCGATCAAATATTAATTCAATAATCACAACAAAAAACAATTGCATGTTGTTTCACAGATGCTAAAAAATATGTAGAGCTTTTGGACCATAAACTGGACTCGTAAGACAATTGATATTTAAGACATTAATTAAACAACAAAAAAAAAATAAATAAATAAATAAATACATGGAATATCTAAAATACTCTCTGCAACCGAAATATTAAAACAAAGAATATAGACTTTCAAAGCATTTCCTGCGGGGTACCACAGTTTAAACACAAAACCTCTCTACCCTGATACGGAAATTGTTTGCCTTCAAAAATTTTTATTTAATTTTTCATAGACTTTTTCGAAATTCGTGGACTGCAAGGGTATCCTGCAGGATTGTGAAGATTATGTCATAAAAGACGGAGGAGGTTACCTCCCATATAAAGTAGTTCTTAATTATCTTATATTCTGCAGACTATAATAGATCAGATTCCATAAGCACTTACTACAAAAAGTATTAACAGAAAATAACTACTGAAGTTTCCACGAAATGAATTACTGATTATATAAAAATGTTTACAAAGTGTACGGTTGTACAAAAGACATGTGTGGTGCTCAATAATTAGAACAATTAGAATCGGCTAGAAGTAGCATAAGTTCACGACACCTGTAATAAATATCGTGCTAGGTTGATCAAGCCCGAATACTTTATTCATGACACTCAACAAGGGCTGGCAAAGAAGATCCTAATAAAAGCTTTGGAAATGAATATTCTATTCAATTCACTCCAAGAAAAGCAAGCGACTTTGACTCAATACAACGAATAATTATTCATAAGAGAAGTATTTTGTTGTAACCTACTCACAGGATAAGCAGGTGATTATTATTCACATCTTTTTACTAATCCTTATATATAGAACAGAAAACTCTTTTCAAGAGGTACATTGAGATTCCTAGACGTGAAGGTCACTATTAATCGTTAGTACGCAGAAAATTCTTTAAAAAAATTCGATGGCTTTCTATGTAGAACACTTTTGCTTAACGAAGCCATAAACTCTTTGGTGACAACCATAAAAGACACATGAATGGTGAAGGGAAGATAAAGTCAACTACGACAACAACTCTTGTATGTAATATCATGTAGATTGGAACTGAAGTGAAAGTTTTATTAGTCAATTTGAAACAAATAAAAAAAACTTAATGAACATTAACCTACTAATCTAGACTTTTGACTATCTTATCTACGATTGCAAACATCCTTCAGTATTCTTTACAATGTCAAGAAATATACTCGTGGCTTTCAAATGGTCATACCCCTGTTACATGGTCGGATATGAGCGAGCGTAGCACGTAAAATATGTATAAATTTTCTAACTGTATATTTACGGAAAATAAGATGTTTGTTTTCAATTGAGATCCTCTTACATTTTAAGTCACCTCGTGCACTTTGCTGTTAATCAATCACTGTCCCCTATGGCGTGACGTGCTGGTATCACATGTATATCACATTTATACCATATAAATGAATGACAGGGGGCTTCTATAGTATTTCTGATTTTTTTCATGATTTTATTGCTGATTTTTTTTTATAAAAAATGGAAAGAATTTCTTTTTTTTCTCTTTGGTTGTATGCCAAACACAATATATATATCATGCATATTGTTTTCAACATTTCTCCAGCAGCAGATTTCAGGTATAATTCTATGGAGAAAACTAACTATTTTATTATCTGCGAGAGAAGTTAAGACTGTCATGAAGACTTAAGGTCGTTTTTTTTTTTATTAAAATTTCATTATACTTTATACTAAATTATATCTGTATTTATGTACGTTTTATAACAGATGTGGATAATGTGACATAATAAATAATAAGCCAAACAAGAAAACTTGCTGATTTGATTTTTTACAGAATTTGTTTAATTTTGATATTTCAAAGTTCACTGGAGTGAAAAAGCTAGCAGTTTGAGCCCCACGTGACCACTAGTGGTCATTTTTTTCTGCATCAGTAGATCGCGTGCTGACCAGTGGTTATTCCTTAGTTGACAAGCTGGGACCAAAACTTGTTTACTTAGTTTTATTGATTTTTTGCAATTGGTGTGACTTTGTGATATTTATTTTTGATAAACCAAATGTTGTTTTTTTCCCGTTTTTTTTTTTTGATCACCGGCGGTCACGATGTCGCAGAATGTCAAAATACATCTTGGGCCCAAGTGGCCACCATTGGGCATATTCCAATTTTCTATTTTTATCGTTTTATCTTTTTGATTTTTTATATATTTTTTAATTTATTTCTTTTAGAGATTTAATTTAAGATGTCTAGAGAACTTTTAACATGTGATGACATTGCTGCCGAGCTCGAAAAATCGAATGTAGACTAAGTTACAGGATTTTCAGATGATTCATTTGTTGATAATGACTTTGAGCCAGATTCTGAAAGTTTTGATTTACAATTTGATGATGGGGATTTAGATTATAATGATGAAGACGTGGAAATGGACTTAGATGAAGATCCTCACGAAGATGTTCCTCTTGCAAACTTGACAACTAGTCGAACATGGGGCCTGTTGGTGGAGATCGATTGACATTTGTTGAGTCTCCGATGTGTACAGGCGTGAATCCTGATGTTGCTGCAGCTTTAACTGGAAGAACTCCTGCAGATTTTTCAACTATTTTGTATCCGAAGACATGATAAATCCCTTTGTTACAGAAACTAACAGGTTTGGTGCACAACATATTATTGCAGCGAAAACTCCTCTAATACGTCGCAGACAAAAAGGCTATCAAAATGGGTTGGTACCGACCCTTCAGAAATGCGCAAATTTCTTGGAATTATTGTATAGATGGGCCTACTTCAAGTACCACAACAAATGTATTATTGGTCCAGGAACATACTGTATAAAAATCAAATTCCTACATTTATGAGCAGAAACAGATTTGAACTTTTATTGAGCATGTTTCATACTTCTGATAACGAAAGCCAAGCAAATCTGAATGGTCGTCTTCGCAAAATATCTAACGCTCCATTTCGTGGAAGGATATATTTCCGGCAATATATACCTAATAAGCGACATAGATACGGCATTAAAGTTTTTAAACTTTGTCTAGCAGGAGGTTATACCTGGTCATTCAAAGTATATACAGGCAAGGTAAAACAGGACGATACATCAGTTTCAGAGACAGTTGTAACTGAGTTAATGGATGGACTCTTAAGTTTTCTTACCTAAATTTAACTCACTATTTTTTATGCATTGGCAGACCAAATTACAAACTCCAAGTCAAAAAGGTTTACATTCTGAGACCGAACTAATTTTGTTTCAATGGTACATCAATTCATACATCAAAACGTTTCCACTGGTGATCACAATGTCGGCAAATACCACACGACGTATGACCACGGGTGGTCATGATGTCTCATAAAATAAATCCACCAATTACCGCAGGTGGTCACATTGTCCCAAATCGTTAAAGTACAAATGTCCACTGGTGGGGCACGTGGGGCTCAAAGTGCTACAATATTTGGGGTTGCACACTTAAATGCTTAGCGATAGCTCTTGTAGCCGAATAAAAAAAAACAGAATGGAAAAATAAAATAAAACTTTTAACCTTAGTTTTTTGATTAAAGTCACATTGATAAAATTCAAAATAACTATTGATGTATTGATAGTAAAATGAATAATCTTGTGCATTTCAGTTCACGAATAAAGATTTAAGCCCAAAGATAAAAGAAATAGTTAGGCGTTAATGACTTTACCCCAATTTTTTGAGATAGGGTCTCAATAAATTGGTTGAACATATTAATGTCTTGTGCCAACGCTGTCACTTCGCTACAGGTTTTATCCATTACGGTTGATTTGCCTTCTCCACGTATAAGCTGGGCGTCCTCTTCTTTTACTTTCTTGCGGGTTCCAGTCTATGGCATTTCTTGTGATGTCGTTACCTTATTGGATCAATTTGAATATACATATGATGTTTCTAAAGTGAAAAAGTAATTTGAAAAATTGAAAAATTTGCAGGGATCGAAAAGTTTTTTTAATGCATAGCTTCAATTTCTTTCGGGACCTGTGTCAGCAGACAATTTTCATAATTTAGATATTTTGTTATTGAGGTTTCAAGTTTCTTGCGATTCCGATCGAAAGTTAAAAAAAAATTCTTATAACTTCTATGTATATAAAATAAATTGAGGAATGCTTTTTTACAAGTAATTAAAAATTTTTTAGCCTGAAATATAACTCTGATTATTCTGCGCTTGAGAATAGCTTCGATTAAGCTTGAGATATGATCTACATATAAAAAGGATATTAAGGAATCTTTGGTGAATAATTAAAAAAAAAATTATTTTTGAGGAATGTCTATAGGTTTTTAAATTAATGAATTGCTAATTATTTATTTAAGTACTTTCACTTGGACGATTTAAGCTAAAATTTGTTATTGCAAATAAAAAATTTAAAGTCTTGAAACTTTTATTTAGCCAGGCGCAAAAACAAAACTGAATATAACGTCTGTGTTACATTATAAGAAGTAGCAATAGTGAAGGTAAGTTTCATTCCATAATTTAATTCAACCCCTAAAAATTCCATTTACTTGTTTCTGGTTCATCCCTATCTTTGACAAACACTTCTTTCCATGTAAAACAAATATGACCCCTTCTCTGTAAAGCTATTTTAGCTATTTAAATCCCATATGTATAACTTCTAGTTGAAATCACTTTCAAACTAAACACAATTCTTTGAAATGAAACGTGCAGATGAACAGGCAACTTCATACACTCCCTTAGATGCGGAGAGGAACAGAAATAACAAAATCTAAATAAATTAATTTTCCAGTAAATTCTAAGGTAATGCCACTTGAGTTAACTTAATATTGACTATGGTTAACAGTAGTGGGTTGGAAAAATGAAAATGAAATACAGACAATATAAATGGTCAGGATTAAACAGCAGCAATGAACATTGAGCTTTGTGCTGGAATTTCAACCAATGTTTCCTTACGAAATCAGTTAGTGAAATGTAATGTAAAATGATTGTATTTTGCTGAGACTATAGATTTTGATTAGAGCAAATGAAGAAATAAGTTATGGTACTGAGCTTTAATTCATATTTAGTTATTTATGAATTACTTACAAGACATATTAAATAAAATCAAGTTAAAGGAGAAAATCAATCAAATGTTTAAGGTTCTTAATTGTTTAATTACGGATTAATATTTTAGATTTATTAATTCATCTAATTGTTTAGCAAAAAAGGTGAAAACAATAACACTTTCCGTAACACTACCTTAATTAAATTAGGCTAAATAAGCAAGAAATTTCTGCAAATTTTTTAATAAGAAAACAAATAGTCAAATATACTTGTATATTAGTGGTGTAATTACTTTTCGCCATATTTGCAGTAAAAAACAAAGATCAAATAGGTTTTAAGATAATTTTTTGTGATACCGGGAAACTTACGAGGCCAGAAGGTACATTTTTTACCAGTTATTTATTCAGTTCTGATTTAATAAAGGCCTGATTCAAACATTTTGTGATACACGATATATGTGTGTGAAAATTTTTTTATTAGTCCTCTACATATTAAATTTATGTTATTCTCGGCCTGCTGATTTAGACATGACACCTCTCTCAATATATAGTTGGTATATAGTATGTGTAAATGTTACGTAAGATTAGCATTATATATAAAAAATAAGCCGTGAAAGACATGAGTTGGCTTTTTTAATTTGTGTAATTAAACTATATCAAAGTTCTTTTAGATTTCTGCAAGTATTTTTTTTTTTTTTTTGTATTTGCTACGTATATTTTAACCCTATTCTTAAAAAAAAGACATCAATACCAATAAAGTGCATTATATTGAACACACTCGCTTGGAATTTCTGAAAGAATTAAACCTCTTTCCCTGTGTAACAAGACATTTTTAAATATTTTTATATGAAATAAAAATCTATGGTCTTCTTTAGTTTCCATAAATTTAAAGAAAAATTTTAATAAAAAATTTTAATAAATTTAAAGAAAAATTTATTAACACTATTTTTCGACCTTTGTTTAATATATCTTTAGCTTTAGGTCTTTTTATAAAAAAAAATAATTTATTTATTTCAATATTTCGGCGCCTCTTTGGGCGTCTTCTTCAGAAATTTTTTAATTTTTTTTACATATGATTTTTTTTACATATATAAATACATAAACAAATGTAAAAAATCAAATAAAAGTAAAAAAAAAATTAAAAAAAAATTTTAATAAAAAAAATTTCAAAAAATTCAACGACGTATAATTATTAAAAAATAGTCATTATTCAGTATAACGTATACGTCTGCCTACTGCTATATATTCACACTTAAACGTTAGATATTAGAAATATGTTTGTAAAAAGTCGGAAATTTGAGTGAAAAAATAGCTCCCTTAATTATTCAACGAGAAAACTGAAAGAAAAATCATCCATTCCAGCAATGAAACAGTTTATTTAAATATCCTGGATTATAATAACGAAACTGTTTAGCAATACAATGTGAAATTACATTGCTAATTATTATATTTTTTTAAACAAAATGTAAGAAAATTAAGTAAAAATGATGTTGCAGATTTTCTGAAGATTTTTTCAAATAAAATGAAAAATGGAATTGAAAACCAAGCAACAAATGACAATACAATCTTCTTGCGTAAATATAAAATAGAAAACAGATGTCACGAGGCGGAAGATATTGCATTTCCTATACAAATCTATCTTGTCGCATTTCGTTTTCTTTTTATTTTGTATTGATATTAACTGTCTGGTGATATAAGAGCTTAATAATGTGCTTAAAGTACATAAGGCATAATAAATCGATATCGAAAAATTAACTTTCAAACGTCAAAATGTTCACCTCTAGTATAGTTTACGTAGGGGAATGACAGATATGCTTCTTTTTAGCCTAGTCTTATAACAGAAAAAAAATTGGGATGAAGAATTTTATACTATTAATTATTCTTTCGTTTCGCAGAGAAATGTTTTATAAGAGAGCTTACGGTAAATTAATTTAGATTGGAAAAGAAAATCTAACAAGCAAAAATTTAAGGGTTCCATTGATATATTGTAATTTAAATAATATTAAATATTCTATCGAGAAGCATAACTTTCTATAATTCTAATATTCAAAAGAACTATTAGATAATCTGTGCTGCTCTTCTGTTAGTGTAGATTACTTAGCGCTAATCGTTTAATGTGTTGCATTATTTCCAGAGTATCAGCAGATGTATGGTTTCCTCTAGAAGCTTTTCATAAATTTGTTACTGAAAGCATCTTGTAAGAAAATTTAGGAGTTTCTGGAATGAATTAGTTTAATAGAATACTTCAGCATAATTTTTTAAAAATTAGAATAAATGCAATTTCTTCGAAAAGGAGTGGAGTTGAGTAATATGCCCAAAACTAGTAGATCTGCAACAAAAATTATAGACTTTGCACCGCTTCATCGGACCAATTTTAGTGATCGCTGCATCAGACTAAATATGAAAAGAGAGGTGATATTTTAAAATTTGGATGACATTGTACAAATAAAATTTATCTGACTTAGATATTTTTTGATAGAACACAGAAATCAATTTTATGTGCACGACAATGTACAAATCCTTTTCAAAATCGCTATTTGAGAGCGGGAGTGAATTTCGGTTAGAAAACGATGATAACAAAAAAATTTATAAAAAATTTAGTAGAAGCTGAAAGTAGCAGACACGGTATCTCTAAATTACGTACATCCACATAAAGTTAGTTTAAAGAATTATAAAAATTACTAAAAACTTTAAATTTATTTGTAGATTTCTCGCTTTAACAAATCTAACTTGTTTCAAATAGATCGCAAATAAATGTAAACCCAATAAAATAATAATAATTAACAAAAATTTTTGGCATTAATTTCGATTATTTTTTCGCAAAAAAAAATAAATTGTCATCGTTAAAGCAAATTAATGTACATTCACCGTTGTAAGGAATGCACCAACAGTGATTTGTATACTTTAAAATCTAAAGGTAGTGTAAAGAAAAACTTTGTTTTTCAACCTGAAACTTTTAACAAAACGATTAATTTTTTTTTCTTCTTGGTTTTTGTAAGATACCCGTATAATACTTGATTACATGTTTGAAAATAATTTAATATTTTGTTCAACACTTTCTTCACTTTCATATTAAAATGGGTGGAAACGGATTGCAAAAAAACTTGTACACGTATGTACGAATTTGTTTTTGATGAGAAAAGTTGAATGGCCTAAAGAGCCATAGAACTATTAAATTTTTGCATATTGATTTCGAAACAAACAAGTTAAACAGACAAACAAACACCCACTGAAACAAGTATATGTAAAAGGAAAATTTAGCTTTCAAACCCAAGGTACCGCGAGCGCAAGAGATGCCAAATGGTTTTGCTTTCTGCAATCTTCTTCGGAACCTCGACATTTTTGGGAATATGGGGATATTATTTGTGAAAGTATAATAATACCTAATTCATTTAAACAAAATATACAATACTATAATTTATTATATTCAATATCAATTAAAATATGAATGCTTTCAATTATGATTTGGCTAAAGGGTACTGATGATTTGGTTAACGCCAATGAAATGCAAGCATATACTCAGCTAAGCCAACACCAAACAATAAAATATTAAATATCGAAATGGTCAATTTACATATATTGTATTCTGCTTTCACTTTACTTACACAGAGTATATACTACAGCATTTTGCAAGTCCTAAATTACAGGACCATTTGCAGAAGATTGTGAAATTGAAGTTCTTAAAAAATTTTAATCTAATCATAAGCAGAATTCAAAATAACCAGGCATATATTTTCACTTTAAAGTTCATGGAAATGAACAAAATCATTTCTCTCTCAACAAGGATGTACATATGTATAGATTCTTAAGAACTAATGGAATGGTTTTTTCTGCTCGGGATTTGATTTCATTATGAATTACCTGTCTAATTTAAAATATACGATTTATTATATACAAAATACATGGTATTTTAAAAAATAATTTAAAAGGCAAATAATCCGCTTTGCTTTAGCAAAACCCGAAAAATTCGAAAACAATTCCAGGGTTGGCATCCCTAGTTGCTGTTATGAAATGTAAATCCATTCAACTTGTTCAAAACTATAGTCTCATCAACTCCACTTCGGTTTCGTTAACCAGAGACAACAATTACAATTACCTATTGCATTTTATTTGAGGAGTAAGATTAAAAAAATAGATAAAACAAAAACAATTGTTATTGTTGCAAGTATAAATACTTAACGTTTCCATGACTACTTTAATCCAACTGCTAGAGTTGAATAGTACAAGTAGCTACAAGAACATAAAAGTGTCCTAATGGCCTTAATTTTCCATTTCCTTTACGCGTGACTATTTTCAAAAGTAGCTACTTGAGCGATGGAAAGAGAATTTCATGAGAAACTATGGTTATATAAAAACAAAATTTTTATGTTTGTTTGTCCATAAAAATATGGATAAGAGAAGACATAAGTACATATGTATGTAAAAGTGCCAATAAAAATATGGTAATAACCATTGCAAATACATAGATTTGCTTATCATACACTTTCAGCATATATTTTCAGTATACATATATTTCAGTATATGTTTTAGTTTTTGCACATTTATTAGAATATTAATATTTTTACATTCTTCCAGACAAGATTTTTTAGCAAATACAGGAACATTATTCTCTCTCATTATTTGTCTAAGAAGCAACAAAAGTTTTTATAACATTTTGATAACTAATAGAACACAAGTTCATTAATTTAACAAATTCATAAATAATAAAATTAAAAAAAAACTTTTATTTAAACATTTTCAAAATATTTATTTAACCATTTTAATGTTTTTCCTTCGTTCAAGCAACGTTTTCAAACTTTTCATATTTTATCTTTAGAAAACAAAAGTAAAAGTTTGTTAAAATTTTTTAACAACTACTTGTGTTGGTTGCTTAACTTTAATTTTAGAGAAATATTGAGCGTAAATATGAAGCGGCAAAAATTTAATATATAAAGGTAAAATATTAATTTGAAAAAGACTTACTAATTGAAAAACTTATTTGAAGTTGATATTAATTAAAGTGCGATTATTGCTTTAGGTAAAACAATTAGTGCCTGCTTGTCTTTTCAGACTATGTTCTTCGAGAATATCATAATTCTAAAATATAGTCCAAGTATTTTACTATAATAACCCAACAGTTTAATAAGTAAATAGAAATTGCTAAAAAATTTAATATAATAATGGGGCAGACTATTTTTTCAATCTCAATGTCCCCCAACTCAAACAATGAATTCATCTGGAACTAGAAAATGTGTTATGTTAAGGAGGAAAGATGGAGTAGTGTCTATAAATCAACTCAATCAGAAATTGACCCAAAACTCTAAAAAGTATCAAGAATATTGCAAAGCGTCATAGTGTGCTACTATTTCGACTTTGGACTCGGTTCCACAAGCGAAAGAAATTGTCAAGGCTTTTTTGGGTCCGTATAAAATGGAAAGGCACAATATCTGTTGGTCACATTTGCGAATATTGTAGGAGATCGCAAAAACAAGTTGAAAATCAGAAATACTTTTATATCAACATTAACTATTAGCCTGGCCTGGACGAAAACAATGTATACATAATTCTAAAAATATCATTTCGCAGCCAATGCACTATGTTGTATAAAGTATTAGTTAATTATTAAAAAGGACTTGGTGTTCTTTACTTGAGCAATATCACTTATATCGGTCTCATAATTTAAAAAATAATACAAAGCTCACTTTATACTGGTGCAGGATATAGCCAAGAAAGATCATTTGCAAGCACAAACGTTCATAGTGCGAAGAGGAGAAAGAAATCAGTGTAATAAAAAAAATTATTGACGCAATAACAAAACTTATGACTTCTTAGTAGAGCAAAACACTGTAAGGTCAAGTCACAAATGAAACAAATAAGAAAACTTCCACCACTGAGTTTCCAAAGGACATATTCGATATAGTAATCATGAAAGTAGCCGGTATCACAAGCGGAAGCATGGGACATGTACAAAATATGAGGGGGATCAGACAGAAAAGCAACTTTGCGATATAAGAGAATAACAGAGCCTGGAAGAGTTGCGGATAGCTAAGAAACGAAGCAATTTGGCTTCGGGTCTCGAACGTTATCACCGTGAGACTAAATTTCTAATTTTGGAATGTGAATAGCATCTGATTAGTTTTGCGACCCATTAAACATCCTGCAAGGCAGTCGTTGATATCATTTGAATATTTGTTCACTTGTTTCTCTTTACCTCTTGGATTATTCAATAATTTATACTTAATATAATTTAAGTTTTACTATCTGAAATCTTACACTATACAAGACTTAGTTCTATTGACGAACAGTATAAATAAGACATTATTCTAAGCGCAAATTTTTCATAAGCAAAAAATGTTATTGCGTCAAACTGTAATATCGATTTTAAAATGTATTCATTATTAAACAGTGAATAAAAATACATTAATTCAAAGTATTGAAAAAATCATCAAACATGTTCTCTCCTTCAACGGGTATTAAAATGTCTATTGGATTTTAAAACAAACAAAAAAGATATAAAACAATTATATATTTGCTAAATTATAGAAATAAATGTCATTATATCTATAATATCAATATAAAATATATGATGTGGTGTACTATTTGCAAATACTATTTCCCAAGAGAAATCATGCATGTCATGATAAAAACATGGATGTTTCAACTTTTAAAACAAACGTACAGAGCTAAAATAGTATGAGAATATCGTAAACTTAAATGAAAAATCTTCTAAAAAAGAAAAATTTAATGCGGTTTTCGAATATTTATAATAAAATGCTTGATTTAGGAACGGATACGATCTTGATTTTAAGCAAAAAGAACGTAGTTCAAGAAAGGTACGGTGATTTGGGGCATAAATTGCTTCGTGCAGGATTTTTTTGTTTATAATTTAAGCGTAACCAGGCAGGATGATTCCTTTTTTACAATCCTGAGAGTTAATTTAACAAAAATCTTAGCATTTAAATTTCTATATTCTTTCTTTTAATTGTTAATATTTTCATAAAACATTTTTTGAATGACATTACAACGGAAGGGCTATATACATATGTATACATATATACGTGTGTAAGTTTTTGTTATTATTATTGTTTGTATGCTCAGAGACTTTCTGTGATTTGTGGCCGGATTCGAATATCGTTTTTTATATGGAAAAGTATGTTCTAGAGGCAGTACTATTTTTGCTACTATGCGATTGGATCTTTATGATAAGGTCGACTTGCAAAAATTGTCGTTAAAAAATTGTAAAACAAAACTTAAAAAAACTTGAACCGTTTCAAAAATAATCTATTAAAATGTATATATAATAACGTTAGTATATGCGTTAGTTACAAATATATTTGGAGTTGGTTTTACGAAGTTGATAATTAAACCTAAAATTTTATCCAATATTTCGACCATTTGAAATCGAACTCTGAAGCATTTCATATTTTTTCTTAATTTACACTGTAGAGGCTGTTTTTAAAGGCGGTGAAAAATTTTTGTTGAACATTTTTGTTGAAAATTTTTATTTTATTACGTTATTTTCCTGTTTTGTTTCAGCTAATCAGGCCTAGTATGTTTTATATGACAATAAATTTACAAAAGTTATTTATTTCATATTTTCCCGACGTTTCGTGAATTTTCTGTTCACTTTATCCAGGGATTCGTAAGATTATATTACACTAATTAATTAATTTCTTAACATTTTAAACATCATCAATATAACAATATGCATGTAATACAACAAAATTTAAAAATTTTTTTTGTTTGTTTATTAAGTCTTGAAACCAAGGGTTTCAATATATCGCCTGGTTATAAGCAAAATATTTTACTTCTTCAGCCGCTACAAGACAAGTTCAATACACAAATGAAATGACTGAGCCTCTTCTTATTTGATTCAAGAATTGCTTAAAGTTCTAATTACGATTTTTATGGAAAATAGAAAGAGCAGATGTAAATTTAGGGCAAGTTTATTGTTTTTGCATAATCTTTAAAAACCTTGAGAAGCTACTCCTCGAACTACAAAAATTTTATGTTGAGCTTTGAACGCACACAGTGTGTAACTCCAGCATAAATTGAAAGATCCCGCTATTACATTTTAAAAGCACTAACTCAATTTTTATGAGAAGGACTTTATATTAACTCCTTTTTTCCTAGGTATGCGATTATACACATTAAATTTATATGGCACGATTCCATCTCCCTTAAAATACTAACAGAATAATACTGTCTATTGCACATCCCTGGCATGCATTAGTATGCACCAAAAATTGTCTAAGAAAATTTAAAAAAAAATTAAAAAAGGAAACAAAAGTGAATAAAAATTTACTTCCTTAAATAAAAAACTAGGTTCTCATGAGTTTTATTTCTGCTATGAGATTTAAAAATTGCAGTTACATCCTTTTCCATTTGAGTTCACGATATAAATATATTAGTGTTGAAGTTTGTGTAAATAGTTATATGAAGAAAATGACAATAAATCCCAATTTGAATGACCAAATGGTACGGTTCAGTAAGTCAGTTGGGTTATATATTACAACAAAATACGTTGTTCAAAACAAATACCAGAGGTGAAGTAAATAAAATTAATTTAAAATTGTAGTCGATTGCTTCTGTAACTGTCGTTTATTATTTTTGATATTCTGATTACAACACACTTGTATCTGCAAAACTAAATGCTCAACTAGTGTGCAATGAATAAACATTCTACCTGATATCTTCATTTAAAAAATAATAATTCTAATAACGTTTAGTAAGAAACATAAAACCATAATTAAGTTTAGGATTTTGCTTTAGTGTTGATTACCTGCTTGATTTTATAGATTCAAACTAAAACATCGTTGGAACATTTACATTGAAAATAAACAATAAAAATATTAAATTTAATATTTTGTTTTAAATAAGAATCTTAGAATGAAATTTTCGTTTAAATTTACAAAATCTCTCTATCAATATTTTAATCCTGTTGAAGATAATAATAATAGTCCGACTTAAATTTTAAAAATAAGTATATACTTCTTATAGAAATTTTCATTAAAAAAATCAATCGTTTAAAATAATATCGGGATGGTTATATATGATGCGTAAGTAGATTTTAAGAAAAAACATTAATGATGAGCCTCTTCTGTGGATAAAAGCTTCGATCTACAAGTAATTAGATGAAGTAATATTGCAATAGCAGTGTTTTTTTTTCGTGATATATGTACCGATTTTGAAAATTTTATGTTTTTGCGAAAGATTGTTCTTCAGAGAAGGTCGCATTTAACCACTATGCAATAAATCCAGTTGGACTATAATTGTTGTGGGTTACTCTACATTAGTGTGAGTTACTCCACAGCCAACTAACGCAAGCTCAGGAAAAACTGGCTGCGTGGGATATCTGGCTGACTATAATTGTGAGGATCCTTAAAGAGACCGTTCTCTAGGGATGCTCATTTTGTCTCACTATTTCTTCGACCCTTTCATTTCATAAACAAGATTAAGGTTTTTTTTTTACAAAAAGCTGACAAATTCATTCAATATTTTAACGTCTCTTTGGGCATCTTCTTCAGGAAAATTGTTTAGTATATGTGACAACAGCAATTGAAAAAAATTTTTTTTAAACTATAAAATAAGATTTAAATTGTTCTTCAAATTCTTTAGATTATTAAAATTCTCTTCCGAAAATTTGGCTTACTTTTTACCTATTGCAAAAATAAATAGAAACTAATCAATCGTATTAAAACGAAAAAGACTGTATTTTATAATGTAATAAAAACAACGTTTTTTTACATTTTCCTCGCAACGTTTCGTCAATTATTTTTTGACTTCTTCAAGGGAATATTAAAAATTAAATAAATTTAAAAATAACTATTGTATCTTTCATAATAGTCTAACAACAACCAAAACCGTTGATTTTATTACATTGTAAAATTCAGGCCCAATTAGCTTAAATAAATAGCTTAAAATATTTAAATTTGATTCACAAATAGCTGTTACTTACTACGTTTATACGCACGTCTTATTTGCAAATAGAACTATTTGCAAATAACTCATTCACTGTTTATACGGGAAATTGCATACAGAACTTGTGTTATTATTAGTGATGCCATGTGACGAAAATATGATTGTTTGGTAAGTAAAACACAAAAAACGTTCATGAAGTGGCAACGTCTTACTTTTTATTTGCAAATAGTGTCGTTATTCACGACTTGTTTAAGTGAGTTAATAAGTTACAATAAAAAAGTTATACGGCAACATTCTTCTTTTTTATTTGCGTATAAACGTAGTAACTGTTAAGTAAATTTGTTCAGTTAATAAATTTTTTCAAATACTTGAGCATAGTCTCAATATAACAAAAGCCATAGAGGCTGGGAAGAAGCGAAATAAATTAAAGTCAGTCTATAGTAAAATTTCTATAGATAAATAAAAGACTAATTTAGTACTATTTATTTGCAAGAGTTATTCTTCAAAATCTATAGGAAATATTAAAAAAATTATAAGCTAGCTATAAACAACAATCTACGACTATTCTGCTAAATATTTTCTATTTATGTCTTCGTAAAGACAAATCACTTTTAAATGTGTCGCTATTAAAACTTTAATGACAAATATATTTTTTTATATTGTGCACATTTCAAAGCTAAATTGATATTCTTCTTAAACAGCATAGACTATAACAATAGAATCTCTTTCAAGTGGCTACAATATTTCCAAATTTGCTGACATCAAAAGATGAAAATAATGGAAGAGAATAAATTTTCTACAGAATACTAAATAATACTTCCAAAAGCTTTTTAAAATAATCAATTTACGAGCAGTTGCAATCAGCCCAAAACAAAGAAAGTGGCCATATTTTATTGCTATTTTCACAATACAACAAACACACTGTCATAAAATATTTTAACTATTTCTTTCAGCAGCATTTTTATATCCTTTCACGCTTGTGAGCAATCATTAGGAACCGAAGCTCTAAGTGAAAATGTACTTTTTTCAAACAATTCGCAAGGGAGATAGAAATTCAATATTAATACAATTGGGATTGAAAACATTGAACATTATGCTTACGAAACTGGGCTCCATGATAAGATTGTGTTGCAAATGGGAGAGTAACTAGATGTTGAAAAATAGTTACATGTTAAATATCGTCGTTAAAAGCCTTACATAAGATGTGAGCATATGCCAACGCTCTCTTTAAAATATATTCGAACCGATCCTTGCGAATAAATGTTTGCTGCAAAATTAACTGAAATTAAGAGCTATATGTTGAGGGCTATTGAAGTAGAAGATCCATATCGCACTAATGCACATGTGTTACTATTTAACATATGTAGTTATTGTCATAGTTATGGCGCAACACGTACAGTCAGAGGCTAAAGTTTAAGATTTATGTTTTAAAGAATAGTAAATATTTTTTTATACATTGTAAGAATGATGTCGTTCTATTTAGCTTCATAAATTATCACAAATCAAAAACAAAGAAATGAAAACAAATGTATTGCTAAATTAAAAAAAGCAGTATATGACCGGATGAAAATTATTTTCATTAGAAAAAAAATTACGTATTAACTTAAAAATGTTAAACGCTGAAACTGATCGTATATGGCCAAAAGCCAAAAATTTTTTCTGCCTTGATTATACTGGCAGACTCTTTTGGCGAATCATTACAAGTAAACACAGCGTTTTTTTCACACATACGCAATAAAACCAAATTTGGTAATTGGGATGGCTATAAACCGTTCACGAGTTGTAAAAGCTACGATTCTTTCACCACAGCATCGACAAGCTTGGCATGTTCAGATAGTTTCGCATTTTGGAGATATCCCAGAAACTAATCGCTTATTTAAAAATTTCAATAATATCAAAAACTATTTTGTAATTAATGTTAAAAATTATTAATCTAAAAATTTAAAATTTTCAACAAGAGGCCTCTCGTTTTACTTATTAATACGTAAACCACGGTAGTTACAGTGTAGTGGTCTGGAAAACTGTAGGTGCCGTACAATGAAATTGTTAGGCCTTGCCGCCAAACTAATGTAACCGACGTACATAATTTTAGATTTTCACTTTTTCATCGCAATCGATAATTCTCCATCAGTAAAATTAATTCTGAAAATTATTTACCCATTGAAAGCGGAATCAGAAAACTACAAAAAATTACAATTACAGTAGGAAGTTCAGTTTAGCTTCTCCTGTAAAATTATGTACATTTACATATGTATGTACATATATCGCACACCCAGTACAAAAGTGACACAACTCAAAATTATAATTTTCTGACACAACTAATAATTTTTATGAATTTCAACTTTATACCAACTCAAACATAAGGAAAGAAAACTGTTCTTTAGCAACAGTTAACAACAATAAAATACACAAATACATATTTTTCTTATAGATAAACAAGTTTAATGATATAAACCCGAAAAATTAAAATTTTGAGTTGAGTCACTTTTGTACTGGGTGTGCGATATGTACATACTTATGTACATATGTATGTGTTTGACACATATGTAAGTACATATGTACATAAATACATACATAGGTATGTATGTATGTATGTACGTTTTTTGCGGTTAAGGCTCGATACATACTGATGTATGGAAGTAGATAATTTTATGGCATAAATACTCACATATGTATTTACATACTCTTATATGTACATACATATGTATGTATGTACGTACATACCCAAATTATTAAATTTATTCACTTTGATGATGATGAATCACATCCATGAATAAATACATACTTATGTACACACATACATAAGTATGTATGTAGGAATATATGTACATACATACATAAGTATGTATGTACATACATACATGCATATGTATGTAGATTTAGCCAGCAACCCATAAAGCCAGGCCAACTCCATATTTTTTTACGTACACAATACTTACATATTTCCTACTTTTTTCTTACTTATTTCTTAATTTACTCACGACACTTCATTTATAATTTTACTCACACTTTATGCACTAAGCGCTGCACTTAATTATTTCAATAATCCAACAAATTTTCAGTAATAAAAAATACTAAATTCTGTTTGATTCAAACTCATCTTCAATTATGTTAATGTTTATGCATTGAAATGCATAAAGAAGTATCATGAAATCAGATAAGGGAGAGCACAAGAGAAATGTGAGTAAAGTAGTATTGAGCAACAAGAATGCAATGAATATACAAAATCAATAAAAGTATGTGACCAAGACATGATGTAGCAAGTTATGAAATTTGTAACTGCATATTAAGTATTAATTAGGGAGGCCAATATTGAAATCCCAATGCCGCAAATTGTGGAATTTTTGGAGATTTTATAATGAATTATGAAGCTTAAACTGGACACATACATATGTACATACATAATTCATCATAACGAAATCAAAGCCCGAGTAGAATATACTATGTAAGTATAATAAATACATAAGTTTATACGTACATATGTTGTATGTAAGTATGTAAAAACATCTGAACATTCTTTCCGTAAATTTTAAAATAAGACTAAATATATTTTTATTAAAAAATAGATATGAAATTCTTCTATAATTCAAGTTCACAATTGTGTGAAAACTTTCTTGCAGCATGATAGTTTCAAGATGATATAAGTATGTACTTATGTACAAAATTTAAACCAATATTTTATATACATTATGTCTAAATACATAAGTATGTATGTATGTACATACTTTGGTTATGAAAAAAAGTTAAACATGAAAACAAGACAATTTACTATTTACAAAAGAATGTATTCATAGCTTATAAATTGCGATTACAATTAGTAATCAACTTAATTACTTTTAAAAAGAATCGTAATGATTAATGATAATCAGTTAAGGATTTATGATAACCGAATGTAATAAAAAAAAACAGTCCGACTATTTTAATGATTATTTTTGATTACTTTTATTGTACTTACTTATTTCGCATTGACTGTCTTTATCAAGTGCTTGTCCATCCAAATTCAATAATTATTATTATAACTATAATTATTATTATTTAATTATTATTATTTTAGTTACTTTTTTTCTTATTAAAATAAAGTTTGTACATACATACATATGTACATAAGTATGTAAGTATGCACTTACATACATACATACATACATACTTATATTATTGTAACCAGAAAAATTCTTTAAATTTGATGATGATTATGAATATTGTTTGTACCGTTAACTTTTTCAATTCTTCTTATTTATATTATTATCATTATTAGGGGAACCAGAAATAAGCATTAAGAACTGATTCCGGAAAACTTTAAAAAATACTCCTAAAATATTCTAATAACAAAGTAACTTCAAATGAATTGTGTGAATTTTTTTATTTAAATACATATGTATGTACTTATGTACTTGTAAAGTTCAATCAAATGAAAATAAAAATAAGACAAATTTAATAATAATACTGCGTGTAATTTTTTAAGTTGTGGCAAAATAACCATATACGGACACCACTACGTGATAAAAGACTAAAAAAAAGACCCGTGTCTCCCAATTTTTCCCAAAGTCATGCACTTTTTTTATGGGCCGCCAAAGATTTGGGGCCTCGGTATCATTTTCGCAAAAAAGTGATCATTTTCTCGGGCTCATATCTTGCAAACCGTTCCGAATTTCGATTTACTCTCTGAGGCAAACTTGTAGCTCTTGTCATAGAGAACAAAAATTGCGAACATATAAAATCAAAAAAACTTCACCTTCCAGATAAAAATCGCAAAAAACTTAAAAAAATTCGATTTTTTAACATTAGCATGTCAACAACATTATTGACAGCTTTGTTAATGTTAACATGCTAATGTTAAAAAATCGAATTTTTTTAAGTTTTTTGCGATTAAATTCAATATTTACAAAAATAAAAACACCTATTAATTAAAATTATCATGACTTAAAACTAATATTTTCATTATGTTATGAACTTATTTCATCATTATACATAATTTTTTTTTTATCGAACTATTTTATTTTTAAGCAAACACAAAATTCGATGTCATTTACTTTGTCTAGGGAAACACCCAGAGTTTTCGATTGGAATCTAACTTGCGCACCTCAGACTACCAGTAATACGAAAAAATTAAGTAATAAGTACATACATACATATGTACATACTTATATAAGTATAATGTAATAGAAAAGGACAATGCTGAAGTAGTAAGTACGTAGGTATGTAAGTAAGTATAAGCAATCTTCTTGAAATCGATGTTTCAAGTTATTTTGTCGAAAAATAATAAGAAAATATGTACTTATGTATGTATATGCCTATTTTTCATCTACATACATATTTAAGTATGTAACTATACTTTTTGAAGTCTTTTGTATTACATGATGCATAAATTAGTACGTCCACACTTATGGTTCCATTTTTATAACCCGCCAAAGTTTATAACTTCGGATATTTTTGTTGAAAATTAGTAACGTTAGCTCATCGGATTTAAATAAAAGTGAAATCGTCAAAAAGCGTTGGACTTTATTTTAAATTTTCCAATTGACTATTGAGTGGATATTTGACTTTTAATTTTTAATTATTATCTGTTATGTAAAGTTACTGATTTAATACTTTGATTTAAAATTAGGAATGCTTTTCAAACATGATTCGGATATAAAGAGCTAATGATTTGGCTAGTGCCAATGAATTGCAGTCATATACATACATATGTACTATATGTATGTACTTACCTAACTGAAATACTTGGCCTTGTTCTGTATAAAAAAATAGTTTTTGTTTTTCATCAGTAATATATTAGGCTAAAAACGACGTTTTTTATAAGCTGCCAAAGCTTCATTTGTTCTTTCTATTATGTATATACATACATATGTATGTATGTATGTATACTTAAGTATGTATTGTCACATTAAAGCACTACTTATGGGCAAAGTTTTTTAGTATCAGATTGGAAAAAAATTCCAATTAGGCTGAATAAAGAAAAACTATCAAATAGAGCCCTAATGTAAACCAATACTTTTAGTTTTAAACAAAGATGTTGCCATGTTATTATGAATCGATGTCACGAGTAGTAAAATCATCTATAACATTCTGAGGTAATTTGAAAATTTCGCCATAAAAATTTATATTTAAAGTTGTAATTTTACAACATATCGAACTCGTTTTTAGATATCGAAAAAAATAATGCCTTGGAAAGGAGTTAGTGTAGATTTAAAAAGTTGATTATCTGATTTTCATAATACTCTTTAATTAAAGTTTGAAAACAAGTACAGATTTTAGTTCTTTGAGATCAGAAACAACCTTTTAAGCAGTAGTTTCTCGTCAATTATGCTTATAGTTCTATATGATTAACACAGCTTTATGCCTCAAGACATATGTATATGTATGTATGTATGTAAATCAGCAACAATTTTTGGAAAAGTTTGAAATATCTTTATACCAAACACTCATTACCCTTAATGAGAAGCCTGATAAAAGAAATCAGAACTAAACAAAAACTCTTTAATCAGTCATGTATTTTATATTCTCACTTTATCATATTCTACATTCGCCGGCCTTATTAGTTTAATTTACATATTTTAAAAATTTTGTAAATCAGTGCTTTTCTCTTTATATTTAATACCTTCTAAATTGTATTTTTCTTAGCCTTATATAAACCGATATTAATTTAAAGAAATTTAAACAGACACACAAATTTTTCAATAATCTTGCAGCTTAAATTCAGATTTATATCAACACGATTTTCAATTTGTTTTGTCAAAGACCTTTTACCTCATTTCGCAAGAAATTGTTGGGAAATTGATTTGAATAAGTCGCTAGCCTTGTGCTTAACAAATGAGAAGCAAGGCACTAGGAAAAACATAAAAATAAATAAATAAAATGTTAAACACTGAACTGAGATGCTCACTTAAACCAGATAAAATGTTTCCATGAACCCTATAAAGTGATATCAATGCGATTATCTGTATGTTGACGTTGGTATTTACATTTTTGCTTCACTCTTTCCAGTATTGTAATTTTCTTATTTCGTTAGAATTTTATTATTAAAACAATGATACTTTTACTTAGATACCCATAAAAACTGGTAATCATTAAGATAACAACAAAAGCTCATCAAATGACTTTTTTATTTATATTTACAATCCTGACAAGAATATACAAATGATTAAGTACGACCACGTGAACATCTACCAAAGTTGAATATATTTTGCTTGGAAAAAAGATTTGGCAAATATATGTATATTTATGTGGCTCTTTATCCTTTTGACAATAACGCATACTCCTTTACTTTTGATTGATTTTGCTGGAAAATTTAACTTCTATTGCACAATTTCCATATCTTTTTTATGCGCACAAAGATTTTAAGAAGATGAAGAAAACAAACAACAACATGCAAAAGTTTTAATATGAGATGTATGTAGATCATTGTAATTATCATCTCCATTACGAAAATCTGCAGGATTGATTTTTAGATCCAATACTTCACTACAATATCTGATACATCGGAGTTATCGAAAACACCATTTTAATTCCAATTAAGACAAGTTTTACGCATCGTGAGACACCGAAATTATGAAATTATTTGATTTTTACAAGGGGGGCACAGCGAATGTGTGTTTAGTGAATGCGAATGGAAATGGCGAATATGTATAAATTTTTACGAAAATAAATACTAAAGTGAATACCAATGCGAAAATTTGCAATATTTTTATTCTGAGAACGAAAAGATTTATTAAATACATACGAATATACGTAGAATGTATGAGTGTTTTATTTAAATTAAGTAATAGAAATTCTAAAAGCTTAAGATCGGTTGCAAAAGTAAAAATATATAAAACACCATAATTGACTTCAATTAAGCTTTTATTTCATTATAATATGTTTGGATATACAATGTTATTGAAATGGCTGCAGTGGATACTTTGAAGTAGTTACCGACCACTTTTTCGCACATTTTAGGCGGTATCTCGGCGATAACTTGACGAAGATTTGTTTTCAAATACTCCAACGTTAAGGGATTATCCACGTAGACACGGTCTTTGTGTTGTGCGGCTGTTGGCGTCATCTTGTTTAAAGCACATATCGTCCAGTTTATAATTTTCTATTGCACGCCAAAAATAACTTGCAATTCACTTTGCACTTTCAAAAAACCACCATCTTATAAAGTCTCTTATAAGATGGTGGTTTTTGCAAAGAGCCAACAACTTACTTAACGACATCTGATATGGTGTACGTAAGGGCCGTTCTGCGAATGACCCGCTAAAACTCAGAATAATGTTATCATTTTATCCACCGTTTTGGTAAAAGTAAGGTGGTTAGTTTCAGGTATTTTTATTTAAAACTTAATGCCTTTAGTCTACAATCTTACAAAAAAATTAATATACTCGCATATGCTCTAATAATAGAATATCAGTTCATCTTGCTATGTGTCTGTGCAAAATATGTTAATTAGACATAACTTCAAACTCCATTTCTTTATATATATGAAAGCTATAATATTTTAAGTCTTACAAACTAAAAATATATTGTCCAGACCAATTCACTTTTGGCGAAGGCATGTTGAGAGACTGGGGTTGCTCACGTAGACAAGTGGCTAGTGTACTGGACTACTAGTCATATCATTGTAGATTCGATTTCTGCCTGTTGATCCTGACCAAACCTACGTTGAGAGACTTCATATATATATTGCTGTCAACTGCATTTCAAATATGTACTAACATCTACCATCATTAACTTCACATTAGCATTTTCAATGCGCACAAAGACAGAGTTTTAGGTCTGAAGTGGAACAGTTGGAAGACGACGTTTTTATCTGACATGTGTATCTTTCCAAATTCAAAAACTTCTTTACACAATTTAAAAAGATTTTTTGGTTTTACTTATTCTTCCGATAAATGAAATTTGCTGACATCCATTTATCTGCGCCTTTACTGTGACAACCAAGGAAAAAAGGTCACTAAATAAAATCGTTAAGAATGCATATTGAGTAAAAATTGTTTAACTTGTTCAATACAAAATGCTTAAATCAATAAAAATATAATAAAAGTGGAAAAGTAATCACTTTCAGCTTATCGAGCATTTTTGTAACAAAAACATGAACGTGATAGCAAATATTACGGATATATTACGTAAAACCAATTACAGCTTTATGTATAAATTTAATATTTATTCACACTTACGAAGTTTCTTGAATTTATATGTGTATCCGGAAGAGGATCTTTTTATAACACTTAATATGAAATTTTTTAAGAAATTTCGTTTTACAAACCTTTAATACTTCATTGCGAACGACAGCAGTAAGTATGTAAATATTATGTAAATAGATGTAACATAATGTAAATAATACTCCCATTCAATTCTTTTTATATAACTTTCACCGCGTCACTTTTTTCACTTTTGCGGCTACCTAAGCGCTACCTAAACGGTGTTCAGAATTATTCCCAGGAAGTTTATATGTTGTAGAAATTTGTTTATTGAGATCTTAGGTAAATTTTTGTAGTTGATTGTTTCCTTGAATTTTGAACGATTTGCTACCTATGGACCTAAACAAGAGAAAAAGGTAAAAAAAATCGATTTTTTTAAGTTTTTTGCGATTTTTATCTGGAAGGTGAAGTTTTTTGATTTTATATGTTCGCAATTTTTGTTCTTTATGACAAGAGCTACAAGTTTGCCTCAGAGAGTAAATCGAAATTCGGAACGGTTTGCAAGATATGAGCCGGAGAAAATGATCACTTTTTTGCGAAAATGATACCGAGGCTCCAAATCTTTGGCGGCCCATAAAAAAAAGTGCATGACTTTGGGAAAAATTGGGAGACACGGGTCTCGTTTTTTAGTCTTTTATCACGTAGTGGTGTCCGTATATGGTTATTTTGCCACGACTTAAAAAATTACACACAGTGTTTTCCAAGCTAGATATATACATTTGTATGTATATAAATCACAAAAATTTATAAAAACCATTTTCCTTTATTCAATTCTAAACATATAAACTACTAATCACCCATATGTTCAGCCTTAAGCGGTTTCATCAAATTTATTTTCTTAGAAGGATTGTATGTCAGAAATCTGTCCGACCTTTTTGGAAGTGGAAAACTTTAAATATAATTTTGCCAAGGAGTTCCTTTCCATAACAAACTTATTTTGCTCCGCCACGATTTTTTACGTAGTCATTCCCAGTTGATGCAAAATAAACACACAAACAATTTTTTTCCAGCATGTGCTAAAACAGTGGCTTTTGAATAAATCATTTTTCATTGTCATTTCACCTTAATATTTGTTTCAGGACTCTGACTTTCTAATGACATGCAAACGTGTCCGGTAGCAATACCATAGATGTAAAAATGTGAGTCTCTTAAACAGCAGAAACTATATAGGGATGCTCAGACTAGAAACCAACTGTGGCCGAAATATAGTTATACAAGATCACCCCAGAAGACCAGATCTGCTCGTTGACTACCGCAGAGTTTGTAAGAACGAGAAGGAGGAAGAAACTGTCAAATACCTACTCTGTCACTAGGTGGTCTAGCTGCCAGCTTATGTAGGGGGAATAACGCAGTGTTTTTCACTGTGCCGTAACTGCTAGGCTGTGCAGAAGTGCGGCTATAACCTCCTCGTGGTGGCCACCGGTAACAGGGACCCAGTACGGTCATGTCTCTGCTGGGTACCTGGCAAATATAGTCGGGCTAAGAGAGAAAACTCTAAATAAACCCCAATCCAAGAGGGAACAGCATATCTCGAGGGATGAATGGCTAGTGGGTTAACTAGTTCCTAATATGCGGACTTGGGATGCACAGGCGAGGTCCCATTTCAATAAATGCCTTACTGCGTTACCGGGGCTCTGGCGTAGTTGACCGTTTTTTCCCCTTTACTCGTGGGAACAAAAATGAATGTACACAAAAAAAATAAAACAAAAAATAACGCAGAGGCACACATACCTCAAAAAAATAAAGAGGCAGAAAAGCCCTCAAATGAAACTGGGGCGGGAGTAACTCCCAGTAAAGAAAAAAATGAAGAGAGGCCAAAGAGACTCAGTGGTGCAGGGAAGAAAAGGCTGGCATATCTAATCAAGAAGGGCCTTAGCAAGGAGGAGGCATACGCCAAGGCCTTGCAACCTATGGCCGTAGACCAGAAACCTGGGGGCATTAAACATGGCCCAAAAAGGCAAAGGTCTGAAGAGGAGACGCCACCTGAATCCTCACTGAAAAAGAGGATAAAGGATGATAAAAAACCATCCACCTCGCAAGCTGCTAAATCAAAGCAGTCAGACAACCCATCGGTGTCCATACAGAGGCGGCCCACTGCCTCATATAAGGACATAACAATGGGAGTCAAGACTGCGGTTCTAGCAAGGGACTATCCAAATACGTCCCTCACAACCCAGCAAATGGACTCCATCCAGAATATGATTCTGGAAAAAATTGTAGCTGGCAAAGATCAGGCCATAAAACCTGCTTTTCTTGGCTGTACTTACAAGGCAGGATACCTAGTCTTGCACTGTAAGGACAGCATGTCAGCTGAGTGGGTGAAAACAAATATCACCGACACATCACCATGGGAGGGAATCTCACTGAATGCCATAGAGGAACATAAGATTCCTCAATCTCGCATTGCAGTGGGATACTTCCCAAACTCGACTACGCTGGAGACGAGCAAGATCTTGGATCTGTTACAGGGACAGAATCAGGGTCTCCTCGTCGAAACGTGGCGTTTATTAAAAAGAGCTGAAAAAGGCTCTCTGGTCACGTTGGTTCTTTCCGTGGACCAAAAATCAGCAGCTAGTGTGACGAAGTCAAAAGGGAAGCTAAACTTCCGGTTTGGCCAAGTTGTACTCAGGCTTAAGGCTGAGAACATAAATGCGGATGCGCTTGTTCAACAGATGGAGGCAGTGGAGTTGGAAGAAGAGGACGAAAGCCCTCCTTCCACATCAGAAACTACAAAATGAGGTGCATCCAGGCAAATCTTCATCATGCTAAGGCTGCATCAGCTGAAATTAGCAGAAGATTTGCTGCTGGCACCATCAACATAGGGCTTATACAAGAGCCCTGGATATCAAGAGGCCGCATACGAGGCCTCAATATACAAAACACTCAGGTAATTTATGACACGCGCGCAGTCAAACCAAGGGCTGCGCTTATCATAAACACCAATATTAATTACTTGCCTCTTACAGAATTTATGGATGGCGACAGTGCAGTGGCGCTAGTCGAGTTGGACTCCAATGGAAACAGGATAGAGGTTGTTATTGCCTCAGCCTACTTCCCGGGGGACACAGACGAAGCACCACCTCTGAAAATAAAGGGACTAATGGATTACTGTAAATGCCATAGGAAAACCCTCATCATTGGCTGTGATGCGAATGCCCACAATACAGTATGGGGAAGCACTGATACAAATAAAAGAGGTGAGTCACTCTTAGAATACTTATTACTTACTAACATGGGGATTGCAAATAGGGGGAATAGCCCAACGTTTTGCAACGCCATCAGAGAAGAGGTTCTCGATCTGACACTTATAACTAACAAATCACTTGATATGATCAGGGATTGGAAGGTCTCTGAAGAGGACTCCATGTCGGATCATAAACACATCCTTTTTGAAGTTAGGGGATTGGTGAAGAGTCAATCGCTCTACAGAAACCCCAGGGCAACAGATTGGATAAAATACTCGCAGGATCTGCAGTCCAGGATCACTGGAAACACATTTTCCATTACATCACCTGAGGAACTGGATGCATCAGTCGAGAGACTAACTGATGCAATCATATCCTCATTTCAAGACAACTGTCCTGTCAGGATAAAATCCTCCACGAAGAGGGTACCTTGGTGGAACAGAAATCTTGGGAAACTGCGAAGAAAGGCAAGACTGGAATTTAACAGAGCCAAACAAACTGGAAATTGGGAAGAGTACAGAGAGGCCCTAACCACTTACAACAAGGAGCTAAGGAAGTCCAAGAGAAAATCATGGAAACTTTTCTGTGAAGATCTTAAGGACGTCCCGGCCACAGCCAGGCTGCACAAAGCACTTTCGAAGGGGGGCACGAACCCGATAAGCACACTGAAGGGGCCAGACGGCACCTATACAGATACTTTCAAAGGGACACTAGAGCTTCTACTTAGAACTCACTTTCCTGATTGCAGGTTTGGAGCTTCGGACGCTGAAACTCCAGCGGCATGGCCGCATGCTCAGCGAAGGGCGACGAACCAGGTCATCAAGAAAATAGTGACCTTTGAGAGGATAAAATGGGCTGTAAATTCTTTCAGACCTTACAAATCACCGGGGCCGGATGGTATCTTTCCGGCCCTGTTGTCAAGAGGTGGTACCATCCTCTATCGGAAGATGGTTAACATATTTCGATCCAGTTTAACAATAGGACATGTCCCAAGGACTTGGAGAGCGGTAGGGGTTATATTCATACCCAAGGGTGGAAACAGACCCCCAGAATCTCCCAAGTCCTACAGACCAATTAGTCTATCATCTTTTATGTTGAAGACGATTGAAAAACTATTGGACCAATACCTCAGGACGGAGGTACTTTCCATGAGACCTCTGCATAGGCTCCAATTTGCCTACCAGAAGGGCAAATCAACTACCACGGCACTGCACAATATTGTTCGGGATATTGAAAAGGCCATGGAATCGAAGGAAATAGCCCTGTGTGCATTCATGGACATTGAGGGTGCCTTCGACAATGCGAACTTCCACGCAATGGAAACAGCACTCATTACTAGAGGAGCTGATCCTGTGATAGTACGATGGGTCAGCTGCATGCTGAACCAAAGGTCGATTAGGGCCTCACTTGGATCCACGGATCTCACAGTCACCGCGGTTAAGGGATGCCCACAGGGCGGAGTATTATCTCCCCTTCTATGGTCTGTATTAGTGGATGACCTGATCGGGCTACTTAACCGGAGGGGACACAGAACCATCGGCTATGCGGACGATATCTCCGTAATAATCAGGGGGAACCATGCAGGGACGATTACGGACCAAATGCAAGACGCCCTAGACAAGATGCATGAATGGTGCACTTCGGAAGGGCTATCTGTTAACCCAGCGAAGACGATCATTGTACCATTTACCAGGAAAAGGGTGATTAATTTACCCAGTCTCTGGATGGGTGGCATCGAGATAGTTCCCAAGGAGAGGGTAAAATATCTGGGTCTCGTCTTGGATATGAAACTCACTTGGGAACCGCACCTCGAGTCAGTACTGGGAAAGGCCACGAGGAGCCTTTGGACAGCGAGGCAACTACTTGGCAGATCCTGGGGTCTGAGCCCCAAAATGACCTTCTGGATATATATCCAGATGGTGAGACCAACCATACTGTACGGGGCTCTGGTATGGTGGAGGAAGACTGAGCAACGGACAACTATATCGAGACTGTGCAGGTTACAAAGACTTGCATGCCTATGCGTCACAGGGGCCATGAAAACAACCCCAACGTTGGGTATGGAAGCTCTTCTGAACCTTGCACCGCTCCATCTGGCTATACAAGAGGAGGCAGCTATAAGGGCAATCTCTATCTACGGAAAAGAGAACCTTAGGGCGGGAAACCTAACTGATCATCTGGCTATCCTCAGGGGAATCGGGGACATACTTGATATGTCTCAGGCGGGCGACCATATGGACCCGGTATACTGTTTCGACAGGAAATACAGGGTCCTCTTCCCCACAAGAGAAGAATGGTGCGCAAACCCAGGATGGCTAAGAGATGGATCGCAAATGTGGTACACGGACGGCTCAAAAACGCTCCAAGGAGTTGGGGCGGGAATAGTGGGGCCTAGAGCACACAGGTCTATAACATTGAGCAAGGATACGACAATTTTCCAAGCGGAACTTTACGCGATACTGGAAACTGTGGAGATCCTATCCGAGAGAGGACACAGGGGAATACGGGTTAAGATATTCTCGGACAGCCAATCGGTTCTTAAGGCCCTGAGAGGCTGTACGTACATGTCCAGATTATTACTGGAATGTCAAAACAGGCTCAATGACCTGGCGACTCATAATCAGATTACTCTGATATGGGTACCAGGGCATCAGGGGCATGCCGGGAATGAGATGGCGGACATCTGTGCGAGAAGAGGGGCTGAGGGGAACTTCATTGGACCCACCCCTTCTTTTGGTTTCAACAAAAGTCTCCTTAAAGGGGAGATTTCGAAATGGACATCGTCCAGGATTGCACAACATTGGAATGACATCAATGGATTATGTCACTCCAAGAAATTCCTACGCTTTGACGCTGGGAGGGCGGATCTGGCTCTAAGACTGGACAGAAAAAGCCTACGGACGCTGGTAGGGGCGCTCACAGGCCACTACACCTGCAAAGCCCACCTATACAGAATGGGCTTATCTGACACGGACATCTGCAGATTTTGCGGTGAAGATGAGGAGTCGATGGAACACTTGATAACAAATTGTGGGGCATTGTGCCACAGGAGACACAGGACTCTACATGCATATACGCTGAGTGAAGAGGATCTGCTAATGCTCCCACTGAAGGAGCTGATCCTATTTGCGAACGTATTAAACTGTTAAGGACAGGGGAAGCACAATAGATCAGCAATGGTCGCAGTGCAAAAGGCTATCCTGGGCCAAACCCCATTTCATTACTTACTTACTTACTCTGTCACTACCTGGCTTTAGCGAGCAAGAGAATTGCACGTATGGGCAGCATAATTGTGACCGAGTTTGCTATTTTATTTGGAAATCGGGAAAGTTTAACATCAAAGCATCCACTCTCAGGCTACACAAAGAGACTAATTCCATCCAAAGTTAGTCGGTAATAATAATAGTCATAATCATGATACGTGGAATCTGGCCTAGTCTTGACTTCCTAATTGATTTTAATATAGAAATTATAACAGTTTAAGACCTTTTCTAATAAAAATATTTATATTTCGAAAATGTATTGAATTCTTGCACTTGGTGCTATTATTGAATGATTAATAAATTTTAATTTATTTAATTATAATTATATTTCAATATTTCGACACACTCTTAGTACCATCGTCATCAAATTTTATTTATTTAATTTGCCGAAATATAATTAGAATTATGTCAAATAGTGACAACTGTTTTATAAAAAGACTTTGTGCTTAAATAATTTAAAATTATAATTAACAAAATATATTAAGTTAAACATATTTAAAAACCGATAAGAAAAAATTTTTTGCAACAAAACTTAATTTCTTATGATGATGTTGTATTGTCATAGAAACTCATTGCGTGTTTCGCTAGAATCAATTTGGTAAATATAATTCTAAAAGAATATTTACTTTGTACGGGCGTGGCACCTTCTAGCCACAATGTTGCATTTTCACCGCAGCTTAATGTATGTGCAAAGTTTCATAAGATTCTGTTAAAGCGAAGAAGTAGTTGAGAAGGAATGTTTGCTTTAAATAGGTGGGACTTCCCACTCTCCTAGTTATAATATTGTGTTGTCACAGATATCGTATATATATTTGCTCCTTATAACTCCTGCAAGGAGCATAAGGCCATACGATAGTACGAATGTAAAATTTTTAAAGTATTTTATTAAATCATTTTGTTTTGCAATACGTATATTAAAAATTTATGCAAATAAAATGAATAATTTCATTGAAAAGGATCTTAACTCACCACACATCCGAATGTTGTTTTACAATTTCAACTGATAATTTTAAATGCATAAATTAAAAATTATACATAATCAGTTGCATGTAAATATAAATTTCAATTTAACATAAATACAACACCGAGTGTCAATAATAACTTTGTGTTCAATAACATTGTTCAGTTATTATTACTATTATTTGAAACCTTGTACACAGGAATACAAACAATTAACAAACATATCCATTTTAACATCATATACAGCAGTCAGGGTTCGTGTTTGGACACCATAAACTCAACATATACTTTTTCATTTTTACATAAGTTTTTACTGAAGAATTTTAGTTTTCGGTATTCCTTTTTTTCTCTACTCACTTTGCAGTTGATAAGAAAAGGCTTCTTTCATTCACATTAATCTATAAATTAATTAAGTCATCCCCTTGTTATATTTCGCTTTCGTATTGCGCTAAAAATATTTCTTTCTTTACTAAATAAGCAGAGGCAAAACTTTTTCTTTTCAATTCGTGCTCGTAATGCTCTTGCATTCCTCTATGACTTAACAAAACGATTGTTCCATGAAAGACAAGAACTAAAACGCGTATGATAAAATTTGATGAATATCCAAATACGTACTCTGGCGATGATGTGGTTAAGAGAGGTGTGGAATGATATAAATTTGCAAACAGCGTTAGAAATGAAAACGTGCTTAGCAAACGCGGTTTTCAAATTTCATATATAAAATGCATCTCATGTCAATGTACATTGTACATTGCGAAAAAATGCATTAAATTATAATTTATTATTAATCGATATCTATTTCAATATGAAATGAATCGCATATTAAGGAAATGCAACATTCTTCGGGAAAAGGTTTTATTTGCTGATTTTATATTTTCTGCAGTTTAATTTTTGTCAAAAAAAAGGGACGCAAGCATAATTTTTTTAAACAACTAGAACTTTGTTAGCGATGCCAGCTCATGTTATTAATTATGATGGAACAAGTAGAATAGATTATAAGCACGAGAATAGAGGGTTTAGTGTTTATAAATATTCTTTTTGAAGTTTCGGAAGGAGTTTGAGAGGAATTTATTCTGCTAAATAATTATGCGACCAATACTAAAATTTTCCTTAGTATGTCACTGAGAAAATCTCACTCTTTAATCAGTCATAAGTAACTGCCAAGACCACACTCGTTGGCTGGCGTCACTGCTAGAACCTGAGTGATCGTAAAGAAATTGTAGGATTTGATATTTTGCCTTGGCAACAGCTACAAAAGATAAGAAGAAGAGAAGTTGTTGTTGCAACCTCTGTTCTCTAGCTGCTTGGTTCTATGGGAGATCTTGTTTTGACATTTATTTGATCGTTTCCTTCATTACTTGGACATTCTCGAGAATGCTAAATAGTATTGGAGATTTTGTGAAAAATTTTTATTTAGGTATTTGCAGCTATAGTTTACAGAGCTTGATAGGAGTATTAAGTTGTAAGTTATAAGTTGCTATTTGGACCTAATGGTGCTCGAGTATTCTCTCGATATGATGTGCGAGCTAATATGCACTTCAAAATTTTGACTTGGACCATTAGTTCTGATTATTTAGAACACTTTTAATGCGCCCTTTAATTTTTTTTAATTAAAAAATATTTTACATAAAATGTAAGAAACATTTCACTATCCATATACATATATACGAGTATTATTTCGGATAATTATTTCAGGAATATCAGAACTAGGTAAATAAGCCTTAAATTTGTAGTTTTAATCAAAATCTTAAAAGGTCCCATCCCAAAGTTAATAGAAGTCAATGGTTGCAATATCTCTTTAATTGATAATGTTAAATAAAATTAAAATAAGTTTGTAGTCTAGGAAATTGCCTACTTTTATAATTTTTTTTTAAATTTAGAGTTATAATGTTAAGGTGTGAAATCTTTTTTTTTGTTGCTGTTAATTAATTATTAGTTGAAATTATTATAATGTAAGCAAGAACCATTATTTCAGCAAAATTTTTACAAATTTGTCATATAAATTTACAAGATTCTTTGTAGGTGCGCAAGTACATAAAATATATACTGATTTAAAAAATTTGGTTACTAGAAATATTATTCTGTTATTTCTGTATGAGAAAACAAGAAGTCTTAACTTTTTTAATAATTTAAAAATACTTTACTTCGTTTAAAAGAAAATTCGCGCAAACGAATCTCTACATATATAAAAATTACGTGTATGTTCGTGATCGCTAAACTCAAAAACTACTGGACCGATTTTGACCAAATTTTATATGCATGCTCTATGGGCTGTAAGGAGTGTTTCTGTGTTAGTTTGAAGTTCTTCCGACAGATGGCGCAATATTTATTTTTTTTGTGTTTTTGCACCGTACCTCAAGAACTACTGCACCGATTTTGTGTTTTGCCCGATAGAGATTAGCGCCATAAGCCTATGCTGTGTTTCGCTGAAGGCGTTGGGTCTTTAATCAGCCCGATACCGGTATTTGAACAATAACTGCTATGTCGATTTAGTGCACCTTTCATTCTTCTTCGAAATATCAATCCACCATGACTTTGCAACGAAACCAGACTTGCAGTGAAAATAAAATTTGAAGGCAAAACAACGTTTGCCCGGGTCAGCTAGTAACCATATAAATGAAGTACATTTGTTTGTAAAAAAAATTAAAATATTATATATTTATCGCTGACTAAATACCATGCGGTGTCGGCTACATTATTTAACTATAATCCTAATCCACATAAATAGTTTTTAATAGGATATGAGCATATAAACAAAAAAGCAAAAGACCGTACGACAGTGGCATATACTTCTGTTATATAACATGTAAAAGCCATTTGGGACACTACTTGCGTGCCAACTGACTCCCATACGCAATCAGAGTGGATGTATCCAAGATCACCAATTTGATTTTGAGAGGAAACAGATTTCTGAATATGATTAAATCTGCTTTCGAAGAAAAAACTATTGGTCTGCTCTATTCAATAACATTACCAGGCTTTTGATAAAGTTGCATACATACGATGAATTAACTAATAGCCATTACTAAGCTACTGGATCAGTCGAAAATTTATTATTAGAGTAGCACTTCGCTGCCAATAGAAGCAAGAGTTCCTCAAGAAAAAATTCTGGGTCCTGTTTTGCACTTGATTTATACCCCCGATACGCCAATAAGCAGTGATATTCATAAATTAACATTTGCTAATATTGCAGCTTTCCATGAAAAGCCGTATAAAGCATCCCGTAACTTGCCAAAATATATTTCGGTGAACGAGCAAAATTGCGTTGCAAAGAGAAATATATTTCCCATTACAAATTAATAACCAATTTAAATCTCACTACATTAGGGTACAAATACATCGGTATTCACCTTGATCGTAGTTTAGCATGGAAATCGCACATGGACGCCACGTTGATGCAAATGAAATTAAAGGCTGCTCAAACTATTTGCCTACTATTGGCCTAAACTGCCAACTTCTTCTATACAACTGCATCCTTTAACCAGCAAGTTGCTATGGAATTTAAATGTGGGGCACTTCATGGGCATCTAGCGTAGAAAAATGCAAAAGTTGTTAAATAAAATCCGTCGTGCGATTACTGTAACACCCTGGTATTTAAATACCTGAACGTTCCATTTGGTTGAACTGTGACAACAAGCATTAAAAAAACCTTATTATCAGCCAAATCTACTAGCCTGCAATATTCTAAAATATAGAGGCCACACTCGGATGTGAAATCAATCACAGAAGGAACTCTAGAAACTAATAGTTTGGATAGTTTTAGATTTAAAACTTGATTACATACTATTAGTACAATTTATATTGAAGAATCAATAATTAATAATAATGATAAGTGAAAAAATTCAAATGTAAGTGAAGAACACTTTTATGTCGAAAATAATAAATTCTTAGAAAAGTTTCTCTGAGCTCAACATACGTGTCTTATTAAAGAAAAAAATTCCGACTTTATGCTAGTTATAGATTTAAAATAAATTGATAAATTAATTTTAGTTTAATTTATATTGAACAGATAATAATTAATAATAATAACAAGTGAAAATATGCAAAAGTAAGTGTAGAACACTTTAATGTTGAAAGTAATAAATACTTAAAAAAGCTTCTTTAAATACAAATTTACATGTCTTCTTACTGACCTTCGTAGACTAGTAGGTAGTGTACTAGACTCGTAGTGCGAAGGTCCCAGGTTCGAATCCTGCCGCAGAACTCTGGCAGTTTGTGTCTGATAATTAAAAGGAGCGCACAACAAGCCTTCACTGGCTTAAGTGTATGTCGTATGACATGGGCTATCACACCCCCTCCAATCAACCTAACCTAACCTAACCTACATGTCTTCTTAAAGAAAAAATCCGACCTTATGCTAGGCCAGATAAACTTTACTACAAATCTGTATACAAATCTTTCCAACTTTCACTTAAATAGTTTGCAAAACTTTCTTTTAGCAATTAATTCCCTCTATTATCACTTTTTCTTCAAGTGCACAATGTCGCACGTACTTGGCCAACATGCCAACATTATTTCAATACATTTTATGTGTTCACAAGGTTTGTATATAAAACGATATGTATGTATGTACGTATATACCTATGTTTGTATGTAGTGCTTTGCTAAAGTTTATCTTATTGCTTCTTTTATTTTTCTTTTAGCCTTAACTCTGAAAATATGAACAACAACAACCAAAAAAAAAATGCTCAAGCGGCGTATGTTAATAACTTTTGCGTCGCGTTTCACACAAATATTTTGAATAATAATTATATTAAGTTAATGTTGTTAGGTATTGTTTGCATATTATTCTTGTTGGTTTTGTCTTGCCTCCAGGGTATTGTTATTATTGTTAGCTTCTCTTTTGCCTGTTTTGTTTTGAAATTCGTTCAATATTGTTTGCCAAAATAACACGTACATACATTTAAGTCTGTGGCCTCTGATACAATACAAGAGAATCGTTTGTTAGAAGAACTCTGCAAGAACTTTAGCTCTAAAGATGATTGTTTAAATTGTATATAAAGTCGTTAATGGTTAACTTGTGCATTATATTTGTGATAAAAAGGTACGTTATGTACTAAAAATAACTTCTAAGTATTTTTTTATTTCTGGCAGTAAGTGAATAACCAACTTAAATGGAGCAATCAGCTACTACAATTACACAATCAATAAGACTTTTCTTCATTTAACTAAGTCTATAAATGGTCTTGGAATATTTATAGATAAAAAATTGAATTTCATTTCAATAACTTAATAATAAAGAAGATTTCAGCATTACTGCGTTTTATCAAAAGATCAACAAAAAAGCTCTGGTATATATACGACAAAGACAAAGACCTACTACAGTTGTCAGACCAATCTTGTAGTCAATACTGTAGTATATAGTTCACAATATCAACTAAATGTAAACTCCATTAAAGCAACTGTCTCCGTGGTCTTAGTTGGGTAAATTTAAGAAAAAATAAATTCTTATGATTATCTTTATGATCACTTCACTCAATTTAAATTTTTTATTTAACATAGTTAACAAAGTGAAACTGTGAAACTACTTGGATTTTCTGCATAAGCACCCAGAGTATTTGGCAGCAATCGAACCCGTGACCTTCGGACTTCTACTGTAGTGCACTAATCTACGAAGGTACCCATCAGTGCTCGTCTAGCTCTTCTAAAGTTTCCAACGCCTGAAAGTCGCAGAGTTATACTCCACATAATATTCCTATTAAGACTATTAAATAGGTCCAAATAGGAAGAATTTCCTCTTATTAGACTTAATTGCAATATACCAAGTCACCCACAAGGTTTTTGAAAGTTTTGTGTAATCCTTAATTTCTCACCAACTACATATATAATGTATTTTTTTAAATAAGGCTTAATTTTCGTTTTAAATAACTTAATTTATGAACTCATTTTATATTAAGTCATGTTCATTATATGGTTTTTATTAAGGTCTGTAAGAAGCAACACTTCGTTGAAATTGAATGGAACTTAAATAACAGAACAATGGAACAATGCAACAGCAACAACATTTATGTATCTTCTACAACAACTTACTTGGTACTAACAAAAAATTCATACACAAGAGGCATATGGATAATAGAAAGTAGAGAAAGCTTTGGTAGATCATAAAAGCTTCGTTCATAAATAAAAAATAAGACTGCTCTAGATAGAAACTAATAATGTTCGAACAAAACGTACCCCAGTGGTAGACTCTGGTGCTGATAAAGTGTATGATGGTACCGAAATCATATTCATAATCTCTAAGCCAACTATAAAATTTATTTTTCCTACCATTTACAATCATTAAGAATTAACACGTATTATTCCCTAACAGAGTCTGATGAGATTTCAACTCGAGTCGATGAAGAAAAGTCGTGTTAATTAGTTTAACAAAAACTATAAGTTATTACTTGAATTTTTTACTACATGCCCAACGGGCGTTTAATTGTATGAGTGTTGAAAGAATAATAAAATAGACTCACGTTGAGTATAATTGTTTGCTATGTTGTTTGTATAAAAGCATTCCAAGCCTACTATGATTATGTATTTTGTTATGATTCATATACAATATTGAATTCTCATATTGTATTTGATTTGTGTGGCATAAACATCCGAGGTTGAATGTTTTCAAACTGCTTAAATTTCACTGACGATTTGGTTTAGCGACTAATAAAATGTCGTCATATGAAGCGCTAAAACCACAACAAAGAAGCATTTTATTACATTAAATTTTTTAGAATGGTATTGTAAAATACAAATACCAAGCCCAGTTCTTATATTAAAAGCTGCAAGTGTGCAGTAAACTATGACTTCTTTGCAATTCATATACTGACTGTCGTTACGTATGAATAATTTTATTGATCAGTTAAAAATTGCTCATACGTACGCGTTTATTAATATACACAGACATGCCAGTTAGTATTGCTAAGGCTAAAAGGAACGCAATGGCTTTTTTAAATTTCTAACAGCTTAAGTGTAATGATACAATCGTAAAAACGTTTCAAGTATTAAATATTATATTCTATATGATTACGATTTTATGTTAAATAAAAAAGTTTTTAATCCAGGCCTTAAAATATCCAATACATCTACAATATGACAGAACCTTAAAATATGTAGGCAAATTAAGGATAAACATAAATAAAATAGTTCAAAGAAATAAATATTAAATTCACAATATAAAAAAAAAATAATGGGAAAAGAAAAAATTAAGTTTAAACACATTTGTTAGAATGATTTAGTTGTCTTAAATAAACGTACTAAAATACGTATCAAACTTTAAATGTACGACATGTGTGAGTTTTCATTTTTATTAAACATTTACCTTAAAACTAATCCCCTTCCTCTCCCGTATAGTCTTGAACACTTTCACCAATGCAGTCTTTATATCCTTAATAGTAGCTGGTGTCCACATTTATTATATATGGTAGTTGAGAATTGTGGTTTTTGAACAAACAATCATTCATCAGAAACGATGTGTGATCAGGTGATTGTCCACCAAACCAAAACCCGTACACCAAAACCTTTCGAACAAAGAGAGATGTAAATGGAAAATAAGTTGCGTGTTATTTTGTTTAAGTAGAAGTTTTCTAAGCATATTTAAGTTATAATTTTCAAATGGATATAAAATTGATTTTTAATTTTAATTGATATTATATTGATATTTTGATTAATATTATTATGGTTCAAATCTTGAAGTCTACTAATGATTTCTTTTGAGCTCTAATAAAACGCAGGCATAATGACGCAAACATAAAATCACAACCTTTTATCCAGTTAGTTGGGAAAGTATCCTGAATAATTTTGATAAATATTGCTAAAGCTATTGAAGTGAACTCCATTCCCAGATTAATATTTTTAAAGTATTTCAAAAGCGAATAGGCGAAACAAATAACAAATAATTTTTATAATTATCGTAATTTTATTACTCTTTGTTTTGATACAATTACTTTATTACAATCTAGCTAGAGGAATAAGTGATAATCGTGCAAAATACTGTAATATTCAACAATAATAAATTGATGAGGAAACTTCACACGCAGGTATTAATAAAGTATAAAGTGTTGTGTCTAACTTCTAATAACAACTAAGCGAACTCATTAATACGAGTATATGACGATAATTAGCTTCTTATGCCGCTCACAGACAAACTAAACTAAAAACATATATTCGAGACAAGTGTGTCAACATATAAAAAAATAGCTCATCGAATGAACGTAGCCCGAGAAATTTCAAAATTCATATTTTTTTTTTAAGGCCACGTAGTTCATTACAATCGAACTCTACTGGGTATAGTTTCCGACAAACGCGAAAATTCTCTTTTTAATACTAGATTGTGACTCATACGAGTATATATAATTATGATAGAAAATCTAGTATAATATTGAAACAAACAACAAACAAATAAACCTATTTTAAACTTTGAATATGGGAAAGTTAAGGATGTATTTTACACTTCTGATAATGTAAAAATGAAGGAGGGAGGGTATTTTTCAAATTAATAAGTTGCCTAGAAATGAGGTGGCACCTTGATGGTAACAAGGACAAATGTAATATGATGTATGGGTGGTTCTGAATATCTCCTTGCCATTATCTAGTCAAAGCTTCATTAATGTTAGGCATGAAACAAATGACTTGTATTTATGGAAACAAGGACTCATTCACTCACAGGAGTAAACAAATTTTTTAAGAAATAGATATGATCCATGTATAGGAAATTATAGTGATAAGTATTGTACCATGTCAGTACTCGTAATGGCCGAAAGTTTTGGATAGAAACTTGGCCTAGCTTTTACATTTATATTTTTGTGGAATTAAACTCATCTTCTCGTAACTTCTCATAAAAATTCTTTTAACTTAAACCTCTGTTAGGGTTATGTAATATGATGATGAGTGTGTCAGGTTGAAAATCATAGTATTCAGATTTTTCTGCTGACATAGATTTTTCTGGTAACTTATTACATGGATGCGTACGTAAATTTTTTTAGATGTTCTATAAACTCTTAAAAAAAATTTATGGAATGGGCCTACAATCCTTTAAGAGAAAATTTAAATTTAAGAGAAAATTTTGCCGTTCATTCGAAGCACCATAAGTAAAATGTTTTTCTAAGAGTCCTATACATAACACTTTGACTTAGTCGGAACAATATAAACAATTTTGTTCACATATTTTCACCAGAAATTATTTAAAACTCCCGCCAGAGTGGAGGAAATCGGCCTGACACACTACAGTGCCCATAGATAAGAGGCTGTAATTTTTAGATCTTTCCGATTACATTCTAACAAAGACCAACTTAACAGTGGAAGTGCCCAATGATTGAGACAGTGAACATTAAAAAAATGCACTTTTCACACCTTCGAATCTCAGAAAGTTTTCATTGAAAAAGGCTAATCTGTATGCTCGCAGTATCCGTATGTTCTAAGTTTCATAATTGTTAAACAAAGTTGTGAGGGAGTTACAAATATGGGAATTGGCTTAGGGCGCGTTGATACTGCCCTGTTTCTCTTTTATGTCAAAGTTAGAAGCTACAATAAGACAGGATATACACGCATCTCAAAGAGTTACTTTTTCAATGAGTTTATTAAGCTTCACAAATAATAAAGAGTAATAAAAAGTAATAAGGACAGTTACTTTCACCCCCTTTTGTCCACATACGATCTTCATTAAACCGATTTTTTATAAACTTTAGATGTGAAGCGGTAATAAAAAACTTATTAAATGTAACAATATTTTTCACACTCATAAATGATTTATCCTTCTCACCTGGCACTTGGAAATCTATTACTAAAAAAAAAAATATGGATTTATAAAAATTTATAGATTTGTTTAGGTGCGTGCTTTTTTATTGATGGTAATTTCAATAAATTTTATATACAACAATAAATTTTGATGAATCGCAGAAATTTTGTATTTTTAGTGCGATGTAAGCAAAACTTGTATTTATATTTCCATAAATTATTTTAATAAGAAATATTTGTATAAAAAAACGAATTCAATTTGCATGTTAGTCAACCACTTCAAATTGAAAAGAGGAAAACCAAAAAAAAAATAATTATAAACAAAATTTTTTTTCGTCAAGAATTTTAAGTTCTCATTCATGTATTCATATTCATATTCAATACAAATTGTTTCCATCTAATTTATCATAAAATTGAAACTGTTTCAAAGCAATTGATCAGAATGAAAATTAATCTACATACTAGTAATTCAAATACTTCTATTCGTTTTTGTTTAAATGAGCCTGAAACACTTAAAAACATTCAAATTATATTATGGTGTGGTCAGGTACTGTGTATAGAAAAGTCATTTTTATTGAAAATATGGTTTTGACTTTTCACCAGAAGAGGGAGGGTTTATTGAATGTAATTAAATTAATCAGAGCATGCATGTCTGTCTGTATTAAGCGTCAAAGATGTTAGAGAAATACACTAATTTTATTTTGATGCTTTTTTTTAAGGTAACAGCCAGAAGAATTATTTTAATTTTAATTTGTAAGATTTTTCTGAATTAATTGCTATAACTAGACGCTGCAGAACGTGTGGCGAACACACAATAATTAAAGTAAAATAACTAAAGTAATCAAGCACTAAAACATAATGAAATAACTGCTTGAAGAAATTTTGGTAGTAATTTCTACATCCACGATTACTTAACTGAAAATTGCTTTCAGTTTTTCCGTACTTCGTTTCTATATTTCTTGATGATTTTTCTCACATAAGCGCTCCTTGAAATGCAAGATCTATCTGTCATTTAAGTTATTTTACGACAAATATTGGAAGGATGTGAGAAAAATTTTTTCGCTAATAATATTTTGTGAGAAATTTTACACAAGAACTGTCAAAATAATTCTCATTTTATAACGGCGTGATAACATTAATGTTTACGAATATATGTTCTTGATTTTGAAATAACATGAATCCCAATCAGCTGTAGACGTAAACAACAAACTGTCAGCTCAATCACGAATAATAATTCCGCGGGAGTTTTATCCCTTTTTCCCATTCCTCCTACTATGAATAAATATTTCCTATGAAATTCCTCACTTTGTTTGTCCTATTTTTATTAACCGTGTGAATGGGAATAAAATTGAATGGGGAAAAAAGTAGTTCTCTCAATGTCTTTGAATTTAGTTTTTTAATAGAAAGTCCACAGGATGTGGTACACGCTTTTTCCAAATGCTTCCCATACAGAAGAGGCAATTTAATTGAAATATTCTCTCGAGGGTGAAGACCTTTGGCCTTAATGACACATCCATCACAGAAGAAATGCTAGCCTTCCCACAAAATGTTTCTTATATGGATTTGTCCCTAGTTACAACAGAAGAGAAAGAAATAACTATTGAAAACATATCGCCAGCTACCGTGGATGCTGCTAATTGTAGTGGAACTGCAATTATCCAAAGAGACAATTTTTATAGTATTTTATTATTTATGTTTGCACACACAAAACCACAAATTAATTTAAAATAAATAAGCAAAACAATTCAATGATGACTCTTTTTAATTTATTGGTCCAAACGGAATTTATAATTAGATAAATTTTTTTATCGAGAAAAGTACTTTCACATTGAAATAATTTTTACTGACAAATCGAGAAGTGATTATGGAGAATTGTCAAATCACTATTAGAGAAGTTTCAGAGGATGTGGGCATGAAGTGTGTGGTAGCAAAATTTGTTTTAAAATTGCTGAATTTTTAACAAAAACCCATCGTATGGGAATCGCCCAGGAAATGTTGAATGACGTTAACGACGATCCATATTTGCTTAAATAGGTCATAACTGGTGAGGAATTATGGGTATATGGTTATGACATCGAAACAAAAGTCCAATCGTCTCACTGGAACCGACAAGGAGAGCCAAGGCCAAAATCACCGAACAAGAAAAACACGTCTAACTATTATGGCTCTCACAAACAAACTAAACTAACAACATACTTATGTTCGACACAAGTGTGGAAATATAAAAAGGAAAAAATCGAATCCATGTAGCCCGATTAAGGTCTAAATTTATGATGCCACTTCTAAGGACTATAAAACTTTAAGACTTAATTTTAGTGGTCGTAGGTTATCGATTGCGATAAAAAATAAAAAATTAAATCCCAAAATTATAATAAGGACATGACATATTGTTCATTCGCACTGATTTATCGCACGATCATTTAATTTATTGAAAATATTCAAAACTATTTATGGAAGTTACGTAATGTATCAACAAATGGAAATAAATATTGCGTATACGAATGTGTAGAGAAATTTATACAAAATGAATTGAAATTCGCTCTTGCGATATGTTTGTAAGATGGAGTTTGATTATAGCGATCTTCGCGATTTTGTTTCATTATAGACGAAGTTTGTTATAAGCGGAAATATATTTTTGTAATATATAAAAGTAAGGACAATTACATATATTTCTTATTTGTTCGCTATCTTATAATAAAATATTTTATATATCTATTCCCAAATTGTTATTAGTTTTTGGTTGCTTTGTAAAATAATGCTAAATAATTATTTTATCTATTTGAAAAATCAATGCTAAAATTCAAGGTTTTTGTTTTCTTCGTTCTAAACGTAAAAATCTATAAGAATTTTTGTATTTTATCCATAAAAATGAGATTTTTATAAGTAAAAGTTCACTAGAACTAAAGTTTACTGTGACTGCAAAAATTTCTATAAAATATTTGTACAAAATTGATCGAACGGTGCTCTTTATAAAAGAAAATTCGCTATAAATTGCAATAGTTATAAGCAAAATCCATTCCATAAAAGTGTAGTAATTACCTTCGTCCCTGTTAATAAAAACAAATACTGATGGGACTTGAAAATATTATACTATGTAAGATGAATAAATAAAATCTAAAAACTTATCGAAGAAATACTTGCTTAAGTTACACTAACAAGAAGGTATTTCTAATATGGCAAACAATATTTTGTTAATAAGGACCAGTATATACTTCATTTAATGACAAAATACGGGAGTAATGATTCGATTGTCTCACATATTGCTGTAGGTAATACAAACTAGCAACTGCTAAACAAATGAAATATTTTGAACAAAAAAATAAATTAAAAAAAAAATTAAACTTTCAGCTTTACAGGCGAAAGCTCTAATATATTATTTTTGTTATAAGTTGTGGCACTGTACTAAAATTGCTTACGGAACATTTACGGAAGATTTAGAAGAATATCATAGTAAATATAGTATAAGCGGTAAACATACCCTGCGAAAAAAATTTAAGACTTCTCAGAAAAGGCAGTCCTATTGCCCTTCACAAATCAAATAGTGCATTTTTTTAAATTCCTATGAAGTCGAGTAAAAAAAACTTATCATAAATATAAATTATTTTTACAAGTTTTTTTAACTTACTTTTACAAATCTTTAAATCTGTATGAAAATAATACTTCTTCATTCAATAAGTGACAAAATTTCTTTCGCATACAGAAAAACAAATCGTGAATGTTGTGGTATATAAACAAACGTTCTTCAATATAAATTTATTTTCTTTGAAAAAAAAATATATAAAAATCCGCGAATAGTAATGAAAAAAGTGAACATTTTCAATGATAAGCCTATAATAAAAATTATTGGAAATTATAGAAATATGCACTAATTCCGGATCCTTGTCTCAACACTTTCATAACTTTTTTTGGCAACTCTTTCTTTACTGAGAATAATTATGAGAAAGGCAACTTGTTAATAAAATATCACATTAAAAACTGATTGCAATGCTCCACCTTGAGCTCAGCTAAAATCGGCAGGAGTTTTCAAGAAAATCTCCTGGCTCGATTACGGATGGCATTTGGGTTAATGCAGACAAACGATAACGCAACAGATGTCTTGCAAGTTTTTGTACGTGTTACGAATAATGTCCTTGCGACATTGCAAACTAGAACTAATTAAACAAAGAAACTTTTTTTCTCATTCTAAATATGTCGCTTTCAAAAAATTATCCACTACTCGCATTATAGTAATTTCTATGCACGCACGCACGGCACCATCACAATCATACTGAATCTTAAAAGATAAACCAAATTGTTATGAAATGTCTTTTTTTAATTGCTGTTTTCAGAAAAGGTCGCTATGGATATTTTCACTAAAAGTTTTTAATTACTTAGACTTTCAATATAAATTATGAATACTTTCATTATGTGGTCCACCCTTTGTATGCCATTATTTATTGAGATTTAACTTTATAAATTCAGGACTCAAAGTTCAAAAAAATATGTAAAACTTAATTACATTAAATAACATGCATCATACATATTTACTTTGTGAAAACTAAACTGAATACGAAAATTAAATGAAATCAAAAAAGTGATGACAGACATAAAAAAAAGAAAATTAAAGGGTCTTCAATTCAACTGTTTGATTATTAAGCAGTAAGGAAGAATAGGAGAGAAAAAGCTGAATAATGAATTTAATGGAGGAGTCGTAATAGCAAACTTTGGTATTGTTGATTTAAAAAAACGTAAGAAACATTTCGCTTTATATACATATACTATTCTTGTTAAACCCAAAGGAGCGCACAACAATCCTTAACTTGCTTAAGTGTATGTCGTATGACATGGACTATCACACCCCTCCAATCAACCTAACCCAACCTAAGCTAACCTCTTCTAACCTTATCCCTTATGCATAAGTGCCTCAAATAAAATGATGTTCCCAAAAATGATGATGATGGTTACGAATACGCATTTGCCGTCGAAAATAGTATTCATCCGTTCTGCTAATAAATTAGCTGGCTTTACTTTTTCCTTAAGAAAAATAATTGAAAAAAAAAATATTATTAATAGGCACTGAAAAGTTGAGGACTCAAAAAGAGGATAAGCAATTAAAATTACAATTATAAATAATTTTTTAATTTGCAACAAGTTATATTTTATGTTATTAACTAAGAAGGAGCTGCAAGAAAATGTACACTAATATTTTTTTCCAAAAAGTGCTGCTACAATCTTATTTTATTTCCTTACGATATTATTATTCTAAATGGTAGATTTCATTTTGTGAAAAAAGTTTGCAAAATCAACTAAAATTTTTCGTAGAACACATTTAGAATACTTGATAAATACATGTTAGATTCTATCAAGCTCTTTCAAATATCGCACCAAGAATGCATAAGATCACATAACAAGCGTTGCTGTAGAGAGCCTCTCCTGATGGAATAGTCGATGTAAATTACTATTTGTTTACACATGCCACTGTTGGGCGACAAACTCTCTGCACACACACTGTGAATTGAAAATTATTAAATGTCCTCCCTGCTTTCATTAATGAATAACACTGAATAATTTATGAATTGTTAATTTCTGTAACAATATTTTTTTATTGTTTGTAACATTTCATCTTTTGTCAAACATTTTCTTGTATGTAAATGAGCAACGATTTAAATAATTTCTAATTGCATAAATTTAAAGCTTCATAGTTCAGTCGTACGGGTTTATTGTACAATTGTTTACTGCCATTGCGGACAGTCCCCAGTTGGGATTTTAAATACATACTCATGCATATACTATACATTCATATATGTACATAAATGTATTTTTGTCTCACACATACGTATGTACATACACATTTGAATATATGTACATACATATGTATATACTATACAGTTATTTGTTAAAATATGGCATTTGCCATTGTTGTTATGTTTGCTACAAAATTTTATTCATGCTGGCTTAAGTCTTAAGCTCGATTGTGGACAATACGGTTTAGTTAATTCTGAAAGGGCCGCCTGTTCTTAATTATTCAATTAATTGAGTAAGAAAAGGAGTTCTGTATTTTAAACATGTTGCATTTCCCAGCTGGCCAGATAGCAAAATCAGCAAAAAAACATTAATTTCGTTTAATCAAAAGGATCCCCTTCATCAAAGTCTATTTCAATGCCAAGTTTAAAAGAACTCTGTAACGCTCACAAAATACAGAATGTCTTACTATTTTACAATTTCGAATAAATCGCTGTTGGTGGTTTGATTACAACATCAATTTGTTTGTGGTGATTGTTTAGTCGGACATTCATAATAGTCACATTTTGCAAGAAAAGGAAAGGCTACCAAGTCCGTGTAATTATAGTTTTTAAGACATTGATTTTTCCTTCAACCTAAAACAGTGGCTTTGTTAAGTTCTTTTGTAAAATCGATTGAACACACATCTATTATGGAAGCATTTTAATATATAGTGAAATGCATGAACACGTTTCAGACCATCTCACGTAGCAACTAATTGCGAATAACTTATTCCTGAGAAATGGCTCAAACGATCTCGTAGAGGATCAGAGATTTGTATAACTAATGAAGATATTATTACCAGATGTAAAGTATTTAAGGAATAAAAGATATCGTAAAGGAGCATTGTTACATGAAATTGTAAGTACGTAGAGAGTAGGGTGGTTCTGAAAGCCTTGGGCTCTAGTGCAATTGACTCCTTTTATGATCTATACTGCGTTAAAGGCGCTACACTCATCGTTATGGTATTGCGCGAACGTGAATGCCAGATCACAGCAATATTTTCGACATGGAAATGAGTGTAAAAGGAAACTCTCGGAAGCAAAGTGCGCTCTAGAAAATTCAAATGGTTTTCTACATGAGTGAGAGTAACAAGTGAATAAACCCCTATTGATCCTCGATACATAAAGTGCTGAACAAGGAACTTGATAGTTACTGGCAAGAGTATTTATTTTTCTGGTCGATCTCTTTCTTCACACTGCAATTGAGGAAGGGAAACAAGTCTCCTACCCCTTTGTGTTTTTTACGCTCAAAGGATAATAGAACCGTGGCATCCACTATTAGTTATTATATATTAACATAGGTAATGGTAGAAATCATGTTTTAGACCATATACTTCTATATTTTGACATATATATGTTTTTTACCATTTATTTTAATTTGTTTATGTGTGTATGTGTGTAAAACAATTTAGAAATTATTTAATTATTGTCCCATATATTGTAAAAAAAAATTCCTGAAGAAAACGAACAGAAGCCTCGAAGTATTAATAAAATAAATTTGTTTGTTTTTTATAAAAAGACCTAAAACTGGTTTATTAAATAACATATATTCCGAATATGCGATTATGTACATATTAATTTTTCAAATATGACAAAAAAATTTCATTAGTTTTAAAATTTTAATATTTTAAATTTATACAAAATAAACAAATATTTTCAAGATGGTACTTGGTGAGGACCGAAGTATCGATGAATACATTTAAGAAAATAAATTAAATCTATATTCTGACGATAGTACGAGGACTTTTTCAACTTCTCTATTGATTTTTACATGAACCTTCGTTTTAATAAAGAGCTGTGGGTCTCATTGGAACAAATCACGCTTCTCATGGGTAAAAATCAAAGCCCATGAATCTTGCTTTCAGGATGCAAAATTCGATGTATTACGTGAAATATTTGTTTGTTTCATCTTTAAGTAAAATAATAAAGAAAGTGGTTCTCAAAATTTAGTGAAGCTGAAATCGGCCATTAAGGCTTTTGTTGAACATGTCACAAGGTGGTCAAATCTTTCAAGTTAAACTATCCTAAATATGTGTACGCAAATGCATAGTCTTACATGAAAAATTCATTTGCATTCAAACGTTTATTTCTTGATAACTAAACTGAAAAATTTTACGGTTGTTGGCTTAGCAAAAAACAAAATATTAAGTAGCAGATTTAGAGAGTATCTCAAATAACGAATTTGATAAATAAATTGAAAAATCTTCAAAATGTTCTCAAAAAGATTTTTTAGGGCTTTAAAAGCTAACAGAACCATTGGTTTGTGAATTTGTTTAAATTAAATATATGAAAGCTTCCACTATTTTATGGTTTGAAATATATTTTTAAACTTTCCTATAAAAATCTAGACAGCGAAAAGAAAAAAAAAAGAAGTATTTTTTATATATATTTGATATAGGTTTTAGACTAGTCTACTTGTCTGACATTGTACATTAGAGAATATCCCAAAAATTTTCTATTTTACTAAATATTTAATATAACGTAAACCTTTTTTAAAGTTCACTTAAGCAACCATATTGCAATTGGTATATGTATGTATACAAGTATATATCAGCACTGCCATATGACGCTATTCTATTCGAAAGTGATTTCATTTCCTTAGATTGCCTTCTACAAAAGGCAATTACATAGATAAAGGAATAGGACTGTAAAGCTTTGCTATAAGAACATTGCATATTTCTTCATTTATTTATTAAGTCTATGTATTAAAGACACCTTACAGATAGAAATCATAGAAAGAAGTAAAATTTACAATTACTTCTTATAATCATGTTAATGAATTCATATATAAATTATGTTAATCTCATTTATGTGAAGATGTGATATTATACATTATATTGAAATTACAACATAATTTATGGAACGGATTAGCATTAGAAAGCTTTTATGAAATGACTGTACGGTCAGCGTGTGAAAACGGCAAAAAGGACGATGGAGTATGTTGGAATTTATGCTATAATTAAAAAAAACTTCATTTTAGGATTTTGTGCTCTTTCCTAAGAAGTTTGCGCTTACTAAAGAACAATAAATTTCACTTTTTCTCATTTTGAAAAGGAAAAAAAATTTCATTTTTTTGTAGGAACGAAAACGCCTTTAGTTTATTTAATAAGAACACAGAACAGATACTGCTATTTATGAGCTTGATATCGAATAACTATGTACTTTCAACATAAAATGGACATTATGATTTATTGCAGCCTAAATTAATAATATTACAAACATGATGTAGGACTCGAATATTCCCTACGTAAAATAGAGAGTACGACCTTTTTCTATATAGACTGAATGTGATTTATGGGTATATTGTATTGGAAAGCCCACATAACAACACTAAGTATTATATAATTATTTTTTTATTTTCTGATCGTAAAATTCTTTGGACCAGCGTTTAATATATGACGTGCTATTTTGATATGCCTATTAAATAAAAATTTAGTAAGGAAGAGCACCCCAAGTTCGGAAAATTTTTCGATACCAACAATTTTATTATCACATAAAGTTAAATCATCAAAGAAGTCCAGTTTAAATACTTATTTTCTTCTTTTTGCTTTTGTAAAAGTGCAGCCTTGATAAAAATTAAAAATCTTAGTGTCAGTTTTTTCAACTTGTGATTCAGAGTAAAATTTTTCACAAATCCCTTGAGTCATTAAAGTGAAATTTTGAAATCAGTAAAAATTGCAGTTTCGTTTGCGGTTTAAGACGACTACCAAATCTCTAATTTGAAGGTACAAGAACACTTTTTGAGCTGACAACAGAACAAGCGGGCCAACCATTCCTTATAGGCATTTTTAGTCGAAACAGGCCATCCAAAAGTTTTATGGCTTATGACGTGCTTGATCATACTATAAACATAATTACATTATACCCATTCTATATTTAAGCCACTCGCAATTAATAGCATATATTTATAATTACACCGATATCCTATATCAAATGCATGAAGAGGATTAATGCGTTTATTTTTCTGAGTAGAACTATAATGCATTTTTTTAAGTACAACACAATTTGCTTTTAGAACTAATCAGAATGATAAAATGCAACTAAATCACGAAATAGACATTATTTGTTACATTTGAACGTTTTTATACGAAAAAATTTATATTGCTCAATACGTACATAATTAACTTTTCAAATACATTTATTGTAGCTATTGTGTGGTTCAGATGCCTACATTTCATTGATCACTGAACCAATCCATCAAGCAGTTTGGGTAAAATCTCGATAATTCTCAATACCAAATTGCTCAACATTTTTCATAAATTCGTATAAAAAAGTCAATAAGATGATTTGCAATTAAAATATGGTTTAATAGACCTCATAGCCTTTTATTATTTGTGATATAATGAACAAAACTCCAATAATACGAAATTAGGCATTTGAAAATATAGTTTATCCACTATTTTTAATAATATAATATATAACACGAAAGACAATTACCAAGTTTAGCATCGATATGTCGCTTGCACACAGCTACATATTATCCCTCGGGACCGAAGGGAACAAAAAATTTAGAGAACTACCAAAAATTCTTTCAGGAAATCATAGATTTGATTGGTGCTGTGTAAGGCAATTTTTCAGGTTTTATATTACATTGCACATAATAAAGAAAAATATATACAAAATATATTTTAGGCAATAAAATAAATCCATTACTGTTGCCTTCTTTTTCGTTTCTCGATCCAAAATAAGGACATATTAAGAGACGTGCGGGTATTGCATACAGCGATTATGTGCTTGAACGGAAATAAGTTGGTGATTATAACATATGCTTTCGATAATTCTCTATGTTATGTTAAACAAAAGCTTGATAAAGGCTTTACCTTAAAATCGTTGGTGGATCAGCACGGTATCAGGGCCATATCACACATTAAAAATGTTAAAAATGTAAAATAACATCAGCCTGCAGTACAAAACTAAAACCTATATAAAAGGGTGAATTTCCTGATGCGGGGGCTAAGCTATATAAATGGTTCTTTACTTAAATAAACTGACATATTCAATATATTTTAATATCAAAATATTCTTAAGCACTTTTTTGATTTTCAGTGTTCTCATTATCAAACTCAACTAAGGGCAACACTCCGGATTGAGTGAACAGCTCTTGCACGTCTTAGTCCCCTCTACCCCGAGTCTACTTTAAACTAAAAATGTGTTAGTAAATTTATTTTTACATTTTTAAAACAATAAAATATATAATTAACTTAAAAATGAAAAAAAAACACACAATATTCAGAATTATCTATTGTCACCATAAAATTCAAAAAAATATACATTCAGACATGCATGTACTTCGTACGAAACAAGAAAAATGCATGAAAACGTTTTATAAACACAATTTTGATTGAAAATCGCTGCCAATGTGTCACTTTAGCATGTCATTTAATTAAAAAGAAATATTTTCCTCTTTAAATGAGCAAAACTACACATGTTGTATTCAGTTTGGATTTGAATTTAAATTTTTTTGTTTTTAAAATTTATGAAACTTTAGCAAGGTTTGGGTTATTTTAAGCATTTAATTTCATATGCTGATTAAACACAATTTTTTCAAAACAAGAAAAAAAATCAACACCAAACACAAAAAGGCTTGATAAATACCGAAGGGACCCCGCAGCATTAATTTCAATGATTAAAAAATGGTTTACTAAGTTCCGTGGTGGTCGTACCCGCACAAATAATGCCAAGTGTTCAGGTCACTCAAAAAGAGGTCGTCGTGCCAGAATATTCGATAAAATACTTGGAATTATATTAGACGATCGAAGAATAAAAGTGCAGGTGGTGCATGAATATCTGGATATGAAAACGCTATCCGCGCCATTAATTCTATAAGTGCTCACACTAGACCATAAGCTTAACCGTGAGCGCATTATGAAAAGGTATTTTGCGATATTTAAGGGAGTTTTGCTATTAGCAAAACACGGATGTATCACTATATACCAGGCATCAAAGAACAACCAAAACATTTAGGTTTTTTCGGGTGAATGCGTACCAAAAAAGGCTAAGCAACAAGGTTATGTCCACGCGGCATCCTTCATATCGGTAATGGTATAGCGATTACCGGTGAATATTAATCAGAGCTCTTGGAGAGTTTCAATATTGATTTGAAACAAAAATTACCTCATCTAGCGAGGAAAAAAGTACAGATCCATTAATACACTGCACTGGTACACACGTTTCTAGTCACTGTGACAAAAATCCATTAACTGGGTTAGAATTTCTATCCCATACAGTATACTTTCCAGATTTAGCTCCTTGTGCTTATCTCCTGTTTCATAATTTTGAAGAAATGGCTGGCTCGTAAGGAATTCGGATTAAATGAAGAGATCATCATTAAAACAAAAGCCTATTTCATGATGGTCTTGGAAAATAATCAATAAAATGTAAATACTAGAAAGGCCAAATGTATGGAGCTTAAAGGAGACTATGTTGGAAAATATTTTTTGTCCAAGAAGTCAGAGAATTATTAAAACACTCACGAATAAAAATTTTAAAATTTTAAAACAAAGTCGTTTCTTACAAAACGTTAATCTGAAATGTGAAAAAAAAATTGCTGCTTCTATCAAATATTGTCCCCGTGGACCTGACAAACAAAATAGTTTTGGTCCAATCTAATGCAAAGCGGAATAGTTAGTCCGGTACCAGGACATCTGGTATCGACATTCAATAATTGTATATTATTATGTATTACTTTATATGGGAGGTATTCTTCCCTCCAATCAGATTTTCTCAAACATGCGTGCACTTGATGCAAATCAACCCACGTCGATTTCGAAACATCTTCTTTATAGTGATCAATCATATATACGACAATTAGATATTGCTTAGTATGGAGGTACTCTTCACTTTATCCTATTACATACTACTTAAAATTGGACATACCCTTTCAAATAAAAAATTTCAATAGATCCACAAATTTTGAAAAAGTGCACAGTTGTTTGTAATGACTTCAGTTGCTCATATGCGACCATCAATGAATTTTAAACAGTTCAATAACATTCATATTTTTATCTCATAACACTTAAAATTTATCATTGGCACCCAAAAAGCGACAATTTGTGTACAGATTGCAAGAAAAATAACTTATTGTTGTGCTGTTTGTACAAGATGGAGCAAAAGTAATGCCATAACAGAGCTACGTTTTCATTAAAAAAATTTTATTGCAATATTGCTGACATTAATTTGAAATATTAACAATGATCGAGATGGAATATTTTAAAATCTTTCCACAAAATTCGTTGCGACGAACTTCTGCTGACCATTATTTTGTACATCTTCATCTCGTTGATGTTTGTGGATTTTCTCTGATGTCGAAAACAGCACCGATATTCTCACGAGCAATACGATGCCTGCCACTTCTTGCAACATCTGTAATTGTTGGACCACATGGAACACAATGACGAGAAAAACAACAATGAAATTCACGCTGTGTTAAAACAAGAGACTGAAAATTTCTCATATAAGCAGTAACAATAATTCCACGTTCTTGAGATGGGTATCGCTCCATGGTCCGTTGACAACTAATTCTCTATATGTCTACATCATAAATGTCAAAGCATAGTGACACTTGTTGCCATCTGCAAAAATGGCAGCCAATTTAAATTTTGTCTTCACATGGGGCCACCTTGTATAAATGCATTCCAAGCCTACCAGTACTATGATTAACTGTTTGTTAATATTCAAACGCGGCACAATCCTACTAAATTTTAATATTAAGTATAAGTACGTATGTAAGTAAAAACTCCTCTTTTGTTGATACCGAATAAAAAATTAGTACGAAAAAATTTTGAATATATGCAATCGCATCTGGTTGGTTTTTTGATCGTGAAAAAATTTTTGGAAAAAAATTCAAAGAATAGATCTTACGAGGCAAAGGCAGCAAAATAGAATAGAAAAGTTATTAAGTTTTTTGAAATATATTAAAAATTATATGTGTTTCTAAGCTGAAACAAGGATATCATTTCTAATTTTTAGATTACAGGGCCCTTTCCTAAATGAAATTTTTATGTTGAAATCACTACAATATGAAACGAACCCCAACAATTTTTCATATAAATCTTAAACATTAAAAAACGTTCCATCCTACAAAAGGAATTAGAGTCAGGTGAGCTGAGAACTGAAAATGGAAATAGAATCTGCTAAAACTCTGGAGCACCTGTTATTCCAAATCTCCGAAAAGCTTTTGAATAGTTGTCCCCCACATTCATATTCTAACATTATACGCTCCTAGAAGCCAATAAATTTCTATGCAATGACAATTTGTGTCCCTTTATATATAGAATCACAACTTACTAACAAAATTATTCTTGATGTACAAAGCAATCATTTATATTGTATATCATTTCAAAGTGGCTATAATCAAGAAATCATAAAATATAATTATTTTATGTAAAAAATTTTAATTCAAGATTATAAGGGTTTTTTATGTTGAAAACAAAAATTACCATAAATTAAAATTTTTTTATATATACATACGTCTGTGTGAATACATACAAACATATATTAACGAATAAAAATATAATAATAAACATCTAATACTTATTAACATAAATTATAAATATATCTTGGCAGCCTTTCTAAATGCTATTAAATTTATTTTTATATTGTTTTAATGAAGACATTTTTATAAAATTTTCTCTATAAAAACTTGCACAAACGTCTTAATCGAACAGAGCAATAAGAAAATAATCACAATTCAAAAATTATATGGCCAACAGATGTGAAAAAGTTAATTCATTATACGAATACTGTTGTGATATTTAATTTTTTTTTTTTTTTTGCAAAATCACTTGCACGTACATATAAACGATTCGACTAATTTAGCATTTAAAAATCTGTGATAATTATGTAGACGACACTACAGGGTTTAAATTTTATTTAAGTAAGTTTCTTTTTTATTTGTCGATAGATATAATAAACATTGGCAATGAGTTCACACGCACATACGCCCATATGTACATACATATGTACGCATATATCTGTAAATATTTCTATTTAATAGTTTCAAATATATAAAATTTTAAATTAATTTAATCTATTATTTTCCTACAATTTTGGCAAAAGTTTGTTGGACTAGTATTCAATGTTAGTTGATTTGTTACACTCAATTTATGATGACATCTTTTCATCGAAATGGTGTCGACTGGAAGAAAAGAGATTTTGTGGCACAAATCGTATTCGTATTATGTTTACCGCCTTCAGAAGAGGCTGTGCATTAAAGGTCAGACCTTAGAGTAATACGAATGCAATATTTCTATTAAAAAAAAAGTCGAAATAGCATACGCGTAATCAGATGGATTCTAGTATTTAAAAAAAGAAAGGGGACGATGTCCTCTATATGAATCAGTCATCCTTAAAAGACACGATCACTTGACGTTAATATCATTATGTGGCTTACATATTCACCTTTTTGTGTACATTTTAAGCAAGAATAGAAACCTTTGTATGACCTTTTAAGCTAAAGACAACAATTGATCTGGCTGGTGTATCCACAATATACGTGCAACATCGCCCTATTTCTAGTGTCAGCATTGCATTTCGACTTCGATAATTTTTTTCCTAGATTATAGATTAAATCTACGACGCTCGCAATAGAGCTGATTATATCCGCTATAGTTGAAAGTAATTTAATTTATTTATTAGGCCTTTAATTTCGGAAACTAAAAGAGAACGATATACCTTAACACATTTGTGCTTTGCATAAGCTTCATTAACTACAAACAATAACACATCTTCTCTAAACACTTCACGTTTGGTTTAACCTTAAATTTATATTTTAAGTGTCGGCATACATTTTCTAACTTTTTTATGCAGTAAGTTCTATACACTTATAAAAAAAGAAAGGCACTGAATTTAAGTAAAAGATTTTCTGAAAATTAGCTCAAACGTTTCCTTAATTTCAGTAAAATTTTCCTAAAAGTAGGGAAAAAATGGACTTAAAAATAATTCATAATTTCCCACAACGGAAAAACTGTTGCCTTCAAAAATATATTTTCTAGAATTCATCAAATACTTATTATGCTCTAGGAATTTATGTCACAGAAATAAGAAATTGTTATTTTAGTAAAAGAAATTAAATTTAGGAACTGATATATGTACATACTTAGAAATACTAAATGCTTTTTCTTGAATTTTATTTCCTACTTTGGTAAAAGTTTCCTAAAATTGAGGAAAAAAATTTGAAATATATCATACCTCATGACTGGATTTTAGGAAAATCTAGGAAACACAAAATCTTTACTCGCTTCAAAGAATATAAGAACTTCAAACGAGTATAAGTTTGTGGTGTAGGACACTATATGCCCGTTTTTAAATAAAACGCTGATTTTTAGGGACTATGTCCCAATTTTATTGCTTTTTATTTAAGCGCTGTGCGCTCTTGTCTTCACAAAGGTGAGTATCAGACTGTACTACTAATTCTTATCATACCCTATTTTATACTAATTCCTAGCTACGATCTGTTTGGCAAAGCGGCTGATTGATGGTGGCTGAAGATGATTGGCTAATGTTTTGAAGCTGCTGATTGGCGCAGGTGTTGTTCCACGAACTGCAAGTGTTTCTTATTGTGAGAAGAATTATGAGAACATGAATATTCCCAGGCGATTAGCTAATGTTGTGAAGCTGCGGATGGGCGCAGGTGTGGTTTCGCGAACTGTGACTGCTTGTGCCAATGGTGTCGTGATCATACTGCGGTTTGTTCACACACCATTTCAGTGTTGTGGGATTCATGTGCTAACTTATATGTTCATCCTTTCATTTAAATAAAGAATTTCATTGCTTACGAGTATATAGAATGTATCACTGGACAAGTGGGTAAAGTTCTGAACTATTAAATATAGAATTAAGGTTTCGAGCCCATAACAAGGTCAGTTGAAAAAATGAATTTTATATTTCCCTTGTCGTACTGTATATATGAAATATTAAAAATACTATTCCTCTGAAATATTCTCCTTCCCTCAATGAGGAAAGAGTTCATTTAGGAAAATAATTCAGGAAACTCAAGAACTAAAACTTAAGAAAGAGTTACAGAATTCGCGTATAAGTCGTCGTAATTTTTTTGCCTGTTAACGTAAATTTCGTTCATTCGTTCGAGTATTAGTATTGAAAACAACAACTCAGAATTATTAACACACGAAAATGAACGAAATGGACATGAACAGGCAGTTAAAAAATTATGATTTTATTATATACTCCATTCTTGATTAGAATATTGAAAGGTAAACAAAAATCAGCTGATTTATTTCTCTACAATCTATAAGAAATGACACTCTAAGTAAATATGACAGAGTAATAAATTTAACATAAAAAGTGATTTTGTAATCAAGCGTATGAAACATTATAGTAGTGATGACAATATATTATGCTATAAAAACATATTTTAATATATGGAAAGGGAAAAAGAAATGTATTTCAATAACAATAATTTTATTATGTCAATTATATGTATATTGCTGGAACGAATATAAAGTGACTGCAACATCATTTGTCAGTCATATTTTCCATGCATCATTTTGCATAAAACTGCAGTCTTTTTATATGCATTGTGTATCACTGTGTACAGCAGCTGGCACATGGTAACGAATACGAATAGGAAAAGAAGAGATTTATTAGATCCAATAGTAGTTTTCAGTACAGGTTCTACTTTTTACGAAAATAAAAGTTAAATAAATGTCTAGACAGATTACTCTGCCATGGATTCTCCTGATTACTATCACGGACACCGGCAATAATCCGGAATAATCATCGCGATCCTAATATAGGCGGAAAGTTTCCCGAAGAGAACACCCATTTTGATAAAACAATTTTATAATTTTCACGTTTCCTTGAATACTGTATCTATCTGTGGTAATTTGCAAAGCAGACTAAATAGATCAAAGCCAATTCGACAGATGTATGTTCAGCAATATGCCTGCTATCAACTGTCAAAGTTTGAAAGTCCGTATTGAAAGACCTAGTACTATATACACTGAAAACCTATCCGCCTGCAAAATTTCATACAGATTCTTTCAGTCATTTATGCGTAATTGAGTGGGAACTATAGCGATTATAAATTTCTCTCACTTTTCTTAGAACAACAACAAAAACGTAAGTGTATCGCTTCTACAAATTTTGACTTGCTTAAGTAATCTATTGCTTTGAATATGTCGTCTAAATAATCAAAACCATTGATATGTCGTGTGACTTGTTATATGTTCTGCCGCATCTTCATGCAAAAAGTAAATATAATAAAATTTGATGCGCGGTGTGCAAATTTTGACAAAACACACAACTAAGGAAACAGACACACACACATTACACTTACTTTTTAATACATATGGACATGGACACACATTTACACATTTATAACAACATTTAGACATGTGAGCGATATCGGGCATTTGCCAAATTGATTTTTATTGCACATCAGACAGTCTATGTTTCTTCTTTATTTAGTTTTATTTCTTTTTTATACAGCAAAAGTGGCTTAGATTTATTAGCAGCATGCTGAGACATTTTTATGACAATTTGCAAAAGTTTTTTTTTAATTTTTTTGCAACTACTTGTAAAATTATTTTCAAACCTTTTTTAGCATTACTGCAACTATTTGTAAAATTATATAAAAAGTATGCTATTGCTAAAGAACTGCCCAATAGTTGTTAATTTGTAAAACAAATGGCGGTTTATCTTATTATTAGAATATTTTATTTTTCTACTTTATTTTTATTTTATTATTATTTACTCATTTAGTTATTTACCATATAGTCCATATATCTATTTTAGTGTAAACAAACAAATAAATGTCAAAATCATGTGTGATTAAGAAAATGAAAAACAATTTTAGTGAACTGAACCGTGAAATAAAGACATATACAAAATCCAAGCGAAAAATTTTCCTAAAATTTTGTTGATACGTTTCCTTGATATAAGTAAAATTTCCTTAAAAGTAGGACATCTGATTAAAAAAATTAAAAATAGTTAATAGTATCTTAAAATGAATTTCTTACATTGAACGAAAAATTAATTAACTTTATAAACATACTTTCTAAAATATACTAAATATTTATTAAACTTGAAAAATTTATGTCACAAAAATAAGAAAATTTTATTTTAATAAACGTAGGAAATGATATACTAGCGAATAGTTCACAAAATCTTACATTCTTCAAATCTATAAGCGATTGTTTTAACTTTTTGTTAAAAATGTTCGCTAATTTAGTGAAACTTTCTTTTAATTAAAAAAAAATCTAAAATGTCTTTCTTAGTTCATGACTTACCCGACTTCAAGAAGAAGTACGAAGCCGTAAATCTTTACCCTTCCAAAGAATATTTAAACTAGAAACCGGTACGTATTCATCCTATTGCTTAAATGATTTATTTCATTTCCTACCTTTAATGCACCGATAAACAATTGGGTGGAGTGCTGAACTCTTGAACAGAAGGTTGGTAGTTCGACTTCTCACGGCGTAATATGAAAATTAAATTGTTTTTAAATGAATAGTCTCTAATGAAAAAATACTTGTTGGGAGAATTAAGGAAATTTATTTACTAGAATTTGGAAAAAAATAATAATAATAAAAATAATTTGTAATTTAAAGAAATTCTGATGTGCAAATAATTCTTTATTGCATTGTGCACTTAAGAGACTTGTACAAACCAAAAAGCACAAAGAACATTAATGAAAGTAATGAACTTTAAGAACTTTAAGAAAATTTAAAAATATACAATATAGTTCTAATTTAAGAAACTACGAAAAATTTCCAAAATATTTTTTTAAGAAGTGCCAATATTTTTCAAACATTTTGAAGTACATATTCAGTAAAAATTTTACTAAAACTCAGCAAAATTTTCTAGGAATCCAAGAATTTTTTTATTAATAGTCAGTAGTTTTTACTGGGTCCCAGTAAAAAATGGTTTTGACGCAGTACGATAACCCTTTTCAATTCAAATTGAATAAATTTCCATACATTTTGGTTCATTATTTATTTGAATGTACTTTTTCCAATTGATCGATTATTGTATAAATAATGCACAATGGGAACGATTTGCAAAAAAAAAAAATTAACAATGAACTTAACTCTATTTCTTTCAATTGTCCGGTTAATGGGTACATAATGCACAATTAGAGTGATTGCAAAAAATATGTAAAGTAATGAATTGAATTGTAATTAATTCAACTGGGAGCGATTGCGCAAAATGGCTATATGTAACTTCTAGTGTTTTATTTAATACTTTGTAAAACTATTTCAAACAAAATTTTTTTTTTACAAAAATTTTTATAATTTTTTAAATATTAAGGTTTTTGTTGTCATTGAATTTATTTCGAAGTTTTCTTATTTCTAATGTTTTCTGTCAATAAATTTGATTTTTATTATAATCCGGCCGTTTAGCTGTGTGGTAGTAAAATTTTTATGCAATAAAATTTATACAATGTCATAAATCAATGATTTCGCCTAAAATGATTTCACTACAAATTGTCAATTGATTGTATGAGTAGAATTAGTCATGCTACTAAAATCACAACAAAAAAAAATACTGTCAAATACACAAATTAGCTGCTAAAGCAGATCGATATTCTAACTAATGGATCGTTGTCTATATACTACAAGTAGCCGTTTTGTAGGCATAAGGCAGTAAATTTTCTTTGATAGAGTTTAAAAATAGTGCGTATGCTTTTGTTTCTATACAAGCACTTCAATCGACCTCAAAATCTAATTTTTTGTCGTTGTTCTTTCTTGATTTTATTAGCTTTTTTGTTGTTGTTGTTAAGATTATGATTATTTATTTTTTTTAACATACTCAAATGTACACAAATATGATTTCTTTCTTAATTTGCCAAAACAAAATCAGCTAAAATTTTTTTAAAGCACAAATATGTCAGCAGAACGATTGATGAACAAATAAATAAACAAACACAAGAAAATAACACAATATAAAAATATAATTAAAAATAGTATGAAATAGAAGACAAAATAAAACAAAAAGAACAGTGACATTGTCACAAATGATAATTTCACTTAGCGAACTGAAGTATTTTCCACACTAGTGCTAAATGAATGCGAGGGGGGGTTCTCACTTGCTCTTCCCCGCGCACAAGGTAAAATAAAAATCATGTGAAAACATCTCAATTTTATTTCTTGCTTAATTATCTTTAGTCTAGTGTAAAATGCAGAAAGAAAAATAAACTAAATAGAAGCAATTTAGGCAACTTTAACACCCACAACGTTATTTTTAGCCAGATACAAATACTTACACTCTATTTCAGATAGACTGCAAAATTCTATTAAAAGTATCAGTTTTACAAATTAGTTTTCAAAAAACAAGTAAACAATTTAAAATTTGCATACTTTCTTGTATGTAGTAAATAACATCGGCATTAAAAATACTGGATCTAAGAACTACTTTGCGTTGAACATTCTCAGATGTTTAAATAAAAATTTAATGAATCCAAACTGATGTAATATATACTGACTTCTGTAAGGCTTTTGATAAAGTTAATCATAACCTTTTGATAACTAAACTACACTTATTGGGTTTTACGGATAATAGTACTAAATGGATTTATTCATATTTAAGCAATAGAAAACAAATCGTTTGTTTTAACAATGCATTTTCTAGATGTGTTGATGTTCTTTCTGGAGTTCCTCAGGGAAATCACCTTGGTCCACTTTTACATTGTTTATCAATGATTTACCAGATGTTTTTCTTTCATCCAAAGTTTTGATGTACGCTGACGATGTAAAAGTTTTTCACTGTTATCGTCAAAAATCTGAGCAACAAATACTACAAAATGACTTAAATTCGTTTTACATGTGGTGCAAAATTAATCTCATGGAACTCAACTTTAAGAAATGCAAATACATGAGCTTTGTTCGTAGTTGTCCCATAGCTGCTTGCTACTTTGTTAAAAATTATCGGCTAGAGTTTGTTGATAATATCACGGACCTTGGAATTTTATTGGATTCAAAACTCAATTTTATTCCTCACATAAATATGACGGCAAACAAAGCCAGAGGTTTATTAGGTTTCATAAAACGATGGGCTAAAGAGTTTAATGATCCATACATTACGAAAAGTTTCTATACCACGCTTGTAAGGCCTGTGCTGGAGTATGGTTCGGTAATATGGGACCCTATTTATAATAAACATTCTGACGCTATTGAATCGGTGCAAAAACAGTTTTTGATTTACTGCCTTCGTGGACTAAACTTTAATCCTAGAAATCTACCATCTTATTCTGCAAGGCTTGCTCTAATTAAGCTACCATCCCTTAAAAACCGTACAATCGTGCTGAACATCTCGTTTATTCTGAACATAATTAATGGCAATGTATGCTCTGGATTTTTAATCAACAATCTAAATTTTAATGTTCCACAACGACCTTCACGTCATTTAATTCCTTTATCGGTTGTTTTTGTTAGAGCTAACTATGCTAATGCTGACCCACTGAGAAGAATGTGTAACGATTTTAACAAATTTTATAAATTCATTGATTACTCTACATGCCCTACTGTTATAAAAAATAATCTACTAGTATAAACTTAAACTTAAATTTTGTAATTATTTTAATTTTTGTTCAATTTTGTTTAAAGTCTATTGTCTTGTTAACATACATATGTACTTTGTTAATTTATATGTCTGTAAGGATTATTTTCCATAGACAAATAAAATTAAAATTAAAAATTAAAAATAAAAATATTCGGCAAACTTTCTTTTAATCGAAGCCAATAACTTTGAATGCAGTCAAAAACGAAATTTTGAAGAGTTTTGGTGTTCATCTCTCCGAATTTGACTGAATATTAATTCGAAAATTCGATTGAGTATAAACACATTTTATAAGCATTCAAACATCCCTCAATCTAACAAAAGTGACGTTACTGACACACTTAAAATATACATATATGGTTACACATACCATTTTAAGGCACATGCCACCTCATGTGATGTAGGGTATCATGTATTTGCTGATTACACATGCATTAACATTGATTAACGATTCTCATTTAGTCAATGTACTATTAGCTCTCAAGCCAAGGTACGATATTTTAAGAATGGTACTTGCAAATTGGCCACTTGAACTGTCATCCGAATACCCTATCGATCTTTGTTCTATTGTTATTTTCATGTTAGAGTATTGTATGTAATGTAATGTATGAACGAACCTCCGAATATTTTATACGTTCGTACCTGAATACACGAGCCTCCAGAATATTTTGTACACTAGCAAAGTATACTGAATTCTCCGTATATACGTTGATTGCAACCGTAGTTAATGATCATAACTAACTTCACTATAGTCAAGGATGCAAATTATCCCAATGCAACAACCGCAGCCAAATATTAAATATAATAATTAATCTAGAGTAGCTTAGGTTACGTTAGGTTGATTGGAGGGGTGTGATAGCCCATGCCATACCACATACACTTAAGCCAGTGAAGGGTTGTTGTGCACTCCCTTGGGTTCAACTAGAGTAGCTTAAGTTAAGCTAAGTTTCACCAATGCAGTATAGTGCTCATTGAATACTAAAACATCGAAAATCTCCTTCTTCTCATTTACAAAAGAAGAAGACGTTTGTTAAGATCCTATACAGGCTGACGGTTACCTTTGGAAAAATAAACAGCATTAAAATACTCCTTAAGCTACTGTTGCCGCCTTAAGCGGTGGCTTTAAGTAGCTCTTGTCCTTCACAAACTAGCTTGAACATGTTCCGCCTTTAGTAGTAATTAATGATTATTTTACAGAATCCATGAAAAGGAAAACTAAACTATGGAAAGAGTGAGTGGCATTCTGGACTGTATAGATAGCTTAGACACCATTTATGGAAGTAATTGAGCGTAGCTCTTATAATTAACAGAGTTGTATTATATGACTCGCATACATGAACGGTGGCGGACATATTCAATTTAGACTCTCAACACTATTTCAAACGATAACAAACGATAACGATAACAAATTATTTCTACCACCAAATCATTCTGATCCATTAAGTGCATAGAAAAGTATAAACGTGTTGAAATATTTGAGAGAGACTGCAGACACTAACAGTTAAGCTGCTTAGACAATAATTTTGGATTTTAGATGTGCTATAAGAAATATCCGAGTTCAGGGGGCTAATTACGGGAGACATGATCGGTATAATTTTGCAGCAAAAATAATTTCTAAAGTTCGAATTTTTCTACCTTATGTGTTAGAAAAGAAAATATATGAAAACCCTATTCACCGCTGAGAACTTTTAAAATGTTAAAGAATAAAGCGAAAAAAAACTTATACACATATACTTATACACATATACTTATTCTGCAAACAATCTTAAGTGAAAAATTATTCAGCAGGAATAAAAATAATTTTTAAGAAAATGGAACCAATTTTTTATCATCACCCGAACCAGATGATGAGTGTAAAATTAGCTGAACGTAATACACATCCGTAACACTAATTAGAATCCACTTGGCTGAGCCAATATAGCGATAAGTAGTTTCGCGAGAAGCCCTGATCCAAGGTTTGGTATCCTTCAACAGTTGACCAGAGGAACTAAACTTTTATGTTTATGTTTGCCATGGGTTATTTAATTTTGGCTAGCGCTTTCCCTTAAAACGTATGTGATAAAAATTCTTGGGTCAAATTATTTGGTATAAACTCTGCAAGAATTTGCATTTATCTGAAATGAATTTTGTTTGTATTCGATCTGATAATGACTAAAAATTAGAAATTTTTAAAAAAATATATAAATATGTGTTTATTGCACTTCCATTTCTTTCCATGAATGCATAAAAAATAAAATTTTATTTTATAATTTAACTTAAAACTCGAATTTCTAAAATGGATAACGAACGACAGAATCTCAAAAGTATAAAACCTCACAAGTTTGAGTAAATTTCCAGGACTTATGCGATCATATGAAAAGATTTCTTGTGTATAAATCTAGTGCTAACAATTAAATTCTAGATCAACCTAGTCGCTCTGAAGTAATGATCATAATACACGCTGGAGTGAATTCTTACACGCCATTAGCATTCATAATTGTCATTTAGTTTTGGTCTTATATGTTGAAAATACAAATACTAATTCAAATAATTGATCATGGTCAATGTTAAAAATGCAACATTATGACAAATACAGAAATTAATATTATTAATTCTTTTTTTTATAAAATTTAAAAGATCCCAAACAAAATATTCATTCAAAATGTTTAAAATAATTAATTTATTTTTACAACAAAAATATTAGAAATCTCATTTAGTATCTCTTTGCCTCCGAGAATACTGTTTCATTCAAAAAGATTGAACAACAACAAAAAGCTGAAAAGCACCAGAGAGAATATAAAGAAAAAATATTATTTCGTATACAATTCAAGGGCAACAATATGTTGATTATTTTCTTTTCGATAGTTGCCAATGCGAATGAGCGGAGACGTCTCAATATTTATTGGGATTTTCTTTTTAAAATTTTCTTTGCGAAAATATTAACGCACAGTCGCATTTTCTATTCGAAGACAAATCGCGAGTCGTCGACGGAATACGTGCGTGCTGAAAACTACCGAAATATTTTGAAATATTTGTAACAAAAAAAATTAAACTAATGAGTAAAAATAAAAACTTAAATATTTTTAATGCAAGAACACAACCAATTTGTAGAGAAAATCAGGTGGAAAAAAGCAAAGAAATTTATATTTGTAAAATAATTATAACAACAACAACAAAAAACACATAAAAAGTTCAAGTTCAATATCGTTGCTTTATAATAAAAAAAATATTTTTATAAATAAAATTTTAAAATTTTAGTGAATGCAATTTATTTCAAAAATATAAATAATTTTATTTTAAAATTTTAAATTCTAATTTAAATAATATTTATTTTTTGTTTTACTGGCACATACTGCCACTTCTATGTAACAAATAGTTTCAACAATTATCGTGTGCGATACAACAAAGATGGATGCTTGAATGAATTAGTTTAATTATCAAATGACCAGATAATCACTGTGACTACACCTTGTAGTCATTTGAAAAATTTAGCTGATTATGATTTTAAACAAAACAATAATATTAAAAAAATTATATTACGTGTTTAATTAAATATTCAGTGTAAAATTGTATAAATTTTTTACATGAAAAAAGTGAACAAAATACAGGAAATTTATATGGGCGTTATGTAAATCTGTTCATGTTAAATTAAATTGAAAATTCAAAATACTAAAACGTTTAAAATTAATTGGAAAGTGCAGTTAAGTGTTTCATTATGAAACTCTATTATGAATTTGTGTTAAAAGCAAATTAAAAATAAATTCCAAAAATAAACCAAGAAAAACAAAATTATGTAAAACACAAATAACAAGAGCTGCCGTAAAAATAGCATTAGTGATCAAAAGCTACGTCTCTACATATTTATGTTATACTACCAAGTTAAATAGTCCTTAGTGTTTTCACAGAATTTTTTTATAAATAAAATATTCAGCCGAAACAAAAAATGCCCTCTAGCCATAATAACTTCCCAATATTTAAATTTGTTTCAGTGTTTGCTTTCTATTTCGAAAACTTTATTATGAATAATGAAGAATTTTTTCCTGTGTCAAGTATTATATGTCTGTATATCCACCTACACAAATTCTGATTTTTTAAATGAAAGCAACAATCTTATGGGCATCAATGGGTTAACAAGTCTGTATATTTGATTGCACTACACAGGAAAAAACAAATTATATATATATATATATATATATATATATATATATATATATATATATATATATATATATATATATATATATATATATATATATATATATATATATATATATATATATATATACCATACATATAAAATACATATATAAAACTATATGTATTTAAATATATTAGGATGGGTTAAATTGTATTGATGCAAAACAAAAGTACAGAATCGTTTAGCGATATTGAAATCCACGGAAATTCTAAGAAACTTATCCCAAGAAAACATAAACTAAATGAATATCACAACCACACCGTATGAGTACAATAAAATCGAACTTTTTAAAAAAAAAATAACATTGCAATAACTGATTCTGTTTGAGGAAACCAATGAGACAGTTACTCATACCGGTATAGCAACCTTCTGAAAGTTTACATCTGGCCTTCATTTTAAGAGAGGATAAGATCCCCTTTTGCAAATCATTATCATGAGCGGTCTTAGGAAGTCTTGCACTACAAGGAGCATTTTTCTTTAACATATTAACCCTCTAAATTTTCACGGTATGGGTCGTTGTTGACATTTTTTTTTGTACAGGCTCATAATAGTCCATTTAAACATCGATGTAGATATCTGATATATTCCAAAAAGATATTTGCAATAAAGGTCATCGCACACGTCAAAGCTCGAAATTAACTTTGAACGCTGGAGATAAGTTTAATGTTTTAAATGGTTCATTTCCCACATATTCACAATCATAGCACATTTTATGAATTATATAGATTTTAATGATCCACCACTATCTGAGCCAGAAGTTTCATCGCATATTCAAGGAACTGAATGACGTGTTCAACTACCAACCGGTTCAAAATTGGATTAGATACATCTAATTTTCAATATGTATTAGTGATGAATATTATCAAATGAGAATACAAATATTAAATTGGAAATTTGAATAGATTCATATTCACTGCTCGATTTATACATCTGTTAAATGAAATATTTAAAATTTAATGCAAAGAAACATGAATAATCTTGTTCGCGCTCATTATTGTTTGTAAAAACTAAGAAAATATATAAATAATAAATTTCTCTTACAAAGTTATTGGAATAGATTATTAGTACCGGGAAAGTTTTCAAACGTGCCTAATAACAATGAATTGGTAAAGAAAATTACCACATTTCTATATTCAACATTACTAAGACATACCGACAATAAATCAAACTTTTTTCTGTTGATCTTTAAAAAAAAACTCCTACAATGCGGTTGTTCAAGGCAAATCTCAACTTTTGCAGTCCCGCTTAATGTGAGCGATTCCGCAGCGCTTTATATAAATTTAAGGCTTTTTTATTAAGTCCTATTAAACATTAATATTTTCTGTGCCATTTGCTTAATTTTTTACGTTTTATGTTTTTTTGTGAATAAATTATTTGTCAAATATTTGCTTGAATTTGGCGAATACGAATACACGGACCCATTCGAATGTCATGCACTTGTCGAATATTTGGAAATACAAATGCGAGCATTAACTAAATCACTATTATGTATTATATTATTTATTTTGGGTTCATAGAACAATTTTCAATGTGCTTTAAGCAAAACGGTTTTCTCTTACCCGCAGACCGTTTAAACGAAAATCTTGCTTAAACGATAATCATTTGCTCTAATTTTCCTTTTTCCTTTATCCGAATTCGTCTAAACACCGAATGGACAGTTAAACGAAATTAAGAAACTAAAATTTTATCAATGCCAAACCAAATAAGTACATTCACCTTCCTTTCATTTAGAGAACTTCCACATTCAGTGCTCATTTTACGCAATGGCTTTGATATTATTTAAAAAAAAAGTGAATGCAGTACACATACGAGTACATGTGTGTCATTTTTGTTAAAAAAAAAGGAATAGTTTTACATCATTTGTGGTTTATTGCTATTAAAAGTCGAAAACAAGTCAAAATGATAGTCGAATTTGATGAAGTAGCAGTGGTCTTTTGTACCTCTTAAAAAACGGATCATGGTAAAAAATAATAGTTGAATATTTTTAGGATATTATGTTCTCCACAACTTTTACAATAACATGGAAAGTCAGTTTTGAGACAGGAAACGAGTTACTCAATAAAAAAAATAACTTTTCATATCTATATACATAAAATGGCTGGTCAATAAGACTATGACTTTTTGAATGAAACACATTTAATCATTTCATTTTTCAAAAGAGTCTCCAATGTTTCTTCAGTTTTTTTTATACCTTTAAAAAAATAAGGTTTGTTGAGGTTATCAAAACAGAGGTATTCACTTGTGTAGGTAGCCCAATTAATTTTTTTTACCTTCTTGAGGTAATTTGGATTATACCACATGCATTCCAAAAAAGGCTTTACATGACTTTATTGGCTGGCAAACCCACCTTGGCTTTCTTTGCCGCCTATTTGAACCGAGAAATACTCTGTTTTGATTGTTATTTGATCTGTGGTAGGTTGTGGTAGATCCACCACTCAAAACCCTGTCCATTTTGCTGTTGAACAGGCAAATTGTTTTCTGGTCGATTGTACTGCCACAACGAAATTAAATAATCCACATTTTTACCATTGAAATTAATGGTGCAGAATTTCCATAGCATGTATTAAGCTTATCCTTGGTATGTACATATATGTATGTCAGTGTGTTTGTGCATGTAAATAATATACGACTGCATTAAATTCTATTTTGAAAGCAATGAAAATGTCTTTCATTAAGAAGGAATTCCATTTTTTCACTGAGAACGAAAATATTTAAACGTTCAGCACAAAATTACAAAAATATAAAAAACTCATTAAAATTTTTTTCTAAATTATAGCTTATTAAAATTGTTAAAAGTTACAAAAAAAAACATTATATTTATGTTTGATTTTTATTTCTCATTTTTTCGATGTGATAGGTTCCAAAAAGTTTATTTATGACAACATATTTTTTTTATAAAAAAATTTGAAAAAAAGTTCAAAGTGAATTTTTTATCCTCATATTTTTTCGTGTATACGAGTGTATGAAAAGTGGAAAGAAAAATTAAAATCATTAAAATTTTATAGAGTATATAAATTTTTGCGAATTTTAAACAACGCAAATATTAGAAAATAATTTAGACAAAAATAAAAGAAATTAAATAAGAAGCAACAAAATACAGAACAAACATAACATCAGATTTTAATATATATATTTAAAAAATGTCGTCGACACGAAGTTCAGTGAAAAAGTCTCCATCTTCATCAGCAACGACATCACCCTCATCCACAAGTTCAACTGAAACAAAGTCAACGTCCTCCTCAGCGTCGACCATGTCCGGAAATAAACAGAAGTATAAATACACAAATACCAAGGATCGAATTATATCTGGTAACCAAAATTTTATTTAATATTTTATTTTATTTTAAATATTTATTTTTGAAATCGAGGGAAATATAGTCAGTCTTTACGAAATCTTGTTAGAAACTCTAAGAATTAAAATACATGGCTAGGGAGAACATAATATAGAAGCAACATATTCTAATTAAATTTTATGGTTACAATCAAATCATATTCTAGTCAAAATAAAGTCGCTATTAACTTATAGAAGAGTTCAGCGGTAGACTTGTGGCTAGTATACTAAAGTAATAGCCAGAATGTCGCAGGTTCGATTACTGCCAAAGGCTTTAAGTATTGTAGCTTCCTGTCTGCTTTACTCTCCCTTTTACTAATTTTTCTCTATTTGCCACATGTATCACAAGCAGCTCAAGCCGCTTCTTGGACCTAAATCGATCAATTTCAATGGAAAGAGTAAAACAGACAAGCTGCGTATTGCCTTTTTCACTATTTGATTACCAACATATTTTTTGGGTCTTTCAAAATCTTGAGAGGGAATTCAAGGGAGTAAAAACCGGATCGAATGCGGTGATTATCTATTCAATGGATCCCTACTTTAAACACCCTCAAAAAATACTACAAAAAGGGCCTAAAAAGTTAATTTAGTACATCAATCCAAAAGAACACCAATTTCAAATTAAAAAAGGAATGGAACCAAAAAATACTTTTTAAGACTTCTTAGTCTGCCCTCGTACATTGATTGCTATTTTTGCCACCTTTCACGTTTGATTCATTTAACGATGATATTAAATAAAATTATTTCGTTAAATAGATGCATCTCACTATTTCTCATTTCAATTTCTCATTCAAATTGATCACTGATTTTGTTCTATTCTGCTTTATTCGTTATGTCTTTGACAATTTATTTTATTCAAGGTTAAAAAAAGTTTCTTCTTTAGAATGTCATCGTGATTTTAGAAAAAATTTAAGCCAAAGGAACAAGTGGTTTCTGTTTAGTAATTTTAGTCCAGCAAAGTCGTATAAAAATTATATTTCAAATAGAATGGATTTTCTTTACACTATTAGTATATGTGATCGCAGAAATATGAAATTTTTCAAAATCATTGTTTACAAATATCTTTAGGAACTTGTAACTTTTGGAAGTGTGAGTCGACTTAAATGATTTTTGGTTTTTTGGGTAATCTATTCACAATAAAAAAATTATCCGCAGAATATCACAGTACCTTTAGTGTTTCTTTAAAGACTTGCCAATCTGGAAGTGCATATAGTATATTTTCGAAAACTCCAACAACTTTTTAAAAATTTTGACTTTTTGAGATAAAACTAAGTTGCCATAAAAGAGCGATAAATATTCTTTTGCATCTTTATTAATATTAAAAAAAGTAAATTACCAATATATGATAATGTGCGAAAGTTGATTAGGAATTAAATTTACTGAATTTCCAATTATACGTCTTCTATTATAAGTTATTTATAATAGAATCGATAATTTAACAAATATCGACATAGTATTAGCATTAGGCTGCAGTGTTCGTCATGAAAATGACCTCAAATGGAATGACTTGCTAATAAAAAAGGAATATCTTGCAATTATTAAGTCAATTCTTGCAACCAAAAGATGAAAAGCTTTAAAATCTTTTGATTCACACCAAAAGTTTTGAAATTTTTTTTAATTTTGATTTTATATGGCGATTTTCCTTTCTTGTCAACACTGTTTTTGGCAGCTCAGCAGTTTTCGTGCAACATGTTGCTGTTAAACATGTTCAGTTTGGTCTATAAATTAACCATGAATCGACTTACAAACGCAAAACGTTTTGCAGATTACTGAATTTTATTATCAAAATTCATGCTCGGTTGAGAAAGTGCATCATCCACTTTTTTATTAGAAAATTGTGTTCAGGGACGAAGCTTATTTCTGGTTGAACGGATACATGAACAAGCGAAATTGCCGTATTTGATGTGAACAGCTGCTAGAAGCATTGCAAAAACTGCCAATGAACTGTTTGGTTTGGATAATGGGCCGGTGGCATTATTGGACGGTAGTTTTTAAAAGACGATGAAGGCAGGAGCGTTACCTTTCGATGAATATGCCATACAGCACGGGAAACAATGGCCCAATTGAGATGCGAGTTCGGTGAACAGTTTATTTCACGTTTGGGGCCGGTAAATTGGACGTCTAGATCGTGCAATTTAACGCCTTTAGACTAGTTTTTGAGGTACTATGCTAAGGCCCATTTCTATAGGGACAATCCTGCATTCGGTTGATGCACTGGAAGTCAATATTGAAGAATTCATTCATGAGATATCGGCCGATATGTTGGAGAGAGTATACTAAAATTGGACCCAGCGTATGAACCATTTGAGGCATAGCCGCGTTCGACATGTACATGAAATCATCTTTAAACATTGAATTATCGTTTTGTGGACTCAAATAAATATTCCGTATTGTTCTTTAAATTTTATTTGTTTTTTTTTAAATGAAAACCGAAAGCTCTTAAAAAGACACCTTGTCTGGAAATATAAAATGTATAATCCATTCGGATTCTACTTGGATTCCAAGGCTGTGCATATCAGGGCATTTTTTTAAATAATTAGTATGATCAAACACTTCAAAACTTTTAAACTGATGACAGATTCAATCTAAAATTTGCACCAAGTAACGACATCATAGTTGCCTATTTTCTGTGAGGAAATAAATAAATTAAGAGATTCAGGATATTTGAGAATAAAGGATTGTTTATCATTTTAGGTGTCGCTGTAACATGAACGTGTATCACTTAAGTTAGTTATTAGAAGAGAGGAAGTTCAGTGCCTTCTAACCACCATCAACTTTATTTCTGAAAACGAGCTTCAAAGGTATAAAATATTACTAGTTTTTCACAAAAATTTCCACTATGCGCATTTTTTGAGGGTAATAAATTCCGAACAATAAATAATATCGCTTTATGCAGCATTAAATGTGTATATGTATTTTGCGAAATAATCGTAGAGGTCGAAATCCAATCTGGATCGAATATTTTGGAATTATCCTATAAATTATAAATATTTGCTCTTCTATGTTACCTTAACTCCATAATTGGTACATACATAATTACACTGTCCTCTACACAAGCTAATTTTTCCAGATAATAAACATCTTAAATTCCAATAATTTTCATATATTTAATTCTGTTGTTTGATTGCATCAACGATTTTTGTCATCATTGAAATATATTTATTAATAAATTTTTCCTCCAGACACATCATCAGCACACATTTTGTATAAATTTTTTATTTCTTCGTAGACAAAAATAAATCTAAATTTAAACAAAATAAAATATTCACAAATAAATTTAAACTTATTATTTTAATGATGCTGCTGATTACTTGAAACAACACCGCGAGAATGCCGGTAAACCGAAATATTTGTTTACAGTTTCGCAGAAACCAACACATTTTTTTATAATTGAAACGGGTAATTTTTTGCGGCTTGAAAAATTAAGGGATTATTTCATATGCAATAAGGCACAATATGTAATAAGAAATAAGACCCTAAATAAATGAAGTACCATGCTATTATTGAAATATATTTTAGAAATTAGATAAGCCCCCAATATGCGTTTAAAACTCTGAAAAAGATATTTATTTTAATTTGAAAGAGAATTACAATTAAAAGTTAACTTTAAATTAAAAAATGGATAGTATGAAATAATACCCAATAAAATAAGCTCCAATGAAATAACTCCCAAAGAAACAGAACTAAAAATTAAAACAAAATCTATGAATTAAATCCTACAAATAATTAAATCATTCCTTAATCAATAATTAAGTACAACTTAAATTGTGGGACTTTTTTGATAGTAAAATAACACTCAGGCGAAAAAATTCCATAAGTCACAATGAAATAAAAATGGTCCAAAATGTGGAATTGCTATAGAAAGCTAAGCTGTGTTTTTACATGACTTATAGCGAAAAATTGTTCAGCTCTGGTTAAGGCCGGATATGAAGAAATAGCAAGTTTATGATATATCACAAAAGAGAAACTTCTTGTAGACGGCCGAAGGCCGGCCGTGAAATGAGATGACTCCAAAAAAAAATTAAATAATTTACGGAAATATATTTCATTATTCCATATGAAGTAATATATTAATCTTTATTATGAATTAAATAAAGGCTGGCAACATAAAAATGCTTTAGAACGCGATGCTAATTTTTAGCATAAAATAGACGAGAAAATCCTTGCTCAGAAATTCTTTGTAAATAAAACACAACTTTTGACATGAAAACTCTACCTTAATCGGAAAATCATATAAACCCCCAACAAAATTTAGTGTGTTATTTCAGTATGTATGTTAAGGACGCTATTTCATATCAGAAAAAAACCCCATAAAAATTCTCTGAAAAACGAAATAAACCTTAAAAAATCATTGTTTAAATTTATGTAATTTTTGTTTGTTTTTAAGTTAGTTGTAGTTGTTCCCTGCCGCAAATACCGAAATGCATTAGAAACCAAGTAGGGACTTAAACATATACTTTTATATATGAAAAATTATTATTTTCAATAAAATGAAACATGTATCAAATAAAACAAAATATTTAAAACCAATTTTTCTTGGATGAAATAACATAATAAAATGTTTTATGTAATTTAACTTCAGGTATTCCCATAAAGTAAATACTTTCAATTGTCATTAAGTAAATAAAATTCTCAATTATAATAATTTATTGTTGGCCCATTCATCTTTTTCAAACGTATGTATGTATAACACTCCAATCTATTTTAAAAGGCTGTTACATTCTATTGCCTGTAACCCTATACGTATACGTTACATCTAATAATAGGAAATTCTGTGTAACGTATACGTGGTGATACATAAAGGAGAAATAGCACACACAAAGGCGAGGCGTTGGCCGAATTTACGTCACTTTTATTTTAAGAAAAGCTCATTTTCATCTACTTAGTTTTGATGTTTAGCTATACGAGGTATAATAGATACAACAAAAAGTACCTGTTTACAAGTGAAAAATGGGAAATTGTATTTCAATACATGATACACAAGACAGGAAGGGGTTTTGAATTTAGCAATAACTAATATTAAAAGGAGGAATATAAAAAAAGACATAAATTCCGGGATCATTTCATGCTCATGTGCTATAAAAAAGGCAGTGCGAACCAATTTTATCTGATTCTTAGTATAAAAAAAAACAAATGGCTCACGTCCACTGTAAGTCGAGTACTTGTATGAAAACATTTAAACATTTTTGCAGAGCAATAAATTTTATAAAAACTTATAACGAGCTAAGATTGCAGTTAATAATATAAATTGGAAAACCAACCAAATAAAGTTCACCCTTTGCAATTATAATTATTTATGATACAACAAAATTTATTCACTTTAATTTAAACATTTTGTATTAAAGAGAAATATTTTCTTTTCATTTCACTCGATATTCACTAGACTTTTATGAATTGAGAAACCTCATGCACTCTGAAATCTATCAAAAAAAATAAAAACTGCAACATTGTACTTTTTTTGTCATACATCAAAATTGTCATACATCAAAATTGGTTTGCATGTAACCACATGATAAAACCAAATGTGAATGATTTTTTAGAAATTAGTGGTCATGAGACTGTAGGAGAATATTATTTTTATTAATAGGCAAACATGCAAATTAATATTCATTAAAATTCATTATTTTGACAAAATTAATTGCAATTAAAATATTTTGATTAATGTGGTGAGAAAAGGAATGTGGAAAGCATAATGAATGGCTGCAGAAAATCTGAAACACTAGAATTAGATCATAATCATTCATAATTATGAACTTAAATGTTCATCTCTAGTTATATTGTAATTAATTTTAGATAGTGCATGTAAATATTTACATTATATATTTATATTAAAAATCTTTAACATTTCTTTTTGTTGAAAATTTCAGATGTGCCTCTAGCACCAACCCACAAACTGACCATGGACGAAGTATTCGATGTTAAAACTAAAAAACCCAATTACGAAATTTTAAAACAACATTTTCTTAAAGAAGGTCGCATTGAAGAAGAACCTGCCTTAAGGATAATCAACGAGGGTGCAGCCCTGTTGCGCAGTGAAAAAAACATGGTCGATGTTGAGGCTCCAATAACAGTGTGTGGTGATATACATGGACAATTTTTTGATCTAGTGAAATTGTTCGAAGTTGGTGGACCACCAGAGTCAACTAATTATTTGTTTCTAGGTGATTATGTCGATCGGGGTTATTTCAGTATTGAAGTGAGTTAAATAATCAAAAATTTTACTTTTCTACTTATGATTAAAAGTTAATTTTTAGTGTGTCTTATATTTGTGGTCGTTGAAAATCTGCTATCCTGATACACTACGTTTGCTTCGTGGCAATCATGAGTGTCGACACTTAACGGAGTATTTCACTTTTAAACAAGAATGTAAGTAAATAAAAACCTTCCGATATTCCAAATGAACGAATGATTTGCCTTAAAAACGTTTCTCGTTACATATTTAATATTCATTTTAGGTTATACACGCATTCTTGAATAATTTTTCAGAAAGGTCAATTATTTTATGCACACTGTTTAAAAATACATAGTCGTAACTTTAAGCAGGAAAACTGAGCCATTCGTACAGTCCGTTTAAAAGGAGGATATATTTTTTATATTATAAATTATCACATCTTTGACAGTTTAAGCTCATATTTTATTTTAAAACGAAATTTCCAGAATTCATACTATTGAAGTTATTTTTAAGGTTTTGGAAGAATATATGTATAAGAGTTTTAGAAGAATATTTAGTGTGCATTAATAAACATTTTTAGAGCATATTTCCTATTTCTCTGGTAGTAAATGTGCAACTTTTTTATTTTTCATAACAATTTTTTTCATTATTATTATATATTTTTTGTTTCTTTTTGTAACAGCTGATTTATTTGAAAAATATATATAATTCAGCTAAAATGCACTCAATAGTTTACACTCATCTGTAATTTAGGGAAAATTAAATAACTGAACAACGCAACAATAGTAACAGGCCCTTTAATGTGGTAGATAGCAGAATAAGTAGAAGAAACTTTCGTTCGTAACTAAAAAAATATGACTAATGTGGAATAAGAACTTCTCGTATTCTTTTTCTGGTAAAATCTTAGTTTCAGTTGTATTGAAGTTTGTACAAGACTTAACCAAATGATAGATTTCACTGCAGATGAAGTGCTTGCAGTGCTTGAAGTGCACCGAATACATCCATATATTTCCCAAGCTGGTAGTAGTCAAATTTAATTTTCCTGTAATTTCTAATAATTAAAAATATTTAAAAAAAAGTAAATATCATTTTCAAATAGAGTCTGATGATATTTGAACCCGAACCCATGAAGAAAAATTATATTTATTTAGTTAATGGAGATTTTTAATTCAAAATTATCAATAATTTAAATTTTTGTGCATTCACTAAATGTTTCTTTTTGCACATTGTGTATTTTTTGGGGATCAAAATATTCCCTTGAATTCAATGAATACGATTGCGAATATGAATGTGAATACGAATACGAATATCATTCATATGCACCTTTTATCCATTTCATCAGATACTTTCTACGTTAGAAAATTGCCATATTTTTAATTAGACTTAAAACGCTAGGCGTCACAACCGTTTACGTAGACAGGCCTATCCGAAGAGGACTAAGCGCCCCGCTCCCATAAAAAAATTTAGCACCCCCAGAATTATTTAAATTTTGTGGAATATATTTTAAGTGACAGAATTTTCCTCTTCACTACAGGACTTATTAAAAGATAAGGGATGCATAGAAAAAATTTCACAAGCTGTACAATCCCATAGAAAACTCTCTAGACATGCCTATGATTACGATATCAATTAATTTTTTTTTTAATTAAAATCAGGAATGGAATATCAAAATATGGTTATTCTAGCAGCAGGTTTCTTTAAAAAATATTTTTTAGTGTTTTTTTTTTCAAAATTTTGCCAAAAGTTTGACTAGCATCGTAAGGAAAATATTTATTTTAATTAACAGATGAAAACAATAATATACATATATAAAAGATATAAGAAGCTAATTGAATAAATAATCGTAACGAAAGTTATTACAGCTCAGCCTTTAAATGTTAATCAGTGGCAAATTATTTAAGTAAATGCAAAAATATGAAACATAATACGATACAGTAACCTTAAGAATAATTAAAATGTGGTAGTTAAAATACATGAAAAATTGTTCATTTCAATAAAACTGTAACTTTTCACCCCTCTGAAGTCCCATTTTCACACAATATTTTCGTAAAATATATTCTTTATTGACCATTCAACATTCCATGAAATCTAATTAATGGTTGTTTATTTGTTGCCATTTATTTCAAGAAAAATCCCACTGTGCTTTGTGGTATTTAAAATGTATATAATTTAAACCATAATAAACAACTATAAAATAATCGTACATCACGTATTTAAGCAGAATCATTTGATTTATTTTTTGTATTTGATATAAATGATATTTTTGTTTATTTTTTCAATGTTTCGTTTAGGTCAAATAAAATATTCTGAACGAGTCTACGATGCCACCATGGAGGCATTTGATTGCTTACCACTAGCTGCGCTATTAAATCAACAATTTCTTTGTATACATGGCGGTTTATCACCGGAAATTTTCACACTTGATGATATTAGAAAGGTGTTTATAGCCAAACCATTTTTATTTATATATTAAAAGTAGTTTATGAAATTTACAATACTAAATTTTAAACTCAAACAATTAATCGATAGCTTAATAGATTCCGTGAACCACCTGCCTTTGGTCCGATGTGCGATTTGCTGTGGTCAGATCCTTTAGAAGATTTTGGAAATGAAAAAAATAACGACTACTTTACACACAATTCGGTACGAGGTTGTTCATATTTCTTCAGGTATGTGCATTGGCATATAAAGTTTACCTTAGAGGGGGTGTCATAACCATGTTTAAATTATTTCTATTCAACTGTATTAAGATTTTCAAGGCCAGATCGCTAATGGGAATTTGTAGTTGCTATGTGGTTATTGGACTATATCAAGTTACAGAACTATATAATCAAAATTAATATAGTATATGCCCATGAAGATGTAGGAAAAAGTTTAAAGCTGAAAGACCACACAGTGCGTTCCCATGTCGACGCATTCTAGGCATTTCACACTTTCTACTCATTGTATGCTTTTCTGCATTTTAGCTCATATGCAATGCTTTCTCTAGCATTGTAGATAAAATATAAATTGTCATCCCAGGCTGTCGAGATCAGCTTAACTGTACCTACACCGATTAGAACGATTAAAAAAGCAGGAAGTAGATTTTACTTTATTGAGAGATGCGTAGGATGCGAAAAAGCATAGCGCGTGTAGTGTGGACTTTCATTTTAAGACAGTTGATTGCTTGTCATTACTTTTACTTTTTCCCCGCAAGTTTAAGGCCAATCGCCATGAAGAACGTCGTTTCTTCTTTGAGTGCCTTCGTAGACTAGTAGCTAGTGTACTAGACTGGTAGTCCGAAGGTCGCAGGTTCGACTCCTGCCGCAGACTCCGGGTGTCTCTGCAGATAAGCCAAGCAGCTTCGCAGTTTGTGTTTGTTTAAAAAAAAAATGTTCATTGAAGAAGAGCCTTAGAAATTTATATCATATAATCTGGCAATAAATCCTGTCGATGGAAACGTTTTGTAAAACTATAGATTAGGAGGTATTTCCGATATCAGTTTTCTAAATTTTGTGTAATTTTAAAACTTTTTTAAATTCCCTCTAATTTCACAGTTTTCAACATTTTCTATAATTTTGCAGTTTTTTAATTTTCTATGATTTAACAAAGTTTTCTAAATCAAAAAAAATTTTCTCAATATTCTTCAATTTAACAAAGTTTTCAAAAATTTTTATAATTTAACAAAGAAGAAAATAATGACAGGTAAAAGTAAGAAAATTATATAAATTCATCGTAATATGGTCTAATAATTCTTAGGAAATTCTCTCATGGCCTTAATCGCGTTTAGTTGAATGAAATAAATGCAATTTAAAGTGACATTTCAATTTACACACACCTGCCAACGTATCATAATGTATATAAAGCGAGAGAAAACAAAAAAACCAAAAAAATAAATAAAATAAATCGCATGCGGTAGAATTTGACGTTATTGAGCCAATATTCTTCATACTTGCGATGTTCTGAAAGTTGACATAATACCGGCCAGCGATGCAATTTACCACAAAAACCAGTGGAGGAAGTAAAAACAATGAGCCGTTATATAAAATATGTATCAAGAAATCATTTATGTAACACATACACACACACCTAAATTTATTTCATTTTGACCTCTTTAATGGAAATACCATTTATATTTAAAAAAAAAAATTAAATAAAAATACATAGACTCATTTACTCAAGTGTTTTTTTATAACTTTTAGTTATTCAGCCTGCTGTGAATTTCTTCAAAAGAACAATCTTTTATCTGTTGTAAGAGCTCATGAAGCCCAAGATGCGGGGTAAGTGCAATTTTTATTTATGACCATATACGAATGAATATATATTTTTAACCATATTTCAACAGTTATCGCATGTATCGCAAGAATCAGGTTACTGGCTTTCCTTCATTAATAACGATATTTTCGGCTCCAAATTATTTGGATGTATACAATAACAAGGTACTTAAAAAGATAATATTTCCATACACACACACATATACACACAAACACAAATTTCCTCCATATATCAAACTCATATTAGAATTTCTTCATTCAAAGTTACATTAACAATAGAACAACGTAAAGTTTCGTTGTGTTGATGTACAAGTTTTAGGATTAAGAAAGCAAAAGTGTTATTTATATAAAAATAATATATCAATACTCATATATAATGGGAAAAAACATAAGTTGAACAAAGAAATTTTATATCAACTTAACAGAGAGAATCTAATATAAAAAAATTAATTATTATATATAAAGAAAATGATCTCTTCATCTCTCGTACTAATTCGAATTTGAATTTTAGGCAAATTAATAGGTTAATTTTCATAATTAATATATAAACAATTAGAAGTGGGTGCCCACGAAGTGCATGGTAGTACAAAAACTTCTTGTATTATACCAACTAGTCAAATTAAATTACCATATATCCTGCTCGTAACTTCTTCTTAGGAAATTGATCACACTGCTAAAAATAATATTTTTTATGCCTAATGAAGAATAAAATAAAATAAAATCGAAGTTAATACTATTTTAGTCCTAAGAAATTTGCTCAAATTTAATGGTCTTTTTTTATAAAATCATGTATAGTTTAATAAACATTTAAAGTCGGTGAAGGTACAAATATTGTAAAACGACAGCTATCAAACAGAAACATCAATTCTTTTAAAAATTTAAAGTTTTCCTTTTTGCGTTTTTATTTATAAAATTTTGAATATTTATTCGTCTATTATTTCTTCCTATAAAAAACCATTAATATTTTTTATTTATATGTGCAAATTTTTATATGTACACGTATCTGTGGCACATCCCACCTGCAAACGATGGCATTAAAAATAAACTAATAAATAATTTGTCATTTGACAAAAGGCAGCTGTACTTAAATATGAAAATAATGTCATGAATATACGACAGTTTAATTGTTCACCGCATCCATATTGGCTACCGAATTTCATGGACGTCTTTACGTGGTCACTGCCATTTGTTGGTGAGAAGGTAAGTTAAAGCAAAGAAAATTTTTTTGAAAGTTTAAGACTTTTCGGAAAATTTTTCAAACATATGGTAATGGTCGTAAAATAAATTAATATTGTAAGCATTTAAAATTGTTTTTAATTAGTTGTTTGTTGAGTTGTGTTTGTATAAAAACTTTCTAAAGCCACTAAACTTATAATTTTGTAAAAAAACTACTACACAAATATGATTAAATTTTATAGAATTATTATATATTTATGGGTTTTTGTATAAGTATGTAAGTTTGAATGCTTTTCAAACATGATTTGGCTGAAGTGTACTGATGATATGGTTAGCGAAAATGAAGTGCAGCCATGTACTGATCTAAGAATGCAGGCATTTACAAACAATAAATTGTTAAACAGTTATTTAGGAGAATATTTTGAATTACGAATTTGATAAATATTCTTTTTAATTCCTTTTTAAATCTATTTAAAGGTCACTGATATGCTTGTTAGTATATTAAACATATGTTCGGACGAAGAGTTAGTAGATGCTCCGGACGATGAGCTCGAAGAAGGTAAGAGAAAAATATTTAAAAAAAGTCAAATCAAACACAACGAAGAGTGTATTCGTAAATGCAGTACTTTTTCACTGCAACAAAGTATTAAAATACTCTTAACTGCAACACTGAAGCAGATGGTGTTCAAAAACATAATTTAAAAAAGTATCATTTGATCTATATCGGTAAAGCGTAGAAAGTTTGCTTTTCTGCTGCAGGGCAGTGCTGCATTTACGAACGTACCCAAAATTATTATTAATGAAAATTTAGGAAACACAACAAGATTTTTTGTTCTCAAAGAAAATTAAAAAAAAAATAAACAAATTTAATTTTTCATAAAAAAACAACACTAAAAATTTATTAGTTAAATATTTCAACATTTTTATTTAGATTTTGTGTTTTTATTGTCAATTTGTTAATAAAGAAATTTTATCACAATTTCTATAAACATTATCAACTTAAAAAAACATATTTGTTGTTGTGCTTAAATGTTGTGAATCTTTCCATGTACCAAAATAGTCGTACACAAACAAACAACATAAATTTAAGACTTAATTTATTGGTTTCTTATTTTTCATCAATGATTTCTTTCATTTATTGATGTGTCGATATGTATGTTTGTAAATGTTTGTATTTGTATTGCATGTGATGTATGTATCTCTTTATCAGCACTCCGTAAGAAAATTGTTCTCGTACCAATTAATTCGAATGCTAATAAGGCCCAAACGAAAAAAGGTAAGACTTATACAAACATAGCGCGTATGTATGTATGTGTATTGTTTAAAGGCCTTGTATAAATTTTGCTTCTGATGGAAAATTAAATAGATGCTGCTTCGCCCGTAGTTTATTACTCATATGATCATCAAATTTTGTGTGGGTTTTTGTATATTTGACTTTTTATAACAGATGAAAAGAAAACTGATGACTTAGATGACCATAATCTAATAGAAACATATTATATGTACATAACAAGGCAAAACGGCTGTAGTGATAATATTATTTTTGAAGTGAGTGAATAATTTTTTAATTAGATTTGAGTTTCTTAGATTTCATTTCCTTGATAGAAATGGAAAATGAATTTTATTTTTTATATTAATATAGAAGTCTTTTCAAGGAAATCAGGAAACTAAAACAAAATGAATTCGAGAATGAATGGTCATAACAAAAGAATAAACTCCTTAAGATTCAATGTAATAACAATGGAAAAAAGTCGTATCCACAAGTTGTGATCCGGAAGTAGTGAAATTTTTAATGATATTAGTATAGGTTTATCATTTTAAGATAAAATAATAAAATATATGTAGATACGAACGAAAATAATTTGAAGTTAATGCTGAAGCAAGAACTTGTCTACTGTGATTAAATTTATGCCTTGAGATTATAAAAATTACTATAGTTTTTTTTGCTAGAAACATACATTGTAACAAGAGCATTAGAATCAACTCTTAATAGCCTTTTATTTAGAAAACTTTTCTGTGTAGACATTCATAAGTGATTTCTCATAGTGCCCAACACAAGCTTGGGTCATTATTATTTTCCTATTGTATTTTTTATTAATTAATATTGTAATAACCAAAGAATATATGATTTTTCTTATTTCTCCCAGTTCTCAAATTACCAAATCGTTGATGTTTCTTCAAGGAATAATAACTCATTTCATAAAAATATCAAATAAAGTTGATTATAGTTCTAAAAATTTATATGAATAAATTTTTTTTATAATTTTTCTTGATAATCAACACAAATACCTTGACGTTTTTTTATAAAGAAACTGTTTTAGAATATAGAAATGAAATCATCCAAGTCATTGCCAGGAAACGACATTTTTATTACTTGCAAAAATCTATTGTGCAAATTTTCAACTTCCTAGCAAATTAGGGTCACAAAGTTTTGATTTAGAACCAGAAATCTCTCCAAAAATACGTTTTTATAAGAAAAATTATTATTTCATTAGTCTATACTAAAACAATACTTTCTTATCAATTAGTAACTGATTCAACCATTTTCACAACTTGCAACTTTATATCATTTCCGTTTAAAGTCTATTCCCACTAGCAAATAATCCTAATACATTAAAACAAATATTTTATTTGAAAAACAAAAACTAAAAAATATATTTCTCTACATATTTAATAAAAACAGCTTCTAAATTAACAATTCTAAATTAAAAAGGACAAAATATTCCACATGGAAGACTACATTCAAATTATTTGAAATAAAACAAATTAGGATTACTTCCGGATCATAATCTCAGCATTTTCATAGCTTTTTGGAAGCTGGTTTTTATCACCAACTACTCAGTAGGCGCTATTAAAGATATTCTGAAAGCTTTATATACTTAAATTAGTGTTAAGTATGACCATCATTAAGTATTTGAAACTTTGGCAAGTAAACCCAAACATAATCATTAATTTATTTCATTTTCATTTCCTATTTTAAAACAAATCATTAATCTTTTTATATATTTATAATCCTAAAAAGTTTTTAAATTTTCTAAAACATGGTGGCCGCCCTTCTGATGAGCAAATATACTGACTAGTGTATAATCTGTAGAATAAATAAAAATAATTGACAATATCTTAAACAATTTTAATGAAGACTTCTAAGAAATCTTAAACTACCTACTACCTACTAAGACGTATCATTATTATCATTTCATCATAAGCCAAGCCATCCATTTTTTTAGTAAAAATATAAAAACTTACAGTGAAATAAGAAGAAATGCCTCATAAGGCGCTACTAAGTTTTGATATGTTTTATATACACACGTATTCAACAATATTTCTATAAGTGCGGAAAAGCTTAGACATGTACATGTAGCTAAACCTACAACCGTATTTAAGCAACAGGAAATATTAGAAAAAAATTAATAAAAACTTTTATAGAAGCTTTCAGCTAAATGTTGACACTAACAGTAAAACTAAAAATAAACAGATACACATGCACCCAGCTTTTTAGAAAAAGTTTCTTAAAGTAAATTGTTAAAGCTTGATATGTAAATGAGTTTATTTTCTTTCATTTCTAATTAATATTTTAGCTTCTACGGTATCATCTTTGCGTAAAGAAATCATTAAGAACAAAATAAGAGCCATTGGAAAGATGTCAAGGGTCTTCTCAGTGTTAAGGTGGGAAATTAAAGAATATAATAAAAGAAACAAAGCTTATTTATATGTCCTTACAGAGAAGAATCGGAGTCCGTTTTACAGTTGAAGGGTCTAACGCCAACCGGCGCCTTGCCCTTGGGAGCATTATCTGGTGGCAAGGATTCATTACTCAGTGGTATGTTTGGATTTTATTGCAAATATATTGAAAGGGAACGTTTTATCAAAATAAGCATGCATTATAACTTTGTTAACCGCATGTTATTTATAGTGTTTCAAATAATCTCGTGTTAATTAATTTTTCTCTTGCAGCTTTACAAGGTCTAGGCGCCACACCGCAAATCACCTCATTTGAGGAAGCAAAAGATCTAGATGCCGTCAATGAACGCATGCCTCCCAGACGCCCTTTAATAGTTGGCCATAAGCCCAATAATAACAATAATAATAACAACAACTCAAACACAACCAGCAATAAGTCTACTAGCGACAGCAGTAGCGCCACCCCGGTTAAAAAGAATGGCAGCACCCCAAGACGTTCTAGCACTAGCAAAACTTCATAGTGTTAGTTTTAGTTTTTTTTTTTAAAGTTTAATTTAATTTAATTTTTTTTTTAATACTTAAAAACCAATGAATTTTTAAATATATACATATATTTTTTTTAATTTAACTAGCCCATATCAAAAAACTGTTAAATATTTAAATAAATAAATTACGCTCATAAAAAGAAATTTCAATTAAAATTTACATTTATATTTTTGTTGACGATACAATTGCTCTTCAATTTCACTTTCAATTACATAATATTGCAATTTCTGATTTAGATAAATAGTAATTAACGTTTTGACATGATATGCTCAAATCTTTATTAAAAAACCGACAAATAATCAGTAGTAAAAGTTTTCAATAAGGAATTAATCAGTATAATAAATTTTTTCAATTTATAATAAAACAGACTTAAAGCAAAATTAAAAAAAAATTATTTTTTTTAAACAGTTAGAGGGGAAGGGAACCCACCATATAAAATAATTATTCTACATTTGAATACCCAAATTTTACTTACGTTAGTATGGGAACAAAGTGTCTGTGTTTAGAAAAATCATGGAGACGTATGTGGGGGATACGGGTACCTCCCATTCGAAGTAATTATTAACTATTACACTATATTGCATCAGGAGAATTAACATAGTATGAATTCGAACATAAGTACGAGGATAAATGAGAAGGGACGGATGCCCCACATGAAGTATTTATCAATTACTCAATATTTAAGGAACTACAAATGTAAGCATATGCAAAATTTAATGTATGCCTCAATGGGGTTACAGTGTTTATTCGAGCACTATAAATTTTTAACACGTGCCGATGAAAATACAGTGTGTATCCAAGTACCAGTTATTCAAAGTTTTTACCAATTATTATATATCTATAGAGCTTTAATAGAACTCATGTGGACTACTCCACAATAAAGAGACACTTCCAGCAAAAGCCTGAATCTATAGGAGAGTGGCAAAGTACCTATTGTTCATACTATATGTTGAGAACTATAAAACTGTGATCAGTCAGCCAGAAAACTACTTTAATAGCAGCAGGGAGAAGTCTACACTCTAACAAGAATATCATTTATTTTAATTTAACAGGAGAGGTATAACAGTGAGAGAAGTTGTCGTGTTGGTTTCTTTAAAACAGAAAGCTCGTAGTATGTATGCACTTATACTCATAAAAGGTTGTTTTATTTTATGACAATGAGGGAAGGAAGTACACCGGCTACAGAGTTAGATAAAGCCCTCTTTTCAATTATGTTATTTATGCAAATATGGGGTTTCTTTTGTTTTATTTTTACTTTCATTGACATATTTATTTTCATATGAAAATTTTATAAAATATCAATAAATTGTAATATGTATGTAAAGAGACAGTAACAGCCTGTTAAGTTATCTCGAACGTTTTCAATCGCAAGCATTGTAAGTGACAAACAGATGATTTGCATTCCAATAAAAATTCTCAGCACAACAAATCGATCGAAAATAAAGGCGAACGAAAACGTAAGCATTTCTATATAAATTTACGTGCCACTAAGAAATAACTTTATCATGTACGCAAGCAAAACTGTCAAAATAAGTGATCTATGTATGTACATATACTCGTATGTAAGCATTCGTTAAGCATACAAATTTACTAAAAAAAATTCCAAAAAATTTATAAAAAAGTAAAAAAAAATAAAATCGGCAAGCGAATTAAACTAATTTAATTGAATGTTAAGAAAATATATACTTCTAGCATAAAAAAATCAGCGTTAAATAAGTTGTAGTCATTAATGACTTACATACATACAGAGATATGCACATACATATTCGTATGTACTATATATGAAAGAAAACACTGAATTTGCAGAAGATGCGTTTCATTTGGTACAACAATAACTTGCATTAGAATTAAATTCAAAAGTGTTTTCGAAATGAAATATAATTGTTGCTTTTGAACTTTGTTTTCAAATTACCCAATTTATTTTTTCGGCATATTTTATTAAATACAGTTTTTGTAGCCAGTTCTAGGAATACAATATGATATAAAAAAATTAACAATAACTTATCAAAAGTAATACCTGCAGACACTCACGGCTTTAATATATAGACCATGCGCACACTTCTTTGGTTTTTGTTTACATTTTGCTGCCACTGATTCCACATAAAAAACCAGAGAATTAAATTTTTCATGGTGCGATATATTAATTGCAGCGATTTTCTTTTTTAATTGACCATTTATTTGTCGAATTTACGATATGACATCATAGTAAAAGTGTTACGCTATGACGTAACGATACGCTATAAAGTAAGACTGGGCGAACGATAAGTCAGAAGACAGTGGGACGCTTTGCTAGTGCTTTCAGTTCACTTAAGTTTTTTTCGAAATCGAGGGACAGACTGTAATTATTTCACGCAACTATATGTGTCCTATGTATTGTAAACTTGAAATAAGATAACATTATAACATTACGAGAATGTATTTTGCAATTATAGTCATAGACGGATTTTCAATGAAACAAGGCCATGGTAACAACTGATTTTAAATAGTTTTTTTCTTTTCATTTCATTTAATTCTTTCTACCAAATTAATGGTGTCAAATTGATAATAACATAAAGTCAAATGTCTTTAAATAAAAATTATGTAATTAATTAACACTATTTTTTCGACCTTTTTTGTTTTAATATATATAATTTTTGTAATCAAGCGTTAGGTCTTTTTTTTAAAAAATAATAATAATTTTATTCAATATTTCGACGCCTCTTTGGGCGTCTTCTTCAGGAAATTTTTTTTATTAATATGACAATTGAAAAAATTTTTTTTTTTAAAACTTATTTTACATACATACATAAATGAACAAATTGAAAAAATTTTTATGAACCAATCAAAATTTAATAAAGTAAAAAATTTTTTAAAGGAAACAAAAAACAAAAAACTAAACAAAAAATGTTTTTAACCTATGAAGAAATGAAAAATATTTTTTATTGTTATTATATAATTAGTGTAAAGGATTTTTCATTTCTTCATAGGTTAAAAACATTTTTTGTTTAGTTTTTTGTTTTTTGTTTCCTTTAAAAAATTTTTTACTTTATTAAATTTTGATTGGTTCATAAAAATTTTTTCAATTTGTTCATTTATGTATGTATGTAAAATAAGTTTTCAAAAAAAAATTTTTTCAATTGTCATATTAATAAAAAAAATTTCCTGAAGAAGACGCCCAAAGAGGCGTCGAAATATTGAATAAAATTATTATTATTTTTTAAAAAAAAGACCTAACGCTTGATTACAAAAATTATATATATTAAAAATTATGTAATAAAATATTCTAACTTTATGATAAAAAGTATGAAATATTGTTTAAAATTATAGTCTTTTTGTCTAATTAATTTCTGACAAATAAGAACATACAATTTAATTATTTGCACAGCAAATAAATAAAATCTTTTCAATAAAAATGATGTGGGTGTGAATGTGTTTTATGCCTGATAATTTAAAAAAATTCCTAAGATATATCGCGCTATTTTTTAAACACGAGATAATAACATGCTGTTAATTTTATATCACCCGTATTGTATCACATTTGCTTTCACGCTTTAAGTGTCGAAACAAATTTGAAAGCAAACACGTGAACACAGTCAGCGTTTTATTGTGACAGCAAAATGAAAAAAGTTATTTGTTTTATCTCACTCATGTATGTCAATCACGCAAAATAGTTATAATTAAAATGATACTAGTAGTAGAGTCCAGGTTTAGCTGAGTCGAATTGAATATACCTTTCATGACACATTTTTAGAAATATTTTTATAATAGTACAAATATATGAAAAGTAGTACAAATATCAAAGGTAGCTTGAAGGGTGATAACTCTGTCCAGTTTGCAAAATTGATCTCACTTAGCACCTTTCTTAAGACGGCAATATATTTTAGCAGGATCTTACTGTATATAAGGAGCTTTCTAATATAGTAATTGTTTGTCCTTTGATGAATACAAACGTTTGTATTGCATAAAAAACTTGTACATTATATCATTACGAAGGAAATGGTGTAAAGCCGAGTTTAATTTAACCTTCAAGTAATTTGTTGTTGCTTGAGAGGCTACTAATTCTAATGAGTAAAATGTGTAACCAAATTATTTGAATCAGTAGAATCGTTTACTTTTTCCGTCGATCGAATGATTTTGAAATTTGAATTAAACCTGGATGTAATTTTCACATAATTTTATAAATTTTTAGAATGTATATTTTCGTTCGAAATCTCTCACCTAATTCAGTTGTTGAAATTTTTAAAATATTACAAGCAACGGATAAGTATTTCGCCTTTTTCTTGTGAATCGTGCTGTTATTTGCTGAATGTGCCAAGATGACTTGAACAATAACGTATATTCTGCATTTAGTTGTCAAATTTCTTGGCACTGGCTCCAAGGATCTTATTAGAGACTATATTTAAAGTCGGTTGAATAACTTTTTAAATTTTTTATTTTATACTTTCTAAAGATATACAATTTTTAAATTTTAATAATATCTCTATATTTTTTGACCTTTTTGTAACTATTTTAATCGATAAACAATTTTCGTACATAAAATTGTTTAATCATTAAATAAGACCTTGAGGTTAAATAATATTTTAATTAAAATTAGTAAATTTCAAAACCGGTCCACAAATGACGAAAATATCGCTGTACATTAAAAAAAACATGCTGTTTAATAAATAACCTCCTCCCGTTTTTAAGTCGGTTAAAACTAAATTTAATTATCTGCAATCTGTCTTAAGGAATTAAGATGGTATACGTTATTAGTCTTTTGGGTATTAATGATTGATTGTATTAATCATGCGTCTAATTGTATACATGTTGCAAGGAAAATAAAATGGAATCATGTCATTCTAATTATGTATTTTGTAAAAATCATATACCATAGAGAATTCTCATATTGTATTTGATTGTTTTGACATAAACATATGAGGTATAATGTTTCCAAGCTGCCCAAAGTTCATTGACGATTTCGTTTAGCGATAAATGAGATGTAGTCAATGAAATGTATGAAATGTTTTATGGGTACAATAACGATACATATGAACATTAAGCATAATTTTTTAAGACATTAAAACAGAGCATAAGAAAAAAGTGCAGCATCAAGTCACAACCATATCAATGGTTCTTACAAGTTAACTCCATGAAGTTATATAGAATGCCACAGCTTGCTATGCAACACCGTTCCACCGAAGCTACATGTCTTTAAATTCCATACCGTTCAGTTCGAGCTAAAAGGGATTTGTTACCATTGATCTGCTACGATCGCCGTTGGATGTGATAATTTCGTCTCAAATCAGCGTTTTCGAAACCATATAATAACCTTTTGTGGATTAAATGCTATACAGTTTAACGGATGTGTTTAAATATTAATACATATTTTAAGCATTTCCTATTTCAGAAAATTCTTGTGATTTGAGGAGAAATACCATACATTAGGAGGAAAGGATCAAATATATCAGAAGCCATATTAGAAATTTTTTGCTTGAAGAGAAAAATCATCTGGAAAAAATTAAAAAAACACACTAGCAGCGATATACACTGAATTGAGATCGTATTTAAAATTACGTACGCGTATTTTGAGAATGACACAATTTTTTTCATGAGCATCAAGTTTTTTCGATGTGTAGAAAAATGCTCAGGAACAGGTCTCTAGACAAAAAGATGTCGTAATCAAGTCTAGAAAACTTACAACATGAAATGTTTAATTTTCATTGAGCGAAACGATTTAAGATTTGAATACTAATTGTTAGTTTACTTTATTATTGAGGATACAATGAAAACAATGAAGATAATGCCAAAAATGCATTTATAATAAAAATTATAAATTTTTTTCATTTAGATAATCCTTAAAAACATCTACAAATGCTTTGATTTTTTGTGATCTTAACTTTTTTAAAGGTACAAATAAAAGTAGGTCCTGGACAAGTTGCAGTCAAAAGCTAAAAGCTAATATTTTAAATTTTTATTTCTGTATTTAGTTGCGCCAGTGGTTATGGGCTTAAGTATTATTATCTTTAACTACTTTGCAGAAGGAAAAGGTTATCAATTCTTTAGTATTTTTTCTATGTTTGTTCCCTCAGAAATTGGGAATTTAGGAATAGCATTGCTTTTTATGTATTTTAAAGGATTGGCTGTATTAAATAATTTTCTTCGGCAGTAGCACGTTTATAAAAAAAATTTGCTGCTCCAACTGTTGGCCGAAGCTTTTATGATGAAATTGAAGGAAGTAATTCACATTTCTCTTGCAACCTTGAAATAATGATCACTTATTCACGTGCATTTAGTTCTTGCTCATGTGTTAAAGAAAAATTTGCTTTCTGAGGAACGGTGTTATCAGTTTTCTTAAGTAATCAAAATTTGCCAATGCCATAGAAATTTTGTTTTTAAGCTCAATTTTATAGTCATAAAGATAGTTTATCTGTTGATAGTAAATACCAGCACAACTATAGCACAGAATAGAGATTGTTGTAGTTCTTTTAACACAATAAATTTATTATGTGCTTCAAATTGAATCAGGGTGTCGTCAATATGTGATATTTTTATACAGTAAATTTTATAGTCATAAAAATTGTCTATCTAATCATAACAGTCATGGGCAATAATAGAGCACATTACTTAAAACACAAACTTCTGTGTAATATTTAATTGTTTTTCATAGAATTCGCACGGAACTAATAGAAAATATATATATATTTTTTTTTAATATTCAATTTTCAGGATGTTCAGCGTGATATTTGTAGGTATATTTTTTATACAAATTATTCGTTATCAGCACTAATAAATTAAAAATACATACTCAATTCTGCCAGTATAATACGTAAAAGTTAATATCGGATTTTCGATCTGATTTTAAAAATATAGAAAATTTATTTTTAATACCTATGAAATTAGCTTTATGTAAAGGACATATTTAAAAAGTAAATTTGCACAGAAAAATAATCGGATTGTGCCAAATAACACCAATAGGATGGCCGTCATTTCGTGAAGTTAATAATTAAAAAAAAAAATGTTTAGAAAAAATACTTTTATATATACCTCCTTCTGTCAAATCATTTTGTCGAAATATATCTGTCAATATTCGTTATTTGTATTTCATTATTAAAATGGCAAAATTAGCAAAAAAAATACGGCTGTTAAATTTCTTGTACCCTTTAAACGTCTCAAACGGGTGGATCGAAATTCATGGCATCCTAAAGATGCCTGGATCATGCTTGGATCAAACTAAAGGCCTACTCCGCATCTATGTAATCTGAAAAAGCAAAGTGAAGTGCCAAAAATTTTATAAAACTCGATAAATTCATTCGATAGATATTATTATCGAAAATTTTTCACAAAAACGAGATTTGCGTTTAGTTCATATCAAATAAATTTTACAGATTCAGTCATTTTTCGATCAATATGAAAAATATTGTTGCAGAATATTTGCAACTTATCTAATCGGTTTTCTAAACCTATTTTTCAGACTATTACGACTACGACGAATACTATCAATTCTAATTCGTTAATTAGTACAGACACATCGTTGCCTCAAAATTTCTTTGTGTTAGATTAATTCGAATGATCGCCTGCAAAATCAATCATATTTATTTAATAATAAATGCCCCTATTGCGGTTCACCACTTTTGTGTCAGTTTGGTCGTCTTAGGTGATTTCGCATTGCCGTTCTCAACTAAACTGCCAGTTGACTATTCAGTTGTGTATCTGTTTTTTCGTGGTATTGCCGTTCTCAACTTTGTAAAAGTTTGGTCGTAAAAAACGTTGAATACACACAACTGCTTAATTGTAGTTGTGTCATTATCAGTTAGAGTGAAATTTTTTTTAAAAGCGGTGAAAATTTAAATCAAAATGGAGAGATCGTAAGTATCAATTTTTGTAATAATTTTTTCACAATTTTTAAACACTTTTATTAGTTTGAAAATAACAACGAAAGTCCAATTTGAGCGGCTTGTTCAGATTATGCACAGGAATCCGGAAATTGCTCGCGGAAAACCAAATTTTGGTGCAACGGAAAATACGTGCAAGGAGTTATGGGAAGAGTTTGCTGTAGAATTAAATAGTTTGGGACCACCGACAAGAACATCGCAAGAATGGCAACGTGTAAGTGTGTCAGTAAAATAATATTGAACAATTACAATATTCTTAATATAATTATAATCTTGCACAGGTTTGGATCCACTATAAAGCAAGCATTAAGAAAAAACTTGCAAACAATAAAAGAAACACTCAGGCGACAGGTTGAGGCCCATCACAAGAAATCCCATTAAATAGCCTTGAGGATACTGTTTCACAACTCTTGTCTTTGCAAGAGGGAGCGGCACCATTAAATAGCCTTGATGATACTGTTTCACAACTCTTGTCTTTGCAAGAGCAAGCGGCACCATCTGGCCAAGTTTTTGGCGTTGCAGCATCCACTGCAAACATTAAAAAAATTAGAAAAAAAATTTGCATTGTTGGAACGACAAGCAAATGAGGCTACTGATCTCCACAATCTTAAGGTGGAGTGCGATAAATTACAAATAGAAAAACTTAAGAATAAATTTAAAAATTAATAATATTTTATTGTTTGCTGTTGTAAATTTCATCTTATTTTTTATATATTAAAATTCACAAGTGGTATTATTTTTTTAAGAATTACAAGTTTTTAAATATATGTACAGAATTCTTTTTTTTAACCTTTTAAGACTCAACAAATTGTTTCACAATACATAAATAAAATATTTTACACTTTTTATTCCCACAACACTTTCAGTTTAATTTTCTTCAAATTTCACTTGTCAAACGTGATATTTAAAGTTGGCAATTCGATATTTTAGGTTGGCAATTTTATGACAAACTCAACTAAAAACAGTTGTGTATCGCAATAACTAAAATGAGTTTGGTTGTGCATAAGTTGGGTTGACTCTCACACGACCAAACTGAGTTGAGTGGTGAACCGCAATAGGGGCAAAAATTTATTCTGTATAACAAGTATTCATTAATTTTTTTACAAGAACACTTTTATTATGCTGGTAAAGATTGTATAACTTTTCTAAATAAAACAATTTGTAGTCATTCTCAAGGATGAACATTTTCGTTGCTTTTCATTGCATATATTGGCCTTCACTTTTGCGTTGAATTTACGGAACATATTTAAATTATACAAATTATAAAATTTTATAAAATTGGTCAGCTTACAAACTTCTTTGTATCGTGTCTCATTTATTGAAATACACCTTTGAAAAGCATCTTTCAAAGTCAGTTTTTATATGTCCATTATACTTTGTACTGATAAACATCAAAAAATAAAAAATACTATATAACAACTAAATAAAAAATAATTTCATTATAAATTAAGATTGGGAAACCGGTGAAAAACCGATGAAAATTTTCAGAAAGTGAGGAAAATTGTTGTGAAGAAGCGTCGAATACCTATTACAGAAGTTGCATTTCGGTTGGCTCATGCCATGCAATTATTTTTTTTTTTTTTGGAAATTTTGGGCATGAAGCATGTGGTAGCGAAACTGGTTCAAAATTTTTTGAATTTTGAACAAAAAAACAGTCGCATTGGAATCGTTCAGGATATCTTGAGTAACATTAACGACAATCCAGATTTGAATAACTGGTGACAAGTCATGGGTAAATGGTTGTGGCATCTAAACCAAAATCTAATCGTCCCAATGGAAGAGCCAAGGAGAGCCCAGACCAAAGAAAGGTCCCCAAGTTTGATCAAATGTCAAGGTTTTGCTCACTATTTTCTTCGATTATTTTGGCGCCTACGAGTAACTACTGAATTTGTTGACAATAAGGAAAATTTATTAAAATTTATACACTACTAAACAATATTCCAGCACAGTCGTTATTTTAATAGTTTTAAAATATGATGAAAATATAAAAATATACTTATTTGTCTATTAATTGATTTACAACATGTTGTCTAACTATATAATATCTATAAAAAATAATTAATCATAATACGCTATATAGTATTACGTTATATAGTATTTTTCATGTAACGTAAGGGGAACTTGTACGAGTATTTTACTATTTCATAAATTTCTTTAAAAAGGGTTCTCGTACTTGAAAATTGGTTAAATGAGAGGGACTTTGAGAGAATCATATTTTTCTTCTCCTTGCACAAAACAGTCCAAAATTTATCGTCAGTCAGATTTGGTATATGTTCATACAATCAGCTGTTTCAAAGATAAACAATGATAATAGAAGAAAAGATTTAATAGAACATAGAAATATATAAAATATCTATATATAATATAAAAAGGTAGATAAATAAATGAGTACATATATACATATGTATACACATATTCCCAATTTTTAGATTAAGAAATCTATACATATATTTCACGGGGTAATACTATGACAGATTTTTTTTCGCCGCAGCAAATTTAGTTTTTACGTTACCGTACTGTTGCTGATTTATACCTGATAGACAGAGAAATTTTATTTTACTCTCATTTCACCGAACTTTACGTAAAAAGGATGGGAACATACCCATTATCGATCCAGTCAATGAAAGATTTGAATTCAAATCTATCATATTCTCAGCCAATGAAACGAATTACATTTTCATTGCTTCTAAAAATGCAACACTACATATTTTTAACTTCTTAGGAACTCAACTTGATAAAGTTTTGATTCAATTACGAATTTTTTTTCCACAAGTATTTTAAGCTGGATTTAAAAATACTTTTATTATATATTTTATTCCCAGTATTAAAGAATCAATCCCAATTTAATATAAAATGATTTTCTTTGAAAAAAAATAAGGCGATGAATCAATCATTGGAAATAATTTGAGCTTCCACCATTTCCGAATATTAGTCTCAACCCTTTGGACTGAGTATATTGTACATATTTTCTGAAACGATTTGAAGAATTTGCTTTAAAGCAACAATCCTATTTTAGTTTGACTATCTCAAGTCTAGCAAAAATGTATTTATTTATTATTAATCATAAAAAATTATTACTTCCCATAACTTTTTAATTACAGAAGCTTGCATTTGTTTTCTTTAAAATATTTTGTTGATTTTATGGAAACAAAGTAAAGACATTGAACACTTGTACTCATCTTGACTCAGCCATCTACGTCAAACATATTGTTATGAATCTCAACTTCTTATCATTACAAAAAAATATATATATCATGAATTCAAGATAAAGATTGGTTTGAGTCAGCTTTGACCAAATTCTCACGTTCCTAAGCACGTGTGGATAGAAAACAAAGTTCTGCTAGAGTGACATCGATACATAAGAACTATAAAATTCTTCATGCAAATTACGACAAGGAACATTAAAAAAGTTAATCAAATTAGTTGCCATTCAGAACTCATTAAAGATCTCATTTCGTAACTGTTTAAAACTACTCATGGCAAATTGTTCAGAGATGAATAAAAACTACTTTATAAGAATACAATTTGTTACCAACAACTCTTTTATGTAATTATTAATACTAAGTAAGTAAGTAATGTTATGGGGGTTTGGCCCAGGATGGCCCTTTGCACTGCGACCACTGCTGATCTATTGTGCTTCCCCTGTCCTTAACAGTTTAATACGTTCGCAAATAGGATCAGCTCCTTCAGTGGAAGCATTAGCAGATCCTCTTCACTCAGCGTATATGCATGTAGAGTCCTGTGTCTCCTGTGGCACAATGCCCCACAGTTTGTTATCAAGTGTTCCATCGACTTCTCATCTTCACCGCAAAATCTGCAGATGTCCGTGCCAGATAAGCCCATTCTGTATAGGTGGGCTTTGCAGGTGTAATGGCCTGTGAGCGCCCCTACCAGCGTCCGTAGGCTTTTCCTGTCCAGTCTTAGAGCCAGATCCGCCCTCCCAGCGTCAAAGCGTAGGAATTCCTGGGAGTGACATAATCCATTGATGTCATTCCAATGTTGTACAATCCTGGACGATGTCCATTTCGAAATCTCCCCTTTAAGGAGACTTTTGTTGAAACCAGAAGAAAGGGTGGGTCCAATGAAGTTCCCCCCAGCCCCTCTTCTCGCACAGATGTCCGCCATCTCATTCCCGGCATGCCCATGATGCCCTGGTACCCATATCAGAGTAATCTGATTATGAGTCGCCAGGTCATTGAGCCTGTTTTGACATTCCAGTAATAATCTGGACATGTACGTACAGCCTCTCAGGGCCTTAAGAACCGATTGGCTGTCCGAGAATATATTAACCTGTATTCCCCTGTGTCCTCTCTCGGATAGGATCTCCACAGTTTCCAGTATCGCGTAAAGTTCCGCTTGGAAAATTGTCGTATCCTTGCTCAATGTTATAGACCTGTGTGCTCTAGGGCCCACTATTCCCGCCCCAACTCCTTGGAGCGTTTTTGAGCCGTCCGTGTACCACATTTGCGATCCATCTCTTAGCCATCCTGGGTTTGCGCACCATTCTTCTCTTGTGGGGAAGAGGACCCTGTATTTCCTGTCGAAACAGTATACCGGGTCCATATGGTCGACCGCCTGAGACATATCAAGTATGTCGCCGATTCCCCTGAGGATAGCCAGATGATCAGTTAGGTTGCCCGCCCTAAGGTTCTCTTTTCCGTAGATAGAGATTGCCCTTATAGCTACCTCCTCTCGTATAGCCAAATTGAGCGGTGCAAGGTTCAGAAGAGCTTCCATACCCAACGTTGGGGTTGTTTTCATGGCCCCTGTGACGCATAGGCATGCAAGTCTTTGTAACCTGCACAGTCTCGATATAGTTGTCCGTTGCTCAGTCTTCCTCCACCATACCAGAGCCCCGTACAGTATGGTTGGTCTCACCATCTGGATATATATCCAGAAGGTCATTTTGGGGCTCAGACCCCAGGATCTACCAAGTAGTTGCCTCGCTGTCCAAAGGCTCCTCGTGGCCTTTCCCAGTACTGACTCGAGGTGCGGTTCCCAGGTGAGTTTCATATCCAAGACGAGACCTAGATATTTTACCCTCTCCTTGGGAACTATCTCAATGCCACCCATCCAGAGACTGGGTAAATTAATCACCCTTTTCCTGGTAAATGGTACAATGATCGTCTTCGCTGGGTTAACAGATAGCCCTTCCGAAGTGTCTAGGGCGTCTTGTTATTATTAATACTAGCGGCTCTATCAAAAAGATCAAACTACACTAACTTGGAATATTTCAATGTATAAATAAAAACAATCACTTATAATTTCGTGCTTTTGTTGCCTCCAACACTGAGGCAATAGTACATGCAATATTATGTGTTTGAACACCCCTGTTTTGTAATCATTATGTTGTTTATTTATTTATTTATATTTTCATCTACAGAATATTATTCTTACAGATTACTTATCACATTAATTGTAATATTTAAATAACAAAACTTTAAACATATTATAACTAACATTAAAATTCAACAAAGGAGTTAAGCTATTACATAAATGCAAGCATCTTGCAATTGGCTCATTAATCGCAAAGTTGGTTCTATGAAGATTCACCTCAAACATACGATTATTTCTTAAATCTCTAGGAGGGCAATACACTGTAAAATAGTTTTTAATTTCCGGGCAATCAATATTGTCCGATAAAACATTATAGGCTAGTAATAATAAGGAACAAGTTCTACGATCACTTAAAGATTGTAAGCCTAATAACTTTCTCCTTACATCGTAAGAAGGTAGTTCATGATGCCATATTAACTTTAAAGCAGTCTTGGTAAAAATTTTTTGAATACGTTCAATACGATTAGATGGACCCTGAAGATATGGGTTCCACACAATAGAACAATATTCCAAAATACTACGTACTAACGATGTGTACAGAGATTTTAAGGTGTATGCGTCTCTAAAATCTTTTGAATTTCTATTGATAAAACCAAGCATACTGTACGCTCTAGAAATTACATTATCAATATGTTTAGAAAAACTTAACTTAGTGTCGAAAATTACTCCTAAATCTTTAACTTCAACCGCACGTTTAAGCGGGAGGCCATCAATACAATAATCAAACGTAATTGGGTTTGCAATATGTGTATAGGACACTACGCAACATTTTGAAACGTTAATGTGTATATCATTATTGGAACACCAGTTAGACAAGTTGTCCAGATCTGATTGTAAGTTTTGACAACTCGTATGATCAGAGATATTGGAATACAATTTCAAATCATCAGCGAATAACAAACAGTTAGAAAATTCAAAGTTCAGTGGAAGGTCATTGATAAAGATTAAAAAAAGCAACGGACCAATATGCGTTCCCTGAGGAATACCTGAATAAGCGTCAATTACTAATGAAGAGGAGGTATTACCAATTTTGACTACAAGTTTCCTGTCAGTCAAAAAGCTTTTAAAAAATAATAGCAGATTATCTGAAAGTCCAAATGTGGAAAGCTTACGTAACAAAAGATGATGACTAACTTTATCGAAAGCTTTAGTGAAATCAGTATATATAACATCACACTGGGATCTACGTCCTATAGTAGTGATTATATCGCGAGTTATTAAAAGTAAATTAGTCGACGTAGATCTATTAGGCATAAAACCGTGTTGTCGATAGGAAATAACATTCTTAACCTGTTCAAAAAGTTTATCCTTTAAAATGTTATCAAAAATTTTAGCGAAAGGACTTTGTTTAACTATAGGTCTATAATTAGTAACGACGCTACGATCACCAGATTTAAATATTGGAACTATACAACAAAGCTTCCAGCAGTCTAAAAATTTACCATGTCTAAGGCACATATTGAAAAGTTTAGTAATAATTTCCACGATATTAGAGGAACATTTCTTAAAAAATATGGGTGGATATGCACCAACTGAACTTTTGGTACCGTTTTTTAAGGCATTTATAGCATCAGAGACTTCATCAACGTTAATAACAAAATTTATGTTTACATTCCTGCATGCAGTTAAATGATAACTAGAACTATCAAAAACAGGTCTAACAAAAGTGCTCTGAAAATAGTCAGAAAAAAGGTTGCATGATTGCGGCGTGCTATCGGCCCGCAAGTTATTATAGTACATGAGCTTAGGTATACCATTATTCTCTTTTTTGCCATTTATAAAATGCCAAAAAGCTGAAGAGTCAGATTTAATTTTATTCTCAACTTCAAATATAAACTGTTTGTAAAGAAAATTTCTATAGAAATTGTATTCATTTCGGGCCAAAAGAAATTTCGCACGATCTGATTCACTATTAGAATTTCTGAACTTATTGTATGCTTTATTCTTAATATTTTTCATGTGACTCAATCTTGCATTAAACCATGAAGGTTTATTGCCGGGTTTTGGGTCGAAGTTTGGTACATGAAGGTTTATGGCCACATCAAAGTGGTCACAGATAAATGAATACATTATATTAGGATCATCAACATCTTGTAGGGCAGACCAATCCACTGCTTTAAAGTAATCATTTAATCCGTCGAAATTAGCTTTATTAAAATTATAATCTAACGATTGATTATGAGTATCTTTCTCAAAAGAAAAAAACTCGAAGTTAAAATGTAATGCTTTGTGATGTACGGTGTTTTGAGAAACCGGAGAGCCAGCTAAATCGCAAAATACTTTAATAAAATTGTTTGCAAAAATTAAATCTAAAATCCTGCCGATATCATTTTTGAAAGAATTAAGTTGATTTAAATCATTTAATAAAAAGAATCCTGTTACATATTCATCAACATCAGTAATTATATTATGAGGTAGTAAAATATTGTCTTCCATTTTCCAATGGATGTTTGGTAAATTAAAATCGCCAAATACGAATACAAATTGGTTTAAGTCCAATTCATCTAACAGGTTTTGAATATTTTCCAAATGATATCGGTAGGTCTCAAAGCTACTATTTGGAGGAATATATGAGTTAACAATGAAAATGGTGTAATTATTTGTAAAAGTTAATTTAATACATAGTTGTTCAATAATATTAGTAAAATTAAGAGAAACAAGCTCCGACTTGAAATCTGCTCTTACAGCTATTAAAACGCCACCACCTTTCTCTTTCTCTGACAATGTACAGCAACGATCGTGACGATAGACGGTGTAATAATTATCAAAAAACTCTCTACTGTTAATTGTGTCATTAAACCATGTCTCAGTAATAATAATAATATCATATTCGCGCGCAGATGTAAATAAAACGAAGTCACGGGCTTTAGATCTCATTCCACTAACATTTTGAAAATAAACTGAGTACTGAGAATGTAAATTATTAACAACTGTGTATGTGTTTGCAATAGTATTTGTAAAATTATCATCAGAAGAGTTTAGACAGCTAGCAATAGGTTGAAATGCATTGAATTTGGATGGCGAAGTATTCAGTTTTTTGAAATATGTCCCTCTCTTTGCGGAAGCATACCAATATTTTTAGGTTTACGTCTTTCCATAAATTTATATTCACGCACCAGAGTATTTTCAGGCCAAAAATCAACATCCATAATAAAATCAAAAAGTTCATCAGGAACAGTTAATTTAAAAGATGAAATGGACCTTGGTTGCGAAAACTTAAATTTATGAATGAGAACAGTAGAATTGTGCCCAATCCTAGAATTTAAGTAATATTCCATGTCCTCTATAGAAGTGTTACTAGCCAATCGAGAAACGAAAAGAGACTTTTTAGGCGGAACAGCTATCAGCGGCTTAATATTTGGTTGATGAGAAGATGTGGAGTTAGCTGGAATCTGAGGCATTGCAGGTATTGTTGCAGATATAGTGTTAGACGAACTGTTTCCAGTGCATACTGACGGAGTAAAAATGGCTTGGGAACATCTGGCGTTCGTAGAAGTTGTAGGCAGAAAAAAAACATCATTTACTATAGGTGAATTAGGAGAGGTGGTCATTGGAGAGTTAGATATTACAGGTGTTGGTGGAGCTAAGTTCGGCATTTTTTTATTTTTAGAAGAAGGGCTATTCGCGGTCTTATCATAATTATCCAAATTAGAAAATTTTGTAAACAGTTCACCAAATGTAGAGAGTTTAGATTGAACCGATATAAATTCTTTATTTAGTTTATCAAAATCATCCTTGTAGCTTTTAAAAAATTTGTAAAATTCAATTTTGATATTTTTGCAGCGGGAACAAGTCCAGTGCAGGGATTTATTAATGTCCGCAAGGGCATCAGCATCCCGCGCCTTAAGTCCACAACATTTTATATGGCAGCTGCTTAAACACAGCCAACATGACACCATACGATCATTACCAGCCACGTTGCAATTCACTTGTAAGCAATCCATTGATTCAGTTTATTAACAAATATGATTAATTACGCAAGTTGAGGTACAGGTGTAATATACAAAGCAAATGCCGTTTACAAGAGTGTGTACAGAAAGTTTGTTGTTACTTATATTTATAACTGATGTTTAGGTGATTTGTTTTAGTTATTGTAAATTTATCAGTTTTTATTTTTCACAACATAAAGCAATAATAAGATAAGCAGCAGATCAATGTTATATTTAGTTGTTAGTTTGAACATATGTTTGTATTAATATATGTATGCATGTAAAATGTAAGTATGTATGTACATTTCAACGAGTTTAATTATTGTTTATTTTAATAAATTAAAGAACAACGGAAAATTAATTAAAATGTATTAATTAGCATAGATTTTTAAGAGTTAAAACACAAAACGATTTACAGAACTTTAAATTAGCAGTAGACAAGCGTACAATTAAATTTCAAACAGAGCGATGAGAAAATACGTCTTATTCTCACGAAAGCAGCAGCAGAACTGAAAACACTTACCAAAGACTGACTAACGAGCTGCTAAGTTTTTATGGTAAAAAATATAAAAAAATACGCATGATCAAATTTTGAGCTCCCAGTTTTATTTTATTTCTTCTTAAGGAAAAAAATATTTTTCACAAATTGAATATTAGAGCAAAATACTCACTGATAAAATTTTTCTCATGTATTTTTAATTACACACTCGTCTAAGTCGTCCATTACAAACAAGTTCATTTGTAAATTTTTTCTGCAACGAATGCATGACACGGTTAATTTAGCTGAAATAGTTACAAAAATATTTTCAAAACAGCTTTATTTATTTAGATTAGACCTTTCGAAAAGGAAACAAATACTTCAGAAAGCTTTATTTATTGCAACTCAGATAATTATTTATGGTCTTAGAAGCGTAATGGCAAGCAAACAATCAAATCATTAAAGATTTAATTAGAAATAGCAAATTACGAGAATTGTTGCAATTTTCTCATCTTCTTACTATCCCACAAGCTGATGATGAAAGTGTTAATTGTGTTGCTAGTTTTCGTTTAAAATTTATAATTTTTTTTTAGATATATTATTTATAAGTTTTGTAACAAATTGTTATGAAATAGTTTTTTTTTATATGAAACTGTACATAAACAAAGACTGACTTGGGCCAGAGAAATTTATATACAAATAGAAACAAATACTATACCAATTAAAAATAAAAATATATTTTTATATGGTGAATAAAGTTTTCTATAAATTTTCGTAATGAAAAAAAATTTAAATAAAATTCTTTTAATACTTTGAAACAACTTATTAAAGGAATTTCGAATTTAATTATAAGAAATTCTTTAGAATGTCTAGTTTATACGCAATGTTGTTAGTGCCACAATTTGCTTAACATGCCTCAAATTTATATGGAAAAAGAAATAAAACTAGAAAAATTATACCTACAACATCTTCTTCACTAAAGACCCATTTGTTTCTCAACAATACCATCCAAATGTGGAACAAACTTGGGAACGATTCATTTCGAATGTGCACAAACTATAAACCTTCCATCCCCTTCCCTTAATCAGTTTCTCTAAATATAGCACAATACATTTTGGATAAGTGGGGGCCATTTCCTCAGTTGTGGCCGGTTTATAAAAAAGTCACTATTTTTTTTAATATCACATTAAAATGTTGCGTTTAGTTTCCTCAAAAAAAATCAGTTGTAGCAGTCATCGGTATCACATAATTAACAGATGCAAATACACGTATAAACAATTCTTAAAACGTAAGTCTGTCACGAGATTAAAAAGCGCTCTCCCCGGCAATATCTGTACATTCGTACGTATGTATGTATGTATGAATAGTAGAGCAAATACTTACTCAACGTACTGCAAGTAGAATGATTTTGAATAGGTATGTCATTTCATTTAATACGAGTACAATCTTTCATAAACAAGTAAATATATTTGAGAATTTTGTGGATACGGGTACCTCATACGTAGATACATATATATTAGTATATATGTACATAGATACACACATATCAATATATGTGTGTGTGCGCCAGTATGAAGGCAAATGAATTAAACGTGTTTAAGTAATAATAAATATATATATGTACATAAATCATCAAGAGCAGTCAACTTAAAATAATTGTTGTTGTGTTGTTGCTGCTGTTGTGTTTTATTATATTATTGTTATTATTTTATTATTATAATTGTAAATACAGTATAGCATGTTGTAGAAATATTGTCATTTGGATGTTTAGCTAAAGTATTAATATAACGTCGCCGTCAAATAAAAATCGTAGTCGGAGCAGCAGATCCATTAGATACACAACATTCGGGTATTGCATCTGGGAAACACAGCAAAATTACGCTGGATTTTTTATTATTTAATTTTTTTTTTTTTTTAATTTTTCAACAAGTTCTGTTTAAGTCATCAGTTCGGCTTGAGTATTATTAACATTCAGTGAAGTTAATTTTTTTGGAGCGGGAAACAGCACAACTACATTATATTTGATCCATAATTTAACGTGTTATAGTGAAAAGCAATTAAATTTAAGTGTAAAATTATTGGCTGTGATATTATTTTCTTGCAACATCAATTAATATGATGATCTTAAGATTTGTGTGCGTTTTTGTTATCATTTTGACAACATCTTTTGTATTTGGAGCAGTTACTACTGGCGTGCCACCCACAGTTATACGCACGTTAAATGCCAGCGATGTGGGTCCAGAATTCCTTCCTGTCGAGCCACAAGTAGTGAAAGCAGATTCTCGTAATAGAAACAATAAGGAGATTGAAGGTAAGAAAATGTTGAAATTTTCTATTATAAATTGTTTTAGAAAATTATTTGAAATTTTGTTGCATTTATAAAATTTAATTTTCTATTGCTTTTAAGTCAGTTTTATAAGTAATTCTGAAATTTGTTGTGATGTTTATGCCAGCTCATCAGTAGATCGCAACCATATTTTGAATTTTTATAAATTTTTTCAAGTTTTCTACTTTCTTTAAAGAGCTCTCAATTACTTGTTGCATATATTTTTAGATATATAAAACTTTATAAAATTTTCGAAACAAAATTTTAAGGGTCTACCGTAGAAGTTGGTTTTTTTTTTTTGTTATTATTATTATTATTTTGCTTTTAGTATGAAAAAATTTAAATCTAGTATCCACAAAAACTACCTCCTACATACTCCTTCTTTAAAAAATGTTTCCTTATACTAGGACTGTACATTGCAGGAGTTGGGACCCAAGTACTGGTCCAATTAATAATACAAAATATATAATTTTTTATTTTTTTATGAAAAATATTTTTTTATGAAAACTTTTCATGAAAAATTAAATCTCAGGATTCATTAAAAAATGAACGTTTTCTAAAGGTCAATAAAATTTTTTAGGAGAGGGCTTGTTTGTCAGTATTCAAATCGGTTGATATACATATTTCAACAACAAAAAATCAATATCGGTGGCAAATCTAATTTTAACAGAATAATGCAACTGTATTGTAAGATGAAAGATTTTTCAGGTTATATTAGAAGCTCTCTTGGTTCTGATTACATCAGCCCTCTTGGAAGCATATGGCTTCCACAAAGCATCTCCATCTTACACGATTTGTTGCAGTTGTTTTTGCGTCTTCTAATATAAGATTGATTATTTTGCCTTGTATCAGTTTCGTTAATCAGTTGTTGGTCAGCTAAGTATATGATGTAGCAGGTCTTTGGATAATGGGCTGCCATCTGTCACTGCCTAGAAACAACGCCCTTTGTGTATTTGGTGTAGTGGATGAGGAACCTTTCTAATATTTAATTCCTACCTTATTCCCAGCGTGTTGCGGCTGCCTGACCTTTTCCATGATATTTTCCTATTTTTCAGGGGAATGGGTGGTCAGGGGGCTTCTTAGATGGACTTTTTTGTAGGGGGTTAAAGCCACATAATTTTAAAACTCTAAAAACTATAGTGAAAATTGTTTGTCCTCTGCCAGGTAACGCACCTGGCGTACTTGGTTTTGTAGGCATTAATACATATAATATATAATAGAATTCGCAATGTATTGATTATAATATTTAATTTAATAATATCTATAGGAAGTTATATCATTCCCATAGTACAATATATTGTATTGCACAGCAGCAACTCCCTTGATTACACATAATTCGAAGGTTGCTATTTTAAATTTTTCATACAAACTATACAAATATTTATATTAAGTACGCTATTTTGCTGTTAATGCAACATCTGTATACCCTTCACCACATTTGATGGGTAAATGCAACTTTGTCATTCCTTTTGAAAAACTAATAGGTATAATAATGTTTCAATAAATTATAATGTTCCATTAGATGATTTAGATATTTTTTGTAGTTAGATATTGCCAAAGACGATCGTATATTGACAATGTTGACATATACATATGTGACTTATTTCCACAAATGTTAAGCTTAAAGTAAAACACTGTTTATGTATTCATATGAAAGATGAAGTAAAATAAAGATCAGACGCGGAAAATATATAATGGAAATTGCGTGGAAATTATATCAAATATATATCAAAATATGTATATACAGATATAAAACAATAAGTTGGCAAAATAAAAAAATATAATTTATTTTTACAAAACTTTTCAATTTCTTATTATAAAAATATTTATTTAAACTAATATGAAAAGATCACTTTCCTCCAATTTACACACAGAAAAAATTTAATTTTATTTTCAGTAACAAATTCTTTGCATCAGTAAATATTTTTTTTTGAGTGCAGACCTACGAAAAACAATTTTAAATTCAAGCAATAATTTTGTAAAAGTTTAATTGAAAGAAATATTGTATTCTTGTGTTCTAAGAATTCCAACTAATAACAAGCAGGGGCAATAAAAGTTTCACTGAAAATAAAATTCAGTTTCGACAAATTGTTTGTTTGAAAAACTTACGGCAATATTTTTTTCTGTTTAGGAGAAACTACTACCCAGTAAAAAATATTCCAATATAGATGGCTGTAGTTCTGTTTTGATGCTTATTGGCCATATTGAAAGCTGTATGTTAAGAATATTAATTTTGTAAAGAAAATAATTGCAGATTTAATTTTGAAAACCTACATATTTGCCACTTAAAATGGACACAAGTACGTCCGCGAAGGTCTCACTATATAAACGTATTGGTCTTGACCTTCGTAGACTAGTAGGTAGTGTACTAGACTCTTAGTGCGAAGGTCCCAGGTTCGAATCCTGCCGCAGAACTTTGGCAGTTTGTGTCTGATAATTAAATGGAGCGCACAACAAGCCTTCACTGGCTTAAGTGTATGTCGTATGACATGGGCTTATCACACCAATCAACCAAACCAAACCAAAACCAATTATATATTGGAGGAATATAATTTGTTCATATAGATTGGAAGAAAAACTAATTTTTATTGACAAAAATTTTATAGAAATACAAATTTTTAATCAAGATTTTGTCAACTTGACTTCCTAATAAATCGAAAATCGACTTTTACTTTTGAAGCAATGAACATGTTATTCTTTATAATTGACTTCCCATTTTCTTCACTGGATGGGTTTAAATTCACAATTTTTCCTTATATATAGTAGGTACAGCAAAGTGCAAAAATTTTTGCAATTGTCGCAGAGTGGCGCAAAAAAATGTCATTGATATATAGAGAATTATTTATGAACAAGCCATGGAATGAGACACACCTCAACAACATGAAATTATTGTTACTGCTTATTTGATAAATGTTCAGGCTTTTGTTTTAACGCAGCGTGAATTTCGTCTTTGTCTTCCTCGTCATCGTGTTCCATGTGCTTGAACAAAATTTTCGTTGCTGCGGCACATAGAATCCACATTAAATGCATGAAGAGTCATTGCATCTCCTAGAAGTAATTTTTTGGTGCGACACTCGCAGTGTAAAAGTGATTGGACTTTATTATTTTTAAGACGCCGATGGCACCATCGTTACAACGATGAATATTTTCAGACACCAATTTCCAGCTCAAGTGATCATCCGTTTTGAAGATCTGAGCTGATCCTCCAGTTTGCCAGATCTAACAGCACCAAACTTCTTCCTGAACACTGTAAGTCTTAAAGTTAACCTTGGATATCGCTAATTGTAAGAGAGAGTTATTTTGCGAGTAACAATTCAAAATGTCGTAAAATGATTGCAATTACGCACCAACCCGCGAGGTGATCATTTGAGCGATAAAATATTTTCAAATTAATTAATTTTACACTTTTAAATAAATTGTTTTTATTAAACAAAGATCTTTTTTTCATTTATAACAAAATGCAGTCCGTTCAAATTATGACATTGCTTTGCGCCACCTGGTAGAGGTAAGAAATAACTTTTTAAAGTAATTTTATTACTTCGTACTTTAATGAAGGGTGCATAAGTGTCGGTGTAATTTTTTCTGGAAGTAATGCTTGTTTTGTTAATGTTTCGTCACATTATTATTATTATTATTATTTAAGCAAACATTAGCATTAATTTATAAGACATTACGTCTAAGTCAAGGGGAAATACATTTTGATTTTAAATAAATTATATTCATAGAATTAAAATTGCAAAGAAGACTCAGTACAATAATGAAAGCATGTTTGTATTAAGTGTTTAGTGCTCGGTCACGTGTGCCACATTTTAAAACAAAAATTTTAATTTGTGCTTTTGTTCTAGAATATAATATTGAAATGCTTCTGACATAAAACCGATTTTCTTAATTTTATTATAGGCAGTATGCCTTGAATAATCGTTTTTAATCTTAGTGAACTGTCAGTTCTATTTGACAAATTCTGACAGTTTTAGTAATTTCACTGACTACATTTTTACTGTTAATAATTATTTACACTTGGGTTATATAAATTAAATTATTTATTTTTCTGTTATATATGTATGTGTGTACGTATATACATACCTATATATAAATAAGGCCCTATCTAGTCTGCCAGATATTCGCAGAATAACGCCAAGAAATTTCTCATTTATTTTAAACAATTCGCTTTCTGTTACACTATTTAAACAATAATAAAAGTTTTATTTTGTTATGAACTTAATTAAAACAATTCTACAAAATATATACATATATTTTTAGTTTCTTATTTCAAATTAATTTATTTTTTGAAAATTTCCAACCGAATACTATAAGAGGTCATACAAAACTCTCCACTGAATTTGACATTTTCTGGCAGCATGTACAGCATTATGTCCAAAACCAACTGATAACTATCAAATCAACTGCCACGGAATGCTTAAAAAAGTAACAACCGATTTCCATGTGTCATTTCCATATGGCATTTTCATTTCTGAAAAAATATGACACGTTTTACATGTTACCGACAATCTCCCAATATAATGACTTTTTCATGTTCACAATAAAACAAAATTTCTAACACAAAAACAGATATCGATCCTTTAAAGCAATTAGGACGTATCTCAAAAAAAATTAACATGGCAAAATGCGATTAAATTTTAGCTTCCACATCGAAACTTTTTTATATAACTTCGGTTTAGCTTCAGATATAATTTTGATTTTCTTCATACAAAGAGGATATTGAGAAACTCTTTTTTTTAAATTTAAAAATTTTGAAATTTTTTAATATATGATTATGTTACATTTAAAAAAAAGCCTTATTTAAAGGGCTTTTTTTGATATCTTCGGTTTAGTTTCAGATATAAATCTAATCTTTTTGACGGCATATCAAAAACTGAAAAATAAATATTTTTAAGACATACCTGTGTTGCATAAAAAGAGCAAAACAAACATTTATTTGTAGAAACAATGTAATTAAAACAGTTGATATAGAGGGTACTATGTAACCATGAAATAAAGTTGAGTGTAAAACATGCAACATATTTTCTTGTTTTATGTGCAAGAAATTCAGAAATGAACATGTTTTTTTGCACTACCGATATTTTATTTTCCTCTGTTAACAGAATACAAACATGCAGAAGGCGCTGTGCTTCTTATAGGACCGAGGGGAATATATATAGGAGGGAAAAAATATGTGTATCATTTTTGTCAGAAAAATATTTCGTTATAGCCGTAATGACACCTATAAAATATTTACAAAACACTGTTGTGCCGAACTCCACATTTATGTAAATTACTAATGGATTTCAAAGAATATTTTAATTAACGCACGGGAAGCAGTTAGTTAAATGTTAAAAAGCTTCTTGTTTTATATTTTTTGATATATGTACATAAAATATTATTCTCAAAAGTTCTTACAGTTATAAGCTTTTTTATATTTTTTTTATATTTAATCAATGGCTATTGGGAACCATTTCAACGCATTCAAATCTTGAAATAATAGTAGAAAAAAATATAGCTTCGCTAGTGTCTATAGCTGGCAGAATTATAACGAGCTTGTAAAGCTGGTAAAGACTGCTTTATGTCATATCAATAAAAGCACAAATCAACATTTCGGGAATTTTATGTTCACATCTTTCGAAGTGAACAAACAAGAACAAAGAGTTACACAAGAAACCCTATATATCGAGGAGGCGCAATGTCAATCATTAAATCAATTATGATTTCATAATTTCTGGTGTTTAAAATTAAAAAGTCTTGTTGTTTTGCTTTTTTAATATGCTCTATTTGCCATGGGTTTTTTATAATGCCCCATCGGTGCTGGAAGTCTACAGCGGCCATATTTCTCCGCCCAATGTTGTTCCTGCTCAATCTGTTATCTTTTACTCAATCACTCGTACTTAAACACCGTGGTAAATTCAAGTTAAAGTCTAGATCTTCAGAGATCTAAATAGACAAGAAAATAAATTTCTGTTGATCAAATCTAGATTCGCATACTGGCGAACCAAAAATGAAATCGTCAAGGTGATTAATTTTACAAGGTTCTTTAAATTGAACAACAGCAATGATATCAACTGTTGAGTTTATGGCCACGGTGTATCGATTGTTTTAAAAAATCGAAAACAATGTATGAATATATTCGTGGTTAATAGATGAATTAACAAAAGCACTAGAAGAAAGTAATTTTATATCAAGATAATGAAGACTTTTGCATTCACCTTATGTTTCATATTTAGCATAACGCGATTTTGCACTATTTCCAAATTGAAATATTGGATATTGTACTTTGGGAAGGATTTAAAAAAATTTGGAAGTCTCCTAATAAAGTGTGTCACAAAGACTTTATTATGAAAAAGAAGAAACTCGAAAAAAAATGTCTTTGTGGTTTTACAAAGCGTAGGTTTCCCACGAATTGCTTTACAATATATTTACAATACTACGACATGGCTAAAATACAATATAAACTCAGTTTTTTGATTTAATGATTTAACACGATTTTGACACGAGACAAAAGTACTTCATAATGCATCACCATGCGTAAATAAACTATTATATTTAATTATGATTTCCCTATCGTTTATCTTTTGGTTGTCTCGCTATATACAACTTTTTAATAAAAAAAATACAATTTTGTTGTATGTATCTTTGTAACATTCTGCCACTTTTAACGATCCTTGTGTTTGTTTTTAAGAGTCAAGTAAACATTACATTACATTTATGAATTTACATTATTTGCTCGGCATTATCGGGAGGGCGATAACATAAGAATTTTTTAAATAAATATTTACCTCTAGTACAATCAATGATGAAAAAAAAATAAATAAACGCATATATACTGTTCACTGTTATGCTTGTTATCATCAACAATGACCCTTTTATGTCCATCCTGAGGCAAAACTTTTTAATATGTCTAACGAAATTGTAGAATGGAGGTCAATATGAGATTCTTATTGAGCACAGATATTAAACTCCTTCCAAGTAATGCAGCAAGTCATGTTCAATTATCTCGTCCAAGTTTTTGAGATTTTTGACTTAAGTAAAGCATTTAAACGAAAGTATTTAAACGTACTCTAATACGCTCAAATGCTTCCAATAAAGCGAATATACCAACGTATTCATGTCTGTCGTGAATTTAAAGAACCATCATTTTACATACAAAGTAAACAAGTAACACAATTATGTGCAGGGTTGTAACCAATAAGTAGTTTGGGTAATGGAAAAAAAGGAAATTTAAGGGAAATTTTATTTTCGCTGTATAATCTTTGAAGTAAGTGCTTGAAGTCTGTAATAGAGAAAAAGTTAATTGAACGTGGACTTTTGTTGGAAAAAATACAGGAAACCAGGATTTAAAAGAAAGCGAGGCACTTAAGCGTAAAAGATAATTTTGCCTGGGGCAATTAAACGGGATCTAATGTAAATACATATATTCTGGGTCCTTCTGATATCGATCCATATATACATATGTAATCTAACGTAAAAATACCAACTCTCTCGATAAACTGAAAACTGTTTCACACGGTGTGACCATTTGCACCAAACACTAAATTATGCCATTTTTTCTCTTAAATATTTAATGAAAAATTTAAGCGAATTATGAAAGTTTGAAATAACTGAAAACAAAGTAATATGTACCTAATGGGCGGACAAATACAAGTATTTTTTCAAAACTAAAATTAAATGAAGAAAACCTAATTTCTTTTGGTATATCATGGCTTTATTACAAACAACATACATATAATACCATTAATTATGGAACACAATTTCACTCAGCTCCGCTTTTTATAATGGCTTTCGTTTATTCGAATTTGAACGTATAACATATAGGCCACCGATTGGTATTATTTAAAATTTATAATAATAATAAAAACGAAATTTCTCTTTCGAGAAATTTCAACAAAAAGAAGCGAAAGCCATTCTCTCTCAACAATCAATAGGAATTACATGCATATTTACCATAATTTATTTTGTGATCGGTCCCACTGTGCCATATTAATATAATAGTTAAGAAAAGAAGAATGTTTATGAGTTTGCCCTTCTCTCGATTGCAAATTCGTGTACTTGATAGATCATTTGAAATAATTTATACAAATTGTATTTTGATTTAATCAAATTGCCGGGGAATTATTTCTAGCAATAAGAAGCTAAATAAAGAAACGTTCTAATTTTTAAATGGCGCCTATAAAAAATGAATAACAAAACACGTTCACTGGCCGACATTAAAAATTTTAATACATACAATCCAAATTCCCCAAATTAATTTATTTGTTATTTGTTTTGGAATGAATACGTAAACTTTTTCATATGGAGATTGCATCACAATAAGTACAGGTAAATAAATGCAATGAAATTTAATGACTATTTAAATGGTTATTAAACTTTAAAAAATTCAATAACGAAAGAACAGAGGTTATAAATAAAAAACACAAAATAATCTTTTTATGTTGAATCGAGTGTTTTTGCGACTGCGCCAATTTATGGTGTCGGCACAAACATTGCTGGCTAAGAATTCTCAGTGTTAACCGTGTTACCGTTTTTCCTCAATTAACAATTATTTAAAAAAGTTTGCAATCTTACTTGGTCTACCAGAGGTGGGAGTTCGGATATTATTCAAATTTCTTGGAAGAAATGATAAATTTAGAAACTATAATCAAAAAGAAAGTGGCTTTCAACATTTTTATGTCCTCTATTAAATTTTCAAAATGATATTGGCAGTCAATATATAGAGAAATAACATAATAATAATAATAATAATAATAATAATAATAATAATAATAATAATAATAATAATAATAATAATAAATACAAAAATGAAACCTAAAAATACCCAAATACTCAGTAAGATTTAGTCGTTTTCGAATCTAACATATAAAGGCTACAAAGTAGCTTTTTTTCAATAACAAATTTAAGAGAAAATCGCTTTAGGAAAAAATTATAAAACTGAAAAACTCTTAAGATAAATTCCACTTGCATATGTATGTAACTTGAATGGACGTGTATGAAATACGGTGGAGCAATTTTCATTTCACCACATGGATTTTAAAACTCATTTTAACTGCCATTTATCTCAACACTTTTTCGTTGAAAGCAAGTATAAATATCCATTAGTTAAAAAATATCAAAGAGGATATATGGCATGAATATAGAAAAGACGATGGTTTGCGTCCTCTTGTATTTAGTTAATGATCCCAGCAAATCCATTTCAATAAAAGGAAGACTGACTGGAGACAAAAAATATTAATCAGTTTCTGCCTTTTTAGCAACTGGACCCACGATGTTTTCTTTTTTTAATATGCCAAAAAAACTCCAACTTCTGAAGCAGTATTCATTATGATTACAATTCATATGAGTTTACATATGATGTAGAATAAAATTTGCTACTAATCATTTGAACACATCAAAACCTTGTATAACATGTTGGTTCCATCACATCATAGTAGTAACACAAAACCTTATCAATTGTTAAATAATTAAGACATGCAATGAGGCAAATGCAATTGCATGCATAAAGGGAAATTGTTGTTTACGGCAACAGAGTTCAATACAAGTTTTGTGGTATTTTTTAGTTAGTACTTGTACCGTCAAAAGGTATCAATTCTGGCTTTTACTATTATAATTCCATAGATACCTATTAGATACTGATTATTTACTTTATTATTCCTTTTTTTCTTCTTCTACTGGCAGGTTAAATTAGTTTAATTCTTACAGTCCCAGTTAAAAAGTAGAAGTAGATGTTTTAAATAATTAATTTTCTGTTGCAAAGCAGTAGCAAAAAATTTACTTCACATATACATTTGAAAATTTATTTTTCCTAAAATCTTAAAATCTGCAAGTCACATCGATAAATATTTACACAACATCGAAGTGTAGCTGAAATCTTAAGAATGCCACAAATTTCATTTTAATCGGTGCAGTGTTCAAAATTTATAAGAAGTCTACATACATGCACACACACGCACATACCAGCACACTCTCACACACACATATATATGCATATATAAAGCTATACAAACATCCTTGCGAAAATAGTCGGAATCGCTTTATAGGACCCTAAAAGCCTTAATCCTTATGCGGGAGTTTCATTGGAGTAGTAAGATACTTTTTCCTTCAAACTATTTTTCATTCACAGTAAAATAAAAAAAAATTACCAATATTTATCAAATTTGTTATTCGAGGTATTCTCCAAAATATCTATTTAATATTTTGTTATTTGTTGTTGGCTTAGCTGAGTATGTGCCTACATTTCACTGGCGCTAACCAAATCATCAGTACCCTTTAGCCAAATCAAGATTGAATGCTTTTCAATCACGATTATTATTTCAATTATAAGTTTTTATTATTTTTCTCAAGAAAATTATTTCAGATGATATTTCAGTTTTGACGAACTCGTTTTCAATACATAAAAGGGCAAAATTTAAAATAAAAATTTATGCAAAGCGTTGTCATCACATAAAAATATATATATGTATAAAATATTTATATAATATGTTTTAATCCAAATTTCTCAATATTATTAGTTTTTTCAGTGCCCCGATTATTGTTTACAACAGTTTTTATTTTACTGTTGTATTTTTTTAAATTCGATTATGGTTTACAAAAATCTACAAATTGTATTATTAACATTACAAGTTGAAAATCGAAAATAGATTAAAAAATTTAAGTATGCATTTATTTGCATTGTTTTGCAAAACAACAATGTAAAAAATAAAATAAATAAATATACATTAATAAAATTAATATTTCTTAGCAAACTTACAAATGAAAAACAAATAGCAAAGCTCGTTGAGCTGATGAAAATTAATCCAGATATTGGGGGAGGCAAGCTACCATTTGGATATAACAAAATGGGATCATTTTACTGAACAATTAAATGGCTTGTGACAGCCAATTAGAAATATTAAATAATGGCAAAGAGTTAATTTTTAGAAAAGTGCTCAGTTTTTGTATCAAAAACAAGAAACCATCATTGTTTATGCGGAATATTTGTATAAAACTATAAAGTATGTTATTGTAATTAAGACATTGTAATAACTTTTATACATAGTTATTCTATATATTGTAATTCCAATGGATTTGAACTGTCTCGAATTCTTTTCTGTATACGCGCCATTTGTGTGTTTTTCTGTTGTTCTTTTATTTATTTCTAACAAAATATACGCTTCTGTAATCTTCTTTAATAGTTTTTGCCATGAAGGTATGTAGTTTTACGAAAATATGTACTACAAATAAAATGTAACTCTATGACATAAACAACACCTAGATGTTGTAAACCGTAATCAAAAAATAAATTAATGTTGTGTTGTAGCCCAAACAACACAACATTTCAGTGTTGTTAACGATAATCGGGGCATAAGTATAGAAATTGTTCTACTCACAGTATTGTATGCATGGCCAAGTTTTGCATTTTGGAATTGGAAACATTCATATCAATGTACTAACATTGATAGTTAGAAATTCGAAAAGAAAAAATATGTCAACTTTTCTAATAGCTTCAATAGCCGTACAGGCTCTACATAATTTTTATCTTTAGCTCCTTTTATTTCTTCTTCTATGTAAACTTTTGCACTACATATACCTGCAGCTCCATCTGATAGAACTTAATCTTAATATTTTAGCATATTTAATGTTCAGAAATTGTTATAAGAAAAAACTTGCTGTTATTACAAGTGATTTTCATGAGTAATTTTAAAATAATTTCAAATAGCAAACGGAATTAATTCAATATTAGTCTAAGGGGTAAATTACCCTTACTACGCCAATGGGGAGTTTGAAAATTAACAATAGATTTTCACATCGTGACATTTTTGCATCGTGACATTTTAAAGAAATGGAAATAGTTTTAAGTTTTTAATGCTCCTTATACGATTTTCCTTCATGCTTTTATAAATTAATTGTTTAAGTTTTCCAGTCGTTTTAAAGCAAAACACAATTCAAATTTGCTAATTAAATAATGAAATGGAAGCGTGGAATTGTCAAATGAACAATTAATTTTAATTGTAGGCATAAATAGATGTTTAATCTGTATATAAATTAAATAAAATTTCAATGGAAATGGAAAATGAATAGACAAATGAAATGTTAGTTGTTAATTTCATCATTTAAGAAGAAAATAAAAAGTCCCTAATGATATTTATTACTTTGAATTTGTTAACATCTTTCTCTAACAATTAATTAACTTGTTTGTGTGATATTTATAAAACAATATCTGTTTTTTGTTTGTGCTTTTTACAATTAAAACTGGAATTTAAATTTTCCCATCAACGTTTAAATACAGTATACTCTGCTTATAATTAAAGAGTTTTTGAACGTCGGGAGTGACCGTTTTTAAAATTTCTTTTTAACTCATAACCTTTATATATAAGATTTTTATAAATTTATAAGATTTCTGGTTTTATTTTTTTTAATTTCGGTCTCCTACTGATAATATTAAAACTTATTTGTATTTTAGTAATGGCCTGAATTTAAATGATTATTAAAATTATGATGGTTTTTTACAATTTGTCAAAAATTTTGAAACATTTTTCCAATTTACAATCTTTTTCATAAATAATACAGTACTGCTGGTGTACCACTGAATTTCCAATCCAATTTGCCCAACGTTTTAAATTTTCTCCTTTTGGTAAATATTCGGTTGTCTAAGATTTTTATTAATTTTTTAATTTTTGTGTGGAATTTGATCTATAATTAATTAAGTTTCGTCTACCTTTTAATTATGATAATATAATCATTTGCTTATCTTTAAAGTATTTTTTTAATAATTTATCTATTTTCGAATTATTTGCTGAATTTTCGATGTGTTTGTGAAACCTTTATTTTTTAATTTAGAAAATAGTTTGCGGTTTCGTAAGTTTACTGTTGTATAGTTTCTTCTAACTGTGTTCAATGTGTTTTTAGCATTTAGTTGCACAATAAATGACATAGTATATTTCGAGTCAACGTTAGTTGGTTATTAATAGAACGAATTTTAAAAAAATACCAGCACGTGTTTCGAATGTGATTATTTTTATTTTTAATGTATTTATTCTAGACAAGTTTGAGATTTTTTTCTAACAAGGACAGATAAACAGTTGAAAAACATTGTTTTACAAATAATTATTTTGACTAGACAAAAACATAGAAAAGCACATTATAAAAAATGTGCTTTTCTATGTTTTTTTTCAACTTACACTTTGTCAAGAATTTTTTAACCTTTTTCATGATCTCCTCCACGTAGAGGATTAGAATGTGGCCCTTCTGCAACGCAAAAATCTGATGTGACCCAAAAACAACTGGATTCAGATTCGGATTCAGCGACTTCGAAAACATAAAAAAAGACATGAAAGCTAACGGGATCTTAATTTTTTTTTGAAAATTCTTCTACAGTGTTATTCATTCGTTCGTTTCAAATATTAATACCAATACATTGTCCTTTTAAATGTCTCTATTTGGGGACCAGTGGTTTATTCAAAATACTCACATCTATTCACAAATATCAACTATCGCTCTATTAAATAATGGTAAATAAATTCTAAAAATTTACAAGCTCTGTTGAGTACTTGCGAAACTTAAGTATAACCGAAATTCTTTCTAATCGTGACAATTTCTTTGGCATATTTGTCCAAAGAAGTTGTTCATTATAAAAGAAATTTCGCTATAACTGATATATATATATATATATATATATATATATATATATATATGTATATATGTATATATGTATGTGTATATATATATATATATATATATATATATATATATATATATATATATATATACATATATATATATATATATATATATATATATGTATATATATATTTATATATACATATATATACATACATATATATATATATATATATATATATATATATATATATATATATATATATATATATATATATATATATATATATATATATATATATATATATATATATTATATACATATATACATATATACATATATGTATATAATATATATATATATATATATATATATATATATATATATATATGTGTGTATATATATATATATATATATATATATATATATATGTATATATATATATATATATATACATATATATATATATATATATATATATATATATATATATATATATATATATATATATATATATATATATATTATATACATATATACATATATGTATATAATATATATATACATATATATATATACATATATATATATGTATATATATATATATATATATATATATATATATATATATATATATATGTATATATCAGTCTTGTTGAACCTTCGTAGTGAACAGACGTGTTAGCGGAGTTTTTTTTTACATACTAAACAAACAACAATACAAAAAAAAATATTCGTAATAAGTACTGATTCGTAATAAGTACAGTTTTTGTGAAATTTGCTTTATTTGCATTAATAATTTTGCATATAATCTGAAACAACAAAAACAGAAAACAAAAAAAAAACACAAACAAAGTGACTGAGGAATACTCTGCATGAGTACCTCAAAAACAAAAAATTGTGAAGTGAGTTCTAACGGCAGAAATGCCTATTTTACTGTGAGTTCTGAAGCTCTTAATGCGAACAATAAAAATAAAAAAATTGATGATAGTCTTTTTCTAACGGCAAAGCCAATTTTACGTGAGCGATCAAATTCGCTTACTCCAATGCCAAGTAGTGATTCGTTAACATTACCGTTACCTAGTTCTTCTCTATTTAAGTCTGCGCCATTATCCGCTCCGGGCTCTTGTTCATCACTTAACCCAGTTATCACAATGGACGATAATATTCAAAAACCTAAAGTGCCTGTCGGAATGGACAGATATGTAACGGTAGTAAAGCGCGGGCGAAGCCCAAATTCATCCAAAATCTCATCTGTTCCGAAAATATCCAGAGACAACGACGCCGCCTCAGCTAATCGTCAAAACCGGTTTAAAATATTACAAGATGACAGCGATAAACCCGAAGAATCTTCGAAAAAAACTTCAAAACCACCACCAATCTATCTGAGACAAAAAAACTCGAACACACTTATTAAAAAACTAATCTCGGCCATTGGTGAAAAGTCATTTCACATTGTTCCAATAAAACGTGGTAACATTGATGAAACAAAAGTTCAAATATATGATGAAAAAGACTTCCGCAAAATGGTTACAGAATTTGAGAAAAATAAAACAAGTTTCTACACCTTCCAGCTTAAGAGTGCTAAAGGCCTACAGATCGTATTGAAGGGCATAGATTCTTATGTTGTTCCTGAGGAAATAAAAGATGCTCTCACCCTCCAAGGCTTTAAGGTAAAAAATGTCTCTAACATTATAAACAGGGAGAAGATCCCCCAACCTTTATTTCGTGTTGAACTGGAGCCAAATGATATAAAATTGAAGAAAAATGAGACCCATCCAATTTATAATTTAAAATCAGTCTTCGACTAAACTTTAAGCTGTTCAGTTGCTAGTATTCTCACATCTCGGTGCGCAGTTTTTTACTTTACGGTTCTTTCTTTTTCTTAATAGTTACAGTGAGCAACAAATTTTTTCTCTATCTTTTGTACTGCTAAAAACAATAAGTAAAAGCCGCGAATAGGAGTATGACCGATCCACCCCAACTGGGGGATAACCGCTGGGCAATACTAGCGGATCCCCCTCGCCCCAAGAAAAAAAGAACAAACAGGAATATTATCGACTCATTCCCAGAACTACCAATCATTCAGAAACCTGATCCGAAATACATCGTGATCTCTGCAACTTCCGGTAACAAAACCCTACAAGAATACTCTTGCTTTGCCGTCAACCGATCTCTTAAGCTAATTTGTTCCGACATATTACGCATATCTGAGTTAAGAGATGGTAATTTACTCCTTCTCATCGCAAATAAAATAAATGCTGACAAATTAATATCAACAAAATACCTCCCAGAAATATGCAACATAAAATGTGAATATCATTCCAATTTGAACTTCACCAAAGGTACTATATACGCTCCTTATTTAAACAACGTACCTGAAGCAGAAATTGTAAATGAACTGAAGTCCCAAGGAGTTGTCGAAATTTATAAATACCAAAAACCAAACTCTGAAGGAAAGTTGACCCCATGTGGTGTTATTCTCTTAACTTTTGACAAGTATTCTATTCCTGACAGATTGGACATATCATGGCATAAAGTGAAAGTTAGACAATATTTCCCTAACCCAATGCGTTGCAAAAGCTGCCAGTTATTAGGACACACCAAAAAATGGTGCAAAAACAGCCCACTTTGCGATAATTGTGCACTACCTCCCCACCCTCCAATCGAGTGTACGCGTACATTTTGTGTTAACTGTCATGAACAGCATCCATCCAGCTCCAAAGAATGCAAAATATTTAAACAACAAAAAGAAATTCTTAAAATAAAAACAAAGGATAAATGCACATTGCGAGCAGCAAAAGAAAAATACCTAACGCAAACAACAACAATACCACTAACTCAGTCATTCGCTGATATCACTTATAATAATATAGCAAACGAAACAACAAATAATACACCCAAGCAAAATAATAAAATTGAAATCTCAAACAAAAATTTAAACTTACCAACAACTCCTATACAAGAGAACAAAAATCCTGAATCAATAAACAACAGTATTGAACTAAACATACCAACAACAAACACGCAAGAAAAAATATCACAAAAGCCTACAATAAGCAATCACAAAACGCAAACAAATAGTACGGTAAAAAAATCAATGACAAAAAACTTAACAAATTTTTCAACAACAATAAACAGCAAAACACCAAAAGAATCACTTAACTTACTTCAAAGCAAAATAAGTACCCCTCCAAGAACAACAAGAGAGTTACATGACGACGAAATAATGTTCAAAGAACAGTAGTCCTCTAAATTTCCCCTCAAAATGTATTTCAAAATTTTACAGTGGAACATTAATGGTCTTAAAAATAATTACCACGAACTTCAGCTCATAATAAAGGACCACGATCCTGACATTATTTCACTACAAGAAACACATATCCCTCTCAACAAAAAAGACATTGTTTACCCTAAACAATACACTGCCTTTTTTCAAAATAATCCCGAAAATACCACAAGCAAACAAGGTATAGCTATACTAATTAAAAAAACTATCCCCCATAAATTAATTCATCTGGTAAACATTCCATCAGCAATCATTGTGCAACTAGATATTGGTTTAAAATTTTCATTAATTAATACCTACATTCCTCCTCATCAAGCAATCTCAGAGAGCACTATCAAATACATTCTAAATAAATGCACTTCTCCCCTCCTTTTAACCGGCGATTTAAATTCCTGGAGCATTCTTTGGGGTTCATCTCAATCAAACTCTAGAGGAAAAACGATTGAAAATATTATATTGAATGAGGACCTCGTCATTTTAAACGACGGCAGCCCTACTCATTTCACTACACACAACACTTTTACCAATATAGACATATCACTTTGCTCGTCACAGCTTGCACCAATTTGTTCTTGGAAAACCTCCAGTTTTCTACATGGAAGCGATCACTTTCCAATTTTTATAGAAATAAATAATAGGACTGACTATATAAAAACAAATCATATACCAAAATACAAAACCAACTCAGCCAATTGGCTCCTCTACCAAAAAATATCGGAGGAAAAGTTCTCAAATTTAAAAACGACTGGCAATATCAACCAACAAGCAGCATTACTTGTAAAGGCGATTAAATTTGCAGCACACAAAAGCATACCCCAATCTCAAAGCATTTGCTGCAAACCACGAGTGGCGTGGTGGTGTTCTAACATTAAGAGATCAAAAACAAAAACTGTGGCACAATTACAAAATGACTAGAACCGATAGTAATCTTATTATGTACAAAAAACACAAAGCAATGTTTAAAAAAGCCGTTAAGGAAAGGAAGGCTGCGTGCATACAAACTCTTACTGAAAAAATTAACCCAACCTACCCGACTCAACGTATTTGGAACGATATTAAACGTTTGACTAATGGAAACTCCCCCAACACACTAAAATATCTCAATACTGGTACCAACATGTTAACCTCCCCAATAGACATCGCAGATTACTTTGCAAAATATTGGTCGTCCCTATCAGAAGATAGTAACTTCTCTCCCGTTTTCCAATCAGAAAAAAACATTTTTTTAAATTTAAATTACTGCCCGCTATTACTTAACAAGTATGGTAAAAATGTCGAAAAGCCCATAAATATGATCGAGCTGGAAGATGCTCTACACTCAGTCACAGGTAAAACTCCCGGCGAAGATCGAATATCCTACCCTATGTTGAAGAATTTACCCTTTTCTGCAAAAACACACCTCTTAAATGTCTACAATAATATCTTTGCTTCAAAAGCATACCCTCAGGCATGGAAAATAGCAACAGTTATTCCAATACCCAAACCCAATTATTCCCATGAAATTGTTCCAGGATTTAGGCCAATATCTTTACTCCCTTGCATTAGCAAAATATTGGAGAAAATCATTTCCCGGAGGCTAATGTGGTTCATGAAAGTGAATAATTTTATTACTCCCAATCAGGTGGCATTCATGAAAAAACAAGGAACCGATGACGTTCTTCTTTACGTCCAACATTTCATATCAAAAGCTTTGTCAACCAAAAACCACATAAACATTCTTTCCACAGATTTTGATAAAGCTTTTGACCGGATAGGAATACATGTCATACTACAACAGTTAACAGAATGGAAAATCGGTACACAAATATATCTTTTTGTTAGGAACTTTCTCTGCAACAGGAAATTTAGAGTAAGGATAAACGGCCACAACTCCGCAATATTTCCTTTAAACAACGGCATACCACAAGGATCCCCCCTATCAGTTGTACTATTCATTATAGCTTTCAATCAGTTCAGCAGAATTGTTTCCAAATACAACCATATAGAGCACTCCATTTACGCCGACGATGCAATAATATTTACTAAAATCAAGGACAACAACAAAGTGAAAGAGGTTTTTTCTAATATCCTATGTGATATTGATAATTAGTGCAAACACTCAGGAGCCAAGATTTCCTTCGGAAAATGTAGCATTCTACATATATGCAACAAACATAACTGCAGCAACTTTGTTCTAAAGTACAAAAACATGGAAATAAAACCTGTAAATCACCTCCGCATTTTAGGTGTTATTTTCGATAAAAAGTTTACTTTTAAAGAACACTGCATTATGCTAAGAAAGGACCTCAACAGTAGATTAAATATCATAAAATACATCACTTCTAAAAACTTTAGAATACATATATCTACAATGTTAAATATAACACGCTCTATTATCCTTTCTAAAATCGATTATGCTTTCCCAATTTACGGGTTGTGCGCCCCCTCAACCATCAGGCTTATCAAAGCCCCATACCACGCTGCTGTACGTCGCAGCATTGGTGCCTTTAGAACAAGTCCAATAATAGCCATCTTGGCAGAGTCCGGTATGCCAACAATTGAAGATAGACTTATTCACCTCACACATAAACTAGTTCCGAAACTTTATATTTGTAACAACAATATATTGTTCGAGGAAGTCACCAAAGCGGTTAAAAAACAGAGAACTTATAGGCTGCAGTCTACAATATCGAAATGCATTAATTGTGTTCGCAAACTTGATATCCCTATTCAACCAGCCAAACGTAAAGAAATGTCAGACCCGCCTTGGTTTATAGATAAAAAATCTTTTATTTTAAACCTTACTTATCTACCAAAAAGCTCTACATCTCCTGCTATTTATAAACAAAATTTTAATAATTTGGCGGAACAATTTATCAAACAAAACTGGAATTTTTTATACACAGACGGCTCCAAGACTAGCGAATCTACTACATTTGCAGTCGTAAAGCAAGATGGCGATGCCGTAAAAATAGGATATTTAGACAAACACTGCTCAAATTTTACAGCCGAAGCCTTTGCAATTTCTAGTGCCTTAGAAATTGTCTATAAATCCAGGTTAAAATATATAATTTGTACAGACAGCCTTTCAACAATTTCTGCAATTCGAAACACCTTATATGACTCTCCACTAGCTAACCGTATAAGAAGCATTTTAATCAAGCATTGTGATCACCTTAAAATTATGTGGGTACCGTCTCATGTCGGCATTAGAGGTAACGAACTAGCGGATTCATTAGCCGCAGAAACAAGGAGTAGACCGACCCTAAAATACGACACTTATGAACGGCGAGATATAATAAAAACCATAGCCTCCCATCTTGAAGCAGAACGTCTCCAAAAATGGTATCAATATCAACATAATTACACAATAGTCAACCCCGAGGGGAAGAAACAAGTATACCCCAAAACTTGCCCAAGATCTGAAGCCACAATCTTCTTAAGATTAAGACTTGGACACTGCAAATTCTCACACCAACACTTATTGGAAAATACACCTGCCCCTATTTGCGCCGCATGCAACACACCATTGACAGTTCTACACATTCTCAATGAATGTATTACTTTCAACACGTGAAGAAATAAAATCTTCAACGACAACCTACCATCCGATCTCTTAAAAAATACTTGCTCAAATAATATAAAAATAATCTGTAAATTTATAAAAGAAAATAATATTCAAAACCTAATATAAACCTAATAATAGATTTTAACTTTCGGGTCGAAGGCCTTATCGCGCTAGTACCCTATACTTTTTTTAATTACATTAATTGTATTGTGTAATTAGATCATAAATAAATAAATAAATAATTTAAAATATCTGTTATACCGGAAAATTACAGTCGAAGAACCACACAAGCGCTCAGGACCCGTACAGTGCCATAATTGTCAAGAATATGGCCATACGAAAACTTATTGCAAATTACCTACTGTTTGTGTTGTGTGCGGTGAATTACACAACACTGCTATTTGCAATAAGTCGAAGGACCAGAAGGAAAAGAAGTGCAGTAATTGTGGAGGTAATCACACTGCTAACTACAGAGGATGTCCTGTATTCTCTTTTGTTAAACAAGCTATGAGCCAAAAGCCTAAAGTAACTCCAGCTCAAGCAGGAAATACGTTCACCGCTACTCCTACCCTAATGGCCCAACCAATCACTTCACATGTATCGTATGCTGACGCTGTGAAGATCAACTCTATTCCGGTTCAAAAAGTGTCTCCACCAACTAATGCAACGAATGCAAACCCAGGCTTTAATTTCAGTCGCCTTGAAGCTACTATAGACAATTTGGTGCAAACTATAAACAACTTTACAACAAATATGACTAGCATGATGCAAGAAATGCTGCGAATGCAGAATACACTGCTTCTAGCATTAGTTAACAAGCCATGAACACGTTAAAACTATGTTTCTGGAACGCAAACGGCATTCGCCAACACAAATATGAACTTGAGCACTTCCTCTCGGTAAAAAATATTGATATCTGAGACTCATTTGACTTCAAGAAGCCTTTTTAAAATGAGTGGCTACACTTTATATGATACAAAGGACCCGAGAGGAAGATCATGCGGAGGATCAGCAGTTCTAATAAAGTCAAGACTCAAGCACTATATTCTTGAGAACACTTGTGAAGACCATCTACAAGCAACGAATATTTGTATCGACAATTTTTGTTCAAATCTCGTGATATCATCCATTTACTCCCCTCCTAGATTTTCAATCACTGAGGATCAATACGAGGATTTTTATAAAACTATTGGCCCTTGTTTCATAGCAGCTGGCGACTACAATGCAAAGCATACGTTCTGGGGGTCGCGTCTTATTACACCTAGAGGTCGAGCATTGTTCAACACAATTTCAAAAATAGGTTTGGATGTCATTTCTAGCGGGGAGCCCACTTACTGGCCTACTGACATACAAAAAATTCCGGATGTTATAGATTTTGGGGTCATGAAAAATATCCCTAGGGATTTAATTCATGTTGAAGCTTCACATGATCTCTCCTCCGATCACTCTCCCACGATCGTTACAATTTGTAGCCCACTAAGAAGTGACTTACCTCACCCATATATGAAGATGATAAATCGTGTTAACTGGCTGGGGTTCAAAAAATATCTCAGTACTCATTGTACGGAAAATATCAGGCTTAGAACTCCCGATGATATTGAATTTAACATTGCCAATCTTACCGATAATATTAAACAGGCTGCTAAACATGCCACTACCTCCCATCCGCAGACTGGGTTTAATAGAATTTATTCTGCGGATATTGAACGTCTCGTATGTGAAAAAAGAAGAGCTAGAAGGGAATGGCAACAATACAGATCGCCCCAACATAAAATCAGACTTAGAGAATGCACTAAACGACTCCAAGAGTTGCTTTCAGCTGAAAAATCTGCTTCTCTTAAGAATTACCTGGAAGGTCTCGATGTCACAGCAGCATCTAATTACTCCTTGTGGCGCGCTGCTAAAAAACTTAAAACAGCCGTTGAGTCTAAACCACCCCTGCGCACTTCTACCGGAGGTTGGGCAAGAAGTAATACTGAAAAAGGTAACATATTTGCTGGGCATTTAAAGTACGTATTTACCCCAAACACATATACTGGTGCTGTTGATTTACCGAGTGTAGTAGCTCTACCCGCTCGACCCATGAAATTTAAGATGCGTGATGTACAAAAACTAATTGCTGAAACCAACCCAAAAAAGGCCCCGGGTATTGATGGAATTAGTAACAAGATGCTGATGAAGTTGCCTCGTATTGCAATTAGAATCCTGTTATTTATTTTTAATGGCATTTTACGACTGGAGTATTATCCACACAGCTGGAAACTTGCCATGGTCAAAATGATTCCAAAGGCGGGCAAAGATCTTACCAAGGCTGAGTCTTATAGGCCAATAAGTTTACTGTCAACAATTTCAAAGCTCTTCGAAAAGCTGCTCATGACAAAATTGTCCCCAATTCTAACTGATAATGGGTGCATACCGGACCATCAATTTGGTTTTAGAAGTCAGCATAGCACCATTGAACAAACTCATAGATTGGTCCATTTCATAAGAAGAGCATTTGAAGAAAAAAAGTATTGTTCTTCCCTCTTTATTGATGTCTCTCAGGCATTTGATAAAGTGTGGCATGAAGGCCTAATTGTAAAATTGAAGACATATCTGCCAATAAACATTGTAAATCTATTGGAAAGTTATATTCTTGCCCGGAAATTCACTGTTGTGGAAGGAGACTTCATGAGTGAGCCCGAAACTATCTCATCCGGTGTGCCACAGGGGAGTATACTGGGTCCAGTTTTGTATTTGATCTATACCTGTGATATGCCTTTAAGCAGTAATATCCTCACCTCTACATTTGCCGATGATACAGCCTGCCTTAGTATGCATGAAAACCCTCACGAGGCATCCCGTTATCTTCAGCAACATATTAACCTGTTGGAATTGTGGTTGAACTTATGGAGAATAAAAGTAAATGAACAAAAGTGTGTTCATGTCACATTTACACTACGAAGAGACACTTGTTCCCCCATTCAAATCAACAATCAAGTTGTTCCTCAACATTCACATGTGAAATATCTTGGTATACACCTCGACCGACGCCTCACATGGAAAAACCACATTGACTCTAAGCTGACACAAATAAAACTTAAATTGACTCAGATACATTGGCTGATTGGTAGAAATTCTACCCTCAGTCTAGATTGTAAACTTTTAATATACAAGTCGCTTTTGAAACCCATATGGTGTTACGGAATTCAGCTATGGGGCACTGCTTCAGCTTCCAATGTAGAGAGAATCCAACGAATGCAAAACAAAATTTTAAGGTTAATAACATCGGCTCCTTGGTACATGAAAAATTCAATTTTACATCGTGATTTAAATATGCCACTTGTGACCGCTGAAATTGCAAAATATGCTGGAAAATATTTAACAAAACTCGAGTCCCATCCTAATCCCCTTGCTCGTAACATCTTGAACTTTCCTGGACACATCCGCTTAAAAAAGAGGGATACTACGGCCTTAATACGCCACACTTCAGATTGAATTTTTTGAATATTTTTGTGCTTAACATATTTATGTATTATTAATTACTATCACTAAGTTTATGTCCGACACTGGTTGGGCCTAATTATTATATTTATACTTAAGATTTGAACACTTATTGTTAGTTCTATTTGAAGATACAATAAATAAAATTAGTGGAAAAAAAATATGTATATATATATATATATATATATATATATATATATATATATATATATATATATATATATATATATATATATATATATATGTATATATATATATATATATATATATATATATATATATATATATACATATATATATATATATATATATATATATATATATATATATATATATATATATATATATATATATATATATATATATATATATAGATATATACATATACATATGTATATATATGTATGTACAAGTATACATACGTATACTCAAGCAAGAAATATAATTGCAACAAATTATTATTGGCTCATCAACTTGTATCATATGAGCTTTACTTCTAATTAAACATGTTATTGCAACATAATTATCTAGGAGAATATTCTCTCTCAGACCAAATAAAACAAAACCCCTGCAAATTATTCCGCCGTTTTATTTTTGACTGAATGGTGTTAAACAACCAAAAAGAAGTTGAGCAAACACACAAAGAAAACGAAAACTTTTTATTAAAAACAGACAAACGCAACATATAGAAAAGGGGAGAAGAATAATGCAAAAGCGCAACAACAAAATCTATATGTTTAACTGTTCTGCATGTGCGGGTGTTTGTACTTAAAATATAAGACTATTATACTTACATACATACATACATACATCCATTGATTACCAATGAGAGATGTTTTAATATTTTTATTGGAAACCGACCCGAACCGATAGTTAATATTTAAAAGGAAGACGTGACATATCAATGCTTTTAATTTTACACTTTTGGTATACACATGTACATACATACATATATTTACATACATACATACATATGTACTTATGTATGTTTGAAACTTGGGGGAATAGAAATTGCTTATTTTCCTTATGGACATCTGCCTCTCTGTTTTCAATAATTGCCATTTCAATATTAATAACATCACAATTAATAATACAATTTTTCACTTTTATTATTTCAACTATTTTTTTTAAACAAACTTCTGAGGGAGGTGCGATGCGAACACGCCAAAAATTTTCTTCAAACTGAATTTAACTCTTCTTCGATCTTCTTTTTTAGTAAACCTTATTCATATGAATTCGCCTTGCCTTTATTATTGTTTTTTATTTAAATTCTTGTACGTTGGTATGTAAGTATGTACTCATGAAATTATTTATATAGAACATTAAAATATGTACATATGTACATACATATGTATGTATGTATGGCTTTAATAATGAAACATTAAGAGCCTTAAATGTTTTCTTTTTTGATGAGATTATATATTTGATGAGAATATATATGTACATATGTACATATTTGGTTTTATTAGTTCAGTTGATGAAAATTAGCCTATTCCAGCCGCATCAACGCCACAAAGACGGCTGTTAGCGATACGAATTGAACATATTCTTATCGCTACAACAATGAATATCATCATGCCGATTACATTAAAATTTATGTATGTAGGTAGTTATGTGCTGTTGTATGAAAAAAACCTGCAACTTTGAACACACAATTGTAAAAAGCACACCGAAAGGACATCAAATTTCTATAAGTTGTTAAAGCTAAGTAGTTAATGTAAAAATGAAGTCAGTGGAAAAAAAATTATTTTCGTTTGGAGATTTTAGTATATATAGTGATAAAATTAAATTTTTTTTGCTGAAAAATACTCGAACTATATTGTATTCTTGAACGAAAATTATTTAAAAAAAATTAATTAACACTGTTAATATAAGTTTTGAAATGTTTTTTAAGCTACTTCGGCCTGAAATCGTTAATGTATGTCGATAAAAACACTTTATTTCATTCTTTTCCCTACGTTTCGTCAATTTTTTGTTGACTTCATCAGGGGAATTCTTAATATTATTCAGTTGTTGCTTTTCTTTAACTTAATGTATATGTGTTTTACAGATGTTTATCACAGATGTTTTTTTTTCTTTTTTCATGTTTAATATAAATACTTAAATAATTTTTAAATAATAAACGTAATTAATTTTTAAAGCTTATGGTCTTTTTAATTTTTATTTAAATTTTTATCGGTATTTCGGTACTCATCGAGTACCATCTTCAGGATATTTGTTTATTTTATACAAATTGAAAAATATTACAAATGTAATATTTCAAAAGTAATATTTTTCAATTTGTATGAAATAAACAAATATCCTGAAGATAGTACTCGATGAGTACCGAAATATCGATAAAAATTTAAATAAAATTTAAAAAGACCTTAAGCTTTGAAAATTAATTAAGTTTATTAATTAAAATAAAACGGTAAAAAAAACTAGAACGTATATTAAATAATTTTTGATAAAATAAATGATATTTAAATTTACAAGTTCTTAATGATGGCTATAACGGATATAAAATATTTTTGTAATCACATGAGAAACGAACAACTTTACACGCCAGGAGTGGCATACTTTCACACAAAAACAAACGGAAATACTCCTGTTCTGTCTGCACAACATTTCCGTTCAAAAATGGCTACCTTGTTTCTAATATATTTTGAATCTGCCCCACTGTGCGTTGACATAATTGATAATTTAAAAATATTGGGGACCATGCTTGCCAGACTACCAAAAGTTATGGTGTTAGCTTTAAAAAGAAACTCTCTATCGTTCAAATGCAGTATTCCAAGCCCATTAACATGCTACTATGTAAATTATATTAGAAAATAAAATTGTTATATTGTTAGAATTTAACAAATCCCAATAAAAATTTTTCAAGGTACATTCAACTTCCTTTTCTCGTTTAGATGTCCATTTTTGGTACACGTCAGCTTTAAAAAGGTTGTCGAAAACAATTAAAATTGCCCAGCAGAATCGGGAAACTGGATATAAACGTAAGGCAAAGAACATTATTATATTTGTGGGTGATGGCATGGGTGTAACGACAATTACGGCCGGCCGTATATATAAGGGCCAATACTTGAAGCATGGCAACGGCGAAGAAGAAATGTTATCCTTTGATGAATTTCCTTACACCGGATTAGCAAAGGTATGAGCACAAATAATAAAGGTACATATTATTTACTTAAATAAAATTTTCTTTACAGACTTACAATGTGGATAAGCAAGTGCCAGATTCGGCTGGTACTGCAACCGCTATGTTTTGTGGTAGTAAGACAGACTATGGAGCAATTGGCATGGATACAACACGTTCCAAAATCGACGGTAAACAAGGACGTTTAACCTCAATTATGGACTGGGCGCAAGCTGAAAATAAACGTACTGGCATTGTAACTACGACACGTATCACGCACGCTACTCCCGCATCGACTTATGCTAAAATTTATCATCGGGATTGGGAATGCGATACGGAAGTGCCCGATGAATCGAAACCTTACTACATAGATATTGCCAGACAACTTGTTGAGGCAGCTCCTGGTAATAAGTTTAATGTTATAATGGGTGGTGGCCTTAAACCTTTAGGCGCAATGAATCCGACTGAAGTGCGTACCGTACAATTTGAGGGCAGTACAGAGGAAATATGTTCTCGTGCTGATGGTATGAATTTGCCACAAAAATGGTTGGATTATGGCAAATCGATCAATGATAGCAGAGCGTTCGTTAAGACATTGAATGAATTGAAAAAATTGGATTTGAAAAATATCAATAGCGTTATGGGATTATTCCGTAATAATCATATAACCTATTCACTAGCAAGAGAGGAGGGTGAACCTTCACTGCAGGACATGACTGAAGCAGCTATTGAGGTTTTAGAACGAGGAAAAGACTCCAAAGTAAGTATTTAACCCAAAAGAAAACATCTCGAACAAATAATTAATTTATTAACTTTCATTGCAGGGCTATGTTTTGCTCGTTGAAGGTGGTCGTATTGATCAGGCTCATCATCAAAATTATGCTCATGCAGCTCTTCATGAGGTCTATGAATTTGATAAAGCAATTGCTGCTGCTGTAGAAAAGACCAACGCCGATGAAACTCTAATTCTTGTTACGGCAGATCACTCACATTCTGTTACTCTTAACGGATATCCCAAACGTGGTGGGGATATTTTAGGATTTGCCAATAAAGCAACAGACCCCATAACGTATGAAACAATTATGTATGCGAATGGTCCTGGTTTCTTTGATCATTTATCCAATGGTACTGTAAATACAAACTCAACTAATATTTGGCGCCCATTGACGCAGTTAACTAAGGAACAACGCGATTCCCCTACTTATCGTCACATGGCCACAGTGTCATTGAAGGATGAATCTCATGGTGGTGAGGATGTGATTGTATTTGCTCATGGGCCCGGTTCCAATTTGGTGCGTGGTGTATTTGAGCAAAATTATTTAGCTTTTATCATGAGTTATGCCGGTTGTATGGGGCCGGCGAAAACTTTCGATGATACTTGCAAAAGTGGAACGGCGTCCGTGACTATTCCAGTATTTTTACTCATGGCTGTGTGTTTATTACATTTTATTTATAAATTCTAGTTATAGTATTAATTTAGTTTACTTTTCATTCATATCTTGTTAAAGCCGTTTCTAAAGTTTCATTTTCAAAAGTAAAAGTATTGAAAAAAATTTTAATTACATACAATTGAAATTTTTAATTAAAACATTTTGATGCAATTTTTAGGAAAAAAGTTTTGTTAAATCGGCGAGTTAAAAAAAATCAAAATATATTTACGTACTGTATTAAATCAAAGCAGTCAAAACGTTTAGTAGATTGGAAAACCGACTTCAAACTTTCACGTTTTGAAACACTTCCACATTCCACTCTGATAATTTCTGCTTTAGTTAGTTTTTTCCCGTTCTTTCCAACTTTGTTTTCAAATTTCTACTTTCCTAGTTATAATAATCAAAGAAATTTTAACTCTTCCGATTTAAAAACTTCGGATTTAGATTTGTGAAACATTTTTGCGAGTTTGTTTTGTCCGTTATAATCGACCATTTTTGCATTTGGTATTTAAAAAAAAGTTCCTTATAACCAATAGTTCGCTGTAACCGTAATTCTTTATAACCGTATTAATTTCTAAAAAATATTTATACAAACTGTTGGGAGAGAAGTTGTTCTTTATATGCAATATATCGTTATAAGCGGTGTACGTTATAACTCCAATGTAGTTAATTTTCTTTCTCTTTTTTATATTCTAGTGGCTTAGGGACCAATTTAGGATTCCTATATGTAGAAATTTTGGTGATTTTCGATTAGTATTCGCAGCTTTAGCGATTTTTCAATTATTTATTATTCGTTTAGAAGTTTTTCACCATGCTTTGGTCTAGTATTTATTCATTTTTTTATTTTCTTTTGTTTCGTCGGGCTTTGGTGATATTTACAGTTTAAGTGATTATGAATCAATTCTGAATGAAGGCTTTCTTCAATTTCATAGGTACTTACATAAGTACATACATACATATGTATGTACAATCGTATTTATGACAATGTTTTTTTAATTAAGTATGTACATATCAGAGTTGTAAACGAATCATTCAATTTTGAATTAATTCGCGAATCATCATGCACAAATTTTGAATTAATTCTTTTCGTCAAAAAACGAATTGAATGATATTTGAATCAATTCATTTGAATTTAGCAAACATGAATTGCAATTGATTTTTAATTCAAATGAATTGGTAAAATGAATTGCAATTCATTTCCAATTCATTTGAGTTGACTTTGAGTTAATTCAAATGAGTTAGAAAAAATGAATTGCAATTCATTTCGAATTTATTTGAATTGATTTTGAAATAATTCAAATGAGTTAGAAAAATGAATTCTTGGTGGTTAAAAGCTTTTAACCCGAATTTTGATATTGGCACCGAAGCAGAATGATTATTAAACACATCTTTGATATGTTTTTCACACAATTTGATAAAAAATATAAAAAACATGTTTCAAAGTTTTGTTTTAAGCAAATAAACAATTATGAATTAATGCTCATGCTGATAGGATTTTCGCAGCTCCCTACTAATTCAAGTCATATACTGCCATTACCTTCATTTTTGCAACTAATTGGAATTAACTCAAAGTCAATTCAATTCAAATGAATTGGAAATGAATTGCCATTCATTTTACCAATTCATTTGAATTAAAAATTAATTGCAATTCATGTTTGCTAAATTCAAATGAATTGATTCAAATTTTATTCAATTGGTTTTTTGAAGAAAAGAATTAATTCAAAATTTAGCTAATTCGTAATGAATTGAAATTAAAAAAGAATGATTTATTTACAACTCTGGTACATATACATACATATGTAAGTATGTAGGTACAGAAAAATGTACTACAAAGATTACTTTTATTATAGTTAATAGTTTAATTTTATTCAAATTGGATTTTCAGATTATAACTCTTGATAATTATGCTCAAAATTCAGTGAATTGCCTTCTAAGAGACATTCAATTAATGGCCTTTTAGAATATCTGCAAGAAGAAGTAAGAATGGAAGGTCTAACCCGCAATGCCAGCGTGTGGTAAAAGGAACAGAAAATGCGCATACAAAATATAGAGTATAGAGGAAGACATTTTTACCGCTGTGAAATTCAAGCCGTGCTCAAGATCTTCGTGTTACTCAGGAATACATACTTATGTAAATACATAAGTAAGTATGTGCAGCGAATTCTTATGTACTATGTCATCTGAGCGGTACTTCTGTTCGAATATGTACATACATATGTACATATTTGCAACATACATATTCGTTCTCACAGAAGCATAATACCTATCGGTGCTAAATAAAGTCAAAAAATTATTAAATTATATCACATTCTTTCTCAAGACAAAATAAAATAAAAACCCTGTAAACTATTCTGCCAACGTTTTATTTTTGACTGAATGGTGATAAACAACCAAAAAGAAGTCGAGCAAACACACAAAGCAAAAGAAAACTTTTTATTAAAAACAAACAAACGCAACATATAAAAGAGGGGAGAAGAATAATGCAAAAGCGCTACAACAAAATCTATATGTTTAACTGTTCTGCATGTGCAGGTGTTTGTACTTTAAATATAAGACTATTTTACTTACATACATATGTACATATGTACATAACTACATACATCCATTGACGGAAAAGATGTGTGACGAGACTTTGTTGCAAAGCATTATCAATGAAAGATGTTTTAATATTTTTATTGGAAACGGACCCGAACCGATAGTTAATATTTAAAAGGAACACATCACATACCAAAGCTTTTAATTTTACACTTTTGCTATAAACATACTTATATGTACTTACATTTACATACATACATATGTACATACATACATACATACATACTTACATACATATGTATGTACTTATGTTCGAAACTTGGGGGAATAAAAATTGTTTATTTTCCTTATGGGCATCTGCCAATCTGTTTTCAATAATTGCCATTTCATTATTAATAACTTTTATCACAATTAATAATACAATTTTTCACTTTTATTATTTCAACTATTGAAAAAAACAAACTTCTTACGGAGGTGCGATGCGAACACGCCAAAAATTTTCTTCAAACTAAATTTAACTTTTCGCCTTTTTGGCGATCTTCTTATTTTATTAACTCTTATTCATATGAATTCGGCATGTTGTTGTTATCGTTTTTATATTCATGGTCTTGCATGTTTGCATGTACATACATATGTAAGTATGCATTACCTCATGCAGTTATTTGTATAGAAGATTAAAATTTGTCTTAAGTAATGAAACATTAATTGCTTTCAATTCGTGTGTTCGTTGTTTTGAACAGAGATTTTAGCGAATTTCCACTGTTGTACAAAACTGCTACAATAATAACAACTTGTATTTTATTTGTAGTCGGTGATAGACAACACGAGAATGTTTCAAGTCTAGCTTTTTCTTAAGGAATTTTATGGACTAGTTTTTAAATAATAAATCTAAGCACATGAATATAAAGCGTCCACAATCAATCAATAAAATATAAAAACTTAAACAAATTCAACTTAATTCAAAGGCAGGCGCTAAAATGTTTAAAATAACAAGTATGTATTTATAAATATAACTATATTTATATACATATCCTATACTATATCTCTACATACATACATACATATATAAAAATTTCGTGTATGTTCGTGATCGCTAAACTCAAGAACTACTGGACCGATTTTGACCAAATTTTATATGCATGCTCTATGGGCCGTGAGGAGTGTTTCTGTGTAGTTTGAAGTTCGTCCGACAGATGGCGCAATATTTAGTTTTTTGCGTTTTTGCATCGTAACTCAAGAACTACTGGACCGATTTTGACACAAACTTTATATACATGCTCTATGGGCCGTGAGGAGTGTATTTTGAACCGGTTTTGACCAAATTTTATATGCATGCTCTATGGGCCGTGAGGTGTGTTTCTGTGTAGTTTGAAGTTCGTCCGACTGGTGGCCCAATATTTAGTTTTTTGTGTTTTGGCCGATAGAGATTAGCTCGATAAGCCTATGCTGTGTTTCGCTGAAGGCGTTGGGTCCTTAATCAGCGTGTAGTGGCGTTAATTAGCCCGATACCGATATTTGAACAATAACTGCTATGTCGATTTAGTGCACCTTTCATTCTTCTTCGAAATATCAATCCACCACGACTTTGCAACGAAACCAGACTTGCTGTGAAAATAAAATTTGAAGGCAAAACAACGTTTGCCCGGGTCAGCTAGTATTTAATATATTTTAATTTATATAAAAAAACCTTTTGTGATTATTATCAGCTTATATATTTGGTTTTAAAAGTTCGGTTGACGAAAATTATCCTATTCCAACCCTTCAACGCCTGCAAGCGGGATATTAGCGACACGAATTGTTTATCTGCTTAACACTGTAACGACGAATACCATCATACTGATTACATTACATTTGAGAATTTACTTATGTGCTCTCGTATGAAAAAATAACCTACAACTCCATTTTTGTCCTCCTTCTTTAATAAAAATATTTATACTTAATATTGAAATTTATTATTCGGGAGAATATCCCGACTAATCGTTAGAAACAATTAGTTTTTTTTTTTTGCAAAATGCATTGAAAAAATGTTTGTTGTGGCTCTTCATATGTCGACTTTTCATTGTGTTGTTTGTATAAAAACATTCTAAGCCTACTATGATTATGTATTTGTTGTAATTCATATGCAATATTGAAATTCTCATATTGTATTTGTTTTATGTGGCATAAACATACGAGGTTGAATGTTATCAAACTGCTTAAACTTCACTGACGATTTGGTTTTAGCAACCAATGAAATGTCGGCATATGAAGAGCTAAAGCCACAACAAACATTTTTTCAATAAAAATATTTATCTGAATTGAAAAGTTCGGTAATCAAGATTGAGCCAGACAAATAACTCCGTAATACAGATTATAAGTTTGTTACCAAAAATAGGTGCTTTGCACAAAATAAAAGCGATTGCTCAAGATATTAGTTATCAGATATCAGAGTTAACAGAATTATTAAATAAATATACCGCTTACTCATTAATTTCATATTGGTTTTATTTAATTTTGTCTTTATCAGATCACCCAGGATAACAATTCAATTCCACTTTGAAAATCTAAAGCTGTTTCATTCTGAAGAAATTTTCGTTTTCTGAACTTTCAAATGAAAATCAAAGTAATAAAAATTATTGACCAATAAACTTAATTAATTTTTTAACCTTAATTAAGGTCTTTTAATATTTATTTAAATTTTTATCGATATTTCGGTACTTATCGAGTACCATTTTCAGGATATTTGCTTATAAAATAAAAAAAATAAACAAATATCCAAAAGATGGTACTCGATGAGTACCGAAATATCGATAAAAAATTTAAATAAATATTAAAAGTCCTTAAGCTTAAAAAATAAATTAGGTTTATTAATTAATATAAAACGGTCAAAAAATTAGAACATAAAATTACTAACAATTTCATCATTTTATTTGAAATTCAAAATAATTTCCATATATGTATACATATTAATGTTTAAGTCAGTTTCTATTTCAACAAGTCAGTTTACGAGTTTATATTTCTACTTTACCATTAAATTTTATTGTTTAGTTTTATGTTCTTATCATAAATACACTAGCAGCAGAAAACCAAAAAAATTTAAAGTAACAAAATGAAATATAACCAGGCTGCCACAAAATTGGTTCAAGTAAAGAGAATACATTATATTAAACTATAGGAGGGAGAACAACTATGGTCAAAAATAGTCCAATTGGAAAACAGCAGAGACTTTACACATTTTTATAGGTTTAGGAAATTTACGTAAATGGTTATGCCGCTTTAGCTGGTTTAGAAGCTACTGGTTTCTCTTCAGATGCTGCATCAAGTTTATTAATGCGATTTAAATTAACACAATTACGGAAAGCAGCCACTTCTTCAGCACATTTAAGTGTTTCACTAGGATGAGCACGATAGCAAGCAATAACTTGTGCTTTCAGATCCTGACATGGTGGCAGTTGATGAACGGCTGAAGCGGTGGCAAAACGTTTACGGACATCTTCCACCGCTGAGGAATATTCAGTTTCCATAATGGCATTTGTTTTTTTAAGAATTTGTTCCAATTGGGCCATTCGTTGGCGCCACATAGCGTCGTTTTGCTGAAGTTCAATTTCTTTTTGACGATGAATATCCATTGCACTTAGTGTGTGGCCACTAGGTGTAGCATAAGCTACAGGAGGGGCATTTTTATAAACAACCGTCGGTTGTCTAGCTGGCGGAGCTGATGGAGCAGCTATCGGTGCCGCTTTCGGAGGTGCTTCCTTTTTGGGTGGGGCAGCGTCGGCTTTTCCATTTTGTTTAGCTGCAATGACATGTGAATAGATTCACTTATTGATTGCAAGCACGCGGTACATGGAAAAAATGCATTTAATATTAAAGTGAATTCAACTTTTATAATGTCACTTGCTACAGATTTTCTGTTTAGTTTTAGTGCCAAATTCTTTAAATAAATAATTTTCTTTTCACTATCGGGTTGCATAATCACAAATATGAAAATGCTTCTTAATTAGACGCTTTTCTATTGATTCACTTTATGTATTTTACCGTAACTGGTAACAGATTACGTATTAAATCCATACCTTGTTTCGTTATGCCTTGTTTCAAACGATTAACTACATCATCGGATATATCAATAACACCAGCCGGTGTGTTATTATCCATAGATACAGACCTGGGTTCGGACGATTGTGCTGCTCCCATTGCTGATTCTTCGTCGCTATCCTTTGTTTCAAATCAAAAAATAAAATGAATAATTTATTAGCTCATTTTCTATTTTGCGAAATAAAAAGTACCTTTGGATATTGAAGAAGATTTCCTTCTTTCTATGGATTTGCCAAGAAACCCAACAATCGTGTGTCAAATATCATCATTGCAGAATTTGACACTTTTCCCAAACAATGCATGACAGGGTGAATTATATTAAATTTAATAATGCTAAGCAAAAGTGTTGCCAGAGTACAGTTCTTAATTCTTATATGAAATATGTTCACAGGACGATTCATAGAAGTTTGAAAGTTAATATACTCGTTTATATGATCTATTTTAAAATTTGCTCAGGCTATATTATACATAATATAAAAAATTTGTATACGTATAAATATATATTGTATATATTACCATCAAAGCTTTCCAAAGCTATTATACGTATATGTTTTGTAAATTACAAATAGAAAAATATGATTGAACTCTGCTTGGATTCTCATATAGTGTTTGTAGTCTTTGGTATAAGTATACGATCATGACTTGGCTAAAGGCTACAGATGATTTGGTTAGAGCCAATAAAATGCAGGCATATACTCAGCTAAGCGAACAACGAACAATAAAATATTATATAATGAAATATATTTATAACATTATGACAATATAGCTGATAACATATAGAACGATTTTTCGTCATCGCCCGTCAAATTATGTTTGTAAATAGACCGGTTTCCACTTTGTGTTCCATAGGAAGGAAAATACAACACTGATAGCTAACATAGTGAGCCGAACATAGATTTAATACATAAAACGTTTGAAATTTTTGACGCTTTGACAATGTAAAAGTATTCCGGAAAGGTTGATTACCCTGAGCTTATATTAGTTTACCATGCCTAATAGTATATTACAGTTTGTATTTTGAAAATAACTAACCAATCCTTAATTTACATCATTATAGCTTTTTTATTAAATTTTTTAAATTTTATTTATTAGTAAGTTTACTTTTATCGTAATCTAATTTGGTTTCATTAATGATACATAAAAACTAGTGAATACTTTGTTATTTTTTTCCTTTTCAGTTTTTCACATAAAAGAAGCACTAAAAATTAAAAAATATACACATGTATAGGAATATATTTATATTCAATTTAATCATTCACGATGTTAGTATATATGCCGATTTAAACAAACTAATTAAATACAAAATATTGTTAATATACATACGAGTAGTTGTTTGTTTACATCTAAATTGGTTCGATTTAAATGAAACATTTTCAGTTTTGTTTTTTGCATCAGAAATGATAAATTTCTTTACTTAATTTGATATTTAATTATTCCCATACATATAAGTTTGTAGCTGTGTTCGATCAATTTAATAATGTTCTTATTTGGAGTTGTTTTTCTTAATATTTTGGGCTGATTTTGTTTAAGTTTTTTTTAACTATTTATTTTATCACGGTTATAAATTAATTATTAAACTATTTAAAATTTTGTTTTGTTTCATTAGGCAATTTACACTATTGTTTAATTTTTACGTTATAATATTTACACTACATTTGATAGTCCATTTTAATTATTAATATAAATTTTTTTCAAAATTATATAAAATTCTGATATACTCACATACACATTTTGCAGAAAAAGTAGTATAATACATATAAAAACAACTTTTTCTTTTTAATGTGAAAATTGAATTACAATATTTTTAATTGGTGCAATCGTTTATTTATATACACATATATGCTTCTTACTCCTCTTTTGTGACACCTTCTTTTATATATATACTGATATTTAGAGGCTGATTTTATAAATCACGCCTTCAAGTGAAATTAATAAGGAGAACAAAATTGAAATATTTGTTTTTTGTTTCTCAAAAAAGATTTTCAGCAAACAGACATGGAAATTCCCGCATGGCTTAGCCTATCAAAAATTTTAGAATTTTTATGAGAAACAATTACAATTTTTCAAAATTTTGTTTTCATTACAAATTTCACTTTGGTGATGTGATTTTCAAAACTAGTCCCTTACCATTTTTGCTTTTCCATTTGCTGTGCATATGTATGTATGTATGTGATTCAATCTTTTCCTTCTTCTTCAAAAATTATCATAATAATTGATATAACTTTCATTGATAATAGAGAACTTAAGAGAATCTGAATTAGTATTAAAAAAAACTCTAAAATATTTACATAAATGTTCCAGAAGCCAGTATACTGAGTTACGTAGAAGACCTCGAGTTTATGAGATTTTTATTCTGAAATCTGACGTAATATAGGGAATAAATCGGATTGAATTTTTGGGTAGTACCGTTCCGCCCCTTCAATATTTTTAGCCTTCAGCCACACGTCACATGTGCTACAGAAATCCGCATAGTTTCTGGTGACGTGCAATTGCAGTCGAAACTCTGCTTTCCTACCACCACGGCGATGCTACCATATACAATCTTAGTCCAAAACACACCAGAAAATAATTATGAGTCGCTAATTAGTAAAATACAAAAGATCGCATTTAGACTGGGCAATTTTATTTGCAAAGCCTTTAATCCAGCTGCGAGAAATATAGAGTGAGGAACTCATACTTTCTAAAAGCTGAATTAGCACTTGCGCAAGTAAAATGGACCAGTGGTGATTCTTTAGTTTTCTTGTGTAAATTTTTATTTAGCTAGAAGAAAGCAATGTGTACAAATTGTATGTATGTATTTCTATCTCATCTTTCACATACAAAATTAAAAGTTGCTCGAGACAACTTGAATCAGACGTAGACTTGGTTCAGCTAGGACAGATAGAAGGCATATACTCCTCTCCATCTTCCTTTCTATTGATTAAAGACGTGCGCAAGTAAAATTGTCTAGTATAAGTCCGGTATTGTACAGTGTTGACCTCATGAGATTTGGTGCTAGAAACTGAACTCTTCAAATTGTATCAATATGTGATGTGCTCTATAAGGTTTAAACGGTACAGCAAGTATTAAATTCGGTAGGACAGACTGGGAAAGGTATACATATTCTCCCTTATCGCGTTTGGCGATTTTCGACTGCAAATTCGGCAGTTTGTAATAGACTAAAGATACCGAGCAACATTTTTCTTTAATCTAGTACTAAACGTTGAAGTCGTAGGCGAATTTCGCCAAACAAAATAAGGCCCATTGTATATCTTATCGTTAACGTTCAAACACAAGAAGAGACCTTGCTGTGTGTAAATTCAGTCCCAGTTCAGTAACGACCAAGTTATTTTATTTGGAATAGGCGACATAATACTAAAATGGATCTTAAAAATATTAGTTCTTCGATAATATAACTCAACACCACCAGAGATTTTCATAACTATGGACTGCGCTGTAGTATTGAGAATTTTTTGAAAATGCTAAACTTCCACAAATTACCAATAATTTCTAGAGTCAATTGCAAGTGGTTGCATCCGTAAAAACAGCAAGAAATAAATACATCTACATTTCTAATAAATTTTGTGCAAATAAAATTGCCGTTTAAATGAGGTGGTTGATAGACACTTTCTGTTTCGGCGGTAATGTATTCCGTCTGTTCATAAAACTACGTACATAAATATTCTTCCGAAATAAGCACGAATTGTTTAAAATGCATTTCACTAAAACTTATGATACATATGAAAGATTATGGAACATCAATCCTATCCCGTAAGGGATTATATCAATGAAAGAAATACTTATAAGTAGAGAGCCAAACACTGTGAATTGAAGGACACCAATTATGACAATTGGTTACATTTTCTACATGTGGCGAGTCTATAAAGTATTCAGTGTCAGATGGAAAAAGCAAAATGAAAAACAAAACTATTTCAGACATACAAAAAAGTTTTTCGGCGCTCATTTGTTTCGTTTTTGAACCGATACGTTTTTCAATCTGGCAATATGCTTCTCGAAATTCATGATACTTTTTTCAAAACGTGACTTTTTAAATCAATAAATTTTCATCACAACCCAGCAGCCAAATTATCGCACTCGATGTCGATAGAAAGTTTCTTAAATTATAATGTAGTAAAATACAGTAACTTGGCCGCCATATGTTTGAAAAATTCAAGGTCTATGTTAAGTTATTGATTTCTTTTTCTTAGCTTTAGTTACAGACATACACAATTGTTAGTTAATTTGATAAAAATTTGCAAAATAATTGTTTAATTGACAAATAAAGACAAGACACTCATGAAATTCAATAAAAACATACGAATTTTTGTTTTGTTTTATTACATATAGAATTGTATATTTAAGTATTAAATTTATTTTTACGATTTATTTTTACTTTACTATTAATATTTTACAGTATTTTTTTCTTTGTTTTTAATTTATTATTAAATAATGTGTTGTTTCTTTTATTATTTTTCTTTTTAAATAAGTTTCCTTATTTTAATTTTTAGATAAGTTTCCTTATTTTAATTTTTAGATAAGTTTCCTTATTTTAACTTCTTTTTGTTCATACATATTTTTGTTTTTAAATATTAAATATTTGTTTCAAACTAATTTTAAAGGAAAATTAAAAACAATTTGAATAATTACTAATTGCCAATGAATAAGAGATGATGGGAAAAACTAAAATTTATAATGAAAACATTAAAATAAATATGCTACTACAATTAAAAATAAAGAAAGTAATTCAATTTTATTAAATGCTAGTCAGAAATTGTGGAATAAAGAGAGAAGAGAGAAAGGGAGGGATTTAACAATAAAATGTAAATTGAAAAAGGCCTAAATTTAAAAAAAAAATATTTAATTTTTTAATTTCATATATATAATAATAACTAGAATTTTTTTATTACTTTATATTTAGTTTTTTTTTTTTAATTTTGTGAATAAAATAATTGGTTTGTTGGTTTGTATATAAAAAAGCAAACATTTATTAACTTAAAAAATTAATGAGTTCATTCCTATATATATAAAAAATATACAAAGAAAACAACAGTAATTGTTAATCTACAAAATAAAAACTTATTCATAATATTAGCAGGAGAATTTCTAAAAACTTATTCTTAAGAATACTAGTTCTACAACACACACACACATATATATAAGTATATTTCAAGAACTCTTTTAAAGTTTAATACAATTTTCTTGGCACAAGTAGTATTCCAATCACATTCAGAATTTTTATAGGTATGGTTTCTTGGCGGAAGTTTTTTTTCACTGGAATCACGGTGTAATACATAAATACTTGGAGCCATGGATTTGTTTCTATTTCAAATGAACTGCAAAGTTTAGATTTTGCAACAATTTTATAATTTAATAAGTCACTGCTAATGGATTGTAAGCAATATGAATATTGAAGTCAATACAATAAGTTGTGTTACGAATAATACTTATAAAATGCTTAGATTTTTAGAATAATTTGATAATTATCGTAGACTCGATGAATGAGATAGGAATTGAGTTAGAAGATTGAATTAGTTAGAAGATTGAGTATACATACTTATAAGCAGAGTGTAATTTAACAATGGACATCTATAAATCAAATAAAAGTTGTAGTTGTAGAACTAGTTATTGTATAAGAAAATGTATTCCTTATTTTTTCTCTAAGGAATTTGGAGATTAAAAAAATATATTTAAAAATTTTTCTCCCGAAAAAACTTTATATTAAATTTATATTTAAAGCCTATAATTAAATGTGTTTATTTTTATAATAATTAAATTTATAAGCTTTTTATAAAGAAATTACAAATATTTTATTTTTCATTTTGTTTTTACGCTAACTATAATATAGTTTTTTTTACTTACACTAAATTCTTTTTTTTAATATACTGCATTCATTTATTTTTTTATTTTTTATAATAAATTTGTGAGTTGTTGCATTACTAAAATTTTATTTTTTTTCTTTGCAAATATTGCATACATAGTTTTTTTTAGTATTTTCTTTTTTTAATAAAATCACTTTTGTTAAACAGTTATTTAGTTTGTATTTTATTTTCATAGTCCACAAAATAAATGAAAATATAGCGAAAAGAAAACTAAAATAGTGACTTCAAACTTAAATCAGTCAGTTAAAGCTAAAACAAATTTATTTGCTTTAAGCTGTTTATTTTCATAGAAGACACATTTAATATTGTAAATAATGACTTTAAAATAGCAGAACTTCAAACACTAGTTTGAAAAAAAAAATATATAATCTTTCTTGTCGCCCTATTCTGTAAATTAAAACGATTTGAAAAGAGTTTTGTTTCTTTTTCTATACTTTTCATCTCTCATCTCATCTCTAAAACACATATTTTTTATTAGAATACGAAGCTTATATACTTCCACATAATAATGTAAAAAGGCAGCTTATATAAAATGACAATTCACATATATTTTTAAATTAAAAATAAACCCAACAAGAGTAGTTTTTACTCTATATTAAAAAAATGGAAATTTATACCGGTGCTCTAATTTGCCAGGTATTTTTTGTAGTTTATATATAGTTTTTACTATTCCATATTTCCAATTTTCCTAACATCTGACTTATTCGTGTTAATAAAATTAGAAAAAATAACTTTAAAAACGATAAATTGTATTCTTTTGATAAAAGAACAATGTGAAAATTTTCCCCCTAAAAATGCAAAACCATCTAATGGTTATCTTTGTTTTGATTTTATAAAAAATCAAAATGTTGTTTTTTCGTTTTAAATTTATAAAAACGGTTAGTAAAGTTTAAATCGACAGCAAAAACTGAAGATGATTTTTACAAATTTTTTAGACCTATGAAATGGATTTGAGAAATAATTGTTTCTACAAGATTTTTTGTTTAAATTTATATTATTATGCCATATGATACCGATTGAAATATCAATAGTTTAAATGAGAATTTTGATCGATATCCAATACTTTAATTTGCTCCCTGCTTTTATCGCATCAAGTTTGTTTGCACAAGTTTTAATTCAGCTGGGAGAAAAAAGGAGAGAGAAATATATATACACACTCTCTCTAACTCTCTGTCTTTCTGTCATACTACTATAAACAATTGAACTTTATTCATTTGAATTCGAGTCACTATTGCATTTTTCTTTCGATTTTTTTTTTTATTATTTGTGTATTAGGAAATTCATTTATATATATTTTTTGATATTTTATACAAACTTAAATACAAGACAAAAATTATTACATCTGATTGATTTTTCTTACTTTTCTGTTAAAATATATACATACAACATATATGTAAGTATGTATATGTATATATTACTTTTTTTCTATTTTGATTTTTGTATACTATATACTAAAAAGATTTTTGTTATTAATTATTTATAGCGTATCATCATCCAGTTATTATACTTATATAATTCATTTTAAATTTATCGGATGAAATGAAATTGAAGAAATATATATGATGCGTATATGTTGTATAGGAAGTGTTGTCATGAAATGTTGATACACAAACAATTGAAAGATTCTTTGGAAATTTTGTCAAAACTATGTAATTGAGTAAAAATGACATTATAGTAATAATTTTAAAATTCTGATATTAATAAAAAGAATTATAAAGTTCAAGCTTATATTGAAAATAAACCCATAATATGAGTGAAGGCATTATGCGTCCATGTTGCCAGTTTATTAGAAGATAATTTTGGAAGAAAGTTTCTTATAGGATTTCGATTACGATTTGTATACATTTTTTTTTACTTGTTATGCGACCTTAACGCCCACAAGAAATAAATAAAACATATTGAAATCGGGAGGATATATCAAACAATAATTTAAAAAATCACATAAAAATCTTAATTACTTGAAAAAGCAAATTAATTTAAAATAAGTTATTCTAATAAAAATCAAATTGCGAATAGAAGTTGTTAAAAATTTTTTTGAATAATTTGATTCGAGTAAACTTAATTCAAGCAAATTGTTTCAAATAAATTTATTCGAATAACTTAATTTCAATAATTTTTATGTACATATTTTCATTTAAATAATATTGTCAAATAATTTTTATTTGAATCAAGTTATTACAGTTTGACTAATGTTGCTGAAATGGAATTATTCGGACAAAGGTTTTCAATACAAAGGCTTTTTAAACTATTATCTTTTGATATGGATCAAATGTGAATTTATGTCACTGCGCCTATCCTTAACACATAAAGAAGATTTTCTTCGAAGTGTTTATCCCAACGCAACTCTCGTCAAGAGCTGTGACATATGAAACATTACGAAACTCGCATTTATTCGAATTAAATCGTTTTATATTTATTCAAAAGCTTCGATTATTTATAATATGTAGTATGAAAATAAGGCTTGGCAGTGAAGCAGATTTTTTTCTATTGTAGGCCATTATGTATTAAAAAGAAGTGTTGTTCCTATGAGATCCACTTATTGACGAAATTTATTTAAAATAAATTTTAAAGTGCAAACTATTTATATGAGTAGCTCACATAAGTTAAAGAAAATTTGTATATATAATCATTTTAAGATCCGAATTTTGAAAACTTGTTGTAAAGCGAAGGAAAACAATAAGATATATATAGTAATTCATGGCAGAGTCCAAAAGTCTAATAGCAATCTTCTTCTACAAACTACTTGTTAAAAAAATTTTGTTCTCTCTTTGGCGGTCAAAAACTATGATTATATATAAAACACGGTTGAAAATCCTTTAATATATGCAAGGACATTGTTTCGTCCTCTCTCGTCTCAAAGGCATTCGATTAACAATTTATATTGTTGTGTATCAACATTTTTCTCTCACATTAACTAAATTTATGTTATAATTTTTTTTTTTCAAGTTACAACACATTTGTTAAGAACTTCTTTGTCGAAGAATCTTTTGGTTTAACTGTTGTATTATTTTTTGTCAAATTGAAAGTCAGAATGGGAGGGAGAGAGAGAAGATAGTATTTTTTTAGTTTATTTTTTTATATTTAAACTTCATTTATTTGTATAAAATTATAATAATCATAAAGTAAGTTATATGTATGTATGTATATATTTATATTTCTGTTCTTTTCAAAATAAAGCATAACATTAATTTTTCTTTTGGTTAAGGAAAATAGTTGAGATTTTAATTTTTTATTCCTTTTTAACAGAACATACTATTTTTATTATTATTATTAGTTAAGAAAATAAAGCAAAAGAAAAAGACCAACCTGCTTAAATTCTTACTCTCTCTTAAGTTGTATAATATAAAAAGATACACAGGTTGTTAGAGTAGGCGTCATTTTCAAAGCAGGCCCTTTTCCTGAATTTCCATTATTTTCTTTTTCTTCTGAATAAAAATTTGTTATCGATAATAATCAAATAGATGAATTTTCAAGTAATGTGAAAAAAAGTTTCATATTCTTCTCTCTACAAAATAAAATCTTCATTTCATTATTTAACAAAAAATAATTCTTATGAATTCTGATGACGGTGGTGCTGATGAAAGATTATGAAACGGAAAAGTTATAATTGCATTTTGTTATAATAATGAAATTAATAGAAAAAAAACATCTAAAAAATATACAAATTCCTACAAACTAGGGCGACGACATACATACAGTCACACACACTCACACGCGTGTGCTTTTGTTTCCGAAATATGTATGTATGTAATTTGTGTTTTCATTTCTAAACATGAGACGAAAATAAAAAAGAACATATACGATAGATTGATAACAAGAAAGAACATATCTAGAAGATAAGATATTATTTTGCATTTCTTATATCGGCAACTATGCCACCCGGTTGTACACCACCACCAGGACGCATGCGAATTGAGGGACGACGTTCAGGTGTATCGTAGGGAGGACGCGATGAATTCGTGGCTGCCATTGAGTCATCCATTGTGAGACCACCGTTGCCACCAGCGCCTCCGCCAACCAGCATTTGGGAGCCAGTGCCCATCATGCCACCACTACTGCTTACTAGTGTCTGACCACCAGCACCACCGCTGCTTATCAGCTGTTGCGTACCACTGGCACCTCCGGTCTGCACAGCACTGCCTATTTGATTTTGACTGTGCTGATGCTGTTGCTGGTTCGTTTGTTGCTGCTGTTGTTGTTGTTGTTGGCTATTGCCATCCTGTTGTCCATTATTGCCGTCTTGTGCCTGCTGTATGGCCTGAGGATTACGTGGTCCTCCGAACTTTAGCAGATTCCAATCGAACACATAATCGTATGTGAAACCCAAGCGATGAAACAGATTACGGAACATTTTGCGTAAATAGTGGTAGTCAGGACGCTGTTCGAAATGCAGTTGGCGGCAGAAATTCAAGTAGTTTATGAACTCGCTAGGGAAGCCCTTACACAGGGAAATGATCGTAGTTGACAGTTTCTTTTCTGAAATACGTTCGTACTTTTGTCGTTTATTGGCTGCTTTCAGTCCCTGCCAGGGCAGTGCTCCCAAATTAAAATACATAAGCACATAGCCCAGCGACTCTAAATCATCACGTCTTGACTGTTCAATGCCCAAATGCGTATTGATAGAGGCGTATCTTGCAGTACCCGTAAGATTTTTATTTTCCCGATACGGTATGTGTTTCATTGTTCTTGAGTCACGGAATTTTTTCGCCAGTCCAAAGTCAATTATATACACGAGATTGCCTTTTTTTCCCAAGCCCATTAGAAAATTGTCTGGTTTAATATCTCGATGTATAAAATCACGCGAATGTATGAAATCGATGCGTGATATCATTTGGTCAGCTAATAGCAGTACGGTTTTCAGTGTGAATCGGCGATTGCAAAAATTGAATAAATCCTCCAATGAGGGACCCAATAACTCCATAACCATAACATTGTAATCACCTTCACTTCCACACCATATTATGCGCGGTATCCCAATGCCGCCACGCATTATTTTGTAGAATTTTGATTCAATGTGCAACTGTGGGTGTTTGGTGCGTATACATTCTAATTTAATGGCAACCTCTTCGCCTGTGTTTATTGTTGTGCCAAGATAGATATCGCCAAATGAACCAGAGCCTATTTTTCGACCGAGGCGATATTTATTACCAACACGTAGTTCCATTCTGTCTTTATGTGTGTGTATGTGTGTTTATTTAGTTTTTTTTTTACAAACCGAAGGTAAAAATGAAGTTTGATTTCTAAAAACAATAATATGATGAATTTAAACAATTTCTTAATTTATTCAAAATACTTGCCTCCTTTTTTTCCTCCAAGTTTATAAGTTATTTATATTCTTGTTTTTGTAACAACTTTATGTTAGTTGTTGAATTCCTATAGATTTGTTTCTACTACTTCTATTTGTTATTATGTGAATATGACGAAAGCGATGATGGCGACGACTACGGAGTAGATGTTGTGGGGTTGATTATATGATTTCCTTTATTGATTTTGTAATCTTAAAAAAAATATATATAAAAATGAAATTGAATAGTAAATTGTAATTATCGGTTAATTAACGTATTGTGGTGTTTTCTTGATGTTAAAAAAATATTTTCTTTAATCTTGTGATGAGTCCAAAGATAATTATTTTGTAATAAATTGGGCAAAGACCTCCACACGAATTGTATCTCCAGGGAATTTCAACGTTGAATTTCGAAAATCATTTTTGGAATTGTTTTTCAAATATGTAAATACGTATGGCGTGTCCTGTTTTCATATATGTATGTATATGTAATCAATCGTATTTTATCATAGGACTTGTGAATTTTTATTAATCAATGTCTTTATAGTTCTTTCAATTGGCACCTTTGTGATATCCGTGATTTGGTGCCTTTGTAATACCCGTGATAAATAGAGAAAGGAAATTTTTATAGCAGAGGAGTAAAGACCAGAAACACACAGAGTCTATGGCTGGAATCGAACCTGTGACCCTCTGACTACTACTCCCGTACCCTAGTCACTAACTCAAGTCAGCTCAGCAGCAAAAGAAAGTTAAAATTCTTATACAGTTATATTATATAATTTATAAATTGTTTTTCAAATTTTTAGAATTTTTTGTCTTTCCCTATATTATTTAAACTAATTCAAACAGTAACAGTATGGATAAAACCTCATTTTGAAGACAAATCAAATATTCTATACACATGATGCAACTCTACTCAAATTGAAAGGATGCAACTTGAAAGGAAATACACAGCTACGAAATTTACAAGCTGCCCTCGTATGTCATGTACGTAAACAACTTTTATTTTTTCTCACATTTTTCCTGGCTTTATGCAATGCTAAAAAAATGAAATCACAATACATCATGCGAACTTAACTAAAGTTAACTTCCTAAAATGCATAAACAACAACAATTACTAAAATTTAATATGAAGCATACCAGGCTTTGAGGTCAATTGATTTGAAACAACAATAACGACAGCACAATAGCAGCAATATATATATATATATATATATATATATATATATATATATATATATATATATATATATATATATATATATATATATATATGTATTATATATATATATATATATATATATATATATATATATATATATATATATGTATATATATATATATATATATATATATATATATATATATATATATATATATATATATATATATATATATATATATATATATATATATTTGGCCAAAAAAAGTTCTTTTTCACCAGGACAACAGATGTTTGAAGTTTTCATAGCGAAGTTCCATGAATTATACTACAAATTGCTTCATCAGCTCTATTCTCTGGAAATGGCTCGACTGTAACATATTAGACTCCAACGATGAAATAATCTCACAGACAAATACCTGTGTATATTTGATAACTTCGACAAATCAAATTTTTTGGAAAGGATAAAAAATGTTATACAATGTGTATAGAGGTCAAAAGGTATGGTATAATAAAATATGCTGATTTTTTTTATCGAAAAATATGTTTTTTCCAAAATGTTACGGACTTATTCACCTGCCCTCGTATATATATATATATATATATATATATATATATATATATATATATATATATAATATTTAGTCTGAAAAGTATATAGTATGTATGTGAGAATGTACACGATTCTTCTTCCAGACGCCATACTTATGAGTGTTTTCGAAATATACATATATGTACATACATACATACATACATATATATGAATGTACATACTTTGAGGTTTTATGAAACATCAGAAACAATGAGAATGAAATATATTTATATATACATAGTAAATACTTCTATCAGAGCTACAAAAGAATGATTCATATTTACTTCTTAATTCACCATGAATGGCATATATTTGAATGCATTCTTTTTTGCCAAAAAAGGAACTGAATTAATATAAGAATGAATTCACAATGACTTAATAATCATTGAGAACATTGAATTTATGAAGAAAAAAAATAAGATTTGAATGAATTCATCATGAATTTGAAAATTTCTGAAGACAAATTCTAATAAATTTAATAGGCAAAAAATACTTTTGAAATTCTATAAATTTTTTCGCCAACAAAGTTGTACGAGAAGCGAAAACACATAGTTATGATTTGAAATATTTCAATTAATTTTCGTCACAATATGAATGCATTCAGAACTTACTAATTCATCATGAGTGCATTCAGATTCACATTTCAGTTCATTTCCTTTTTAGGTTAAAATAAACGCATTAAAAACATTAAAATTCGTTGTTTCCGTGTTTCGATGATTCCGTATTTCATTCAAAAAGAGGCATTCATTTAATTCTCTGACCTATTTATATACATATATATGTACATATATGTGTGTGAGTGTACGTTTGTATGAAAACACAAAAACTGAAGTAACAAAAATGTTCAAGTGTTATTATCAGCACTCCTTTGTTTTGTTGAAAGATTGAATACAAATTATTTAAAGAACATTGTCAAATTTACGTTTTTAGATTAACAATGAATACTATGAACTATCATTTTGGAGATGGATTTAAGGTAAATAAGTAAAGTCACCGAGATATACTATTGCAGAAACACAGAAAAGTTAATTTCTTTGCTAGATAATTTGTATTTATTTTCACAGGACAAAACAAAGGAATGGAGTATTTAACGTTAAACTTAACACAAGGAGACATGTAGTATCACAAAGATTCTACGCCTATAAATTAGTTTTTATAATTAATAATACATACATACATAGTTTTGATTATATGCCATATAAGAAGAAAAAGAATATTGCAACACGTAACTTTCTCTATCTCGAGAAGAATTTAATAAATCTTGTCAAAATACTTTGTTTAAAAGAGATTACACACTAATAGATTACAACTAAACACATTACTAAACTAAGTAGGAGAGATGCAACCATATAACCTGAGAAACGCCTACAACTTCATCAGACTGCAAAGGATGACAACAACAGCAATGAGGTCACAACAACTAGGTCACTTTTTTCAAAGGACTGAAACTATTTAACAAGCTACCAAATTTTATTAAAAGTGAATGAAATATTAGTGTCTTAAATATTACTACTGATTAATTAAAAAAAAAAATAAGAATAATACTAAATTTGCTACCTTTTATTCCTTCATTATTGATTGAATTATAACATTTAATAATTAATTCGGACTAAACATCTAAACGTGTAAAACAAAAAGGTAACAGTCGTCTTCTTGTATTAAGTCTATGGTAACTTTACTTACATAGATACATACTTATATATTATGTATGTATGTAGATATATAAGTATAAGCAAAATAAATGAAACAAAGTGAAGGCTATACTATACGCCAAGCAATTGGCAGCTGATGTCCAAATGTTAAGAATAAAAGAAAGATTGTAAAATATGTTTTTGTATTCATATAAGTACATACATACTTTTGGGCTTTTTTCACATTAACGTAAACGAATTTAGAAATGTGGAAGCGATTTAAAAAGGAATTAATAAAGTAAAATAAGAGATATGGTTATGCGAAGACGAACTAAAGTTTCATTTATGTATTTCATTTAAATTTATTTTAGTTCATTGTCAATAATACAACAGCTGTGTTCAAAATTACCATGTAAATAGAAAAGAATAAGAGAATATAAAACGTACATATACAAAAATAAAAGACTTAAAATCAAGTTATAATGTGTAAGTTTAAAATATGTTAACACATAAATAGTTTTATATAAGTTTAGAGCCACAAAATTAACTTAAAAAATATATAAATAAAAAACAGTATCCTGCATTATCCTAATACAGAATATACGCACAAGCGTTCACAAGAAATCCTATTGAGACAGTGGCTCAAGCATCATGAAAACTGTTAAATGTAGTAGAATAAAAGTTCAAAAATTTTCTCTTAAATGTAAGGAAACCGAAAACATTCTAAGAAACGTTTTAAATCATTTCAAATGCAGTCGACGTTTATGTAGCAAGAATGTTCTTAAATTGAAAAATATCTTCGAGTTGTCTAAATTTAAGTTTTACGAGCAGTTTTATCCGTTTATAAAAAAATTATCGACGATGATGATGAAAAGATCTGCAGTCAAAGAAGTGACAACTCACGAGTCAGCTACGCACATTTGAAACAATTTTGACGGGGCACTGCTGCTATATATGAATGTAGGTGTCCCTTTTAATCAATTATGTAGAAGTTGCCAAAAAGAAGAATAGACTATTGAGCACCCCCTTTTGCTACTGCCCTATTTCTCGAAGGAAATATCGATTTATTTATTTATCACTACGTTTATTCGCGCATTGGAATAATTTCATGCCAAAAAGAAGAGGGAACGTAGATCACAGGAATTTTATTCTTTCTCTTTCGGCCCTATATTCGTGTAATAAATACAAAGGAACCAACCAGGAGCCAAGATGGCCAGTTGGTGTTTAAGCAATGATGACAATTCACTCCTAATGATTTTATAAAATAAAATAAAACTAAGTTACGATGACGTAGGAATTCATTAAAGGAACAGCAGAGAAAACTTTTTACATGCTCGGAAATCCGATCCCGTCTGAACAGATAGTAGGCATATTTAAGATGGACCATATTGAGAATTATATTTAACTTAGAAATAATATATGAAACAAAATCCATATGTAAGTTCTAAGAAAGTTTTATCAAAGAATATAAGTTTAGCTAAGAAAATGCCCAGTAGAAGCAATAATTAAAAAACCTAAACGGAATGAAGACTAGTTTAAACCACAGCAAATAGATTAAATATATGTCATATTATTAAGTTTAGATCTTAAAACCGAGGTTTGTAGAAAATATTTTACCAAAAATAATTATCAGGCAGTTGCTAAGAAATATAATTCTATAGAAATCAATATTATATATTAACAATATTAATAATATTAATATTATATATTAACTAAATGAATATTCAATATTTTATTGTTTGTTGTTGGCTTAGCTAGGTATATACCTGCATTTCATTGGCGCTAACCAAATCATCAGTAATCTTTTAGCCAAATCATGATTGAAAAGAATTCAAGCTCGTTTACTTATGCCACAGACTACACATACTATATAAGAATCCAAACAGAACTCAATCATATTTTTCTATTTGTAATCAACAAAAATACAACAGCATTAGAAAGCTTTTGTACAAACACAACAAACAATTATAATTGACTTGCGTCTTTTCTTTAAATAGTTATTTTGGAGAATATCTCGAATAATAAATTTGATTAATAAATGAATATTCCTTTAATATTTTAGATTAATATAATCTCAATTATAATCGTATACATTTTGTAATAAAATCGTCCAATAAAGGTTTTGGTTAGAATATTATAAATAAAATAAAATAAATAACACTTAAAAGATTTTTAACCTCTTACGATATTTATATGAAAAACAAAAAGTATTTTTATAAAAATTTTCTTGGCGATATGACTACTTGATTGTGGATACCACACATTTAAGAAAGCGGAACGATCATGTAATGAGGACCTTAAATATCTATGTATTCTTCAATTTCGCTCTTAAGCTCGTCCTGTTTTTTCAATTAGGTTCTAAATATGGAAGTTTTTGTTTAAATGCACAAATGTGCATATGTATGTATGTATGTATGGAAACATGCATATAGTATATACATAATATACAATATTAATAAGTATGCCATAAATTTGATAAGTTCTAATAAATGGGTGCATTCACCTAATTATAAAATGATGAATTAAATTAGGAAACAATTGTTTAGTTACATATGATGTATGTTATGAGTATTAGAGGAGATGAATTGTTTAAATGAATCGCTTAAGCAAACTAATAGATATACATACATACGATCAAATACATTTGTACATAAGTATTTCATATTTGTTTCTTCTTTTTCCAACCTCTATAATAATAAAGACAATAACAATAAAAACGCAATATACGAATAGCTTATAAATACAACAAACAGTTTTAGTCAGAAAAATTAAGAAGAATAGAAACAGCAGACAGATAAAGTAATCTCTTAAAAAGAAAGCCAAGTTAAAGTATAAGTTTATGGAAAAGAGCAAGTTGTGAAATTCCATTTTTAATATTTTTTTTAAAGGTTTTAATAACGAAGGAAAAAGTAGTTTGCAATAGCAGATCCAAGAAGGAGTTATATACAACTTTTTACAATTGAAATTATTTTCAGCCAATGTGAATTTGTGATCTAATGCATATTAAAAAGTTATATAGGACATCGGTATACATATGTATACAGAGTTTAACAAGCTGTCAAATAGTTCAATCCGCGGATTAATATATAATGGCCCAAGTATGTAGTAATATATGTATGAATGCATGTATGTATAAAAAAAATTATATCAAGTTATCAAGTCCTACATATCTAACTAATATCTTTAAATGAGTAATTCTTGCATATTTATATATATATATATATATATATATATATATATATATATATATATATATATATATATATATATATATATATATATATATATATATATATATATGTATATGCGTACATATATGATTGTTTTCCCGAGCGAGGACGAAAAACTGGGGGTTTCCTTTGTCACCAATTCCAGAGTTCATGATATAGGCATCAAAAGCAAGGGGTTGCTAAGAAAGCTTAAAACAGAATTGAATTATTGTAAATTATATCAACGGATCATTAGTTTATATGCATCCCAATGATATGGGTACCACGTGAAAAAGAAGTCAAAATAAAACGGAAATCATTCTAAACTTAATGGCGGACGCATACCCTTGGTAAATATTAAAAAAAACAAAAACTTCGAGTAAACCAAGTGCTAATAATTATATTCCAAATTTGCAATGCTTCTGGATGCTCTTTACACCAAATGCAACAATTTTGCTTGTTCATGTATCCATTTAACCACAAATAAGCTTCGTCGCTGAACACAATTTTCCTATAAAAAAAAGTGGACGATGCACTTTGATAACCGAGCATGGATTTTGATAATATAATTCAATAATCTGCAAGCGTTGTTCGTTAGTAAGTCGATTCATGGTTAAATAATATGTAGATCAAACTCAACATGTTCGACAGTAACATGTTACACGAAAACAGTTGAACTGCCAAAAACGGTGTTGCCAAAAATAAAGTTGCTAAAAAAATCACCCTTTATAAGTTACGCTTATTTATTAATTATATTCCTTAATTATAAAACATTTCAGCTCAAACATTTCGTTGACGCTTATGCCAATGTAAATATTTTATGAAATATATTAGAAACTTAGATTTTAATTCATATATATGAAATAAATAATTAAGAATTTTAATGAACATATTTTGTATTTTATATTGACACAAGTTAAATACTTTTTCAAATCATTATGTAACACTGTAACCAAAATGAAGATTGTTTATTTAAACGCTTCAAAACTGCTAATATATTGTATTTTTTTACTGTTTTAAAAAAATATGGACCTGATAGCATATTCACAAATAAGGGACGTGTTTGTCGGGGATCCCGAAAATTTATTTATTTTATTTTTTTACTCATTTCATATTCATAGCAATTTATTTTGAATACTCGAGTACACCTAACTCAGGAAAGCACTGTTATACTCATAAAGGTCTCATTTTATAAAGCGAAACGTGACTAAACTTTAAAAATATGAAAAATACCAGGAGATCGTTTTACACCGGCATTTTTCCAAACAAATTTCATGCGTTCATTAGCATTTCATTTTACAATATGAAACCGTAATCCATTACATTGACAATAAAATTGATATATAATACATAATGTACGTATGTACTTATGTTATAATATAATTCTAATATTGTCTCAAAGATACGCATCTGAGGCTTTTAAGCAAATTGCATTTATTTTATTTAGCGGCAATTTTAAAATACTGGACCAAAATAATGATAGAATTTCAAACACCGATAAGACAATAACACGTACACTTCTTCATGCTCAAGTTTTAATTCATATGGAAATAATGGATTTCATTTTACTCTTTGCAGAACTAAAACTTGTGCAAGAAAACTTGATGTGTGTGAAGCAGGGAGAGCTGTAACAAGTTTCGAATATATTCAACGGGTACTCTCTAAATAATATACAGATTTTGATGAAATTTGCGGCTTTAGAAGCAGTTTTATGTTTCGAAAATTAGATTCACAGGAGTTCATAAAAGCAACTCCTTATTTATTTTTTGACAGCGATATCTGATTCATATAGCTGGAGATCAACGCAAAATTAGGCAGAATTCCTTCCTAGGACCTCAAAATACCAATGAGATGAGAAATGTATTTTTGAAGATAGATATGAATACAGTAAATTACTTTTTTTTTAACTTAAATTAGTAACTAAACAATTCCAAAATGATTTACGATCAAAAACGAGGTGGTAGATAATTTATGTATATAAAATAAATTCCAATTCAATTCAACTCACTATAATCCTAATTTTTGTATTAATTTTTTAGGGGAAAATATCTTTTATATTTTGTTTTTATATTATTTATTCAACAATGCACAGACAGTACAGCGTAACTAATGGAACATGTCCGCAGACTTTCTTATAAGAATAAAATTGTTTGTAAATTTTGTTTTAATGACTTTTTGTAAGAAAGTATTGTTAACTGTCAATAGTTTTGATACCAAATTACATGCGATTGATAGTTTTAACAATATTTATGTTCACTTTATTTTGTATGCCAAAATATATTTATAATATCGGTCCCATATGTCTCACCCATGTTTCTTATTAATGTGCGTGTATGTATTAATATTAATATACATAGAACGTATTGGCTTTTTATGACGTTTCGTGTTCGTTTAGAGGCAAGTAGTTTTCTACAATAGCCGCATGTTTTTCTTTTTTACGCAACATTTTTTTGCATTTGTTATAATTTTTTTCTTACTACATTTTATACACAATATATTAGGAAGTTTTGGCGTTTTATTATTATTAAAAAAGATATGTGAAAACACAACTACAGTTTATACAATTAAACACAAACATTCATACTAATGCAACAACAAAACATTAGAAAAGAATTCGAAATCACCTCGTCTTGTTCGACACTCAAGACGATTATTTGTCTGTCCGGAAGTTTCGTTTTTTGACTTTTGTTTTTTTTTTTGATAAATGAAAATGTGATTTTTATAGCAAACATCCTATACTTGTCTCTTTCCTACTCATTTAACAGCTGTAAGAAGTTGTTGACAATCAGACTATTTAACACTTTTTGACATAAATTTCTTATTGTACAAAGAGAAAAATCATAAATCATTTTTGAACTTTGTTGACGAAGTCATATAAAATATATTTATTTTTTATGAGCTTTTAATATTATATTTAAGCTTTATCAAGATTATTAAATTTCTTTACTCCATTTCGTTATTTTTTGTTGTCTCACCTTCACCTTTTTTGCTCTTTTACTTATTCAAGAGCTACCATCATCACTTTTTTCATATTTGTAATACACTTTATCTTTGGACGCTTATTTTTGCGTATAGTTTTATTTATTTTTTCTTTTATTTGGTTATTTACATGTATTGGTTTGAATTGAAATACTTTATTTGAAAATTTAGTTAAAATAAAAAACTAGACTTTTTCTTTTAATTTCCGTGTGCCATGAATTTTACGTTCGCCATTTTGCTCTGTCGTGTGAAAAATTTGTGTGGTACTTCGAAATTCGAAATTTCGTTTGACATATTTTCGCACACGGCCACTTTTGCCCAGTGTTGCATGAAAATGTTTATTCATTTACAGCACTGCCAGGTGCAAAAGAATAAATCAATATATATTTGCAATATTTATTATATATTACATATATTTGCTATATTTATAATATATGATACATATTACAGCCGTATTAAAAACTTAAAACAGTTTTATATGCTATTGTTATTTAAGGTAGAATTGACACAGTTTGTATCTAAAAATAATAAATTAAGTAGAAATTCACGTTGCAACTTATATCAAAGCTGGAGACGTGAAAGTTTATTGTTATTCATACAATGGAAAACTTAAGCTTCTTCTATAGATGGATGAATGGAAAATCACAACAAACTTCAGTATATATGTATATATATATATATATATATATATATATATATATATATATATATATATATATATATATATAATGTAACATAGGTGGAATTGAAACTAAATAACACATTAAAATTTCAAAGGTTAAATAAAATAGTTTTCAATACTTAATATTGAAATTTATTATTTGCACGTGTTGCTCAACTAAAACGAAATGTATTACTTGCTGTGTTTTGAGTTGGTCATATGTCGACATTTTACTGGTCGCTAAATCAAATTTTCATGCCAAGATAAAAGATATACAATATAAGAATTCTCTCGCATACAAACATTACATAAAACATAGGCTTAGAATTCTGATTGTATAAAATCACATGCACATCTAGAATTACAACATACAAAACTTTTTTGGAATTTTAAAATATTTTTTTCGATTACGGCCGCAAATTAATGTTGTAGTTGCAATATTTTATAGTTTAGAAGAAAGAAAATTAGGTCTTCTACTTTATATACGTATACACACAGTGATTTAAAAATTATTCAAAATGATCCAGTCCTAATAAAGCGCCTTCCTACAGCCAAAGAATAAAACTACCACCTAAATTTATTCACCAGATGTTATTTTTATATCCAAACAAAGTATTTGCTTAGAGTAATTTCGATAAATGATAGCATTAATTTTTGTACCGAAGTTAGTACATATGTGACTGCATTAAGACCTTCCACTTTTAATAGACGGAATATAAAATAGGCCAATTAAAACCGTTTTCACAGAAACAAATTCCCATTTACTTGAGTGCTAATTTTCTGTATATTTGCCAAAGCCGGCCTTGTTTGTAATCAAAACAACATAAAAAATTTAAAATTGTTTTTATTTTTCGATTCTTTTTATAAAATTGAAATAGACAATTAACGCATTCTTTTACAGGAAGAGCTAAGGGAAAGTAGCACACGAAAAGAACAAAGATGGCATCACTGTTAAGCAGCTGACGAAAAGAATTGCTTGTTCGTTTTGACAACAGATGGCACAGGCATTTTCATGACTAGTGTACACATGGAGAAATATTTAAATTTCATTGATATATGTATGTATATTATTAACCAAGTTTATTGATATTAGAATCTGGCTTTTTACCACATTTAGGAGGTTGAGTCAGGACTGTGTTTATACATATATTATACACAAACGCAATGTTATATGGCGGTATAATTATATATAAAATTCTTTATTCTATAACGCCAATGTCATACCAATTAGGCTCTACACCTTCTTAGTTGCAAATACAAAAACAAACAAGTGTTTTAATTCCGCTGGGAAATAGATAGAGAGCATGGTGATATATGTATATATGTATGTAAATTTGTAAGCACTAGGGCTATAAGTACAACAATACGATAAAAGCTGGAATTCTTCCTTGTACCTATTAAGTGCATGGAACTGTCCAAAAAAACAACAAAGAATTTAGCAACAAAACTCCCACAAACACATAACAAGACAATTCCAATGCACATATGTACATATGTACATAGTACACAATCTGTTTTAATAAGAGTTATTGTTTAGCGTATTAAAAACATTTTCTACAGAAGAGTTAAAAATTGTCGGAAATAATTTTATAACATTTTATAAATTTACTAAAATCATTTCACCAGCATTTAAGTATTTATTTAAGTATAAATATCTGCATCTAAGTCATAAGAAAAATTGCTCTGATTCTAAACAAAGGAAAGTGGTCTTTTGTGCAACAACACAAAAAAAAACATTTCATTTTGTTAGTTATAAATGTACAATTTGAAAATGGCGCCAAACTTTGCTGAGCTTTGACATTTATGATGTAGATACACATGTACATAGAAATACAGATCGATATTTTTAGAGGTCTTTTTTGATTGATAACAAAATGGCAGCCATTTCAAATTATAACACTACTTTGCGCCACCCTTTACAAAGAAAATTCATGTTTTCAATGTTAAAAAACGATAAATTAAGAAATAGTTCTGCCAAATGTTCTTTCTATTTTCGGACGAACTAAATTTACATACCAATTTAATTCGTAAGAAAATAGAAAAACTAGTGTATCGGCTATTTGAAATAAATTTTATGAAATAGTTTTCAATTGTTTATTGAACACAAACTTTTGTCTTCTAATATAATTAATAACGACGGACAAAGACGTGTGTGTTTCGAGAAAAGTCCTTCTTAGGAAGACGAGGTTTCTGGGCCTTCCCGAAGTAATGCAGAAAACAGCCCCGGGAAGCCATGCCACCAGAAACGGAGGAGGGAGTGTTTTAGTGGATACACCACACAACGCAGTTGATGACGGTCACTGTAAGTGCGAAAGCATTTTCAACCCTACTCCACCTGTCAAAAAAAAAAAAAATAAATTAATAACACAAACATCAAACTGAGCTAAAAATTCGAACACAAAAACACTTACAACGTTGTGGAAATATTTTTCGTTTAGTTCATAGTAGAAACGTACTATAACAAACCTTTGATAAGATTGATTGTATTCAGAAACGCTGCAAAATTAATTAAAATATAAGGTTCGTTCCACAAGATCTCGGACAAGTTCGGACTATTGAGAGCAAAATGAAAAATAGTCTCTAAATTTGCCAAAGTTACCCAAAATAGCTGGAACGCAAAAAACCATTTTTGTAGTTCCTGAAATACTAATGCTGCTTAGTTTTTAAACTAAAATCTATTTAAGTGCTTTTAGACGCTTAAAAGTCTTCAAATTATTAAAACAAAACATTTGCATCATTGTCAACAACTGTAAAATAATTGAAAAACAAAAAAAATTCTTCACATATGTAGCTATAAAAACATTTTAAATATTAAATAAAAAAGAAAATGTTTATGCACTAACGTATTTACCACTTTAATTTTTTCATTGAAACTCTCCATTTTGCTTTTTAATATACATATTTATTTATAAAAACTAAACTTTTTCTTTTGCTTGCAAATTTTCTGATAATCTATAGCTCTGTTCCACATGCATAACGAAACAGTCCGAACTAGCCCAAAGTTACCCAAAACCGTTCCACATCAAAATTTTTGTGCAAAAAAGAGAGAAATTGAGAGAGTAATTTTTTTAATTTCCTGTACAAATTTGCACGAACTTTTTCTTTGGGTAAGTTCGGACAAGAATTTAACAATCAGCTGTTTTTTGTTTACATATGAAACTGATAGATTTATCGGAAACTTTGCGAGCAAAAGAAAAAGTTTAGTTTTTATAAATAAATATATTAAAAAGCAGAAGTTGAAAAAAGAAACAGCATTAAAAATATTTAAATCGATCGTAATTTTTCTTTCCATTTTAAAAGATTTATAAATATTTAAAAAAAATTGCAATTGTTAAGTTTTTCTTCCACTTGTTTTTCAATTATTTTACAGCTATTGACAATGATGCAAATGCTTTGTTTTTATAATTTGAAGACTTTTAAGCGTCTAAAAGCACTTAAATAGATTTTAGTTGAAAAGTAAGCAGCATTAGTATTTCAGGAACTACAAAAATGGTTTTTTGCGTTCCAGCTATTTTGGGTAACTTTGGCAAATTTAGAGAGTAATTTTCATTTTGCTCTCAATAGTCCGAACTTGTCCGAGATCTTGTGGAACAAACCTTATGTTTCATATGTCCGAACTTACCCAAAGAAAAAGGTCGTGCAAATTTGTACAGGAAATGAAAAAAATTATTCTCTCAATTTCTCTCTTTTTTGCACAAAAATTGTTATGTGGAACGGTTTTGGGTAACTTTGGGCTAGTTCGGACTGTTTCGTTATGCATGTGGAACAGAACTATAATATCGTGTTATCCGCTGTCAGCTGTTGAATATCTGTCATCCAAAATGTCATTTCTTTAGTAAAAGGTTTGCCATTTACGAATATGGATCCTATAACAACCAAAGAATGCGCAAAAATAACTAAGACTTACTACAGAAGTGGTGGTTTAAATGTGGTCATTTTTCGAACATTACGAGCTGGATATGGTCGTCATAATCGACCTACTGTGCAATGAGCTGTGAAAGATTATAAAAAATTTAAGATACTGAAGATGTGGTCAGGCCCGTGCATTATCACATTGCATTATCACACTGTGGAAAATATCGCTTCTGTTGGTAAAAGTGGGGCAGATAATCCGAATTTGTTGATTCCACGTCGTTCTCTGCAATTGGGCAGAAATTGTCGCATATCGGGTTCAGATTGTGGAAAAGCCATTGGAATCGGAAAAATTTATTGTTTAGTATTATGGTCTGGAGGGAGAACCGTTACCGACAATTCAGAATGCTATGGCCGTATAATAATATTATGAACTGGTTGATATGTGGTTTCCAGAAAGCATAATTTTTCGTTTTGGCGACGTCAGTTGTTCACCGAGATCATGTAATTTGACGCAGTTACACTTTTTTGTTTTGTGGGGCTACGTCAAATACCGTATATATGCGGATAGTTCACTAACGTTGGAGCATTTGTCAAGTTAATGCCAGAATACCCCCTGCAATGTGCGAAGAAGTGGTCGCGAACTACTTCAAAAGAATCCACTGCTGCAAACAATCTAGAGGCGATCATTTAAATGAAGATTGTATTTTAAACATAATGGGAAGGAACACTATAATAAAATAAAATTTTAAACAAAACCATAGTTTTATGTGTGTTTCATTAAACTACGCTGTCCATTCGTGTTATAAATATTTATATGGGGCAAGGATGCAAAAATATAGTGAATAAAGGAGAATTAATGAAACGAATATTTGAATATCTATCTTCTTTTCTATCCTTTTTCAATAGAGTATGTATGTATGTATGTGCGTCATTTACACATATTTTATATTTGCGTATACATAAGTATGTGTTCTTTAATATTTCCTATGAATTTTGATTCAAATGTTATACATTTGTGATATTTTCCATTGAGAAGCAAGAATTATCAAACTTCCGCTAAGAGCTAAAACTTCAAGCTTCATTATAAGGTGCAACTTGAAGCCCTGTGTGCCACATTAGCAGAGATATTTGAGATAGAAAATTATATTTTGAAAATATCCATTTCAACTAAATTTATCGTAGGAATATGCTCACTTTAAAATTTGTATAAAACAATTTTGTTTATAAAATTTTACTTAAATTGCAAGTGTTTAATAATGAAATGGAAACAATATATTTGTGTAAAAGTTGTTATAGTTCATGGCGTCATGAGGGCAGTTAGTTGGAGGGGCGAGACAAGAAAAAGCTTCGTAAACTAAACTGGGTGCGCCAGACTTTAATAATAATATGTACTCGTATGTGTGTATTTGAATTTATAACGTCTATATTTTATATTTTATAAAACTCAAATTATATCTAAAATTATTGCTTATCTTCACATCTAAAATTATATACAACCATTTCTAGTTGAACATTTTTAAATTGGTTTTTATTTCACCCCTTGAATAAATATTGGAAAATGTTATTTCATGCTTTATTAGAAAAAAAAAATAAATATTGTACATATTTATTTCTTCAATAAAGATAAATTTTGTCTACAATTCATATTGATTGCCCTTCTGTATTTATATAAAAATTTTTTTTCTTATAATTCTAATACGAATAAATACTTGATGTATGTATGCATGTGTACATAATTTAATCTTCTAATGCAATTTTCATTATCATTATTATTATTTTTTCACATGTAGGTATGTAAAGTGTGTTTTAAGATATTTATATTTTTATATTCACTGATATTCTTATCTACCCCCTGCATGTGAATTATCATGAAATTGTATCGTAATGTGTCACAGGGTTTTAAATATTTATACAAAAAGGTTTTCACTATGAGATTTGTGCAAAATTGCTAAACAAATCTGTTGTAAGGTTGTAAATATAACACCACTGGCCAAAACAAAGCAATATATGTTTCTATGCATGCTATTTGCAAATAAAAATATTTTGCAAATAATTAATCGTTTTTATACGACAAATTTAATACGAAATGAAATCAACTTTTTTGTGTTGCCTGATGTTATAAACACTATTATTTGGTCATGAAAAATACACGTTTTTATATGTATTTTTACAATAGAATGTGCTAATTTGTTTCCTGTTTTCCCGCACAATTTATTTTTGAAAACTGTTCTTTCTTTCAAAATTCTATTTATTCTGAAAATTTAAAACTACTAAACACGTTGAAACAATTCTGCAAAAAAAAAAACGACTGCAACACAAAAAGCCTATCGAACAGATTACAAGATCAGAGCAACTATGGGTGAGATTGAAACCCGATATAATCCTGTGAAAACAAATCATAAACTACACATTCAAATAAAAAAAGTGTTTTTTTGTTTGTCTGAATATCGGTCCATAAGCGGCGGAGTTGTGCGATAATATATATTTCGAATTTCTGATTTTCTAAAAATGGGACCAAACTACAAGCAAACCTTTTCAAACAAAAAAAAAAAAAAAAATTGAAAATCGGTCCATAAATGGAAAAGTTATGTGATAGTAATTTTTTCGGACGAGCGAATCACCCATCTCAATTTTTGTAAATTGGGACCAAAAAAAAAAAAAAAAACAATAAAATATAAAATAAAGAAACCGGTCCATATACACGATAATCAATAGGCAAATTGCCTGTCCGCTTCACAAATTATAAAATTTGGCGTGTTTTCACAAAAAAAGTACAAAAAATACTTACGAATTGATGAGCTCCTCTTTCTATGAAGTCGATTAGGAAAGTGGCGACTTTCTGCGTTTTATTTGCAAATATTTTCATTATTCGGGCATAGTTTTTTTTAATTCAGTTCTTTGCAAATAAAAATCTAATTCACCGTTTATATGTCAAAATGTTCAATGTGCGAAATATTTTAGTGCAAATAAGATGAGCGTAGAAACATGGTAATAGAAATAAATAATAAAAATAAAATAATTTATAAATAAATAATTTTTTTAAACGCTACATTATTGGTTTCCAAGTGGTAGGAAGGTCTAGAGGTACCCATACATTTGCAATATTAGTTTGCAATAATTGATATTGTACAATAAACTTGTAATTGTGCATATATTATATTAGTAGGTGGCACAATATATTGAACAAAATCATATTAAGCAAAAAGTTGTATTTTATAATGTAGTGACAACAATGTCTAATAATGATTCCCCGCCGAACTAGAGCAAGGACATTATCTTTGTATTTTTTACATTATTTAATGGCAAATTTGTAAATTTGCTTGATTCCTTAATTCGAGAAAAATTAATTTTACAATTCGCTTAAGCATATTTGTGTGTACGAGTATGTATGTGCGAGATGTTCTTTACTTTGAAAAATATTAAAGAAAAAAAGTTTCATTATATTTTGTTTAAAAATACTGAGCGAGTTATTGGGTAGTGTGGATCAAGCCGACAATGTGAGAAACAATAAAATACTCTATAATATTGTGTAGTCTATGGGTAACTTAAAGCTTTACATCAATCACATAGACGATTTAGGCGTGAATACCCTTAATGTTTTTAGTTGTTGTCTTAAACACTTTATGATAATGGAATGGTGTCATTGTTTTGAACTGCGGTAGGTAGCAATACATATGTATATGTATATATGTATATATTTCTAATAAGATAAGAAAGTTATTAGTCAAGAAACCCCAAAAATATTTCCACTTTTGTTTTGCCATAGCCACCTGGATAAGGGAACGAAATAATAGAAGAAAAATAAGAAAAATTAAGTATACAAATGTTATGATATAATATTTAAATATGATGACAAATTTAGGGCACAGCTGAAATTTATGAAAAATAATAATCATAACTAATTTTAAACTAGCAAATCGGAAGATTTAAAATTGAAATGCCCTAATTTTATTAATAATCAGTAACGCTTAGTAGCTGAGAACGAATCAAATTGTATTTGATTAAAGTTATTAAAACTATTTTTTTAAACAAAATTAATACCCATGTGACATATAAAACGTTTGCAATTAAAAAAAAAATGGGAAGGAATGGCAAGTTATGTAGAAATTAGTTGAATAAAATTTAATAAAATAATAAAAATATCTTTCCAAATTTTAATAGAGTAATAATTTTGAGCTCCTGAAAAATACATTGAATTGTGAATATATCAAGATCAGTGAACTTAAATCGATCTTAGTAATGAATTTGAATGTTGTGAAAATATTTTTTTATTTAATTTTTCTTTATATAAGAGATTCCCTTCCCTCTGGTCCCAACGTATGTGATTGAAACGAGGTCACTTCTGGAGAATACCCTTTCATTTGAAAAAGTAATTTCCAAGCTCGGTCCAAAAATGACGAAAATAAAGCTCTGCACAAAAAGCAAATACTTATGTTACTGAATATGTAATCTCCTTGTTTTTCTTAAACGGCTAAAAAGCTACATTTCATTATTTTCAATATGAATTTATATCATGATTTAAAATCACACAACTTTATGTTAATGTCATTAAGGTGATCCTGAGGGATTCTTTGTTGATTGTATGAGTCGAAGTTTAATGAATTTCCGATTTTGCAAGATTTTATAATGACCACTTTTTGACTTCGTATTAGAAAAAGTTTTAAATTAATTTTTATTTACATTTATGTTGTATTTAAACGCAATATATCAGTCATAAATTAAAACACTTATTTAAGTTGTATGGCAGCATTACAAAGATGATATGGTAGCACTACACAACTTTTGAAAAAATCTTCTAGATTTTTCAAAACCAGCTGTTTGGCATACATATCTATGTAAACAAGGAATTATTGCAAAAGACGTTTGCAATTTAGGAAAAAAAATTAAATTTATAACATACAAAACACTTGAATAAAACATTTTTATAAATTTCACTGACGATTTGGTTTAACGACCAATGAAATGTCGGCATATGAAGAGCTAAAGCCACAACAAACAATGCATTTTGCGAAAGTTCTAATTGTATTAACGATGAGTTGGGGAGAATATCCTGAATAATACATTTCAATATTAAACATTTTTATAATTTTATCTGTCATAGAACCACATATTAAAGCACATTTTTGTGAAATTTAAAAAAATCTGCCAAAGCTGCACATTTGCTTATTTGCCACATAAAAATAAGTCATCAAAATCATGTGGTCAATGTATTTAACTAAAATAGACTTTAAATAAGCAACGTTAGCCATTTTAAATATCACTTAGTATTCATTTAAAAAGCACTGAAAAACTGAATTTTGTATTTAAAAAGATCTTAAAGATAAATAATTAAAAAAAAAACTGGTCATATAAAAATATATAATCACAAAATTGTAAATAAAGATTTTTGTAATTGAAGCAATATGAAATTATTTGATTTTGTATTGAAATTTACAATGACCTCATTTTAATATATATTTTTTTTCATATGTGGTGTTCCTTTTTTTCTCTCTGTGTATATAATTAATTGACGAGTTAACGAACAGCCAATATAAAAATAATGTAACTTAAGTTTTTAGAATACGAATAAATATTTATTTTGTATTTATCCCCACTAAATAAATAAATAAATAATTAAATAAAAAATAAATAAATGACAATATTACAATTAGCGCCTATAAAATAACATTTTTGATGTGTATTTATTATTCCCTTGTAAACGGGGGAGATCATCAAGTATTTACATTCAATGTTTAAACATTTGGAAAGACACGGATTTAAAGTCAATGCAAAATACGTGTAAATAAAACTACACTGTTCGACATTTAAATCGGGCTAATATATTTAATATTAAATTTCTTAATTTCCCTTTACAGGGAGCACGATCAACGTGACTGCTGAAAAAAGTGGCTTAAAATTTTTATTTAAAAATTTTTTTGGAACAAGTTCCACATAAATCACACTTTTTATTTTGCCAATCTGCTGACAATTTTTTGTTTTAATTCTCTTATATGAACTTGACTGGCATTATATACATAGATATTGTCGAAAAAGATAATTTGACAAACTAGTTATCGTTTTCGTCATTTATTGGTGAGTAGGATTTGATTTTTTGGGGCAGTTATACTCATCCTTAAAGCTGTTAGCGATTTTTGAGATCAAATTATATTCTTTATTCTCGTACAAAATGTCGAAGCTGAAGGCGATATTTACCAATCACAATTAGGCCCGCTGTTTTGAAATCAGGCATTGATACTAAATCACCATCACAAGTCACGTGATGTTCAAGTGATAAGATTTTATTTGATGGCGGGTATTGGTAGATCTAGAAATATCTTGTTGGGAGATGGTTCATAACCCCTTTTTTGTTGTAACTTAAATGAGAAAATAAAAAAAACAATAGAAAAATATGATTGAATTCAATAGAATTCTCATATATTTGCGTTTCTATATGAGTTTGAATGCTTTTCGAATATGATTTGGCTAAAGTTTACTGATGACTTGGTTAGCACCAATATAATGCAATTAAACGGAATAATTAAAAAAATGAAATAACTAAAAAAAATAATTAAATTATTCGATCTCTGTTAGTTATGTACATACATCGAAAATCTAACTCAGGTGATTTGAAAAAACAGTTTGAACTGAATTTTTAAATTAAGGTTACTAGTATCTAAAAAATCAATTTAGAAAGTTTTATTCTTTTTTTAGCAAAATTAAAAACCCTAAAATGTTTTCAAGCAGTGCTAATCAATACTTATTTGTGTCAAGCTTTTACATAAAGTATATACATACCAGAGACCGGCAAAAATCACGTTTTTTATGCCTTCACTCATGCATAACTTTTTTGTGTCCAATTATTCACAAACACATAAGCAAGCATGCGCGTACGCTCATAATCTTTATTTGTGTTAATCATTAGGAAGGCAAATACAAAAATGCCTATATGAATTTTTCAAGCAAGATTTTAACACAGAAGCTATTTTGAGCGTTTGCATTGATTAAACACAAAAACGAATGGCATTTATTCAACATGCCTTTTCTTTGCAAAGAATATTAAGAAAAATCATGCAATGATATATGCTGGCACATAATCTTGAGTGTGTAGGTATGTATGTTGTTAAACATTGTGGTTGAGAAATAAGGATGCCATACGAAGTTACCAAAAAACGTCGGTTTTACAATAAACTTTAAAAATCGCAATTTTCGGTTTAAAATCGTTTAAAGATCGGATTATTTTTTACTCATTCAAAAAAACTTTTTATTTTTATAAGAAATACTTCAACCTTGCCAAATTTGTTTGTTTTATTGAATTTTACTGAAATTAAAGTCGTTTTTAACTCCCAAGAATAATACCGCTTTATTGGTTTGGTACATAGATTACTTAAAAAGAAGGGTCTTTAAGTGTATTTTTCTGAGCGCGGTGCGCTTTTTTTTAAATTTCGGTGCTTTTTTTAATTTTTGGCGGCACCGAAGCAAATTCAACAAATCTATTTGTTTCAGTGTGAGAAAAAAATCTTTGTACAATAAAATACACCCGTTTCAACATTATTTTATTCAACAGCGCAAAATTTTTACACGTTTATATGAAAATGATTATTTTCACGACAACACGGCTACATGGCTACACGACCACCGTTGTAGCTGTGGTAGATTTAGGCTAATTTATATTTTTGTGAGCGACAGTGAGAGTGTTTAATATATAAGTGCTTAAAATACTTTACTGTATTTAACAAAAAATAAGAATACAAAACGCATTGCTTATAATATAACCTCCTTCATGTATACACATATACACACATGTCTATATAATTACAAAATGATAATTGTAAAAATCGGGATAATTTTAAAAATATATTTCTTGATTAATTATCTGTTTCAGCGTATCGTCGTAAAAATGCTATTAAACTGTTAAGTCTGGCAACCGTGTTGCCTAACCATTCTATAAACACACAGCACCTTGTGCATAAATGTACAATTGTTGATTTTTTGCCTTTTTCACATTAATGCTTTTTGCATTAATGCCTCTAAGTTTTTGATTTCGATCATGAATGTGATTAAATAAAAATGTGTGCTTTGAAGAGTTGTCCAAAAATTCATGCACACACAGTTTTTAAACACTCAAACTGAATAGCTGCCATGCGGCAACAGATTAAATTTACATGTTCGCAAACAACCCTTATTTTGCTTAGCATAAAATAGAATAGACACAATGTTGATAAAGGCATATTTGAACGTTTGAGCGAAAATGACATGTTTTTCGAGTGTTTGATTAATCTGATTTTTTTTTAATCACCGGTTGCAGGTCTCTGATACATACATATGTATGCATATCTATGTACATACATATGTACAATAGATATTTATCGCTTTCACAAATCGAAAAGCAACAAGTAACAAGTTTTATTAGACAATATTTTTATAATCAGTTTGAAAAAAAAATTGTATTTACTCGGTCGGCTTAATATCACCAATACACCCTCTAATTATAACATTTTATGGATTTTTATTTGTGCTTCGTTGGAAGAATAAAAAATTCACACAAATTTAAATAAGTTTTCACAAATCTTAAAAAATAAGCTTTATTTTTTAAATACAAATTAAATCTTTAACCATTAAAATAAGAAAATACAAAATCATGGGAAAATATTTCAGTGGCCCATTAGCACTACGATAAAATTGACAACAAAAGCAACGATAACAACAACAAAAAAATTAACAGAGAATATCACATAATAAAATAAATAAAAAATAAATAATAACCACAAGTAGCTAGTATTTACAGTAGTGGGCAAAACTTTGGTAGAGTATTATTAAATATTATTATTCTATATTTCTATAGCCACTAGCAGAGGTAAGAATATTTTATTAAGGACGGGGGATGCTTTTGTCTTCGGTTCCAACAAAAAAACATGGTTAGGTTAGGTTAGGTTGATTGGAGGGGTGTGATAGCCCATGTCATACGACATACACTTAAGCCAGTGAAGGCTTGTTGTGCGCTCCCTTTAATTATCAAACACAACTGCCAGAGTTCTGCGGCAGGATTCAAACCTGGGACCTTCGCACTACGATTCTAGTACACTACCTACTAGTCTACGAAGGTCAGTCAACAAAAAAAAAAAAAAAAAACACATAACAAAATAATCAATTAACCAGTGACTTTGAGTTCGGCAAAAAATCTCCCAAGAATTTCCTTCTTATGGTAATGGATCCATGCATCCATTACAAATCATTGCAAATCATGATACTTGTACACAAAACTAGTATATATTATTAATTTATTTACATCTAGTAAGACATGATATTATTTTTATTAAATGCATTGTTTGTTGTGGCTTTAGCTGTTCATATGCCGACATTTCATTGCTCGCGAAGCCAAATCGTCAGTGAACTTTAAGCAGTTTGAAAACATTCAAACTCGTATGTTTATGCCATACATACAAGTCAAATAAAATATGAGAATTCAGAACTGTATAATATATAATAAATTTCTATATTAAGTATTTTTATAAAATTTTATTTTATATTAAATTTTCGCTAATGTTTTCTTTTCTAAAAACCGTGATATTTTTTAAACCTTCAGAGTAAAAAGGAAATTTAACGTCCTTTAATTAAACTTAAACTTTTATGTTTACTGACAAATAACAAATAAATCGGTGTATTTCGCCAAGTCTAGGAATTTTGTTGTAAAACAGTCACTGGATTAGGGTCACTTCAATATGGTTTAAGAGAAATTTCAACGTATATAATGTATGTAATGTAATGGAATTGAGGATCAGCTCCTTCAATGGGAGCAGATCCTCTTCACTCAGCTTATATGCATGTAGAGTCCTTTGTCTTCTGTGGCCTAATGCCCCACAATTTGCTATCAAGTGTTCCATTGACTCCTCCTCACCGCAAAATCTGCAGATTTCCATGTCAGATAAGTCCATTCTGTATAGGTGGGCTTTGCAGGTGTAATGGCCTGTGTACGCCCCCTACCAGCGTCCGTAGGCTTTTCCTGTCCAGTCTTAGAGCCAGATCCGTCCTCCCAGTTTCAAAGCATAGGAATTTCTTGGAGTGACCTAAGCCATTGATGTCATTCCAATGTTGTGCAATCCTGGACGATGTTCATTTCGAAATCTCCTCCTTAAGGAGACCTCTGTTTAACCCAAAAGATGGGGTGGGTCCAATTAAGTTCCCCTTAGATTTCAACGTAAGACTAGTAATAAAAATTATGCCGAACAGAACATTTTGTGAAAATAATTCTTTTGTTATTTAAAATCCTGTATTCACCATTTTTAGTTAATCAATTTAAAAATTTTAGATCGTATATTAATTTATAAGTTTTTATGACAGTTCTGGGCAAATGTTTGTGAAGAAATTGAACCAAATCTAATTGTATTAGCAGTAAGCGTTGGTAAGAGGCATTTTTATAATATAAATTATTATAAATTAAAATAAATTTCATTTAAAAGAAGATCAATTTGCTATAATTATAATAAATTAATAAATAATTTTTGTGTTTACCACAGCCAACTTAAAAACGAAAGGAACGGTCATAACTTAAAATTTTGTCCTATAAAATATTATTATTAAAAAATTCTGTTCTTAGAATAGGTTCCTAGTGCTTTCAAATCCTATATTAAATTTTCGGGAAGTATTTTTATATTTCGTAAAAATCATTTCCAGGCCAGCCGTGTGCTATAACTATATACCGTTCATATCCAAATCGTTAAATCTTGCTCAAGTAGAAATTTTGCGTTTTAGAGCGAAAAATCGAATACCATGGAAAAATAAAGATGTTCTCGACCGATCTAGCTTCCCGTTAAAGTGAAAAGCTTTCTTATAAGTTTACATGTATAGCTGTCCCGAATGTGACCATCAACCGTTCCATAACTAAGAAAAAGAAGCTCTCTGATTGTTAATGTAAAACACATATTTTGAAAATAAAATTCTTATCATTTGGTCAATCACATATATAAATTGGCATCAGTAACTGAATAATAATCAACATTTAAATTTATATGGCTGCCTCTACACATCCTTGTTGAGTACTTTCACAAACTAAGACAATTTTCTCAGTAAAATTATTATTATATTATTTTTTTTTAATTTATTCAACCATTTACTTTCGACGTTTCATTTTATTTTCGTTTTTCTAATAAAAATTTAAAAGATTTTTTCCCTGACGATGACACAAAAAGGATAAATATTGTTAATTACACTGTTCTAACGACTGATTCTTGTAGAGAACGCCAAGATGTACATGTAACGGCGTTTTGAAAGAGTACATATATGTTTCATTTTAAGAAGGGGGTTTAAGTTGCCCTCATTTGCATATAATTATAATGACTCAACATAAGCTCTGTTGTAAGCGTTTAAGATCAAAGATATGTTCAGAACTTATATGTAACACAGGACGAGAACGTTTTTGAGGTACATTTAAACCTCTACCCGCGGTATGGCAGTTTTAGCACCCCGTAAAGGGGTTTGAAACTTCATTTTAAGAGGCTCTACAGCGGGTTGAAGTGTTCCATCAAAATATTTGTCCGTCTCTAATCATACTAAAGCTCTAAGTTGAAGTTCAACACCCAAAATGTTATCAAAACTTAAACTGTGCTTAAGGGTTAATTTCGTATGTATTCATAATAAATACTAAAATATCCTACAAAGCTGATTTTTATGGGACTAGTTTATTATTTTATATTAAAACATATCTTACATAAGAAAGTTGCAGACATAAATTTTATAAATAAAAGAATGAGAACAAAATTTAGTAATATTTTTAATAACAAAGAATATTATCGGCTGCATTTTGGCAGTAGGTATTATTTCTTAAAATAAGTATGAAAGGGGAGTTTTTACCCCCCTTTAAAAAATCCAAAAAAGATCTATACAGCGAAGTGTTTCTCATGCTGTTTAACATAACAAAACTGAACATATCTTTTTATCCAAAAACTTATCGTCATTATAAAGTATGAATGTGAACGTCATTATAACTATGTGCAAAAGGGGGAGCTTAATTGCTCTAAAATGAATCCCTTATGTACACTTTCAAAATGCCGATACATGTACCTACTTATATGTTATTATTTCACTTCGGAATGTTTTAACCACCACTGTATGTTCACAAATAGACTTGGCATATTTTATTTGAAAATATCTATATAAAATGTACCTATATATAAAAGGCAAATAATTTTCGCTTTGATATTTGCGTTTCGTTGACGAATGTATTGAAATTCAATACAAAGGCAAAAAATGTACATGTCCAATACATGGATGTTCATATTGTTCCCGTATATGAGTTTATATGAATAACTCATATACTTATGAGATAAGAGATCTTCTATGGATGATTAACAACTTGGAATTAGTTTGCGAATGGGGAAGGTGCTCTCAGCAGCGAGTATGTAATAGTTGTTCTCAAAGAATTTCGTTGAAGGTATGGGTGAAAATGTTTCATTCCAAATTAGTTTCACAATTTTATAATTTCCCATATAAAAAATCAGTTAATGTTTAGGATACGTTCTCATAAACTCAAGCGGCAGCTTGAGTTTGTAAGTTTGCCATATCGTGTGACCTGTTACAGTTGCGTACTGTCTCCTCTGTTAGTTATTCGCTACTTACTTTCAAGGCGCTAATTGATTTCGTTTAACAAATGTCGCACATTACATTTACACAAGCAATTAGTGGGGTCCAACCATGTGGCGCAGGGGTGCTATTTTTATAGAAAAAATTTTGTGATGCACAATATTAAAAATTTTTCACTTAAAATTTATATATTTATGAAAAAAATTTTTTTTAAGGATACAAAGGTCCGATTTTTTATTGTTTTTTATTCGAACGTTATTATAGATTTTTAAAATACTCTCAACTACAGAATAGCAAATAAAAATTACATAAATGGAAAAATGCGTTGCGCATGTGTATAGGAGGCAGTAAAAATCTTAAGACTTTTAGATAAATCACTTTAAGTGGAGAAAAAGCTGCATAATAACATATTATAGATATTATAAATGGAATAATATTAAACAAATTTACTCTTAAATGAATTAAGGATTAAATGTAATTGTTTACGTGAACGTTGCAAAGAATTCCTGCACTTGGCAGCCTCACCATGCAAGGATTTTTTATATAAGTATAACACGATTCCCAGACAGGGTAAAGCATTTGTGGGCTTCTATCAGTTTGCAACAATATAAAATGTTTACGAATGTATTCCGGACAAACTGAAAGAAATTAAACGATTTACTTTGTGTCTGGTTTAATTAATCAATATTTATCGTATAGAAAATGATTGATTATTTTTACTAGTGGTCGTCTCGTGACGAAAATTTGATCACTTTCTACGCTCTTTCCGATAAGGGAATACAATTATCATGTATGGTATGCTGCTTCCAAGTCTATTTTGAAGCTACTTGACCAAGTATAGGAGAGGCCGAAGAGGGTCATCAATGAGAATATTGTAGCCAACTCACTAGAGCATCGTCGCAATGTAGGAAGTCTTCGTTATGTTATCGTCACTTTAATGGAGTGTGATTTAAGGAGATTTGAAAACTAGTTTCCGAAATTCGCTTCTTTTTACGAAATTTTTTATTGAGGGCTCATTCATTCAAATTTGATCAAACATACATTGGCCACCTCTGCAAAGAAGTACGTTTGAAATTATATATTTTTGCTTAAAATCAGCTCTGTAGAGGAGGCATTTATTTCAAATCATGACTGAAATATGGTCAGAACAAGTGTTGGTCGTAAGCTTATGGGGAACAGTGGAAAATGGACTACCAGAAGAAAAATGTGTATATATTGAGAAGAGGAAAAGCAACAGAGCAAGAGTGATTGTAGCCTTAGGTAGAAGCAGGAATATCATTTTAATTGCAGCAAACGGTGGTAGGGGCATGTGCCCATTCGACCTCTATCTATCTATCTATCTATCTTTCTATATATCAATATCTTAATTGCATTTGTAAATTTTTCTATATACTTGTGCATTAGGTTGGCGATGATGGCTAAACGAACACATGAACGGTTGGTAACATTTGCCAAGCACCGTTTATTTTTAAATTAAACAATATACGAGTAACAGAAAACGATCAACGATCTTGTACTATTCGTACAAGTTAATAAAATCCAACAACAACTTACATACATTTATGTATGTTGTCTTTATTGTTGTCTTTATTGTTTATCGTATTGTGAACGTGTATCTGTGTCACATGTTTTCTTTTGTTATCAACGGAATGGACCAATCAACGACGTGTTGTGCTGAGGCGGTTCTCAAGCAAATTACATTTAATAAAGTTAAGTGATAATAAAACAACCAATCACAGTTAATTTAATTTGCATTAGCTGCTTATTTATAATAATTAATAAAAATGGTTGAATGCTGTAGAATTTATTCAGATAATTTGAAAGAACAAATATGTAGAGTGAATTTGAATTTTTTAAACTGCAAAACAACTACTACGTATTAATGTGTGCCTAATTCATGTTGTAAATAAATAAGTTATGAGCACTAAATATATGGGCTGATGAAATAGTCCTTGTTTATAATCATTATAAGGTATAAAATAAACTGATATGTGCAATATATAATATATACTTTGGGATTCACAACGAGTGCCATTAGTCAGTCATATTGTCATAATGTTCCAAACATTTTAAATTGTTTTAATTTTGTTCTCAAGAAATTCGTTTGATAAAATTTGATGACAACATGGCTGACAGAGAGCACACTTTCCGAATCCCTAAACTATATATATATAACGCAAAAGTAATGTCATAATTTGAACCAGCTGCCATTTTGTTATAAATAAAAAAACAGCTCTGTTTCCATAACAGTTTGTTCTTGAGGTGTTGTTTGGTTCCATGGCTTATTGACAACTATTTCTCTATAAATCATCATCATAAATGTGAAATGACAAATGGCAGTCAATTAATATTATGACATTACTTTTGCGCCACCCTGTATGTATAATTATACATACATAATTATACATAAATTATAATTTACCATACAAATACGAATCCAAATCGTACAATTTAAAAGCTGTTTCTTTTTGAAAGTGGTATACGTAGGCTTGGTTAGGGAAGGATATGTTATCCTCCGTACAAATTTTGCGGCGCACACAGTTTATTCTTCTTATGGAATTTCTAATATACAAAAATTAGATTTTGTTTAAGAAATATGTATGTGTAGAAATATTTTTCATATTAAAAAGAAAAAACTCCACAATAAAAACTATTCAGAAGTATTGATTTTAGCTTGAAGTTAGAAACTAAGTTTTCAATTAAAAAACTTGCGTTTTTATTGCAAGCTTTTCATGTATTCAATATAAATTATTTAATTATTTAACAACAGCAGCGAGTATATTTTTTCTTTGTCGTTCTCTTAATGTTTGTTGTTGTTGTTTTTACTGTGAAAATGTTTTGATTGTTAATCGATTTATCAACATTTTATCATCCACACTCGCAAGAGTGATACATTTTGGAAGAAGGATAAGTTTGAGCGAAAAACGAATCCAATTTATTTTAGCACAATCACCCAAATTTATTTTCTTATTTCATGCCTCAATATTTACAATTCCATTGCAAATATCGCCGTTAATGATCGGAAGCACAAAATTAGTACATATTCCCGAAATGAATATTATTAAGCCTATTAATCTTTGTAATATAAGTGATTTTGACCATGGATTTCATAATTTTATTCAGGACTTTATAGCTCGTTATAGTACGAGGATGCTGTTAATTGAAATAGTTTGCGCTTTGACTGCAAAGCATATTGTGACTAATTGTGACATGAGCTCGATCGCTGTTCAAAACAACATCATGAATTTTTTGATGTCAGTTAATGTGACGTTGTGTTAGTTGTTATTGGACTGTTTATGAGTGATAAAGGCATAGCACTGGTCACTGAAAAAGTACTGGCAGGGATTGATACTCTTCTATGCTAATAAACATACATAACAGTGCCCTACTTCGTCGCTAATGTTTAGCGGAATCGTCGGTGAAGTAGAACAATTAATAAAATGTCTACACATACTTACATATTAAGAAAGTTTAAAATCAATAAAGCGAACAATAGCAGACTTGTATAGGAATCAAGCTTTCTCATTCCACCAACTGTCCTCTCTACACTATCCCTATTGCCAGGGTATTACTTTTCTTTATAAAAAACAGTTTGAGGGAATAATGGGACTTTTTTTAATTGAATAAGGAACGACTAGGCGCTTCTATCTCATTTGTTCGCCAAAAAAAGAAATAATAATAAAATAAACAAGGTTGCAAGGAGCTCTCATTCAAGGACACTAGCGAGTGAGCAGGAGAAAGTTAGAGTGTAGTGGATAGTACTCTATTCTCTGAAATTAAAATTGAAATAATATAACATATAAATAGTGATTTTTAAGATTTTTTGGATTTAATAAAAAAACATATAAAATTTAAAGAAATGTATGAAATCTTTATTTAAGTCGATAGAACGATCTGTATGACGAAATGTTTAAAGATAATTTCATGTAAATGTTGACCGCCGCTACGCCTCAAATGGTTCATAGACTGGTTCTAGTTGTGGCATACTCTCTCCAACATATCGGCAGGCATTTCAGGAATAAATCTTTCAGTGCGTCAAGGATGCAACTGTGTTCAAGGATTAATTTCGCACTTAATCACAACGGGTACTGAAATTTCCCACAAAATCAAATTTAAAGAGTCAAGCTTGAATGACAATTAATGACTTCAATTAAAATTTAATAACTTTGAATTGTATTATTTGTTTGCCGTTTATTGGCATTTAGATTATGATAAATTAAAGTTGACTGCTGTTCTTGTTTCTATTTATCCTATCCGCCTCTTTATTATTCTGGACACTCGGTTACATAAAATTTTTCGCTAGACGAAAGTCGACTGCATAAAACAAATTATTGTAATTAAATTCAGAATTTTATTGACTGAAAAAAAATATATCTTAGCTCCTTTGAGTTTCCTTTGGCCACTTGGTGGCTTTATAAAAGAAAAAAATATATATATAGGGACTCCTTCTACATCTTCAACTAATGGTTTTAATAAATTTATAATTTTTAAATTCCCTATTGCATAATATAAAAAATGCTTAATCTTCTTAAGTCTTCTGAAATATCAAATGCCTAAGCGTGAATTCCAGATACGTATCGCATATGCAAATATTCTCTGCAAACATAAATGCCATTTGGTTTCATTTAATATCATAAACTATGAAAAAGAACAATAATAAAAAATATGATGATCCAATTTCACATGCAAAACTAATATGTATGTATGTATTTATGTATGTATGTTGTATATAAAAGGAAACAAATGTACGAGTATCTACAACCAACTTGTGCATTTTCATATGCAACTTAATCGTCAACAAACATACGATTAATTTCCAAAGAGCCAAGAAAGCGCTAAATGCTGGGAGGACCGTTCGCATGAGTACGTGTGTTTATAATTCGGCATAGATCAAATAGCAATATTTTCTGATTTCATGGCAAGTCGCAAATTGTCAGCAAGTCTAAAGCAAGTCTGTCGGTATTTCAGACTAAAATTTTTATACTTCTTTTAATGTGTTCATTGTGCAGATAATTCACTTGTTCTGTCCATATGACTGGCAATATTTCCGTTTTAATCAAAATTTTATTTTACGCCATACATACATTCTGTGATGAAGGAGTTAAATGTTTATCGATGTGCTAGTAAAATGAAAAAAAAAAAATCAAATATTTATTTGCCATAAAATCCCACGGCAAAAATTAAAAAAAAAGAATTATGCGACAATAACTTAAGAGTTTATATAAATTTTGTATTTAACCAAAAAAAATTTGATAAACAGATCTGAAATGTTAGAAATGTTATTGAAAAAAATGTAGATCAAAAGCCTTTCCAATTTCTATAGCGGGATATTTTATTTATACAACTTGTTCCTTTCACAGTAGTTTTTATATAGCTGCCTTTTGTGTAAGAGCACTTTTCATTTAACTGCCCGAAATTATTACTCTCTGTTCTTATTCTTCAAAATCTAAAACAATTTATTTTTAAGTACATCTTATATATCCGCACATTTAAGTTAAATGCCCAGAAGTCTTGGCATTTTTAAACTATTTTCAAAGAAACTATCAGTGTTAGCGGCATATTTATCGAAATCCTTTTTTTAAGTGAACTTGTGTATTCCTTTACATTTACTTTAACTTTCTTTAAATTTTAGACAATTTTCATCTAAAAATAGCATGTTCATCTGCACAAAATAAAAAAGTGATTGGTTTTTATTATTTTGAATACGAAAACTTACTTTTTTTAAACCGACTTCAACAAAGGAAAAGGATATCAATTCGTCCGTATATTTTTTAAAATATTTTTTTCTCATATTTTTACACGTATAACACTATCATTTGAGGACCGATTTTTAAAATTCGTTTTTGTTTGAAGGGGTCTTGGGTGGGTCCCATTTTAAACAACGTGTAGTAGGAGCAGGGCGAAGGATACCTCCCAAAGAAATGACGACTATAACAGTGAGATTGTTCAAAATTGTTGTAAATTACTGTGCATTCAGTGCACATAGTGTATAATACCGTGGGAAAGGATACCTCCCCCACATAGCAATACACGTATTGAAAACTAGTGTGAATTACTCTGTCTCCAGTGCAGACAGTCTTAAGAGAAACTCAATGGATAGGACCAGGGGAAAGGTTACCGCTATACGTAGTAAAACATAATTATTTTATGTCTGACGGAATATGATAGTGGGAGTGTTCAAAATTCAAAGGGCTTACAGTTTGGTCCCACAAATGTTTTTTTTAATATTGGACGCGTAATTTGCTCCGCCCGAAATATTGAATATCGCATAGTTCCTCTATTGATTGACCGATTGTGAGAATACTTTTTTTATATAGAAGTGTATGGTTACATTTTGGTCCCATAAAAATTCAAGTGGAAATCGGTCGGAGAAAAAGGCCACGCAAAATATTGAAAATTTTTAAATTGCAGGACATTTTCATAATTTTTATATGTATATGCGTGAGCATTGAACAAATTAAGAAAAAAATTCGTGTTTGGTGAAAGCTTATAAAATGAAAAATACAGAATTTATAGCTGCCCATTAAGACATAAAAGTGTATTAAGGATATCATTTTTGATTTTTCTACACAGAAAATCATGCAAAATTTGATAGTGCAGCTGCATAAATATTATTTAAATATGCCACATTTTGTTATTTCCTATTTGCCAATATGAGACGTCATGAACTAAATGAAATAAAGAAAAAAATTATGACTTAAGTGTGCTCTGGAATTTCATATCCTGCCAGTTTGGGTAACTTTCTAAACGTCTTTATCGATACAGTATTAATATATATGCTTTTGTTACTTTTATAATACTTTGTATACGGTTACATTGAATACCAGACGGCCTTTAGGAGCTTGTGCACGCAGTATATTATATATCAGATATCATATATGTACATTAAGGTAAGCAAGTTAACCCAATTCAGATTCAATAAATGTCGCCACCAAGTACAAAATTAATTAGGGAAGAGGATTCCAATAACACATGCAAATGAATAGGTTTGTAATTATTTACATAAACAAAAAATGTTTGCCGAGTTTGACAATTGGAAACATGTTACCATGCGAATTCTCAACAGTAATTTTGTTGGTATATTGGGCTATTTTCAGTTACGTTGCATCCCTGATGAAGGAACATTTATCTATATAAGACATCATCTACTGCAGAAAATTAAATTTAAAATTTAAATTTATCTTTTATTTTTAAATAAATTTATTTATTTCAATATTTCGCCACTTCTTTGGGCGTCTTCTTCAGGCACAAATTTTCTAAAAAATGTGACAACAAATGAAACAAAAAATTTGAAAATTGTGTTTACATACACATACACAAACAATTTGAAAAAATTAAAACAAATCAAAGGAAAGTAAAAAATTTTCAAAGAAATGAAATTTTTTTATAATTATATTACAAAAACTAAAAACTATTTTCACACCTCTTGGTCAGTTTAACTTTTGAATCAAATGAGCAACATTATCTATATCAGTTTTATCGTTTATAATCTTATTATTTGGAACATTAATAATATTAAGCATCTCCTCTCTATAGCTTAAACTGATACTTTCCTTAAGTCCGGACTATGATCACAATTAAAACAATATTTCGAAACATTTCTTAAAAAATTTTTTACTTTCGTTTGATTTGTTTCAATTTTTTCAATTTGCTTATGTATGTGTGTATGTTAAAACAATTTTAAATTTTTTTTCATTTGTTGTCATATTTTTTATAAAAATTTTTCCTAAAGAAGACGACCAAATAGGTGTCGAAATAGTGAAATAAATAAATTTGTTTTTATAAACAGACCTAAAGCTCGTTAATAAAATAAAAGATATAATAAAAAAAGGTCGAAAATAGTGCTAATTAATTAAAATTAAATATATTTAGAAAAGTGATCAATGGGAGAGGACCACAGTGAAAGAAATAAAGCGAAAGAAAGTAAAACCAGCGACCAGCTTATACATACCGTGCCCTTATGGCCAAAAAAAAAATCGTAACCGGCATAACTTTCTATTTTCAACTTTTTATGGCAATTAAAAATTCATCATCATTGAAAATAATTCTTTTAACCATTAAAAGTGGAATCAGGAACTCATAGCAAAATAAAATTTACAATAACCCTACAATTTAGCGAAAATTTCGTATTGTTACGGTAAAGGCTCGATATGTTTGACGCACCTTGTATTGCAGTTTTCTTTCCTCTGCATATCGATGACAACAGTATGCATTTGGTAACGGATTGCATTGTTAACATTTTAGACACACAGGGTAAAAAGCTTGGGGAGTGCAACTTTCTTTTAATTTGCAATTCTCACTATTCAACTTGATGTTTGGTGTTGTTGTATTTGACGTTTTATTTTATTCATTTTCATTGTTGGCGTTTTAAACAAAAGAAAAATGAAGAAAAGAGAAAAGAAGGCATAAGAAATGCAAAAAATTGCATTACTAGATTTTTTCTAATGTGGACACTAATGCAATTTCAAAGCATGCAACAAAATTGCAAGTCTGGACGGGGACTTAGAAATCAGTTGCAATGTATTACTGCAGAGCAACAAGCGTTAAAGAAAACACCCTTTCTGTATCCCTTATTATTTGAGAAATTTTGTGAAAGCACACGAGGTCAAATGATTTTCAAATATTGTGGTTAAAGGTGTTTTGATGTGTCGACATTAGCAAAAACGAAACACGGGCTTAAGTACATTTTGTTTTGGAAATTTCTTTTGATGTGATTTTTGGAAAATTTTTTCAAGTTTTTTTCACATTCTTCTTACTATTTTCGGCGAATGTGAGAAGCTATTTTTTGTTAGCAACAGATAGATATTCAATAAGAATCCTCCACTTGACGAAGATCATTACGCTTGGCAAAGTTTTCAGCACGAAAAATTTCTTTATGTTGATACTTTTCTAAACACTAAGTACGAGTTTATTAAGGCAATGAATTTCGGTCAGATGTTAAATATAAATTGCATGCCGAAATTATTTGATGTTTTCCGCTTTTTTTATTCAAAAAGCCCAAACTAATCATGTGCTACATTTGTCTGTGGAATAATTAATGCAAATTAAAAATTTTGTTAAAGCAGAGCGAATATAAATAAGAACGCCAACAACAAAGTCGCAAAACATTAGAAAAAAAATAATGAAAATTACATTAAATTTTCTTTATGTGTTTTTTCTGAGTCTTCTTTTTTCTACTGGTGCATCTTTTTCTTGAAGTTCAAATAACTTTAATGGACTCAAGGGAAATTTTTCATTCTTTCTTTGATTCCAGCACGCATTGTTGTTTTGCTGCTGTTGTTGGTGTTGTTGTTGCGTTTTTGTTACTATTTTGTGCTGCAGCTGGTAAATAAAGGCGGTTTAATTTAAAAGAAAAATATAAAATTTATATAAATATTTTATAAAATGGTTTTATTTTATTGAATTATTATGGATTTCAGCAAAGCATTTAGTTTTTAATTTTTCTCTGAACTATGCCTACAAGCTTGGACATGGAATTTGTTATCATTTGCAATTTTAATATATGAATATATGCGCGTATGTTTGTTTGTGTTAAGAAACATTAAGCCTGTATGTATGTAAAATCGAGTTGAGACCATTAATAACTGTAAATATAGATGTTTCGGCTCAAGTTTTTTGATTTTTAAACTTTTTACACAGGACCTTGTGTTGGACAAAAAAAAAATTGCACAATTATTTTTAAACAAACTTTTGATTCAAATAAATTTTTATTTTCAATAAATTAATTTATTAACTTTTAAAAGAAATATACATTTTTTAATTTTTAACAATATTTAATATTTTTAAAACCTGTGGGTGTCATTTTCAAGAATTCAAATTGTTTAAAAAGACTTTATATACAAATAAAAATTAAATTTTCTTAAATAATTGGAATTTCCACAGAGTATAGAAATATTGAATATATTTAAAAATAAAAAATATATATGTATATTCTTTAAAAAAATACGTTCAGCTCAATAGATAATTTAATAAATTAAGCAAGATAAACGTGGAGTAGTATCATTAATTTGTGTTCAGTAAATGTTTTACTGAATCAGTTAATTTTTTGTTTGAATGTTATTTGGAAAGCAATTCCTGGACAGAACTCAAAAATTTATAAATTTCTCTACTTTTTAATTCTTAAATTTATTTATATATATTAATTAAAAAAAATCTGATATTCTTCTAAACGAATTCTTAGAAAATGGTTCCATTTAAATTTAGAAATGTCCTTGTAGGACCTTAATTAAATCAAATAAAAATATTTGACTCACATAATTTTGTGTTTAATTTAATAAATTCGTGTTTTTTGTGTAGATTTATTGTAAAATAAAAAGCAGAGCTGCCAAAAAAAGTCATGAAAATGCCGAGATTATGATTCGAAATTATCGCAAATTTTAATAATATATAATAATTTCCAAATGTGGAAGTCTGTTCTCTTTCTTTGATATTTATTTACTAATTCAAAAGCTACAGTTTATAGAGGAAAGTAAATTTTTCGTATTTACTTTTTTAAAGAAAATTTTTATTTTAAATAAAAATTAATTAATTTATGTATTTTTATTCAGGCTCTAGGTCTTATATTATTTTAAATAAAACTAATTGTTTTATTATATGTTGTATTTTATTTTTTATTCTAATAAAATAATAATAAAATATAACATATAATAAAACAATTAGTTTTATTTAAAATAATATAAGACTTAGAGCCTGAATAAAAATACATAAATTACATACCATAAGGTCGATAAAATTAATAAATATATACTTAAAAATTAATTATTTACCACTTGGAATAGACCTTATATCTGGGAAGGCTCAAACAGTCGTTATTTCCTTTTCCTATGGTGATACAATACTACATCATATATTTATTGAAGAAAAATACTATTTTGGTGTAGATTTAAAAATATAAATATTAATAAACAATTATTTTGAAATCAAGAACAGATTTTTAAAGATCTGTAGACAAACCAAATAAAATCATTACATTTAAAATTTAAATATCTTTTAATACTAGAAGGCTGGTTATGCCAGTAATAAATTATTTAACATCAAAATTGATACCAACTGGTAAAATATTAAGAATAAAAAACTATTTTTACTTCCATAAAGAAAAATGTTAAATTACTTTTCATTTCATTTCTATTCGATCTTCACAAGTTCGACAGAAGTCGCTGTGAAAAAAATAAAATTTTTAAGAAAAAGTTATAAAAAGCATAAAGCCAAAAAAACTACTGAACGACAAAAAACTCTATAAATCTTAATGATGCATAAAAGATCAAAGGCTACAAATGCAATTATACAAAAAAAATTATGAATTTATAAATGTACGTTTCTTTTATTTGTACATTTTTTTATTGTAGTTTTGTTTTTCCTTATTTGTTTATTCCTTTGTTTGTACAAATATTTATAGCTTAAAGCATGTGGAGTTTTGTTGTTTTTTAAATACAACAACAACACCGAAATGAAGAGCAACAAGTGTTTGTTAAGAGACATTTTCATTTGGTAATCGTGAGTGCATACGAGAGACGCATGCGTAAAATTTATTGGTGTATTTGATTGCATTTTAATAAATAAAGTAATGAATGAGCTTCTGAATTCCAATAATATTAAACGAATGTACAATTGCAAAGAAGATTTTTTCAGCATCGAACTAGAGTTTGTGAAACATTTACACTAGAGGATTGAAGTGAATTTTCTTTGCCCCTAATGCACTACATGAACAGAGAGAAATCCAACAAAAGTATGAAAGATTGAAATTTTTATGAAAAAGCAAATAAATGAAATGTGCAAGCCTTCTATGTATGAAAATATTACATTGACGAAACCATTCATAACGAAATAATGTTTTTATGTAGAATTCACTAAAATAAATATCAGAATACTTAACGTTTACTTTATATTTTTAAAGAACATTTTGTTTTTTTTTTGTCAAAATCAAGCCTTAAAATGTTTTTTTTTATACTTTGTTCACAAGATCACCTTAATTGAAGCAATTAAATTTTTTATAGAGTTATAGATTTTGGTGTTCACACATGTCCGCTTCAGCTTATTCAATTAGCATTTGGCAGCTGAAAGTGTTTTAATTACAAACCTTTCGTTCCAAAATTTTTATATATATATATATATTTCAGCAATTTTTTATATAAAATATGTACTCTATGTTTCCGAGAGGTCCGTTTTTTCAATATTGAAAAAATATTGTATGTCATTGCACAAAATTTTTTTTCTCACTGAACAGGCTTAATTTATTATTTGTGTTCTTGTATGGCAAATTAAGTTCAATTAATCCCTTGATTATGTAAATTTCTTAATTGCGCAACAAAGGTGCTTGTCTGAACAATATAATTTATATATATAAAAACTAAAGTGAAATATTTTTTCAGGGTATGACCGGTAAAATTCATGTGATTTGAGAACAACAATAGAAAAATTTTATTAAAAATTAAAAATTTACCAAATTATATTGTTGGTTAAGGATGAAAAATATACGCGCATAAACTTGTTAATACAGTTTATATCCAAACGTGTTAATACGAAAGTGTTTGCAAAAGTTATTCTTAGATAAACAGATAAAAATTTAGAACTATAACATCTTATGGCGTGTTCATTTCTGACAAAAATGGTACACATATTTTGCCCCTCTTGCATGTTTGTGTTTTGTTAAAAAAAAGCTGCAGTGAAAAAAGAACGCATATTACTTTGCAGTAATACATTGCAACTAATTTTCAAATACAGTGCCAATAAACTTTCACAATGATTTATGTTTCCCAGTGCGTACTGTTGTCATCGATATGCAGAGAAAAGCAAACTTTGCATCCAAAAAATTTAAATGCGAAGCTAATTACATCAAAGCTCTTCGCTGGCTCATGTTGTTTCATTTCTTTTCCCTTCTTCAACTGATAATTTTTCAAAAAAAAAAATTAATTAGTGCAATAAATGGTGTATGGCATGTTAATGGCCATAAACGCCTCCAAGGATGGCAGGTATTCGCATACAGCAAAAGATGTATCAACACTGTATTAATACTTTAATTAATAATGTATTATTGATGTATTACAAATATGCCTTTGGAAAGTCAACCAACATGTTCATTTTTATATGTTGCTCATGAAACATGTAGGTTGGCAGGACAGCGGTTAGGAGAGCAGCTCGCCCCTAGTGTTGAGAGTATACTCGAAGGCATAAGACTCATTGTGTCGAAAAAATTTAACTGTTACATATTTTGCGATCAGCTTTATTTCAGAACTTTTTTTGTATAAATAAGCGTTTCGTTTTGTTCTATTTTCATGGATATTCATTGAAATATTGGATGAAAAGTTTGTAAAAAAATAATCAGTTTTAATACATGAACGTTAAATATTTTAAGCAACTATTTCTATGTTCTATTATAAGCTTGAAAAGGGCGAGGATGCTTTTGAAAACTAAAACGTGTTGCAAGTTTTCATGAAATGAAATCGCCATTGAGATATAACTATTATACTATTATTGTACATGTATATTCGTATTTACATATATGTATATCGCAAACGATGTCATAAATAATGCACTAAGTCACAACCCCAAAAAGTGTCACATAATAATTTTGCACTTCAATCTTCTGTCAAGTTTGAACCTTGAGGAAATACAATCAAGCAATTATTTATAGCACCCGACCGAGAAACATAAGGCACAAACTCAAGTTATGAATTTAGCTACACCTCTTCTCAAATCATATGAAATTTCACAAGAATCAAACCACGGATTTATTTGCAATTTCGTTTAAATCTCTCATTTTGCAAGTGTATGTAAATGTGTATATTATTCAAGTCACAAACACTTTCCCCATCACCTTCGTGTATGTTCAGTACATACTGATGATATACATGCTTCTTTGTACGTATGCATATGTAAGTACATGTTCACAATTACACTTTTATAAGAATTTAATATGGGTTTATAAAGTGGTTGTTGCTAAACAACAAAAACATTAACAGAGCAACGGTATTAAACTCACACTCATGTGAGTTAAATATTATGAAAAATGGCTTAAATGTATTGCAGACACAAGTGCATGTGGTGGTGTGATTATCTACAGGGGGCATGTATGTATGTAATTTGCGGTATACACGTATACATGTGTAGTTTGCCATGTTTATGTACAATTTTTATTTCGTTGTTACAATCGTGTATTCAGAAATATACTTATGTATGTATGTACGAAGGTAGAAAAGATGAGCGTGGCCTTATCGCTACAACGCGTAGCGGTTCGTTTACTTCTTGTATTAAATTCGTTTACTTCTTGTATTAAGTTGTATAAAAATTCCAGTACTAGGACTGCGATCAGACAGGTGTAGAAGGATGTAATGCAAGCAGGAATTTCACAATACAGAACAATGACAGAAATAAGAATACAGCAATATACAATGGAGTTCGGTTATGACGAATTATGGCGTAAAACGAACAACTTCTACGGTTCCAAGGGTTTTCAAAAATATTTCATAGATATTATTAAGCTTTTAACGAACTACAGTTGTAGCAAATTTTTGCTTATAATGAACAAAATCCAAAAATGCATGTACCCACATTCATGCTCAAAACGAACGATATAAAATCGAATTTTTTTCACTCCTTTTCGAAGCCGTTAAGATAATGATTTGTCAATATTTGACAAAATGCAATAAAATATATGAAATTTGTACATGTATATCAATGTTTTTGTAAACTATCTATTCCAATGTCCGGATAATATACTAAACATTGTCATTTTCTTATGACGATATAGACGTCACAGGTTGCGGATATTGTCACGTTCCGTAGATATGAGGAGTAGCTGCCCTTGGCAGTGGCGGATAGTCAGCGGTTACAAGGGTATAGTTTCAAAGGGCCTTTCAAGCTCAAACTAAATCCCGAGTTTGCCTGTGATCCTTGTAATGTAAAGATGTAACGAATGTCACCTTTTTGATATTTACGAATACGAATACAAATGTCAAATTCGACTGTGTATCATATATTTACTTGAATTTCAACCCACATCAGTCTATTGGGTTATAGTTTACTTAATTTTAATTGCGATGGTTTCTGGATAAGAAAGCTTATATGGTTAAGCGGTATGTTTGTTTATAGTAGCCATCCAAGGGGACAGGTTTCACAGTACCTTCAAATGACTCACTCCTTAGAAATTAATAAAAAAAATTATATATATATATATATATATATATATATATATATATATATATATATATATATATATATATATACAGTCGACTCCGCTTTACTGGAAATAAGCAAAACCCAAATTTTTTTTCAGTTATCCGATTTTTTCTCTAAAACGCAGTTCGGATTACTGAAATTTGTTACAGTTAAGCGTACTGCTTTAAATCAGTAAAAGAATACATATCTTTTATATCAAATCTGTATATTTTTTTACGTCAATTTAACGTAAAAATTTTATTAAATAAATTATTCAAAGAAACATAATCATATTTTTTTAATTATTTTTAAAACAAAAAATAAAAGTTTAAAATAAAAATTAAAATAATTCAGTTTCACAATTCATTGAGTATTTACATTTGTATGCATGCTATTAAAAAACATAAATTAATAAGAATTCAGTCTCAGAATGCAATGCACTAAATATGTACTTAACATAACAGTTAATAATCAAAATTATGCATTGCTTTAAAAATAACTTTGAATTTGACTTCGAGTAATTTTTTTCAAATTTGTATGCAATCGATTTCTAATAAATAAATTTGTCATTGTTTATTTTTTCACTAAAGCGAAGTAAGTTTCATACAAAACGTAGTTGTGGGCTTGCTTTTGGTTTTCAGTAATACGATATTTTCAGTAAAGCGATGTTTCGCTAAAGCGAAGTGAATAAGACTAGCTGCGTTTAAAATCAGTGCGGGGATTTGTATCGCTTTCAGTAATCCGATTTTTTTCAGTAAAGCGTGTTGCGCTAAAGCGGATTCGACTGTATATATATATATATATATATATATATATATATATATATATATATATATATATATATATATATATATATATATATATATATATATATATATATATATATATATATATATATATATATATATATATATGTATGTATATATATATATATATATATATATATATATATATATATATATATATATATATGTATATATATATATATATATATATATATATATATATATATATATATATATAAATGCATTTAAGTACTGAAAAAATCATAAACTACTGGAACTAATCCCAAATATATTTAAGTTTTATGTATAACACCCCTATTTTATATGTATGTTCATACGAATAACAACCCAACAAACACAAGAACACACATTGGATAAATAATGACTATTTTACTTAATTTTTATTCCTTTTTTAAATTTAATGGTATATTTAAGAATTAGTAAATTAGAGCTAGATAAGCATTATGTGAATTAGTTCTATACTAACATCATGCTAACATTTCGTTTTGGATTAATATTTATTTCGATGTTCGTTTTTAATCCAAATTTTCAAATATTACTCACACGAATAATTTACAGAAAGCTTTTTTTGTTGAGGTTTTTAAAAAAATGTCGTCATAGAAATAATATAATTAAATTAATACGGAAGTATGAAAAATAAATTAACCTCGTTAATATTTAACATTTATTTAAGAAATATAGTAAATTTGAGAGGCCAGGCGGTATAATGATTAGGCAAAAAGCTTTGATTAGTTTCACTTGGTGAATTCAAGGTGATCCTTATTAATTATACTTCAAGTCGACTCACAAACTTCAATGTGATGGTTCCTGGGCAATGTTCTTGACACGCGTAAAACATCAGCAAATTGTGAGAAGCGTCTGTTCTCCTAGTTGATTAGGGCTGCAAGCGGACGTCTGCTCTTATATTAAGCGGTTCGCAATTCGAATGTGTTTTACACTCAGCCAATCTGATGTCTTAGATGGCAGCCCCATCATTAGAATAGGATACAGTAGGCTAATCATCTACTTATCTGAAAATCACCGATTAAGGAAACCTCAAATAATATGTTTAGAATCCTTATGTTTCTGATAGGAACGACGGGAACTTATATATATATATATATATATATATATATATATATATATATATATATATATATATATATATATATATATATATATATATAAGTTCAAAAACAAATTTGGTAATTAATAATAATCGCGTTTTTCTTTCGACGGGCTTTACTTGAATTTGGAATGGTTTTCCATCATCCCACATCAAATATGGCTTCGGCTATGTGTCACTTCTATGTGTTACTTCTAAGTGTTCTTTTACTTACAGAAAACTCAATTCCCAACCAGATAACTTTTATTGAGAATTAAATAGTGAAAGCTCTCCTGAGCAAGCACTCACGATCCGATAAATAGTGAAAGCTCTCCTGAGCAAGCACTCACGATCCGTGAGCCGTTAGGTACAGATGTTCTTTATTAAGAATATTGCAAAATTTTTTATTATTAAAAAATATAATTTAAAACTGCAAATGATGAAAAAAGTCACGAAATAATGACTTTCTTTTTTTAATTTAGTGCGTTCTAATATGTAATTTTTCTTAATATGCCTTTTCCAAGCTCACAATAGAACATATCTTTTTTATTTATATTTATTATTTTTTATAAACTTTTAAAATTTTTAACTAATTTTGTTCAAGTTTCAAGGCCTATCTTTGTTAATTTTATTAATCGATATTTCCGTACTCTTCGAGTACCATCTTCCAAATATTTGTTTATTTTATATAAATTTAAAAATTGATATTATGTGTGTTAATTGAAATAAAACCTTTAAATCTGTTTAAAAAAGGCCACTATCTAACCCGGAAATAAATTTAGGTGCAAAATATTCAACATTTTTACAAGTCTTATGTGCAACATATCTAGAAATGAACATGAACATTTGCGCACTACTACTAGTATTTATTTTTTTTTTTAGAATTAAACTCAAACAAGCAGGAAGAAAGGCGTAATGCAAGTTAAAGCAAAATCTATTTTCGACGTGTAGTGTGTTGTGATGTTTTGCATGATGGAAAGTTTGGCAAAGAGCCCTTATGTTTGAAAAAGGATTTTTTCTTCTTAATCAAAACAAGTGTTAGTTATCTGGGAATTTCCCCTCCAAAAATAATGATAATTATACATGGACGGACGCCCGTTTGTTAGATTACAATTTGTTTGGTTTTAAATTCAATAACAGTAAGTTGAGCTTTCGCAAGCGGTTTTGCGATCAAACCATTATGTGTGTTGGGAATACGATAGAAAAAAGTAACGAAACGCATGCAATAATTTGATCGACAGCTAGAGCAACTATTGGTACACATACGAGTACGAGTGTGTATTGTATTTATATTCATATGTACTATATAGTGTGGTACACATGCTCAATCAAACGAACATGTATGAACTTATATACGGTTCGTTTTCCAGATTTATTACAGCACATATTCATAAGTCATAAACGCGAGTCCCAGTCGGCTTAACTTTAAACTAAGCAACGGTACTTACACACATACACAAATACAAATACTTGCCGAGTCGTACTAACATTCGTTCTTTTATAAGTTCGTGTAGCAGTTTTAGAAGAATAACAGAACATTGTGTTCGTACGTTTCATTCGGCTGCATGGTGGATGAAGTCAATTTGTCATCAAGATCAGTGAAATTAGTATTCGTTGGGAATTCGTGCGGTGCAACTTAAAGCTGTGCTTTAAGGGTTTCAGGGTATGACCGGTAAAATTCATGTGATTTGAGAACAACAATAGAAAAATTTTATTAAAAATTAAAAATTTACCAAATTATATTGTTGGTTAAGGATGAAAAATATACGCGCATAAACTTGTTAATACAGTTTATATCCAAACGTGTTAATACGAAAGTGTTTGCAAAAGTTATTCTTAGATAAACAGATAAAAATTTAGAACTATAACATCTTATGGCGTGTTCATTTCTGACAAAAATGGTACACATATTTTGCCCCTCTTGCATGTTTGTGTTTTGTTAAAAAAAAGCTGCAGTGAAAAAAGAACGCATATTACTTTGCAGTAATACATTGCAACTAATTTTCAAATACAGTGCCAATAAACTTTCACAATGATTTATGTTTCCCAGTGCGTACTGTTGTCATCGATATGCAGAGAAAAGCAAACTTTGCATCCAAAAAATTTAAATGCGAAGCTAATTACATCAAAGCTCTTCGCTGGCTCATGTTGTTTCATTTCTTTTCCCTTCTTCAACTGATAATTTTTCAAAAAAAAAAATTAATTAGTGCAATAAATGGTGTATGGCATGTTAATGGCCATAAACGCCTCCAAGGATGGCAGGTATTCGCATACAGCAAAAGATGTATCAACACTGTATTAATACTTTAATTAATAATGTATTATTGATGTATTACAAATATGCCTTTGGAAAGTCAACCAACATGTTCATTTTTATATGTTGCTCATGAAACATGTAGGTTGGCAGGACAGCGGTTAGGAGAGCAGCTCGCCCCTAGTGTTGAGAGTATACTCGAAGGCATAAGACTCATTGTGTCGAAAAAATTTAACTGTTACATATTTTGCGATCAGCTTTATTTCAGAACTTTTTTTGTATAAATAAGCGTTTCGTTTTGTTCTATTTTCATGGATATTCATTGAAATATTGGATGAAAAGTTTGTAAAAAAATAATCAGTTTTAATACATGAACGTTAAATATTTTAAGCAACTATTTCTATGTTCTATTATAAGCTTGAAAAGGGCGAGGATGCTTTTGAAAACTAAAACGTGTTGCAAGTTTTCATGAAATGAAATCGCCATTGAGATATAACTATTATACTATTATTGTACATGTATATTCGTATTTACATATATGTATATCGCAAACGATGTCATAAATAATGCACTAAGTCACAACCCCAAAAAGTGTCACATAATAATTTTGCACTTCAATCTTCTGTCAAGTTTGAACCTTGAGGAAATACAATCAAGCAATTATTTATAGCACCCGACCGAGAAACATAAGGCACAAACTCAAGTTATGAATTTAGCTACACCTCTTCTCAAATCATATGAAATTTCACAAGAATCAAACCACGGATTTATTTGCAATTTCGTTTAAATCTCTCATTTTGCAAGTGTATGTAAATGTGTATATTATTCAAGTCACAAACACTTTCCCCATCACCTTCGTGTATGTTCAGTACATACTGATGATATACATGCTTCTTTGTACGTATGCATATGTAAGTACATGTTCACAATTACACTTTTATAAGAATTTAATATGGGTTTATAAAGTGGTTGTTGCTAAACAACAAAAACATTAACAGAGCAACGGTATTAAACTCACACTCATGTGAGTTAAATATTATGAAAAATGGCTTAAATGTATTGCAGACACAAGTGCATGTGGTGGTGTGATTATCTACAGGGGGCATGTATGTATGTAATTTGCGGTATACACGTATACATGTGTAGTTTGCCATGTTTATGTACAATTTTTATTTCGTTGTTACAATCGTGTATTCAGAAATATACTTATGTATGTATGTACGAAGGTAGAAAAGATGAGCGTGGCCTTATCGCTACAACGCGTAGCGGTTCGTTTACTTCTTGTATTAAATTCGTTTACTTCTTGTATTAAGTTGTATAAAAATTCCAGTACTAGGACTGCGATCAGACAGGTGTAGAAGGATGTAATGCAAGCAGGAATTTCACAATACAGAACAATGACAGAAATAAGAATACAGCAATATACAATGGAGTTCGGTTATGACGAATTATGGCGTAAAACGAACAACTTCTACGGTTCCAAGGGTTTTCAAAAATATTTCATAGATATTATTAAGCTTTTAACGAACTACAGTTGTAGCAAATTTTTGCTTATAATGAACAAAATCCAAAAATGCATGTACCCACATTCATGCTCAAAACGAACGATATAAAATCGAATTTTTTTCACTCCTTTTCGAAGCCGTTAAGATAATGATTTGTCAATATTTGACAAAATGCAATAAAATATATGAAATTTGTACATGTATATCAATGTTTTTGTAAACTATCTATTCCAATGTCCGGATAATATACTAAACATTGTCATTTTCTTATGACGATATAGACGTCACAGGTTGCGGATATTGTCACGTTCCGTAGATATGAGGAGTAGCTGCCCTTGGCAGTGGCGGATAGTCAGCGGTTACAAGGGTATAGTTTCAAAGGGCCTTTCAAGCTCAAACTAAATCCCGAGTTTGCCTGTGATCCTTGTAATGTAAAGATGTAACGAATGTCACCTTTTTGATATTTACGAATACGAATACAAATGTCAAATTCGACTGTGTATCATATATTTACTTGAATTTCAACCCACATCAGTCTATTGGGTTATAGTTTACTTAATTTTAATTGCGATGGTTTCTGGATAAGAAAGCTTATATGGTTAAGCGGTATGTTTGTTTATAGTAGCCATCCAAGGGGACAGGTTTCACAGTACCTTCAAATGACTCACTCCTTAGAAATTAATAAAAAAAATTATATATATATATATATATATATATATATATATATATATATATATATATATATATATATATATACAGTCGACTCCGCTTTACTGGAAATAAGCAAAACCCAAATTTTTTTTCAGTTATCCGATTTTTTCTCTAAAACGCAGTTCGGATTACTGAAATTTGTTACAGTTAAGCGTACTGCTTTAAATCAGTAAAAGAATACATATCTTTTATATCAAATCTGTATATTTTTTTACGTCAATTTAACGTAAAAATTTTATTAAATAAATTATTCAAAGAAAACATAATCATATTTTTTTAATTATTTTTAAAACAAAAAATAAAAGTTTAAAATAAAAATTAAAATAATTCAGTTTCACAATTCATTGAGTATTTACATTTGTATGCATGCTATTAAAAAACATAAATTAATAAGAATTCAGTCTCAGAATGCAATGCACTAAATATGTACTTAACATAACAGTTAATAATCAAAATTATGCATTGCTTTAAAAATAACTTTGAATTTGACTTCGAGTAATTTTTTTCAAATTTGTATGCAATCGATTTCTAATAAATAAATTTGTCATTGTTTATTTTTTCACTAAAGCGAAGTAAGTTTCATACAAAACGTAGTTGTGGGCTTGCTTTTGGTTTTCAGTAATACGATATTTTCAGTAAAGCGATGTTTCGCTAAAGCGAAGTGAATAAGACTAGCTGCGTTTAAAATCAGTGCGGGGATTTGTATCGCTTTCAGTAATCCGATTTTTTTCAGTAAAGCGTGTTGCGCTAAAGCGGATTCGACTGTATATATATATATATATATATATATATATATATATATATATATATATATATATATATATATATATATATATATATATATATATATATATATATATATATATATATATATATATATATATATATATATGTATGTATATATATATATATATATATATATATATATATATATATATATATATATATATATGTATATATATATATATATATATATATATATATATATATATATATATATATAATGCATTTAAGTACTGAAAAAATCATAAACTACTGGAACTAATCCCAAATATATTTAAGTTTTATGTATAACACCCCTATTTTATATGTATGTTCATACGAATAACAACCCAACAAACACAAGAACACACATTGGATAAATAATGACTATTTTACTTAATTTTTATTCCTTTTTTAAATTTAATGGTATATTTAAGAATTAGTAAATTAGAGCTAGATAAGCATTATGTGAATTAGTTCTATACTAACATCATGCTAACATTTCGTTTTGGATTAATATTTATTTCGATGTTCGTTTTTAATCCAAATTTTCAAATATTACTCACACGAATAATTTACAGAAAGCTTTTTTTGTTGAGGTTTTTAAAAAAATGTCGTCATAGAAATAATATAATTAAATTAATACGGAAGTATGAAAAATAAATTAACCTCGTTAATATTTAACATTTATTTAAGAAATATAGTAAATTTGAGAGGCCAGGCGGTATAATGATTAGGCAAAAAGCTTTGATTAGTTTCACTTGGTGAATTCAAGGTGATCCTTATTAATTATACTTCAAGTCGACTCACAAACTTCAATGTGATGGTTCCTGGGCAATGTTCTTGACACGCGTAAAACATCAGCAAATTGTGAGAAGCGTCTGTTCTCCTAGTTGATTAGGGCTGCAAGCGGACGTCTGCTCTTATATTAAGCGGTTCGCAATTCGAATGTGTTTTACACTCAGCCAATCTGATGTCTTAGATGGCAGCCCCATCATTAGAATAGGATACAGTAGGCTAATCATCTACTTATCTGAAAATCACCGATTAAGGAAACCTCAAATAATATGTTTAGAATCCTTATGTTTCTGATAGGAACGACGGGAACTTATATATATATATATATATATATATATATATATATATATATATATATATATATATATATATATATATATATATATATATAAGTTCAAAAACAAATTTGGTAATTAATAATAATCGCGTTTTTCTTTCGACGGGCTTTACTTGAATTTGGAATGGTTTTCCATCATCCCACATCAAATATGGCTTCGGCTATGTGTCACTTCTATGTGTTACTTCTAAGTGTTCTTTTACTTACAGAAAACTCAATTCCCAACCAGATAACTTTTATTGAGAATTAAATAGTGAAAGCTCTCCTGAGCAAGCACTCACGATCCGATAAATAGTGAAAGCTCTCCTGAGCAAGCACTCACGATCCGTGAGCCGTTAGGTACAGATGTTCTTTATTAAGAATATTGCAAAATTTTTTATTATTAAAAAATATAATTTAAAACTGCAAATGATGAAAAAAGTCACGAAATAATGACTTTCTTTTTTTAATTTAGTGCGTTCTAATATGTAATTTTTCTTAATATGCCTTTTCCAAGCTCACAATAGAACATATCTTTTTTATTTATATTTATTATTTTTTATAAACTTTTAAAATTTTTAACTAATTTTGTTCAAGTTTCAAGGCCTATCTTTGTTAATTTTATTAATCGATATTTCCGTACTCTTCGAGTACCATCTTCCAAATATTTGTTTATTTTATATAAATTTAAAAATTGATATTATGTGTGTTAATTGAAATAAAACCTTTAAATCTGTTTAAAAAAGGCCACTATCTAACCCGGAAATAAATTTAGGTGCAAAATATTCAACATTTTTACAAGTCTTATGTGCAACATATCTAGAAATGAACATGAACATTTGCGCACTACTACTAGTATTTATTTTTTTTTTTAGAATTAAACTCAAACAAGCAGGAAGAAAGGCGTAATGCAAGTTAAAGCAAAATCTATTTTCGACGTGTAGTGTGTTGTGATGTTTTGCATGATGGAAAGTTTGGCAAAGAGCCCTTATGTTTGAAAAAGGATTTTTTCTTCTTAATCAAAACAAGTGTTAGTTATCTGGGAATTTCCCCTCCAAAAATAATGATAATTATACATGGACGGACGCCCGTTTGTTAGATTACAATTTGTTTGGTTTTAAATTCAATAACAGTAAGTTGAGCTTTCGCAAGCGGTTTTGCGATCAAACCATTATGTGTGTTGGGAATACGATAGAAAAAAGTAACGAAACGCATGCAATAATTTGATCGACAGCTAGAGCAACTATTGGTACACATACGAGTACGAGTGTGTATTGTATTTATATTCATATGTACTATATAGTGTGGTACACATGCTCAATCAAACGAACATGTATGAACTTATATACGGTTCGTTTTCCAGATTTATTACAGCACATATTCATAAGTCATAAACGCGAGTCCCAGTCGGCTTAACTTTAAACTAAGCAACGGTACTTACACACATACACAAATACAAATACTTGCCGAGTCGTACTAACATTCGTTCTTTTATAAGTTCGTGTAGCAGTTTTAGAAGAATAACAGAACATTGTGTTCGTACGTTTCATTCGGCTGCATGGTGGATGAAGTCAATTTGTCATCAAGATCAGTGAAATTAGTATTCGTTGGGAATTCGTGCGGTGCAACTTAAAGCTGTGCTTTGTGTGAAAAATCGTTTGGAAAGCTTTTTACTTCTATTACAGTTGTTGAAAAAATCCAAATACATAAAGTAAAAAAAAACCGACGGCAATACATACAAAAATATTAATAGAAATATTCAATTGAAAAAAGTTGGTAAAATTGTGCTTCTTCAACATTTATTGAAATTCCATGTAAATTTTGTGTGCGTTCAATCAATAAAATGGCAACGGATACAAACCCCTCCGCTCTAACTAGCAAACCCGAACGTGTTAAACCAGTTGAAACATTGGTTTTAGCAAATATTGCCTTGAAAGCTGAACAGAAACGTCTAAGTGGTGAAGGTGGTGTTGGCCGCAAAGAAGACGAACGTATCACTAGTGCAGTTATGAAAGTTTTAGAAGGATATGATTGGAATTTAGTTCAAGCGTCAGCAAAGTGAGTGTAAAAAACACAACTACAAATATACAGGACTAAACGAATAAAAATCCATATACATACGTATGTAGGTGTATGAATGCAAATACATGCTGTGTATTCATCACAAAATTCAATTCAGTTTATACTTTTGAGTGCTTTGGGTCTTATAAAATATAAATCAATTGATGTAAAGGAAAATATAAATTTGAAAAATAAAAACAGAAAAAGTTGTTACAATGTATTTTAAAATATTTAATAGAGATCGTAGTAAAACACCAGCACATGCAAGAAAAAGGGAAAAGCAATACTATATCTGTCAATGCTATTGAAATACATATTTATAATTGAAATTTTACAGAGAGTCAATTAAATAAAAAATCAAAATTTTTGCTTTCTTTAAACTGAATACGTACCTGTCGTGAATAAATTCATAAAAAGGTATACAGTGACCTCACAATAGAAATCACTTCCAATTTAATGAACTATCCAATAAAATGAACATCAAAATTTTTTGCATGAGCCTCGTAAATAGTGAACAAAGATAAATGGCTCTAAATAATTTATCTTTTATGATTCGAAGTACACATTTACTATATAGAGCAATATATTCAGACATCGACTATTTAAAATGAAACTGTCTAACTTCATCTATAATACAAAATCTATATCAATTGACTTTCGTTCCAGCAACTGCTCTTATTTAAGCGGTATCATTCCAAAACCAGAATAATTTTTTTAAATGCGCTTTTTATTCCAAAAGCCACTTTAAAGGGAATTTTTGTTTAAAACGCCTCCCAAATGAAATTGGAAATTGATTTTTATGTGTAAAAATAAATTGTACAATACAAAAAATATTTAGAGTATTTTTGACTCTTTAGAAAAAAATTGCTGGTTATTGTAGACGGGGAAAATTTTGTAATTTATTAGAAATTCCAGAAGGAAATAGTTCTGGTGTGTGCTAAATATCTTCTTTGAGGAGCTTATGTTTGCTATATAGGTCCATACACGCCTATGGTTATTGCAATAAGAAAGAAAGACGTGCTTTTGCAATTATGGAAAATTTCTGTCAGTCGCCTAAGGCTGTTTTTGGAAATAAGCAACTCTTATATTAATGACTTGAATTTCTCAATGGTTTTTTTTACTAAGAATAAAAGTATCAAGTCTCGAGTAAGTTATATGTGTATATATGTACATATGTATGAACATATATATTTTACTAATGGAGCTTCAATGATTCTTAGGCTTGTTACTGATGACGAATTCATAAATTAGTACCAAAAAATTTCAAAAACTCACAAGTTCATATTAACGAGAGTTCACTGTATTTATTTTCATAGGTAGATTTTATATAATATAACTTCATATCTTTATATAGAGTATTAAAGCTGAAAAACATAATGAGGTTTTAGTAAAAGTTTTAATACCATATTGATTTGTTTCAATCCAAATGAAAATAGTGCAATTTTAATTAACATGCCTGAGATGTCACTCTTTGAGACTCCACATCGGAGTTTTGAGCAATTTGGTGAAGTTTGATACCAAAATATAGATAAAAGTTCTTCCCTGCTTTTTAATCAATATAGATAGATAGGTTTCCAATATATTTGCGATATATTATTATTCTTCGCCATTGTGCAGTGTAATCAATTTAAAACTTTTTAACTTACAATAGTAATTTAATTTAATTCTTTATAATTTAATTCTTTCTTAAACTCAAGGGAGCGCACAACAAGCCTTCACTGGCTTAGGTGTATGTCGTATGACATAGGCTATGAAATTTTTACAAAAATTAATAAAATTCCATTTTTCATTTATGTATTAATGTACCACCTTCAATATTGCTTTGCAAAAGATAAAGTAATTCCGATCAACTAATAATAAATGAGATGTGTTGTGTTAATTTTTATCCTGTTTCCGTATACACACAAGTTACACACGTGTGCGTATGCGTTTGTATATAAAAGTTCATGATTCTTTGCAATATAAATGCATAAAACGTGTACGACAAATACACGTAAGCCAATGCGTTTCTGTTCCATATGGAAGCATACATTTTTTTGTTCATACATGTAACCAAATGTACCGGCCATTAACAAGTGCCAATTCATGTGATGTGACCACACATACAAAAGCAATTTGACCTCGCTGGTATGGCCAAACAAGAGTTCGATTAATTTTACGGTGGTAGTTTGGTATTTATTTTCTTTTAAATATAAAGTTAGGAAAAATTAGATATTAAATTTGCTCCTCTACGAAAATACTCGTAATATTGTGTATAATTAGAGAATTGTACCATAAACAAGGTGTTCTAAATAAGATGAGGCTGCGAACACAGATGAGGGACTAGAAAATTAAATTTTATTTATATTTATAATCTACATAATAAATACAGTGTTGATAGAAATAACATAAAAATGTGTGTAATGCATTAAATGCAGTTACAATTACTTTTGGCGATACTATTGAAAAGGCATTGCGGGTAACAGAACTAAAAATTTGCTTTAAATTGTGAATAAAATCGAGATTTGTGGATGGATTTTCATGATTTATAGCTTGTTTTATTTCGGCTTTAAGAAAAATTAAAAAAAATTTGAACTTGTGTGTTTCTGATTTTTTATTTCATTTTTAAAACAAAAAAATTAACGAATTTCGCATAAAATTTTTTTTCGCTATTAAATTCTGAATAACTCCGAAACACTAAAAGATAGCAAAAAAATGGTTGTTAACTTTTTTTGGTCTATTATATATTAAGATCGAAATAGCGGTTCTCGAGGTATAGGGAAGTATATTAGTGTGTCCGAATAATATAGGTGGCAAAGTTAGCCACGCCCATAAAAAAATCTCTACGTGATAGGGAAAAACTGAAAGCAGATTTGAGTTTAGCGCATCAAAATCTATACAGTCCCCATACTTTTATCTAAAGGCTATTTTGGCTTTTGTACAGTGTAATAGGAGCACAAGGGGCCCAAAATGATCCAAAATAATCATTAACTTGCAATCAAATAGAATTAGAATACCAATTATGCAAAGGAAAAGATGACCATTATACACGATTTGGAGCAAAACGCTCCTATTAGCTGGAATGGAAACGTTATTGAAGTTGAGAACTATGTAATATAATGTTCCTAAATACTGTGCTACAAGTGTGAAATCGGAGTTTCTAAAAAATCAAGTAAATATATCTAATGAATCTTAGCTCTATGTGACACGTTTGAGTATATCTGCGAAAATCAATTTAAAGTTTTTGGTATAAAGTTCAGTAAATTTGGTGTTCCGTTGCATTAAAATATTGAAATAAATTGAAATTGCATTAAAATATTGAATACACTTGGAGGCCATTAGGCCCATTGTGACGTTAGAATTTGGTAGAGATATATAAAAAAAATCAATATTTATTTCCATGATACCAAAATGGGTGGTACAACAATTCTCTTTTTTCCCATTATATTAAAACTTTAAGCGTTTTATGACATATTAGTGTAACTATACTTACTTATGAAATGACCCTTTTTTCTGCTTTGTCTTTTACGTTTTATTTGAAATTAAGAAAATAATTGATACATTTTTAACCAGTCGAAAAATCATTTAAATTTCAAAATAAGACGATGAGTTGCCTTTTTACGGAAAGTTCCAATACAAGATACTTCTGCAAGGATAATTAAATTTTTTACTCGTATGTTCAGCAAAAGTGGTTAAGTTTATGATATCTTAAGCAAAGCAAAGACAGACTTTGATATGCTGTATTGCATTTAAAAAAATATGTTACTACTCGTTAATGAAAGTGACATTAGGGAGAATATAAGGTAATATTACTATTAATAAAATAAAATGTCGAGTTATTTGAATAAAGGGGAATATTGTCTGATCCCAAAGACAAGTGAATAAACGTGGTGACCATGCAAAGTAACGTAGAGTGGTTGGAAAGGTATTTAAAATACCAAAATTGTGCTTTCTATTATTCTATAACAACTGGAACTTTAATAAGCTTCGACGTGGCTAATACAACGCTTTAAAAAAATACGATCCTAAGTTATTAAATATATGTGACCCACCATTCATTTTGTTGATAAAATCAACTACACTAGCACAACGGAACTGTTGTTCCTGTTTTCGATGAACAGGAGAATAAATGAGAAAAACGTAAATAACAAATACATGGGAGTTTCATACAGAAACACTTTGCTTCTCTCTTTATACAAAAATAATGTTAATTAGTTGATATTCCTAAAAATTTTTAAATAGGACTCACGATGAGGATATAGCGACTATCTCAAGCAGTACTATGCCGTTATCATAGAATAATTGGTTTCTCCATACTTTTTCTTTAATAAAATTCAATATTAAAAAATTATTAATCTCAAATCAGAGATGTAGTGATAAAAATATAATCGAAATTGTAAAAATTGTTTTTCAAATTTCCTTGAGAGTATTTGAAAACTACTAATTTTCCTTCTACTTGTATATAGTAATTGTATGCTCTAAGATAAGCTATCGCACCCGACCTGGTAAGACAAATTTAACTGGCAATTATGATAGACAATTGTACTTTGCAGTTTTACAAATAAGGTACTCTGGCAAGAGCTTATAATTTCGTCTTCAAGGTTATAGATCCATAGTTCCAAAGTTCTAAAAGCTGATTCACATTGCCTCAGATTTAAAAAAAAATTACATTTAACTAACCCATATTTAAATATATTTAAAGTCTAGAAAAATTATTCTGTCATATAAAAACATGACCAGCAACCGAAATTGTATAAATTTTCTAGAGTCCAAGATACATTTAATAAAATGAACCTTATTTGGTGGGAAAAAGTTAACTTGTGGTCATAATGGTTCCGAAATGATTTGTAATTTTTCAATTCGCAATTAATGAAAATTTAACAAAAATAATTTTTTTAAAAAGTAATAATAGTAAAAATTAAGTCATAATAAGATGACAAGAACTTAGCGACTTGTTAGTTAGCAAATGAAATATTTTTATTAAATAATTATCTGTACTTCTACGCTTCAGTTCCATACCTTGCGGTAAGGTAATTGGTCTCATTAGAAAGTTTAATAATTGAATCAAGTATGGTGGCCTGCGTCCGTCTAGATGAGATTCCTAGGTCTAGTAAATAGTATTAGGGACCAATTTAAAATTTCAAATGTATGCATAAATAATATTTTTGCTTTTGTATTTAATTGTAATAATTTTTCAAAAATGTTTAATGTTTTGTGTGGATGCAACTCAAACATGCGTCTATATTATTGCACCACAGCGTAGTTTGTCTTTAATGGCTTTGAAACTAATTATTATTTTTTCAATGCCATTTTTAAAATTTAACAATAATCAACCAGTAATATATAGCAAATTGATTTTTATAAATTCAGTTTTCCATAAAATTTTCTATGTTTGGTCAGCAATGCAATAACAAAATGTTTATAAAACCCATAGACGCATAAAATCCATGTTTTTATTTTGTTGAAGTCTAAAAAATGTATATAGAAAGATATTTAAGTTTATGTGCGTATTATCTATCTCTCCTCCAGGTGTACGCTTTGAATAATAAAATTATTTTACGTACTAAGAAAACTATTTTCCATGGATATACTGGCCGTTCTATTTATTCATTGTCATGTCATGAGCTTACGGAAAATCCTGTTGTCCTTTATGTAGTTTCTCCGATAATGATAGTAAATGTGGTGTCCATGCTAGTCGTAGATGGTTTTAAGAAATGGACACATTGAAATGTTTAGCAAAAGTTTAGTATTAAATGACAAGTATTGAAAGAACCAGTCTATTATAAACCTTTGCTAGGGAGAACAATATGCCAAGAGTGGTTTCAATATTCCAATGGCTTTTTATTTTTGGCAAGTTAATTAAAAACAAAATTTCTTTGTTTATATTTCTGGAATATATTTAATGTATTATCTTTTCCTAAACCTTGTCTGTAAGAGCAACTACCAGACAATTCTTGATATCTACGAGGGGAATCATCAGATCGGTCCTCTAATCGTGCTGTATATGTAAAATGTGTGAAACTTTAAAAATTGTCCCCTTTACTCCATTGTACAAAAGTTTTGCCTAAAATATTCTAATTTAGAATGCTTTCTCATTTACTCCATTTTAGAACAGTTTCCCGCGGAAATTTTTAAGTTAAAAACTTTCCAAACAAACGGCACATTAATATTTTTGAAAAGAGAAAATATGATATGAAAATATGAATATGACTTGAAGTAGTTTTTGTAAATAAAATCAAGCTTTTGTGCGCAGCAGTGTTGATTTTTATCGACCCCAGTTAGAATTTAGAATAACTGGCAGTGAAGCTGTTAAAACAATAGTTACGGAATTTGCGTCGTATAAAGGGTCATGGCTCAAAAGCGCATGTTTTGAAAATTTTAACAGATTCTGTGACATTTATCTAATAAAAATTTTCCCATCTAAAGTGGGTTTGGGGCCAAATTTTGCAAGGGAAATAATTTTTGGCTTTATTAATTTTTATGAAAAATACTGGAAATTCATTTGATATTAAGGTTTTTCTTTCATAGAAATAAAAAAGTTTTAGAAATGTTTTTCTCTTTAAATAAAAGAGTGGCGCAAAGGATGTTACACTTCAACATTTGTGGTAAATATATAAGCATTTTATTTTTATCGCCCACGAATCGTAGCTTTTAGTAGCACTTCTATTTTTAAAAGTCATGGGAAGAGCTTTTGGTAAATCTTGAAAAATATACTGTAACTTTTATTTTATATTTTTTATTTTACTGTAGAAACATTGACTAGTATGATTTTAATTTCCATTTAAGAATAAAAGTTGGTTCCAAAGCAGGTAGCAGAGCAAGAGTAATTGTACTTTCAGTTAAAGGCAGGAATATAACCCTAATCGCAACAATCAGTAGTGGTAGCCCTCTTCGTTGCAAGATAACTCTAATAAATTTTGTTCATTATTACAAGAAATAGTTGAAAGGCTTTAAGGAACACCATAACGAAAAAGTTTTTGATTGAAAACAATGTGAAAATCCACAAAATGGAATAAGGTCGTGCTATGATAGCATTTACAAGGCAACATCATGAATATTTGCTCCCTAAATCCACAACGAATCCTAGAGGCGCATGCTAGACAAATGTGAGGCGAAGGAATCAGGATTAAAGTCTGAAAACTATTATTGAAAATAATGTGTATCACATTACGACCCGCGATTGTTCCGACCTGATATTTCCTTGATTATAAAATCTGATCCTTGAAAAAAATTTAATATATATTTAATCACAATGACTTTAAAAACGCTTAATACTCGCGTTAATTAATTAAGCTGTACTTTAAGCTGTTTAGTTTTTATTTGGATTAATTTATTTTGGGTTTAGATTTATTTAATTTGCATTTGTGTCAGATTGATTTGCTTTTAATTTAAATTAGAACAAATTTTATAAAGAAGGTTCTATTAATATCTTAATAGATTTTTAATTGGGAATTAGAAAACTTCAGTATTACAGTGGGAAATTTAACAAACTAGGATGACACGAAATACCTTTTCCCCTAGCACTGGATGATCCTCGAATCAAATTATCTAATGTGGTTATCAATCATATTAGACTTGGTCTACTGTGCTCTGAACCCCGAAAGGAAACCATGCATCTACTAACACCCTTACGCATAAACGATATGAATTCCAATTTGAAACCCCGTAATACTCCTACATTTGGCACTCGGTTGCAATGGAGGCTCGACACAGAGCTGACGGACTTCCCGAATTTCGGACTTAAAGCACAACTAATACGAGGTTCCCTTAAAAAAGATAATTAACGATATTACCTGGGCGCCTTATGCCTCTTATAACAAAATTAAGTATAAGATCAGAATTCGTAGTTCATTACACGATATACTCATTGGGCACGTACGCAGCACCGACAATGTATAAGTACACCCAAAATAATAAACAAAGTCGACCTCGCTGACAATGCTTTATTCATACATGAAATAGGTAGAGGGGGGAAGACATAAACAACAATAAGGAAGCAGTGGAGAACAGCAAACAACAGAAAATCTGGTATCATGCAACATAGTTGAAAAACTTTTATTTGCATGAACTAGACGCAACGGAAACAGGCAATAGTTGCTTTGATGTCGGTGGAGGCAAATATATATATTATAGTAACTCTCGTCCACGTAATATCGAATACTTTGTTAGCAGGGCGTTACAATTAGAACATGATTAAAAGGTGTAAAATATCCCACCGAAACTTCGAATAAACTCTAGCTACTGAATTCATATACGAAGTCGGTCAGAACAGGTACCGAAAATCATATGAGTGCTTGACACAAAAGCGTACCTTTTTGTCTGAGGAAGTTCTGAAAATTTTTTCAAAATGTCCCAAAAGAATTCTGTACGTATTCTGAAGAATCTTCTAGGGAAATTCTGACATGTCTGACCAATATCGGAAAAATGTCTAAAAAAAAAGAAAGTATTTCAATTTCTCTGAACTGACGTATTAATGTCGTGGGAAAGTTTGACCTAAAATTAGAAATTTTGTAAAAAATCTATGACTCTTCTGGTGTCTAGTTAAGTTTATTGGAAAACATTTAATCACATATTATAAGTTTAAGATATTTATGCAAAAATGTACAAGAAATAAATGAGAATTATTATGATAACTGAAATCAGATTATGTGTAGACGAATCCCATAAAAATCACAAGATAATTTATGTAACAGGGCAGAAAATGTGTAGACTATAATGTTAAATGTCTTAAAGGAAATTAAATTTTATTCGAACAATGTCCAGACTAGTCTAATATTAGTCAGATAATATTTCAGAAAAAGTACAGCAACGTCATACCAGAAAATTGCTGAAGGAATTTTATACAACGCAGCTGATTCTGTGTTGAAGTTGCATATTTTCTTGTGACATGAGACATAAATTTTGAGTAGGCGTAGCTGAGAATTTTCATAGGGGATGATTTATGTATTAGAAATTTCATAACAAGGAAAACATCTGGCGGGTACTAAAATCTTCCTGAGGGGCTAAGCCTGACTACGCCTCCACGTAATTCATAACAAATGCAGTAGACAGAAAAAAGATGCCAATAGTTCTCTGTGGTATAATTATGGCCTTTGTAATGTACTATGGTTTCTGATGATAATGGTTGGTGCAAAGGATTGATAAAACTAACTTTTTACTTTTACGCTGGAGTCTTTAAAATATTAAAGGCTGGATATGATAAAATGCAACATACAAAGAGGACTTTGGAAATCCTGTTTGCCTTAAAACACACCTTACAGTGATACTGAATAACTATAGAAACTATATAAAAGTAGTCCATGTTATTGTTGCCTTCAAAAATATGTTAACATGCAAAGTACATTGTTGCACTTGTGTCACTTTTATTTCTATTTTTATATTTGGCATTGCTTATGGCTCAGAAGGAAGGATATGGCTTATGGATTTTATTGCTCATGTGCTTCTGTTAACTTTGTTATTTAATTTATATTTATCTGTCCTTGTTGCCTTTCACATACATAATATTGTAATGCGACAGAACACAATTTAGTTTAGTTATTTAACATGTTTATTTACCCTTAAGGGTTGGGTGATATATTTTATATAATTGTATGTTATTTAAGAGAAAAAGTATTTTTATTATTGGTTTAAAATTAAAGTAAGTGCCTTTAGTATAAACTTCTCGTACCTTCTTCGGTTGCTTAGTTCTTGTTCACTGACGTTTTGTTTTACATCTTGTCAGATGTGTGACTGCCAAACTTTTTTGACTGATATTGAAAGTTTTCGGGTTACAAACAAACGAATGTTTATCGTTCATACTAAACAAAGTAGTATTTACACATTCCAACTTATAAGTCAATATATCAAAAAAAATGGGGTCAATATGAACGCTATTGGTAATTCCAGTGGAGCATATTTCTTTTGATTTAATTTAGTTTTTTATATAAATTTTTGTATCATTTAAAATTGAATTACAGTTTTAAAATGTAATTTTCGACTATTTAACTGACACATAACACCGCACAGCATCATTACTGATGAATGGATTTTGTTGCATGGTATTAGACTAATTTTTTAATCATGGTTTAAAATTTGTAATGAATAACTCTGTATCATTTGAATAAATTATTAATAGGAATTGACAAATTTATTAAACGAACTCGACAACTTAAATGTGTACGCAAACGCCAAGTTTTTTATTGTCGAATTGACGTGACAATAATTTACATAATAAAGGAAATCACTTTAACAGCAACGCATTATTTTAGGAGTATGTCGGCAATTTCTAAACGGTTAGACTGATCAAAAAACAATTAAATGCAAATAAACACAGAGTATTGGTGTTCGAGCTTTGATGCTTAACTTCCAAATTGTTTTACAGCGACTCCGTGGGATCTTAACATGGAATAGCTCGAGCATTTTGTAAGCAAGTTTTTGAGGCCGCAACTGAGATCTCTAAGAATATGTTTGCATATATTTATAGATATTTGAAAATTTGAAATTCTTAATTTTTAATACTACATGCCAGTTTTATTTTTAATGTGGAAAAATTATAATAAGCGAGGCCCTATGCTCCTTATAGGATCGATGGGAACATATACATATATATAATAAGCATTTGAATTAGATTTCAAACATGTGTCTTATTCCAACTATGTATTTAAAACAAAGGCTTAGAAAGTTCTTCACCTCTGCAGAAACGGCCATCAATAACTTCCCCCCTTTGGCATAAGGTTAAGGTTACCATATCCAAGGATAAAAAATAAGCTACAAATTCACAATAGGGAAATTTTTTTATATCCAGATAACAAGAGGTAATCTCTTACCAAGAGTAACTGCCAAATCGCAGTTATGGCAATATGAGATGTGTTGTTTAGGAGGCTGGTGTTTGAGCTCTCTAACAATTTTCTACAGGTGCTGTTGCTATTCAGCGTATGTTAGGGGTTAGAAATTAAATCGATCTAGCAAGAGATTTGTGTATGGTCTATGCAGAAAAGTGCAAGAATACGCCACCTATGTGTCGCATTTGCACATACGGTTGTTACTAGTTCTATCAAGTTCATCTAGTGGTATAAGACCATAACGGAAAGCACTGACTTTGATCTTAATCATATATATGATGAAATACCTCTACCTGGAAATGAAACTTTCTACACAATAAAAGGCTGAAGTTTATTTAAACTTCGATCAATCATTTCATATGCGGCCATACTTCCACAAAAAATCAGGACTGTCATTAGTAGCATCGGAATGCTTGATTAAGGTGTGCTAGGCCACGAATTTATAACCATAGGCGATCACTGCTGTTCGGTACTTTTGAAAATAAAATTAGGAATTTCAAGTAAGGTATTGTGTGATCATAAATATATGGTATATGTGGTTTCACTTTAACTTAAGGATAATTTTAACTTGGGTTCTTGCATTTGGTGTTGATATTTTATATTTAAGCTATCGCTCTCTTCAGTGTTTTTAAACAAGTTTAAAAATTGTATTATTTTGTTGATATTACGGAGGGATAGTCGAAAAAGAAGAACTTCCAAGAAGGTTCAGAGTTTATAACTCGTACTCGGGCAATTCGAGTGATTTTTGCACATGGTTCTAATTTCAGGATATTCTCTCTATCCACACCAGTAAAAAAGAACTTCAAAAGAAGCAAATAAGATTCACAGCTTATAACCAGTAAGTAGTACAAATTGTATAAATTTTCAGTTCCCTATTCCAAGATGATCTCTTTTTTTGTTCATATTCACTGGACTGGACTGGAAAAATCATGCTCATGATGTTTAAACAAAACGATCTTGCAAATGTAATTCAAATGTTACTTGTTCCACATAATTTAATTTTCTCTATTGAAATTTTAATCGGCTGCAGTGATCATGTTCGAAGTAAAACGTTTTATTTCATCATCACACATTAAAAGTCACCCAATTTAACGTCTTTCATTAGTTTTGCTTGAATCAAGTCTCTTTAATTCTCTTTTAAAACTGCCTTTTTCTTTACACTCAGACAATCTGAGTTCAATTTGTTCTTTAAAGTCAAATATGTCGCCATAATGAGAATGAAATAAAAGAGATTTGAAATCAATTTTCGGTACAATTAAGTATGTATATACCCCTCTGTCGTCATTATTCCTTTCTCTTTCCCATAAACTACGACTTGCTTCAAGAAAAACTGATGTTTGTAAAAGCAGACCTACTTTTACATAAATTAAATTTTGGAATGGTTATGAGAGTGAAAATTATTAGGAAAGACTCAGTATAAAGAACTTCCAAAGGAGTCATGAAAATGCGAGATTTTGATGGCATAAAAACCCAACAATTCAAACACGGTCTTGGCATTGCAAAGTTCTTTTTAAGAGTGTTTCTCAAATTGAATGCCGTCTTATGTGAAAGTAACAATTTCAATTAAAAATTAGAAAAATATGTATAGGGTAATATAAAAAATTTTCAACACATGCAGATTTATGACTCCCTCTAGCTTAAAAAAATATAGAAATATATTTTCGATTTATTTATGATTATAGCACTTACAAAAAAAAACTAGTAACATAGAAAATTTCATAATTTTTCAGCGCATCATCAGATTCATATAAAATTTAGGTTAGGTTAGGTTAGGTTGATTGGAGGGGTGTGATAGCCCATGTCATACGACATACACTTAAGCCAGTGAAGGCTTGTTGTGCGCTCCTTTTATTTATCAAACACAAACTGCCAGAGTTCTGCGGAAGGATTCGAACCTGGGACCTTCGCACTACGAGTCTAGTACACTACCTACTAGTCTGCGAAGGTCAGTTTATATAAAATTTAGTATCGTTGAAAAACGTTGGACTTTCTCTCTTCTAACAGCAATTTTAAATTATCTACCTGTGTGTCGCAAGGACCTCTAAACTAAGAAGATGTCCTTTACTCTCAAATATCATCTGACCAGGTTTTACAATTCTTGACGAAATTATTAATTTATTTTCAAGATAAATAAGTAAATCCTTTTAGTTATTTACTATGGTTAAAGGAAGCTTATAGACAACTTAGCCCATAGCATATATTGTAAATTTGTTTATCCTTAGATTAGGTTTACGCTAAGATGACTTCCCCTACCGGGTAGTGTTGATAAAATAGTTGGGCTGCTTTTTTTTGGATAATCGCGTGCCAAATATTTTTTAAATTGTGAAAAAATTATTTAGAAATTCAAAAAATATTGCAAATAATCTTTGAAAATAAACTAAAAAATTGTGTATAAATTAAATATTAATGAATATTTATTATTAATAATTATAATTAATAATTGTAATTAATAATTATATATTAAGAAAAAAAAAACCAAATTAATTTGAATTGACATACGATCAAATAAAAAGTATTTGTTGTTGAATTAAGGCCACTCTACAGTCAAATCGCCTTGATTTACACCTGACCAGGGGCTTACATCTGACAATACTGTCAAGAGAATAACAAAACATGTACGCTTTTTCACAATTGTCTGAATGGTTGTTTTGGGAAATTTTGCAGACAATAACTTAAACAACAATTTGAGATCTATCAACAATAATTTTATACTTTTGTACAGGAAAGATTTAATATTGAAAAAAAACTTATTTTGCTTTCATTAATGAACGATAACGAAATAATATTATTAATTGCCATTAATATCATATCATTATATGACCAAAGGAAATTGCCATAGTTAGTGTCTGAAGGTCTACGTTACAATAAATAATTATCAGCATTTTTGATAACTTCTACGTATTCTTTATTGTCATGACAATATTATCAGGTGTAAATGTGAAATTTATGCAATAATGAATTTTTTCACTTGGCAAGAAATTATTTGTTAGATTCATTTCTGTATTCTTTTGCTAATACCAATTTCAGAAAAATAAATTCTAGTTTGGCATAATTTTTTAATTCTAATGACAAATTTTAAGAATTTCCATAATCGAATAGTGTTTCATATAAAATGGACAACAATTTGCTGAAAATTGCACGGGGGTATTGAAGAGACGGATTCACTCATAAAATATAAATTTTGTTCTTGTTTATTTTTACTTTTGTGCTTAATTGATACAACCAACTCAGATCAATATAGATTGTGTTTAAAATTGTGACAGTAAGAAAAACACAACCAGTAGAATATTTCTCAAATTACTTTGAAAAATTACAATACGGACAAATGAAAGAAAAAACAACTCAAATAAATTCAGGCATTCAAAAGCGCGTAATTTCTAACAAATTTATAAAAGTTTATACTTTTATTAACTTTCACATAAATATGCTAAACAAGCATGAAGCTGGAAGAAGATTTTAAATACAACAATCAGCATTATTTAGTCTTGAAGCAGAAACATCAGTGGCAGTGACAACAAACTTGCCGCTTCATCGGTCTCTTAAGGTTCGAACTTGTAACGAATTGTAAGCAGACACATTTTAAAGTGGGCCGGGGGTAAAAAAAACATAACAACAGAGGTTAAATGTCATTGTCTTTGTGCGAGTATCTATGTGAAATAGAAGAAATGAGTTTCTTAAAAATAGAATGTGTAAATAAAAAAGAAATAAAAACTAAACTGCTGTGTAGTTAAGACTGCTTGAATTCATCCTTTGCCACAGCGTTCGTCGAACTGGAGGACGTCGACCAATGTTCGGGCAATAAAAAATAACTTCTAAATAAGAAATTACTTGCTGTTTTGTAATTAAATAAATAGATAAATATAATTTTTTTATGATAAACATAATGAAAATGGGAATGGTTTCATATAAACAAAAAGAAAATTAATAAATGCGAGTATATAATAACAATTAAGTTATTGAGATGAGATGAGTTCTGTTGACTTATTCAAAGTATTATTGGAGTACTAGAGAAAACCAACTGACTGCCAATGGTAGTGAATTGCTGTCGACAGCAGGCAAGCTGTCGATAACGATAGTAAGTTTCATAATAAAAGAAATATTTCTGTGTTGAAAAATTACCGATATTTTCGCTTTCATATGTGGCACATTTTGACAGAATCAAAATCAGCGAGTATTCTAGTTCTAGTTGTTATGTTCAACTTCTTTTTAACGAGCAGCACAATGGGATGTCAACCTGCTGCATATAAATCGTAAAAGCTTCTCAAGCACATGACCTTCTTGTTTTTCATTGGAATGAAAAAAAAGAAATTGATTATCATCCTAGACTGAAATGTGAATACATGAGATTATTGAGTTAAACGCATTGGCAAATTTAAAATGTCTAAGTTTTCAATACCAGAGATCGATTTCCTTAAAATTTCGAGAAACTTTCTTTATACATTTTTTTCATTACACTTTTCATAGTAGATCCGGAAAAGTTTTGAAATGTTTGAAATTTTCAGGCCAATATATTTTTTGTATTAAATAATAAATGATTTTTAATCAACTTTTAAGATTCGAAGATCGAATTAAAATTTCAGGTCTATCTTTAAGTTGTTAATTTAACCTTTTTTAGAAGTATGGACGCTGTAAAGCCTGATGGGAAAAAGTGGAGGGGCTAAGCAAGGATATGTAGAACACCCTAGAAATGATTTCTTCTTGTAGAATTTATATTAAATGAAAATTTCCGAGGGCTATAGACCCCTCTAGGGAATTCCTTAGCTACGCTCATGACCAGAAGTAGAGTAATTATAATATGACTTCAATGACATCAAGTGTTTGATTTTTATATATAAGGGTGTTTTTTATTGAGGTATAGAACTTTAAGTTGGCATCACTTTTTTAACTGGCGGCCATTTTGTCAGCTGTCAAGTGATTAATATTTAGTTTGGTTTGCCATTTCATCATGAACAGGTTGACAAAAGAACAACGCTTGCAAATCGTGCAAATTTATTTCGAAAATAATGGTTCAGTTCGCGAAGTTTACCGCAAGCTCCGTCCATTTTATGGTCGACATAATCGTCCATCAGAGCAATTAATGGAATGGACCTGTCAATTGGCCACCAAGATCGTGTGATTTGACACCATTGGATTATTTTCTTTGGGGATATGTGAAGTCGCTCGTCTACGCCAACAAACCAGAAACGTTAGGGGACTTGGAAGCCAACATTCGTGGCGTTATTGCCAACATACGGCCCCATATGCTGGAAAAAGTGGTTGAAAATTGGACCTGTAGAATTGGCTTTATTCGAGCCAGCCGCGGCGGCCACATGCCCGAAATCATATTTAAACGTTAATGGCATAAAATTATCCTTCCAATAAAGCCAAATGGATGGACATTAAAAAGATTTTCTTGTGTTTTATTTCAATTCGAAGTTCTATACCTCTAAAAAAAATTAAATAAGTTTGAGAAACTTGAAAATATTTTCTAGTCTTATATTCTTTTTACAAGGTGAATATTTTGGATAAAAATATATTAAAATGTTTTCTTATCATTTTTTGTATTGAAAAGAAAGACTGCTTGTGGCAAAATGAGGAAAATGTATATATTTATGTTCCCCGTAACAAAATATTGTTGAAGAAATTATTATTGTTTTATTTTTAAATATATCCGGCCACAACTTATAGTTCTTATTGTTAGAAAAATATTGTTTTTGCTTGGAAAATTTATTATGTTCTTTGTAAGTAAGCAGATATTTTAGTGCGCTGTATTAGAATATGCCAACATGTGGAAGACATGTCGTGGCGTGTTCCTTACAATTATATTATGTTCTCCGCAGTCAGCAATCCGCAGTCTGCTGTTATGAAATATTTTAGGTTTTGATTGCATTTAATATAAAAAGGATATACAATTCTTTTGTTAAGAGTGCAGAAACACAACAAATCATTTTCGTTCTTGTGTTAATTTTTTTAATGCTGTTGAATGCTGATTATTTAATATAATTTAATTTAATTCAAAAGTTTTCAAAGTTACTCATCTATAATAATTCTTCTGGTAACTGCTATTTATGCATAAAATTTTCAAAAGAAATTACACGAAAGTCCCATTAATTTTCATTGATTGCTTCTATTACATGAGCACTTTTAAATATATACACAAAAAACTTTTAACTGAAAAAAGAAATTTCTAAAAAAGAAACAAATTTCCTAAAAACAAATTACATTTTTGCAAGGTGATTATACTTGTAAGTCTGAAAGCAATAATAATGTACAGATATTTCAATTCATTTAAAAAGTTTTTATAACGTTTATTTGAATTTCCATTGAAAAACAACGCAAGTTATTGAACTTTTTGGAAGGAATGATCCAATGAACTTTAGAATTAAATAAAGGTTATTGTTCAAACGAATTTATTGACTTGAAAATCCTTGCAGTCATCTGCGAAATGTCAAATACAATTTAATTTTTTACAACTTTTATGCATATTAACTACTATATTTACATACTTTATTATAATGACTTTTTTACAGCAAACCGTAAAGTTTAGTCGATGTAATAAGATGTTCTTTTTTTATAATTGTAGCATCAGCGTAGCAAATGAGTAACTCGTAAAGCTTTCCAGCATGGAGGATGAGATTTAAGGGTTAAAAAAGCATTAAAAAAGAAATCGTACTTATACACTGAACAAAATATTTATGTAAGTGTATGCTGTAAAATAGGGTATACAATTTAAGAAAAACAGGGTAAAACACAACCAGTAAGATTTTCTCCATCTAAGTCTACAGACAATATTCGTTAAATCCATTAATTTTAGTGGATTAGTTATATAAGAGGAATTTCTTTGATTTGACATTTAACTTTTCATTGTTTAAAAACACAAACAATTTTTAATTTTTAAAAATAGTTTTCACCAAAATATTTGAATTACAAAAATAAATGCATTGTTTGTTGTGGCTTCATTTCATTTGTGCCGATATTTCATTAGTCGATAAACCAAATCGTCAGTGTAGTGTAAGCAGTTTGAAAACATTCAACCTCGGATGTTTATGCCACACAAATCAAATACAATATGAGAATTCAATATTGTATATGAATCATAACAAAATACATAACTATAGTACGTTTTAAATACTTTTATATAAAGAACACAACAAACAATTAAATGCAGCATGAGTCTATTTTAACGATTAGTTGGGTAAAATATTCCGAATAATAAATTTCAATATTAAGTTTTTAAAAACAAAAATATTTATTTTGAAAATACGTTTAGATATTTATAACATTTATAAAAACCTTTATTGATATTAAAAACAAATTAATTATTTGATTTCAACACTAGTTCTTTTTCAAAATCCGTCTATATGATCTTGTCTCTGTATATCTGCATGCAAAAGATCGATGTAAGAATGAGCCAGGAGGCACTTAATACTTAGATATTATATATGTGACTACAGTACATTATTTTTTTAAATTTATGTAGAATTTAACATAAAATTCAGACAGCCTAATTCATACTGTTTTAGGCAGATGCCATCGAAGCAACAACCCGATATTTATTTCTTAAATAAAAAAGGAGCAAGAAAATATATTTCGTTTCAAAGAAAATGTCGTTTCTCATTTTTGTTCTGGGATTCTAGCCTTCAATATATATTTTTTTAATTTTTTTTAAGAAAAAAATTTTGAAAGGGTGATGGTGTTTTTTTTATTTTTGGGAGGCATATAAAAATGAATTCAGAAAATAATCCTTTCCGTAATAATCCTTTCCAAATTAGTCCTTAAAAATTATGATCCCTTCAAAAAAAATTTCCAGATTACACGCTGAAAACCTAAAAATTCAATTTCACTCCGCTTTGCTTTAATGGACATTGTAATTAGTACAACAAAGACTTTTCAGCCAATTATTCAAGATTGTAAATAAAAATTAGTATGTAAATACAACATGAGAAAAATGTTTAATTTTATTTACTAAGAAAATTTTATGGTACAAAAAGGCACCTTTTTTCATCTATTTACGGGGAAATATTTTTATGAAAAAAGCAAAACTTTTTTCTAATGAAATATGATACTATCAACAGTTTGCGGGCTTAAGTCTTAATTTAACCTTTTTAATAAAAATGTGTGCAATAGAAAAAATTTCAAACCTTTATTTTGCAGCCAATTTAAAAGGGTAATGTCAAAATATTATAAGATTGAAGAAGGAATATTATATGTCTATTGTCTGTGAATTGAATAAGACAATTACAATGAAAAATTTAAAGGGGCTTATAAAAAATTTCTCATTTAAAATGTCCATTAGTATTCCTGCAACGACTTAGATGTAGCAAATAAAGAAGGCTTGAAACTTTTTAATCCTTGGGGAGTGGATGTAATACTTAATCTTATGCAAGATTAGATGATCTAATCCTCTATAAATAAAATAAAATGAAACAGTTATTTATAGCCTTGTTTTTAATATAAATTATTAATTTGTTTAAGATTTATAAAACGAATTTAATAAACGATTTGCCTTTGTAAACTTTTGATTGGATGAATATCTCAATATAATTTTTACAGGCTTTAAATTTTATTTCTTGTTTTACTTTATACGGAAATACACAAAGTGTAACTAGTGCTATAAATGTTGTTAAGAAAAAATTGCAAATGGAATATACATTTTTATTGAGTTGTTTTCTATCTAAAAGCTTTCTATTATGCTTATATAATTTCGTATTATTTTTATATATTTTTTGTGATTTATTTGTGATTTTGTGATTTATTTGTGATTCATACAATAACTTGTAGATGAAACAATTATTACCAAAACATGTATGCATCGATAAATAAGATCTTCATGTTTTTCAAATTAAATATTATTGACATCTAATTCTAATTTCATTAATATACTTATTAAGCGATATTAAGAGTCTATCATCTAAAAGAACCCTTTTTAGTAACGCTTTAGCGTATTATCACCAGAATCTGTGTAATTTCGGAAGAAGCATCTTCTTGTTGCCACACACAATAATAATATTTACCCAAGCAATGCGTTTGGTTCTGTATTATTGGTGGCATAGAGAACTGAGTTTCTATGAGGATTTTACCGATCTCATAATTTTTTCACAAAAAACTTATATTTGTAGTACATCTAAATAATGTTTGCACTGAGATATTTTGTAGTAAAATACCATAGTTATCTAAACTAATGTGAAAGTGTTGCACGATTCATATTTTATCTTTGAAAACCTCGCTGTTCAATAAAAATACATACTAATGAATCGCCAATTATATAGATAAAGATAAGCTTCAAGGTTGTTGACACATTGTGTCTAATGCAGTTGCTTTTTCAATGTAAAGAATGCGTGGGAAAAGTTTGTAAAAAGCCACGGCTACTGTGTATACTTTGGATCTAACTGAACTCACTTAAGAAGTTTAAGTATCTCACGCATCTTACACACCAGTCATAACATCACTATGAAGTTGACAAACACTCTAATTGAATTTTCAAATTGAATGCATATTTTAGCATGTCATATCAATGTGTTAAATGTATTCTTCCCCTTTAAAATAGTTGAAATTGAAAAAAAAATTTTACCACAGGAAAAATAATCTCTAACCCAATGCTAATATTTGCTTTTGGCATAATGTCATTTTGTCTACATACATATGTATGTACGAGTATATTTTATATATATTTTTATTTATAAATAAATATTTTTGCTTTTTACACACATGTAACATGTTACTTGCTCTTGACCATACTCACTTAATAAATACATTGTTGTTAAGTGAAATTGTCAAATTGGTTTTGTTTGTTCTTAGAATTCAAACATATTTATAATTTATCATGTAATAAATCTATTTATATTTTTGCATTAAATAGTATCACATACATATGTACATACATAAATATTAAATGTTAACATCTATTACTTACATGTGTATACACAAGCAAATACGAGTATGTTATAAACACATGTCTACAAAAATAATGTGTTTATTTTCATAAAACAGGGTGTGAAGAGAGAGTTCATACAAGTTTTGGTTTCAAAATAACATATTTTTTATAAATAGATTATCTTTTGTTAATCGAAAAAGGAGGAATATTATAAAAAAAAGATTCTAAATTCATAACAAGTTGTAAGTGGTAGATTGTAGAAACTACAACTACGAAAGTTGTGAACAATATGTTGGAATTTATATTTAATATCCCATACATATGCAGCGTGATTGTTGTGTGAAAACTCTTTTAAAGGAAGTAATTTTATATCAGAAAAAAGAGGCTCTAGATTCTTGTAATTTGGAATGGGTCAACCGATTCACAAATGGTGTTGTTTCAAATATCACAATTTCTTAATTTATCAAATTTGTTATTCGAGATATTCTCCAAAATAACTATTTTATTATTGTATTGTTTGTTGTTGGCTTAGCAAGCATTTCACTGGAGCTTACCAAATCATCAGTACCCTTTAGCCTTTGCATTCAAACTCATATACTTATACGTAATACCAACAAATATTGTATGAGAATCCTATAGAGTTCAATCGTATTTTTCTATTTGTGATTTACAAAAGAATATAAATATATTAGTTTTAAAAAATTTTAACAAAAACACAACACCACAAACCATTATAATTGATTTGCGTCTATTTATTTTTCTAACAACAAATAATAAATTATTTAAATAATTATTGTGTAGAATTTAATAATACATAAATAATTTAAAATATATGAAATCTCATTTAAAACATCTCCAGCAAAGTATATTCATACGAAACTTGAACGTTGAAGAAGTTGTAAAAAATTTTAACAAATACGTGAAAAGAAAATACCAACAATATTTCTACATTTATTGTAGAACTTACACAATAACTTGTGAATTGAGGAAATATATTCCTAAGAAATATGAAACTAAAAGAATTATTTAATCGCAAATAAAGTATGTAATATCTTCATCTTGGCAAAGAAAAATAAAACGGAAAATTTTAAACAAATTCCAAGAAAAACGTTAATTTCTAAAATACACCTAGACAATTGTATTCGAAGCCCGAAAAAAACGCATTAAGATCTATAAATTAATCATATTAGGTTAGGTTAGGTTAGGTTAGGTTGATTGGAGGGGTATGTCAGCCCATGTCATACGACATACACCTAAGCCAGTGAAGGCTTGTTGTGCGCTCCTTTGAATTTAACCATAATATATTGACCCAAAGGCCTAGAGAAACTCCGTGTCACTCACAAAGTTCCTTAGTTTCCTCCAGCATATTCCCCGTAATCGGCTTATGTCCGGTAAGATGTCACCCCCAAGATATCGGGATCTTATTTGTGAGAAGGCGGGGCATTGGCACAAATAGTGTTCCAATGTTTCGCTCTCCTCCCCACATGCTCTACATTCATCTCCTCTCGCTATTCCGACGCGTTTAAGATGTGCCAGTAGTTGAGAGTGCCCTGTTACAACTCCCATTATTCTACTTAGTTCGAGCTTACTAAGTTTTAGCAGCTCCCTCGTTCTTCTCTCGTCTGGATCTCCCCATAGAATTTTTGTATTGATTCCCATGGTTCCGTTATTCCAGAGAGTTGAATGGGCCCTATGTGCCCAAGTCTTTAGCTCGGATTTAACTGCATCGAAAGGTTTCGCGCATTCCAAGCTTATATTACCTAACTCTATTGCCCTAGAAGCAAGTGAGTTTGCCCTTTCATTTCCAGTTATCCCCGCGTGCCTTGGCACCCATATGATGCGCACTTCACCATGTGTCGAGTAACTGTTAATAACGTTTTTGCAATCCCAAACTGTACGTGATTTAGTGCGTTCCTTTGAGATTGCTCTAATGGCCATCTGACTATCTGTGAATATATTCACAAGTCCTGACCTCCCCATTACGTTGAGTTCCCTGATACACTCTGTTATCGCCCGAACTTCCGCCTGCAAAACTGTGCAATAGTCCGGCAGGCGGAAAAACAGTTCTGTGGTTTTTTCTATATAAACACCAAGTCCCGTTTTCCCTCTCGACCTTGATCCATCCGTGTAACAATGAAGCCCCATGGGGATCTGGTTCCAAGGGTCGGTCAACCAGGAATGGATGTCGGGGATCAATGTTCCGCAGTTGGCCTCTAATCTAGTTTCCGGTATGCGGTCATTTGCAACATTATCCGGTATGGACTCTCCTATGGCCATAAAGATTCTTTGATGATGCGCTTCGTGTTCCTGATCGATCCACTCACCCATCACCTTTAGTCGTTTTGCTGCAAGAGCCGCTTCGTATTTTATACGAATTTCGATTGGCTGGATAGATAATATTGTTTCCATCGCCCCTGTTGATGTCGTTCGGAAGGCCCCACTTATACCAAGACAGCAGGTTCTCTGAACTTTCTGTATTGTTTTGATGTTGCATTTATATTCCATCGACGTCCACCACACTATAGAAGCATAGGTCATAATCGGCCTGATAACGCTACTATAAAGCCAGTGTGTCATCTCTGGATTCAGCCCCCATCTTGCGCCTATGGCTCGTTTACAGATTGACCAACATATATGAGCCTTTTTGACTCTTTCGTTTATGTGGTCTTTCCATTTTAATTTCCGATCGAGAATGACTCCTAGATACTTCCCCCCTTGTGGAGTTCCACATTGCACCCTTTTAATCATATTTAAAACAATAATAAATAATAGTGTTTTCAAACTGCTTACAGTTTACTGAGGATTTGGTTTAGCGACCAGTGAAATGTCGGCATATGAACAGCTAAAGCCACAACAAACAGTGCATTTTAATAAATAATTTCGTTTAAAAATACAGCAATTTTAAGAACTAACAAATATTTATATTTCTTGTCTTAACTGCAACGTAATTTCTAATACCACTTAAACAATATTTTACGATTTTTTGTTCAAACTATCGTTCTTGTCGAATAATTGGCTTAAATTTCAAATAAAAATAATTTCTAAGGCAAAGGACTAAATTCTTTTGTATAGTTTTTCACATTCTACCCACAAATTTTTGATTTCTCTGTACACAACAAACAATGATAGTAAATTAAATGAAAATTTTGCTAAAATGAAATTTACCATTTAAGCATATTCTATGACAATTTTGCCATACTGAAAAAAAAATTTCGAACGAACTCAAATCTATTCTAGTTTACTCTACCTATTCACAGTTGTTGAAAATATTCATGGTCCTGCTGTTAATACTAACAAACAATTGTGTGTATTACGTTTATGTGCCAACGTTTAAACGTGCATACTGACAGAATTATTAATAAATAACCTTAATAGCCACGTTGGAAATAAGTTGTAATAATATGTTATAATAATATCAGGCGTGCAGAAAATGTTTGCTCACACGTCGTCGAGTTTGTTTCTTTACGGTGGAACACGTATTTATTAAAAATGCCAAAAGCCAAATATCCCCAAAGAATACACGTGTCACCCGTATAATTTCAATACGAGTCCTATATTGTTTAAATAACCCAAACGAACGAGAACCCATGAAACAACCTGTAGCAAATGCTTTTTCTTTAACATAAAATTATTAAATACTCCAGTTAAACTTTAAGGACCAATTTTCGGGTTATAGTTTAAATTTTGTGTAAATAAGTGACAACTAAAAAAGTAAATATGTGGATTAAACTTAATCCGCTGGACTGGCCCTAACAAGGCTGAGTCTCTGAAATTAGCGAAAAGCGTAAAAAGTATTTAAGAGGATATATAAGAAATTTTGAAAGTAAGATAGCTTTTTCAAATACTTTTAATACTTTGGTATAGAGCAATGACTTGATACATCACATACTAATTCAAATTAATGAGCTTGACTCTCATGATCTTAAGTGAAATTATTCTCCTATAAAATGTCTCTAAAAATTTCTTTAAAATTTCAAAGGTTACGCTGGTGTCAGTTTAGCCATTATCAAATGTCAAGAAAAAATAACCATACAGCAACTGTCAAATCGGTTGAGAAAAGATAAACAACTCAGCCGAACCAAGGATATGAACGTCTAAACAGTACTCTGTAGAAGGCGATAGGGATCGCAAAATCAAAATTCTTTGAAGAAATGAAAACTTTACTGGAGTAAATTGCAGTTTATGTCATAATTTTTGAAAAATTGTTTTTTTTTATTGAAACTACGATAAGCTTTTCATTTCATATAGAAGCACCGACTTTTTGTTTTTCCTTGGAAAAAAATACAATGTCAATGCTAAGCTTTGTAGTATTTGTACAAAATATATTTTTCATCCTGTGAAAATATCGGCCAAAAATAAGTTAAAAATATTACCATGAAACATTGTATAAAATTTGTTACATGAAACTTTTTTATTTGCCAATAGAAGAAGTACATAAGAAACCACTCTAGAATCCCTTCAAGTTTCATATCCTGTCATTTGCATACATCCCATTTGTCATTAGCAAAACAAAGCTTCATAAAACATATTTCATAGTGTAGATTTAGTATAACAAAAATTAAAAAAAAAAAAAACAAAAACTAAAAATCCACATAGAAACTTTATAAAATGTATAAAAGAAAATATGCAAAGAATTCTAATTTATGTACTCTATAGACAAAAAAATTTTTTTTTCTGAAAAAAAAAACAGAAATAAATTGTGATAAGTACGAGTATTAAGAAAAAATCGTAATAATTGACTACGAAATCCTCCATTACATTCTGCAATTTATTTTACGTTATTAAATGATAAAATTAAACTGATAAACTGCAAAATGTAATAAAAATCTGCTGAATATTTTGCTGTAGCTAAAGATATGGTCATATGTACTCGTATTTAACGCATTTGTGAAAATAAAAAACAAGAACAAAAAAAATTTAACAGATCAAGTACATCTGAATTCAAGAATCATTCATTCTGTGCGTTTAAGGAAGATGCAGCGTGATGAAGTACAACCGTTTAAATATTCTGATATTTTTTTGTATATTCTTTTTATTTATTGTTATTGTTGTTGTTTTGTTGTTGTTGCGATTTTTCTGATTCTGGTTACAAAATACCATGAATTTCTTCCGTTGCCTTTCATTACAGATTTGGTTGTGTATTCTTTCGCTTTATTTTTTTCCCAGTTTTTCTGGATGCGTTAATTACACTACGAGTAGATTAATTTTCCCTTTGTGTTCGTATGTTTGTATATCAGTTTGTGTACTTGTTTTGTTTTGATTCGTCCATATCAATTTTATTAAACCCAACTCTTGAAAGAGAAGATGAATCTTCAAATCACAGTGAAATGATGCTTGTAGCTGGGTGACTGACAGATGACAAACTAAAGTGTATCCGCAACAGAATCTCTCTAGCTGAAGTGGAATTGCATGTTTTTTTCTGTGCTTTTTTTTACATTCGTATTTGGTTGTTTGATCGATGCTTTATTTTTCGCAAGTAGTGTTTGCCATTTTATACATAAAAATGGATCTTTAGTAAAAACTTACATGGTGACTAGAAATAATTCCAACATACAAGTATATTTAACATTGGGAAACCCGAAGTATAAAAAGAAAGCGTGCTGTCTGTACTAATGGAATTTTGAGAACCTCCACCAAACTTAAGTACTTAAAGATGTAAGCATGGAGGTTAACTCAAATGCACAATGGGGCAGAATCAAAATATTTTATTACTCTAGTCAGCAAAGGAGCATCTTAGCTATCTAGCCATCTAGTAGTTTGAAGGAAAATTACTAGATGGCGCCATGAGATTCAAAACTGTTTTCCTAGGTCTTGTATCAGCTGTTTTTAAAGTTTTGTTTTAATGTACTTTCAAAGTCCCTTTTAAGACTTACGAAAGCAATGCAAGTTTTTATATCAAAATCTCAAATAACGTGGCTATAAATGCAGTACATTTTTGCAAAACTGTGACAGTGATGACAAATATCGTTGCTGTTGCATGATTAGTTATTGCAGTCATGTGCAAACGTTTTGTTAAGAAAGACTTCAAGTTTTTAACGTATTGTAAAACATTATTTGAGGGTAAAAGTGAAAATTTGTTTATAAATTGTATTAATAGACACAAAAACAAAACAAACAAGATCAAGAGAGATAAAGAGAAATTAAAATTTTTACCACAATTAAAAACTATGAAAAATATTGAATTTTTACTCCTGTATTTTTCACAATAGAGCAAACTCTTCTTATTTTACATGTGCTGTGTTTTTGCAAAAAAAAAAAAAATAATAATAATAATAATAAAAAGTTTAAATCGCAGACTATTGCAACATAAAATGATATGATGAGCTAATTGCAATTTTTGCGGTAGCACACACTTGTGTGGGAGCACTATATCAAGAAAACTTTTGGCATAAAAGTGCCTCGAATTTATTTATTTATAAATTTTTTTTGATGTTGCATATTTCACATTTACGAACACAGAACTTTAAAAACGCTTCAGCTTTATACAATTACTGCATTAATGAACGTAAATTTTTTGGGTCAAATGCTGAAAAACTACTGGAGGGGCTGACTATATACGTATACATTTTTTAAATTAGATTTTAACAGCGTTTAAAAGAACAGCTTAAAAACAATTTTTTTTTAAATAAATATGACGAATTTCTAAGAGCCTACGGAATATATATTTTATTTTAAAATAATGTCTCTTTAAGCTGAGAAATATATTTAGATGATTTTGCAATAAAACAAAAGCTCTTCCGAATTGAACCTGAAATATCTGGAAAAAGTTTTGTTGCATAGTTACGGTCGAGTTTCGACTGCTGGGCTACCACTAGTATTAATTAAATGTCCAATTTTCTATTTAAAAAATTCTATTGCATTGGAACGTGGATGAGTTTATTTCTTTTGCATTTTTTGTGTTAAATTATATAGAGAAAAAAATTCCTTAAAGGCTTTGAATACTTAATAGGGTTATTAACCACAAATAATCCTTGTATGCAGCATCTAACATACTATCACTATTGGAGATATATAGAGAAGTATAATGGCAGAGATGGGTAGATGTTTTTTAAGCTTACTCAAAAATAGATATATGGCATTATATATTGAATATGGGTTTCAGTTTAAAAAATGATTAAGTAACTCTCTCAGGAAATTTAAGATTTTTGTTAATTAAATTTTTACGAAATTATAATCGCTAAATTGAAATTTATTTGTCGAAAACAAAATTTATCAATTCAAAATTAATAATTTTGTAAAATTATTTTTATTAACGAAGATGAAAGCAATCCAACTCTGGCCAAAAGCAAATTATAATTTTTGCTATAATCATTTCTTATTTGTCTTCGCTAGTCCAATCAGGCCCCAGTTTGTTACTGTGAGAAAGGAAAAAGTCAAATTTTTTTAAAGAATATGTTATTAAAGGGAAACATTTTCTCAAAACATTTTCAAAAAGTTTTATCGGAAATATTCAACTAATTTATAATTCAGCTTAGATTTTTAAAATGCATTGAAATCGATTAAGAAGCGGTGAATCAGTCTTCTCCATGTACATTTTACTAGAGACTTAAGCCAGATAATCAGGAATCCTTCATTAAAATATTCATTAAATTTAAATATATGTTTGTGTTTACTATTTTTAAACAATTCCAATTTATGTAAAAAAAAACTTTATATTTTGAATAATTATATAATTAATCCAAGCTGAGTGAAATAATTTTTTTATGCAGAACGTAAGAACGCAGAACGTAACAACGTAAGGTCGCTACACCTCCATTTACAAGTCTAAAAAATCGTGTTCACTTTAATGTGAGCTCCAGTCCGTATTACTAAGTGCCAGTGAAATTATTTATGAACATTATGTCGATTTGAGGCCAGAAAGTACGGATCGGAAGGTCGCCTTCCTCAATACTTAATACAGGAAATTTCCGCTATAACGATTCTTGCTTTAGCTAAAATCCATTATGAACTGTCTAGCTTTTTATATTAAAATTAAACATAAAATATAATTTATATAACGAATATTATGAAAACATTATTTAAAAAACAAAAATTTATTTTTAAGATTTTCATAGAATAGATAATTGGCAAAAATTTTTTTTCTAAACAAACATTTTGTCTAAAGGAAATAATCAAATGGAAGATGTCAGCCAGTTTTGTTATCTTAGGAGCATAATTTCCAAAAATGGAGCGTCAAGTGAACACATTGACTGCCTTGTACAGAAAGCGCGACAAACTTTTGCTCGTTTGGGAAACATTTGGAATTCGCCTTCACTCTCTCAGCGCACAAAGTTAACAATCTTTAACGCAAATGTCAAGTCCACTCTGTTCTGCGGTTGCGAGACATGGAACGCTGCCCTTCGAGATATACAGAAGATCCAGAAGTTTGTGAATCAATGTCTTGGCAGGATATTGAGAATATTCTGGCCTAGAGTGGTGTCCACCAACAGGCTCTGGGAACAATGCAACCAACAACTCATGGCCACAGAAATAAAAAGACGTAAATGGCGGTGAATTGGCCACACCTTGGGAAGATCAGGTAACGACATCGCAAGAAATACCATAGACTGGAACCCGCAAGAAAGTCGAAGAAGAGAACATCCAGCTTATACGTGCAGCAGGTCAATCGATGTAGAAGGGGGCGGAATGGGTAAAAAGTGGGGCGAAATGAAAGCGTTGCCACAAGACAGGAATATGTTCAACCAATTTATTATTTACTGATTGAAGGAATTTTGTATCTGAAAATCAAATGTAGTTTTCGCTGTTGATAACAAAAGGCAAGAAAAGTGAAATGTGAATAAGAAGCGTGACTATTCATTTGTATGAGATGCATGAATGCAACGTATACTTCTCCCTTGAGGAGAATGACTGCTTCAAATGTATGATATGATTCACTTAACACTACGCATTTTAAAGGAGACTTATTTCTGTTACGAACTACATCGTACTAGTCTCAAAACTATATTTTAAAGAAAGAGAGAACATTTTAAGTTAAACTAACTTTTCCATTTGCTTTTATAGTAGTGGTTTGTATTCCAGGTACGATTTTACTAGCTTTTTGGTTATTCTGCTGATATAACGGATTTCAGAATTTCCCTGTAACGAATTGTCCTTCTTCGAATTCCTATAGGGCTGATTTTCGGTAATTGAGGAATATGATACACTTGCTTGGGGATGTTATATGTTATATATCATAGTCCTTTTTAAAAGATCATTGAAAGTCCTATTTCTCTAGATTAGATAATCGTTGTAAATAGATTTTTTTAAATTTTAAGAAAATATTAAAGCTGTTTTGTTCATAATACTTTCTATGAACTTCGCTTGCCACCATATATCCTCACATCATCACCGATCCTTCAACATGCTTAACCGTAGTTAAGCAGTTTATGCATTTCGGGACACCCACATTCATACGGATATTTTCTAGTCAACTACCACAAATTCAGCTTTAGTCGCTGCAAAGAACCATCTTTATATTTATAATTTCTTTTCAATAATAAAAATGTATATCGTGGTTAACAGAAAAAAATAATGACTCCTTTCAGTTGAAATCGACCATATGGATGTATGGCGGTAAGCGGGATTTGGAAATTTAGTTTTCAAAAAAAGTAAAAAAAAAAACAGATTCTCTTAATCGTTTCAAGAATAATTTGTTGTCAAGTGTGAAGAAAGGATCGGCAAAATACTGAGCAGGTGGATCATTTTCTCCAATCACCGGAATTAAACCCTGTATAACAATCGTGGAAGCATCTTGAACGTCAAGTTCTAAAAAAGGAAATTCGTAACAAGGATATGTTGAAATCCATTGTATCAGCAGATTGGTTGAAAGTTTCATTCGAAGTAACTAAAAGGCTTGTGGAGTTCATTCCTCGAAGATAAAGTAACTTAATTTTAAAATGTTCTTTCTTTCATACATTCTAAATTTGTACAATGTCCTTTTACCCATAAAATATAGAATGCCTGTCGCTTTTGTTTCATAACTTTATTATTTGTAAGAATGTGTTTCTTTCATTCTTACAATTTGTTAAAGTGTAAAATATTATATTTAAAAACATAAAATTTTGAAATGAAACCCCTTTCAAAGGACTGAGTTTAAATAATAAGTAGTAGAAAATAACAGTGCACAATTTCTTTTGAAGCTTAAAAATAAATAGTCCCAAATTGTCAGTGTACTTTAAGCAGATTAAAAGCATTCAACTGCCGTACACTTAGGAAAAACAAAGCAAAACAATATGAGAATTCTATATTGTATATTATTATTACGAAATACATAATCGTAGTAGGCTTAGAATGCTTTTATACAAACAACACAACAAACAACTAATGACCAATGAAATGTCGGCATATGAACAGCTAAATCCATAACAAATAATACATTTTCCACAACCTCTAATTGTTTTAACAATTAATTGGGGATAATATCACAAAATAATAAATTTTAATTGTTTTTTATTTATAAAAAATTAGGAGAAATATTAAGTGTGTCATTTATTTAATATTTTTGTAACTTTTTTAACGAAAATATTCGCCTGAATTTGGCGAGTACGAATAGGAATTCGAACGTCATGAAATAGACGAATATTCGGGAATAAAAGACCGAATATTTGTTACATCACTACATACTGTTTATTATAGTGTATCATTAAAATTCTTTAAGGAACTGCATATAAAAATTGTTTTCATTTCACAAATTACCAAGAGTGGAAAAACAGTTGAAATCGTGCGAATTGACTACGAAGCAAATTGTGGATGAGCACGTGGATTCGATCGCTGTTCAGGATAATTCATCGACATCATAAATTTTTCTGATGTACTTTAGTGTGGCATTGTGTTAGTTGTTAGTGGGCTGTTTATAAGTGATGAAGGTTATTTAAAAAGTACCGGTACTCTTCTATGCTAATGTACATCACAGCGGCGCCCCCTTCATCGGTAAAGTTAGCAGTATCATCAGCGAAGTAAAACAACCCATGAGATGGATGCAACATATGCGGATTTTAAAAAGTGAATGTATCTACCCAACACTAGAGGCGCTGCAACATTGCTACAAAATATTACTAAAAAGCGCAAAAGCAGGGTTCCATAAGAGTTCAGATCTCTCTTTTCAGCTATCGTCTCCCTACTCTTCCACTATTATCCCTTTCACAAATAAGGAACATTCTAAGTAGTATTCATTAATTTTGGGAGTGTTGGTTCTCTTTATGAAGAAAATATATAAAACTTGTTCACTTGGTTTAAGAAATATATCACGTACGATCTGTTAAGGAATTAGTTTTGGATAAATCCGTTTAACGATATTTCACAAAATTATAGAAGATAATAATTCAGCTTGTGATGAAATCATCAAAAGCATATGAAACCAATTTCTACTCAGAGATTAAAATTTTTTTACATGTAAAGGAGTCTACTGCATGAAAAAGATAAGCCGTCGAAATTTCAGTTTGAACTCAAAACTCTCTCAAAAATATAGTTTAAAAAAAGCTACAACGACACAACGATTTTTTTGGAGTGATGAATGGGTCTCATATTTTACTTTCATTACATCGAGCTTTTCTTTGTTATCCTTGTTCTTAAGGAACGAGATCCTTCCCCCATTCTTTTACCCAAGATAAACTTGTTTAGTTTAATTTTTGTAATTTTGCAGACATTAAGCACTCGCATTTTGTAATTCTACTCCTGTTTCTACTGTTTTCCCAAAAACTTTCTGTCTTTTTTTATTTATTTTTTTTTTTAATAATAACTGCATGTGTTTTTTTTATTGTGTTTGAGTGCATATTACGAGATAAATACATCGCCATGTCTCTGTGTAAATATAAAAATTACATTTGTATTTGCTCGTATACGCTTCATATCACACTAATCAGTATCTCCCCGGCATGTACGAGTAACAACTGATGGGTTTTATGCACTTTTTTAATGGCAATGCGTTTTCCGTTTTTATTTCCTTTATGCTTCTGCATTAATAGTAATTAGTATTGTTGTTAAAAGTTAAATGAGTTGAAGAAAATCTTATTAAGACGATAAATATTAACTTCAAGTGGTTGACTCTAGTAAAGTTATGAGAAGAAAGCAAATATGAAGCTTAAACAAAAAAAATTTAAAATTAAGATTTTGATTTCGTAAAAGACCTTTTAATATTTTATGAACACTAACAACATGTCCACCAAGTGAATCATTTGGGCAGCAGCAAAAAAAAATGTTTTTATCGGAGTTCTTATTTTTATTAATCGGAAATTTCAGTTATTCTTGTCGAACTTATTTATAAAAAGTTTTATTAATTGTTTACACTTCATACAATTTTGAAGCAATTTAAATATCATTTGTGTTTTCACCATTTTTCTACTTGTATTAATGATGATTTGTGTTAATTTATGATACATACAGACAATATATAGGAATATATATCTGTGCAGGACAACTGACTGATTGGTCTAATTTACAAGACACTTCGTTATAGCGTTTCCTTTTCTAAGAAAAAAGTGTAACACCTTTTGTTCTTTATAGATGGAAAAGGGGAATATTGTGTCCTTTTTAGAAAGGAGCGCACAATCTTCTATAGGAATTAAGTTTTGAAATTAAAGCAAATTATATTTTATATTACACTGTTTTCTAAAAAGAAAATTCCATTATTTATATACCATCTCTTGATTATTGCAAATTAATCAAATAAATGAGAACGATATTCCCAGCTAAGGTAGAGGAGAAGAAAGCAAATTTATTTTGTCACATTTCACAGAAATAAAAAACAAGGATTCAACAAATTACTAAAGCTTTTTCATGATTTATTAATGTACTCGTACATGAGAAAGTGGCTTTGCGATTCTACGACAATGGCAAAAGGCGAAGTTTATAGAACAAACACTTAACGTGTTTGAGGACCAATTTTCTTTTACAGTTGTTGAAAAATATTTGTATTTAAGGACAAAAAAAGTAAAAAACGAAAAACAAAAAGAAAAAATGTGTTAAGAAATGTTCCATGTTAGTATAAAAGTGCGAGTAGATTTTCGTATTATGTTGAAATGTTTAACAATTCAACTTTTGTTTTAAAGTTAGTTAAGCAAACGAATAATTTTAATAATTCTTCTTCAATAAGTAACAGTTTAACTTTGAACAGTAAACGTAATTTAAAAATATAAATGGTGAATAGAACATGGTTGTGGTAATCATAGCTGATGGCAATTGGTTCTGATCAGATGGAGTACGCAGCCAACAGAAAAAGACAACAACCCTTTTCAACTTTCGCATAATGCAACTGTGAGACCTCGTAGTTCCGGTCATGCGGCACTGAAAATTCGATATTTACACCAAGTGAACGGGTCTACGTTATAATGGCTTTTGTCCAAGCTGTAGTAAAGAAAAGGAAGAAGGAACGATAGTCTATCTCTTAGGCCTTTAACATCCATTCTAGAAACACTGGCTTCACCTGCTTGGCAATATGTAGTTCATTACCCTGTTTAAAGTGGCGACCAAGGGGTTATACAAATAACTCCTTTATAGGGATTGCAGATAATTACGGCCGTGTTAAATGACAGAATACTCTATATATACCCAACTACTTCTACAACACCATCTTTCTTTTTCTCACTTCACCACCAATCGTAGAACTTTCCGCTGCTTTTCTAATCCAGATTCTTCGCCTAAATCTGAATTATAATTTTTTACATATATATCAGCATTATTAACATCCCCAGTTAACAAAAAACAATTATAGTCAGTGAACAAATTGCAATGACATTTCACTGCCTCCAAAATTTCTTGGGCAGTGCATTTTTCGATTATCTAAGAAGCTGCGTCTAAAAAAATCTTGATGAAAATACGTACACGTATTTATTTAAATTTAAATGGATACAGAAGTTTTCTGAAATATTTACCGGAAAATTGTATATAACAAAAAAAAAAGTGTGACTACAACTATCCCCCGCTTTACAAGTTACTTGTTGTACACTTCTTCGATCTTTGTTTCTAAAGTAATAAATTAAAAAAAAAAATCATTTACTCTAACTACACTCGAATTTATTTCTAATTAAATACAATTTTAGAATAGTTAAGATTTATACGAGTGTATACTACACTGCCAAAAATCTTTAACTACTTGCTTAATTGTAAATATGTGCCTGTAAATTAATTGACTTTAAGCAAAAAAAGCAAAAAAAAATTCATCATTTCTTACATACGTATCTGAAGCTTTATATTTACCTTAATTCCTTTTATAGTCGTTTTCGTTTTACAAGGATTTTACTTTTAAATAAAAATGTTTGTGTTTGCAAGGTTTTATGAAGAAGCCATATCGTATGTAAAGCGGGGGATAGGTGCATTGGAAAGTTTTCATTGTTTCAACATTTCTGTTTTTTATGATTTTCTTTGAAAAAAATTAAATCTTTTTAATATATTGAATAAATTCATTAAAAGAAACTATCGTAATAACAATCCCATGTTAAAATCGTTTGATTACGATGTAAATTTGCACATTTTTTCTGCATCCAACCATTTTAATCCTTCTTTGGATGTTCACTTTTACCGAGTTTTCCCCATAAACGTTTTTATTGTCATAGTCACTCTATGTTTATATTAATCAAATGCCATAAGTGTCTTATATGCCCATATGGATGAGGCGCTAAGCGCGTTGACTATTAAGAATATCATCATGAAATAACATTTTGAAGATCGAGTTCAAATGTAAAAATGTAATAAACATTATGCGAACTAAAATTACATGTGTAGTAAGTATAATTTTCTAAATACATTGGTACGAAAAGTGCTTGAAGTACTATCAAAAATTGTTTTTATATAATCTCTCGAACAAGACTGCAGATCCTATTAACAAGATTCTAGGAAGAGAACATTTTGCAATGACAAGCCTTTGTTGAAATCATTTAAAAATATTAGAATTTTCTCTACTTTTAGCCTATTAGTTATTCATTTTATTAACTTTTTTATAATTAATTTTTACTGAATATATTTTGCTATGATATAATATAACGTAGTGCGTTTGCATTAGGGCTCTAAATTTAACAGCCCCCAATAGTTTAGATGATTACAAAAAAAAAACTGATCCATACAATTAGAACTGAAATATTCGTCTTAATGATTATGTTGGAACGACTTTCTAGTCTTATGACCAGGATCTTAATTATTTAAACTAGTTTATAAGTATATCGTTGGAAACACATAACTGACCACAACTCTCCCATAGGTTATTCCTCAAGCGGCAATTAGATATTTTATGTTCACCGTATCTACATGAAATTTTGTTATAATTTTTTTTTGTTGGTGGAAGCAAAGAAAATCAATTAATTATTAAATTATATATAATGTTTGCTCCAGTGATTATATCAAACATATTATGATTATCATTATAACTATGCAACACGTCATGGCAAACATATTGTGGAATATAACAAAATATATATGATCTTATACAACTAATACAACAAAAATTTTTATACTCAACATGAGTCAATATTATTTTTCTTGCAACATGTGGACTCATGTTGACTATAATTGTTTGAGGCGCTGTTTATATAAAAGCATTCTAAGGCAACTAAGATTAGGTATTTTGTAATGATTATATAGAAAACTGAATTCTTATATTGTATTTGATTCGTTTAGCATAAATATACGAGGTTGAATGCATTCAAACTGCTTACAGTTCACTGATGAACATGGTTTGCGACCAATGAAATATCTAATTGTTTAAACGATTAGTTAGGGGAGAATATACCAAATAATAAATTTCAATATTAAGTACATACATTCACTCAATTTCTTGACATTTACATACACATCCATGTGCTTCTTAGAACATTTTCATGTTTCTTTTATACTTATGTCTACGAATATTTACTTCCAAATAATTTTCGGTTTGAATTTTATCACTTACACCTGCAAATAAAAGAAAAATAAAATGACTTATTAGCAAAAAGTTAATATTTGCATCGATATAACAACAATATTTGTATGGAGAACAAAAACAAAATGTGAAAAATTTTAAGAAGTTGTTTTTGCGTCTCCTACAATTTTTTCGTTGAACAAATAAATAGAAATTTAGGTGATCAAAGTTTTTAGAAAAACTAATTACAAATTTTTTTAAAATTTTATTTTTGCTCCTCATATATATTTCAATTTGATGACATGCTTTACAATAGTATGACCCTAATTTGTTATAATATTGCTTAAAATTTATTTATTAGTTATGGTAACCATATCGCACAGTACACAAAAAACAAACACAACTCAAAATTTTTTTCAAAATTCAAAATTTGTACATGAATTATAGCAATTAGCAAATCTTTAAGGACTGCTAAAATTTACTAACCATGAGTCCTGCTTGGGTGAAAAAAATATATAATTTTGCTTGTTTTATCTTACTTGTATCGCTTGTACATCGTCAACAGTTTTTTGATTCCCCTGAACATTTTGGATTATTTGAGTTTTTACTCTCATGTATTTGGTGTGCGATATCATGGTATAAAATTATGCCTTAATAAATATTGAGATTTTATTTCAATTAGAATAACTTAATTGTCTTAATCATAAATGGTAGAGCCGAATGCAAAATGATCGTAATTATCATTTGTCAATCATATTTTTTCTTTGCAATCAACTTGCTGACAATAACGTCCTCCAACTGCCTCTTTATTTTACGTTAATTTATTTTATTTTGGTGTATTTTCAGGCAACCCTCGGATCGTAAAAAGGAACATATCAAACGACCCATGAATGCTTTCATGGTATGGGCTCAAGCAGCTAGACGTGTCATGTCTCAGCAACATCCACATCTACAAAATTCCGAGTTAAGCAAATCTCTGGGAAAATTATGGAAGTAAGTAGTTTTACAATAACAAAAAAAAAAAAAACATTTTATGTACAATGTATGTTGAAACTGACTTTACAAGGACTCGTGTATGAGAATGCGAGTATTAAATATTTTTGTGTATGTAAGTTTGAGAGGATTTTATTGTAACTTAAAGCATAAAAATACTTTTGCTAATATTTTTAATTAAATACTCGAAGAGCACATACGCATGTATGCTGCGAACTTGAACAAAATGATAGTTAAAAATCATAATTCATATTTGTGACACAAATTTTGACGTTCAAGTCGTAGCTGTGCAATTAAAATACTCGTAAATGTATGACTTTAAGCAGACATTAGTTGTTACATTAGGAGAAATGTCTCTGGGATTTTTTCCTTCTAATCATACTCGCTTAAGGGCAAATAAAAACCAAAAAAATATAGAACTGGATGAGTGACAGAAATAAAATTTTGTGTAATTCTTCTTTTACAAATAAAGAGAAATTTTTTGTTTATTTTTCCGGGTCATAAAAGAACTACATTAAATCCTGTTGTAACACAAGGATAATTTATGATTTGGAAAATTAGATCTGCTTGATATTTGGGGGGATTTTAATGTAGGATGCAATTTTCATTAAGACTATTCGCTTCAGCAGGAAACTGTTGGCTATAAAATTCATTCAAATATAGTCTGAATTGTTTTCAATAGCTTGAAGAACTTTGCTATTAAAAACAACTTTCTCGTCGAGCTCAAAAAATGAACTTTAAGTCAATAAATAATTAAACAGATTTTTTAATAAAATAAAAACAACTTTATTTTATTCAATATTTTCATGCCACTCTGGTCGTTTATGGTGAAGACAAATTAAAAATTTTTATTTGTAGTTTCTGGAGAAGACGCCCAAGGATGCGCTGTAGTATTGAATAAAATAAAGTTGTTTGTTTTTTATAAAGAATTTACTCAAAGTTCAATAATCATTTTTTTTATAAAATAAGTAAAAAAGGTAGATAAAATTAATAAAACTTAAATAAACCTTTCAAGAAGCCATCTATGGCAATAATCTTATTAAGAAAGGAAATTGAAAGGCATTAATATTATTTACCTTTTGAAAATTCAGCTCTAATGTCGATGACTTAGGAAAGTTTTAATTATGACTTTTTAAAAATCTGACCTGTTAGCGAACCAACGGCCACATTTTAATAAGGACTCAGAAACCAATACTTGGATGATAGTAAAACTTTTAAATTCTAATTAAAAAAAATTATTTCTAAGTTTCAGAAATATTTATTGAACTTTTTATCAATATTTTTAATTAAAACTGGTATTTGAAAAACAAGAAATTTCTCTTCATTACTTTTATAGAAAAGAGCAATCCTGAAATAATGTACGTTTATCTAATTCGACAATATAAGAATTTAATGGTCCAGTTCACTACCACATCAATGGAAATTTCTTTTTTTGTTTAAGTTTACTATTTCGTTCCTTTAGTCACATCTGAAAAATCAAAACTTTTGAGCTCTTGAAGAAAACGTATTCCTTAATATCCTCCTGATATGTAGAAAAAAAATGATAGACATTCCATGTGACATATATAGGATATATGATTCGTGGCCCCATACTCCCCAGAGGAGTAAGAGAAGCACACCTCTAGGCAGATTATTTAGTAAAACTAAGCACAGATTTAAAAAGTTAAATATGTCGAATATATGGTAGTATATGAAACTCTATGTAGTGGCAATAACAATGACAGATGTTCAATGGTGTATATAAGTACGACGAAGAATAATCAAAAGACTATTTTAGCAGCATACAGATCGGACCAAAGACGCAAGAGATATATTTGTTTGGAAAAACAGCGTTGCAAACTGATTGTATTAATTAAAATTTGATAAACAAAAAGCAATTTTAAATACAAAGAATAATGTTGTTTCTCTTTTGTCGAAATTATCATAAATAATCAGAAGAAATAATACATATTTAGCACACAATTACAGACCTTTGATTTACGAAAACAGGGATATTTTATAATTTTTTTATTTATTGTTTAAATTTTTTGATTTTGTTTGCAGGAAAATTGTTATTCTATACATTTCCGCATTTATAAAATTTTCTGTTGGAAAATATTTGATTTTTTTAATATTTATTAAATTTTTTTATATTTTATCAGAAGATTTTCTTAAAAAAAAACACCCATAGGATCTAGAAAAGCTGCTTTAAAAAATATTTGTGTAAAATACATTTCTGTGCCAATAATACAAAATATTTAAGTTTAAGTTATTAAGTTGTTTTAAAGGAGAGCATTTTTAAATTTTCAAGTTGAATTCATTCTTTATTGCAGGGTATTATTTATGTTTGTAGATTTTTTTTATTTGGAATAAAGTATTCTACATTTCACAAACTGAATTGAAATTGTACATCAGAAAAAATAGACAAGCAGAAATTAATTATGCTGTAGTAACTTTCTGAAAAAGTGGGCAAACTGATTGAAGGCACAAAGGTGACATTAACTCATTTTTCTTGCCACAGATTTAATTAATTGAAATTCTTTTGTTATTTTTAAATTTTAAGCATTGAGTCTTTTTGAACACTTGTAAACGGATTAAATGAAATGTTTATTGTTTGGCACTTACGAAATCTTAAGTTCCCACATCCAATTCCACAAGTCACGAGTAGGATTGAAGTATTTTCACCATTTTTTTGTCTTCAGGATAACACAATACCTTTGCTCCTATCATTTTCAACTATAAGGACCACAATCGTTAAAAAAGGGACACATAGTCTCTGGGAATGACATGATCCCCGAATAGAATACAAACTATTAATAACCGTCTCCCACTACCCAGAAGACTGTGAAAAATAGACTCTACTTTCTTTGCAGGATTATTTACAAGTTGTTATATGCTTAAATTGTTGAAACTTATTTTTAAAAGCTTTAAATAAATACGTGTTCTTTTTTAAGAAATTTTGTTTCTCATGCTGATATAAAAAGTTTCCATACATGTAGAATTTTGTGTTTATAATGCGTCCATTTTTAATTGTGTCTTTTTAGCTTTAATTTAGCAAAATCTAAATTCATTCGTATTTTATTTAATATATGTATGTTTTTTAATATGTTTTTTATTCAACTTTGTGTCAATTAAAATATGAAAAAACAAATTTTGTGGTTCACTGAAAAGTTAAAGATAAGAATAAATCAAACAAATTGCTACATGATTTATGGACACAGAAATATTTTCATAAATAAATTTTGTATTGATGAATATTCTATAGAAATTGCCTGAATGGTAAGGCATAGAAAATATTTGATTCACACATGGGTATTCATACGTTTTATGTCTCCTTGAAGATCAATTATTGTTTTCAAGTTTTTGCAATAAAATATTTTTATGAAAATTAATTAGTCATTTTATTACGAGTGTAATATTTGCTATTTTAATCAGTGAAATAATTTTTAATTTAATTATGCAAAGAAGCTATGTGAACTTCGTTGTGTTTATATTATGGAGATTAATATTACATTTACTTTCAGCAAATATTTTATTTGCAAAAATTCTCTTTAACGCCTTTTTTCAAATAATTTTTTTCTAAATTAAAATAAGAAGTTTTTTTTTGCAACTAAATAATTAATTTTATACACTAAAATTATCAGAAGTAGTAAAAGATGCTAAAAATAATGCTCTTTGACACAAAAATTAACGAACTGGCCCCACATGCTTTGCGTTGTCAAAAAAAGTTTTGAAATAAATAGATAAGACGCAAAAATATAAGTCTCCCTGGCTACTTTTCATTTCCTATTAAATACACGTAAAACAAAGAAGAACTCTTGCCTCTTTTCGCTTGATTTCTTTTTTACTCGAGTTCTCACGTAGTCCTTCCTAAACAAACAAAATTATGTTTTATTAACGAAAAAAAATTAGAACATTGGTCGTAAATGTTTAAATCAAATGCATAGAGCTGCTCTATATTTGAGTTGAAAAGTTATTGTAAATAAAAAATTATGAAAGGTTAAAACAAAGACTATTCCGCAGCTGTAAGAGTATTGGGTGTAGTAAAAGGGTCTTTCAATCAGCAAAGTTTGTGTCAGATATCACAAAAGAAAAATTTCTAATTCATTTCAAAGTCCTATTAATGCCATTGTATATAAAATATAAGGAAGAACAAATGTCAACCGCAAGTGCGCTGGCTAGTATGCGTCTAATGTGTCCAATTTTACATGACTCTGGTGCATAAGTCAGGCTGAATTTGACCAATGGTATATATTTGTTATGTTCGCTTTTAGGGCCGATGTGGCTTGCTTCTTATTCGCATATACCTGAAACATAAAATAACCTCCCAAGAAAAAGATTAACGTCGTCAAATTGCACGTGAGATAACCATATCTTTAAATCGCTCGCGTAAAATGTCTAAAGTGACATGAGCTGTGTGGCACGTAGCACTATCCTGTGGAAACTAAATGTCTCTGGTATCCATATCATTCAATTCATTGCAGTTGACTGTGATTGTCTGGCCAAAGTCGTTCTCACAGCAACATGGACCGATGACACCACCAGTCCGAAATCCTTATGAAATAGTGGCGTTTTAGGCATGCACAATCAGTTTTCAACTGCTTTAGGGCCCATTCAGCCAACACATGGCGCTGTTAATGGTCGTTTACCTTCAGCTATTGGTTCGTTTGAATATTGTACAGGTGCAAGTTACACCGCAACAGTTGTGCTTCGCGGAAGGCCGAGGGGTAATCGACTACCCCGGATTCTCTTGTACACACTTACTGGTCGTACTAAAAATTAACAAAAATTTATTCGCCGTTCTATGGCTGATGCTCACAAGATCAAGAGGAGAGGCACCAACAATTCGGCTGACTCTAATAGAGAGTGTATTCAAAATCAGTATGTCCCAGAGGCGGTTCTAGTCAATCAATATGTGAAATGGGCATAGACTTGCTTTTAATATTTAATTAAAAATATTTAAAAAAAACATAATTATAAAAATTTAGTTCTTGCTATTGGATTGTTTAGTGGTACAAGTTGATGCTACAAATTTCTTTATTAAAATTACTTTTTATTCGTTTCAATGAATTCTGAACAAATCTCAATAAGTACTACCCTTGATAAAATCTTTATTATTTCAGACTTTTCAGAAGCCATTTTCGAAATCGATTAAATTTTGTGATACAATGCTTTTATCTATTATAATTTATTTTAATTAATTTTGTATTTTTGTCAAACATTATTCGGTTTCTGTCGAAGATTCTGTTAGCAACTAAAGCTTTTTTTGAACAATTGGTTACAATTTGAATGGGTGAGATATAAGTATTTCTTCTGAATAGCCATTTATTTGTCGCTTTTCTTTTCATATTTGCGTGAAGAAAAATTCTATTCTATTCCCTACTTTGACTTCCTTGTCCTTCTGTCTGCTTTGTCTAATATACAGCAAAAGGTCAGGGCAGTTGCAAGTACGACACAAATTGGCCAAATGTTCCAAAGATAAGCTACTTAAAATGAACTTATTATACATGGAAAAGTGCCACAAGTCTTACAATTGGCTTAGTAATTATTCCTGGTGTAGAAAAATCAGCCAATCTAATTCGGCTGTCAGATATCATATACATACTTGTTCTACTCTGCCAAACCGCCAAGTGTTCGGAGGGAGGTTTTTATCCTTAAATATATAACCAATGTAATTTTCCTTAAATTATCTCCTGGCTTTTGTTCCATTTTGTCCTGTTCTGTTACTCCTTAAGATATTCGAAATTACAGCGTTTACAGTTTCGATGAAGCTGAGAGAAGAGCTGCTTTCCCTTGGGGCAACTGCTTGCACATAACAATCTCTTCTTTTTATCGCCATTTATCGATTTGTATAAAGAAAAGTATGGCTATTCAGTTTAAATTGTTTATACTTTAATACATATAACAAAAAATAAATTGAAAATATGTTTATTCTAGCAACAGGACTTTTTAATTTAAAGAAAAAAAGAAAAACTTTCCATGACGATGTCTGTCGAAGTTATGACGAAATATTGAAAAAATAAAACTAAAATAATATTTCCTGAGAATAAACATATTTTCAGAAATAAAAAGGGTCGAAGGAAATTGAAATAAATTAACAAAAACAAATTGAAAATAAAATGTAATTGAAGTAAAAAAAAATCCACAGTAACTTGTAATTTGTATAAAAAAATATGTATTCAATTAAAAAGAGACGGATGTTTTCATTTTCAATTTTTTAAATAAAATATTTTCTGCACAGCATTTTCACGAAGCTTTTGAGGAACCAGAATGTCGTTTAAGGGTATATTGTTCTTCCCACACCATTGAATATAATGTTAAGGCAGTCAAAAGCATTGTGAAATTTATTTATCGAAAAGGAGAAAAGAAGAAAAGAATAATAAATAAGACGAAAACATTTTTAAAGGCAACGCAATTTGGGAAGCAAAGTTGCTTTAATAGAGCCAACAAATGTATACAATTTATTACGTGCATTAATCAAGAAGTGGCGATGTTATTTCCACTTTGCACGTACTGTCGTTCTATCATATAGAGTAAATTTTACTCATTTGTATGCTTCTTAAACATTCAAATCGTGTCTTTTCTAATAAATATATGTATCTCGCAGGATTATGACTTTCAAATTATAGTTCAGTGAATAAATTTAGTCATATTTCTAAATGTTTTCTCCTAAAGAATGACACTACTGTGCAAAACCTCCGCGCATATCGAAGTCTATTTTATACCTTAGTAATGGGTATTCAAACTTGTTAAAAAAATCAAATAATATAGGAAAAAGATCGATAGTGTAGAAGCAATATGCAAGGAAAATGTCAAATAACACGGAAAGGATATTGACACCTTATAAAGCTCTTAGGCTTGGGAAGAAAGAAACAAGAAAAAAAAACTCATTCTTAACAATAACTTGAGTTTATTTTATTTTTAATTTGATTTGAAGTGTCTGTAAAAATTAAATCTAATATCAACGTAGATTTTTTGACAATAATATGATTTGCCAGCTGGTATTAGTCTTACAAAAAGATCAAAACTTGTATAACAGTGCGAAACGGTCTTAAATAAAATTATTTCCATACAAACATGGACCTTCCCAGTAAAGAAATCGTTAGTGCTTAACACAAGATTTTTTTCCATTTTAAAGTAAACTCGATCTTATTGAAAAACTTTTAATTTTCGCACAAGATTTTCTCTTTTGCTTTCTGCACTTGAAGGACTTTCTAATGTTCATATTGTAGCAATTTTCTATAAAAAGTTAAAGAAAAGTGCGTACCTTTTAAAAAGAAAATATAAATTCATTAAAAATTTCCTTAGAATAAATAATTGTATTAAAATACTTCCACAACAACTTTGTACATTGAAACAAAATTTAAAAACATAAATAACATAAATTATTTCTTACCGTATTTCAATTAAAGTTGTTGCCACAAGCAAATGGTTTTTTTATCGTTTTGTTCTGTCTTTTCCTATCCTTTGCAGAAACCTTAAGGATTCCGACAAACAACCATTTATGGATGTGGCAGAAAAATTACGAAAGACACATAAGCAAGAGCATCCTGACTACAAATATCAGCCAAGGAGAAAAAAAGGACGTTCCCTAGCAGCCAGTGCTGTGCACTGTGGTGATGGCTTAAGTGCGGCAGTAACAGCGGCTGCAATGATGTCTTTGACCAACGACAACAATAATGGCATTAATAGCGGCAAACACAACAATAATGGAATAATAGAAGTCAAGTCCAATAATGGCCACAATAGAAAAACAACGGCAAATACACAAATGCAGACGAGATTAAATGGAAAAAATGGCAATGGCAGCAACATCAAAAGGAGCAGAGAATCAGCAACAACAAAGCAAATAGATGGGAAATCAGCATATAATACCATGATGGACATTTGTGAAACAGTGAAGAATGTGTGCAAGGCTGCGGCGGATGATACAGCAGACTTTGTCTTCAATCGATACGAGTATGCAAAACGTTTAGATAGTCCATGTTCAACTGCCAGCTCCTTACAGTCTTGCGGCACCGCTGGAAATGAGAGCCAGCAGCCACTCACTCCACCAGCCACACCGTACGCACGTACAATGAATCAGCAGCAGCCACCACACTTTCAACGTGCAACAATGGTACCTCAAATTAGCGATACTGCAGCCTTAAGTGATTATAATTTACTTAATATTGAAGGACGAGAATTTGTATCCTTGGACGATTGTTCCTTTAGTAGCGTTAACAGTAGTGGGGCCCTGAATGTTAATGACGAGATGAGGGAAAATCAAAATCCGTTACCACCATATGCTTTGCAATTTTATGCGAATCGTACCTCATATGAGCAACAAAATTCTCTGGAATACCAACAATACAACAACAATAATGTTGATAGCAGTGGCTTACCAGAGTACACATCACATCGGCGCTTTGATTGTGCATCATCTCCCACGATACACACCACTGAACCGTTAAATTATTTTGACATATCTTCACCGCTAACGAAATCGTCTTGCGTCATGGCAGCAGCATCTTCCCTTAAGTCAGCTACAGCGAATGGAAGTAATTATGTGGCGCCATATGCTGCGAATTCAAATACTAGCGTTACGCCGACCATGGCAAATGAAGATGTGGAAGTTAATATTGAACAATACTTTATAGATCACTTAATGCCAATAGAGCCCAACAATGCTTCTTTGCAAACAACGTCAGCAATGACCACCTCTTCAACAACAACAGCAACCTCTTGCAGTTCTCCTCCGTTGATGAGGCAACATGAAGAAACATCTGCCTCATTGACTGCTAATAACAATTCTGTGAAATCATTGTTATATGGTAGAATGACACAAGAATCACATGTGTTGCAAGCAGCTACAACCCATATAACAACACCACTGACAACAGCTACAACAGTGGCAACAACTGTAAGTTGTTTACCTACAACCTTAAACACTTCCCCATCCTGTTCATCACCCGCAGCCACTTCTTCATTACCATCACCGCAAAAACTTTCATCCACATCGCCAACGCTAAAGGCTTTCGAAGCGACATTGTTAAAATCACATATCCATGCGGCTGACAGCTTGAATTGCTTTTATGTATCGGCAGAACATCCCATTAACACAATACCTTTGACAACAAATGTAACAACAACGCCGGGAGTAACTACTTTAAGGGAAAACATCCAATTACAGCAACATCAACAGCATATACCTGACTATTCCTTGTTTTGTAATACTGATGATGACCATCATCATCATCATCATCATCACCACCAGCAGCACAGTCATCATCATAACCATCACCATCATGCTTTCTCCATACAAAATCCAAATACATCCCCCCAAATCCAACATCTTCAGCAACAGAATACACATCTAGTGTGGAATGGTTACAATGTACAATAGGAATCACTCGGATGTATATAGTCTTATATATACTCGTACATACATATGTTATTACATATGTACCTACATATATCCTTATATATATTTTTATAATACACGCATACTTATATTCGTTTATAGTTGCTGCTTTTTGTCAAGTTTTTGTGTATTTATTTAAATATTGTCTTTTATTATTTTTATTATCTTTATTATATTGCTTGTATTATTATTATTATTATTATTATTATTATTATTATTATTATTATTATTAATATTATTGTTTTATTTTGTGTACTTGAAATAAATATTAAATGAATAAGTTCGAATGTCTGCTCTAACTAATTTGCTGTAATTAGATTCTTTTAGGGGGAAAGAAGGAGGAAATTGTTGGCACATTAACACTATTAATATTTTCTGTGGTAGAATTCAGATCTAAATGATCTCAATGGCATTGATTAGTGCCAGTTGCTATAATTTTAGCTTTTGGACTATATTTTTAAGTGGATCAGCACCCAGTTAATACATTTTACTTACGCTAAGGCTTACGCTAAAACTAGAAAAATTGTTTATGTGATGGGTAGATGGAATGGAAATTGTAATCATTCAGTGTGAGAATTTTATTTTTCGCATTAAAAGTAATAAAAATAATATCTGTGGAGAGTTTAATTGAACGGTTTCGTTAAAGAAATTTTTTTATCTGTTCCTCTTTGTGCATAATGGCCAAAAAAGCATGTGACTTTAATGAAGGGGACCTTCAAGATGGGGTCTCGAGGACAAGTTGTTAAATTTTCTTAGCACAAGTTTCATTGTACGATAAAACAGCTTGGTAAACATGGAGGTTACATGAAAACTATCTCTTCTCTGGATCTCACCATATATGCCTTTGTCTTACATCCTCGTAGTACCTACTGGTCACTATCGACAACAAACGCAATCGTGTGAGAACTTCGCAGAAGTGTTTGGCATTCAAACGCAACATGGACGAGTTTTTGCGCCGTTTTATAATTGTAGACAAAACGTGGGTCCACCACAGCAAAGCACAGACCAAACAGCAGTTAAAATCGAAGCTTGGGAAGGCCAAGATGTTTTTGTCGGCCAATTTAAGTAATGGCAACCATTTTCTCGGATGCACGCATTATAATCAATGGCGAATATTATGCCAACTTATTAGGATTAAAAAAAAACTACTACCACAATTGGCCAAGAAAAAAAATTTCTCCTCCACCAGGACAATTTAAATGGAGTTAAAAGGAAACTACGTTGAAAAATAAAATGATTTTTTATCTTTTTTAACTCGCTTCGTATGTAAGTATATGTTCTAATTTATAAATAAAGATAAATGTACTCTTCAACTCTTTTTATATAAATTTTGTAAACTTATAAAAAATAATTTCCGATCTTTCGCCACTCCTTTGTATGATTTTGCAGGGGAAACTATTCCATAGTATCAAATGTTTAATATTCGCAGTTTCGTGGAATATTGAATAAATCTACCATTGATTCACTTCATAGTCTTTCTGAAAATTTTGCAGCTGCTTCAGAAATCTCGCGATTTGTAGATTTTCATCTGGTGATCGGAGCTTCAGCCAGAGCTTTTGCTTGTGAGTCAAGTTAAGTGCACAAATTGATTTTTTTGATTCACTATTATATTGATTTAAAATAACTTCTAATTGACTTTATGTGTTTAAGTTTTAGGCTTTTAATGGAAGTTCCTGTACTTAATATTGTCATCCCTTCTCCTTTAGTTCTGGTTAAAGAAAAGATAATTACATTTACACTAGAGCCCCGACTTGCGTCGTTAATGGGGACCGGAGAAACGCGACGCAAATCGAAACGACGCAAATCGAATCACCTTTTTCTATATAAATGCACTGAAATTTAATTTATTGGGGAAAATATTCAAAAAAAGCAAAAAAAAAATTTTTTTTGATAAAAAAACAAGTATGAATATATTTTTATTTATTTCATTTACTTCAACACATGCTTATAATTATTATAAAGAAATAAAACAATAAATAAAGAAAAAACATAATAAAAATTAAATTCATTTACATATGTACATATGTATGTATATTCATAAAAAGTAGGTGCATTAAAAAATTTTAATTTGTTTAGCTTACATTGAGCTCTCTTCAGATGATTTTGGCAAATAACACGCTAAATTCTTACCATAACCAGACAGTTTTTCTTAGCACCACTTACATATATAACAAAGAAAAGGGAATTCCCCATATTTTACACAATTTGAAAACTTCTTAATGTATAGGCCAGAAGTTGCAAAAATGCTAAAAGACAGAAAAGAAATGGTAATCCACAATGCTGTAGTAAACAATTTAACCGTTTTTAGCGACTCAAATCGAAATCAAAACGACGCAAATCGAAATCAAAACGATGCAAATCGGGGTCAAAACGACGCAACTTGAAATTGCAACGATGCAAATCGAATTTTTCCAGTTTTTAAAAAGCGACGCAAATCGAAACGACGCAAATCGGGACGACGCAAGTCGGGGCTCTAGTGTATATCGAATATTAATTGTTTGCTGTGTTGTTTGTATTAACGCATTCTAATACATCTATGGGTGCATATTTTGTGATTTTCATATATTGTAGAATTCTCATATTGTGTTTAAAGGTTTTGTCCATAAATAGGATATAAACATACATACATGCAACACAATCAGGTTGAAGTCGACACATGGATACATGAGTCCACAACAAAAAACAAACTTTTCAAATGCTAATTTTTAAATAATTAGTTGGGAAAATAGCCCGAATAAATCTCAATGTTAGATATTAATAAAATTAAATAATATAAATGAAATTTGCAGTCTATAAATATATTTAAACAAAAATTTTTACACAAGAAAATAAATAATGATAATCTGCCAAGAGTATAGAGTAATAAAATTATATTAAAAAGCTAATGTAATTAAAGATTCATTAGTTCTATCAACAATTCTATCAATAAGTAGCCAACAAAACCCATATTTTCTAATTTCAGTTCACGTCTGCAAAAGTGCTACAATTCCAATCTTTAAGGTTAAAATAAAATCATTAGTCATACCCAACAATATGTTAATCTAATGATGTTGAGGTAGTGATTTTTTCTTTTATTTCGTAAGTTGGTTTGAATTTTTTTCAATTGATTTGCCTTTCGAAGAATAAAATCTTATTGGTGTACCTGATTAGATTTTATAATATGAGACGGCTAAAGCATTAGTTTTCTTACTGATTGAAAAAAGCTTGCAACCTTCTACCTACAAGTGCCTAAATAAACATAAACAATATCTACTTTCTTTTACATAAAGGATTCGTATTGACGTGCAAAAGGACATTTGGCTTGTTTTGAAAAAGGTAAAGAAAATAGGCAAAGAAAAAACACAACGTGTTTTTACAGGTGTGGCATTAAGTAAATGCCTTGGGTTTGAATATGTTGGAACTGAATTACGATAGACATTGATTTTTTTTCCAGTGGTACTTAAATTTATAAAGTAGTTTGTTATAAATCATGTGGAAAATTGTTTAAGAGTCACCCTTATTGATATCAATATATAATGATATATAACTTAAGAGAGACTTTGTGTAAGAGCAACTTGTGGCCTCTATTACCACTGTAAAGTGGTTTGAAAATTTTTATTTTCAAAATAATTCGATAGGTTGCGGAGAGGTAGTCCTTACACAAAAAAATTACGTGAACTAGACAGAACTTATATATAAATATATAAGTTCTTGTCATTCCTGATGATGATGGGGCTGTCATCTCACCATTTGCCAATATTGCCGTGTGTCAAGAACATCACCCAGGAACCACCACGTAGACGCTTGTGAGTCGACTTGAAATGTAGTTGATAAGGATCACCCTGGATTCATTTCGAACTTTTATCATTATACCTCCCGGTCTCTATGAATCCTAATAAGCATTAGAAAAAAAGTCTTAACAAACAACAAAGGCGTTAATGGTTTGCAAGAATTTGTATTTGATTATAAAGTTCTAATAATGCTTCAGTGCTTGATAGAGAGGGAACACCAAGTCTTCTTATCTTTATTCCAAATATTTCGTCTATTTTTCGACTTAAAAGATGTAATTTTATTTTTTAGAAATTTCCAATAGTGTTCTATAAAATTAGAATCTATTATAATTAATCTATTTTTTAGAAAACATGATTTCACATTTCTATTAGACGGCTCAGGATCGGCTCAGAGAAATTTTTTAAAAGACGTGCAATCAGAAAATTGGCATATGTCAGCATTGAAAAACGTGATCATATTATATTGTTCCAAGATCATATTTGTTTCGCGTATTTTCGATTCAAATCTTAATTGGTGGAAATACGTTCCACAAAATTTTCCATTTGCTTATTTTTACTTTTATTACTATTATTACAAAACAAACAAATTATAGAAAAATGTAACTGCCCTTAGAATTTCTTCCTCCAACACGGTACATATGAATATTATGCAGATTATAAACAATAGATATAAACATGACAATATTTGTCATTTACGGTAGTATCCCTGTGCTACTGTCCGCACCTTGGTGCCAATAGAGACAATTATTATATTTCAGCTGAGAAAATATGTTACGGTGTAGAGAACAGCAGAGAAAGCGCTGCAGAAATTTGATTTGGACTTCTCGCTACTGAATATGAGGGGAAAGACATCTAAAGAAAAATCGTTCGAACTGTACAACTAAACATATTATATTCCTTGTACTGACAACAGGCGCGTATTCAGGGGGGGGTTTTGGGGTTGAAACCCCCCCCGAAATCCAGATTTTTTTTTTTATTTATATAATCTACATACATATACTTAGGAAGAGTTTTTATATGAATATTAAAAGCAAATATTAACAAGTAGCACGAGGAACAAAGAATAGCAGAATCACCCAATAAGTTTTTTGCTGTTTATCACTTTGGTGCCATTCGAAAGACAATTGTCGTAGCGCGTGCACACAAACAACAACAATGCTAAGTACAGACAGATAATTTTCGATATGCTCTGTATATGAAGCTTGGAATTTTTAACGTAGAATTGCCCTATTTTTATGTGTACTCTTAACAAAGCAAAGAACGACACGGCTTTGATATTTCTATTATTGGCATAATGAGTACAGCATAAAGAGAATTGCCGTATTTGTATGTATGTTTTTTTTTCTTTTTTTCTCTTCCTTTTTTTCTCTTCCTTTTAAAGAAATATGCAATATGTCTTCTCTTTGACCACATCATAAATTGTTTTGTGTTTACAATATAGCGCTCATGTTTTGTTGTGTGCCTTTGCTTTTAATAGTATATGTATGTATGAAGTGATCATTTGTGGTGGGGGGTAAATGGCAAGTGGAGGATACAGTCCGTACTTTGGAAAAACAGTGGCCAAGAGACACAGAATCCAGGGACAATTTTATTGCAGAATTTAAATTATGGCGAAGGTAACAATTAAAATTTTATGTATAATCATTTGATCGCATTTTAATTCAAATCTTATATAAATAGACACAACCTAAATCAAACAAAAGATCCTGGGACATTTATTGATTGTTTAAATTTGTGCGACAATATGATATTTCCGACAATACATCGCTTCCTGCAAATTGGAGCTACGTTACCAGTTTCGGTCGCGTCAAGCGAGCGTTCTTTTTCAACCCTCCGTCGATTGAAAACTTATTTAAGAAATACAACTGGGCAAGACAGATTGAACGGATTAGCATTGCTTAACGTACATAGGGATATAGCAGTAACAGAGCTAGAAATAGTAGAAATTATGTCAAAAAGCAATAGAAGATTAAATTTTTAATATTAAAAAATAAATGTCTTATTTTAAATGAAACCCCACCCGAAATTTTTTTCTGGCTACGCGCCTGACTGACAATAAATGTACGTATTGGTTGATAGATTTGGAAATTCTGCTATCAGTGATGAGCTCTTCCTACTCTAGTTCGACCATCTGATGAACATGAAAACTGTACTTCATTTTTGATCGGTTACAGATATTATAGTCACTGGCGAGGCCGTATATTTTAGTTTAAATTATAGAAAACATAGTCTAAAAAATTCCACATTTTTGGGGAGGATAAACCAGCCGCCAGAGTGGTCTTTCGACGATAAGTTTTCCGTTTTAAGGAATGTTCTCGCTACCATGAATATTATACTGAATTTTTGTATGAAGAACCTAAAGTCTTTCTATCATTTAATATTTTTGAAACAGATACTGAAATCAGGTGCCATTCATTCTATTCATTAGGAAAAATCCTGATTAAAGTGGTCATTGCTGTCTTATGAAGAAATTTTTATGTGTCATTTTCTCGTTGTTTTAAAAAGTTTTTGGAATAATTAAAATCAATTTCATTCCTAGTAGAGTGTTCACAAGCGACCTTGCATCCAACTTCAATTTATTACTAGAAAACAATTATCATTTTTGGTTCATTTGCAAAAATAATTTAATAATTAAACCCAATTGAATGAATGGACATCATTATTTCCACTCATAGTACGTCTAATTTAACTTTTTTTTCTGTCAGATTATCACACTGACAAGCGAATTTGACCATTCTTGCTCTTGCCTACAAAATTATTGTCTAATTATACGCTTAATTGAACAATTCGAACATAATCAGAATAAAGGAACTCAATAATATTAGACAATTGTGTTAAAAACAAATTAACTGTGGTTTGATTTTCTTCAATGTTTTGGCCTATTTCACATTTTCCATCATCTGCACATTCCTTTTGGTGTTGGTAAGAAATTCCCTTCCTTTACATAAACAAGCATCCCTTCAATTTTGATATTATTTTCGTTTCGTTCTTTATTTTTCGCATTAAATATCTAATAAGAAATTTTTGAAGGCATTAGAGGATGTATTTGTAAGAATTTCATAGCAGTGGAATCCCAGTGAACATCTGTTTTCCATCTCAAATTGAGCATGAATATGAAGTGCATGTAGTTAATGCAACCAGGCTATTTGCTAATTAAAAAGGAAAAGTTTTTCTGAAACGAAAAAAACTTATTTATTTGGACTTAAACTTAAATATTTAAAAACAGACGATTGTCAAGGAATATGAGTTATGAAAGGAGTTATTTTTCTGTTTAATCTGGAGTTTTATTTTATTTTATATTAAGAAGGCAATTTTTTTGAATTTACTGCAATATTTCTTTAAATAAATAAACAAAGGAAGAACATAATTATGTCGATAAGCAAAAGCAAAATGCTCGCCATTATGTTACATACACACGAGGAAAGAACAACAGAAACATGGTCATTTAATGTTCCATCGTGTGTGGCAGTGTTACCCGATAAAATTTTAATTTGTGTTTAATTTCCTCAAATATCAAAATGTTTTCATATTTTGTGTTTCCAGACGCAATCGTATTTCATTAAAAACAGCCATGTTGTAGGATAGTTTTATAATACGCAAAGTAAAGAAAATAAAAGGAAATCGATAATGGTGTCGACTGAAAGCAAAAAAAAAAAAAAAAAATGAAAACATTTTAGAAATGAATCCAAAAATATTTGATATTATGAAATATTAGATTTTATAACTATAAGAAAACAAAAAATAATTAATTTTAAATATATAACTAGTGGCAAATGTACCGAACTGGTGTATAGTTTGTGATTTCGTTTTCAGTTCCATTATCTCTAGTAAAAAATTAAGGCAAGTTTCTTACACATGTTTCAACTAATGTTCCTCGTGTGTAGCCAGCTTTGAGGGGTTAATGTATTTTTTTATTTATTATTTTATTCGTTCCTTTTTCATGAAAGTATTCCTAGTGAAGGTGTCTCAGCATTAAAAATCAGCTGCATTTCCCCATATTATAGAAATAAGTTTATTCTCATAGTCGTGGTATGTATTAAAGTTAACGAAAACTTCTAAATTAGTCCCTTTTAATGAAATTATTTACTTGATTCGCCAATTTTCCGCAATTTCGGCGATTTTGGGAGTGAAGGATAGCATTCTGATGATTTCACGATCTTCGCTTTAAATTTGACTATTTTTAGAAATTTTTAAAGCGTACAATTTGTTTTGTTGACATTTTAAAAGTCCGAAGGTTGCAGGTTCGAATCCGGTCGCAAACTCCGGGATTCTCTGCAGAGAAGCCAAGCAGCTTTGCAGTTTGTGTTTGTTAATTAATTAAAAAAGGGGTGATTTTTTAACCGTGTTGGTTTTGAAAATTACAAAATTTACAGTGAATTTGCTCAAGTAAATGAAATATTTATTTGGGGCAATAAATTAATGCCTGCCATTTACTTTTGAACGATTATTTCATATAAATGTTGCCAGCGGCTACCCAATATGTAGTCAAGCCGTGAGCTCCAATTTCCGTATACTTTCTCCAGCATTTCGGCCGCGATATGGCCAATGGCAGCTGTAATTTTGCCTCCCCCCGGGGGGCACGGTCAATACATCTTGTCTTGGTGCCTTGGTGTTGTGCTTCCAGGGGTATAGGGTTATCAGGTTTCCGGACCTAGGCCTTTTTGCTGATAACCCCTAAAAACTTGTATGTTGCTACCCAATCCCTGAAACATCAGGGCAACGGGCGCGCATGCAAGTAAACTAAAGGTAAAAGCGGGTTCGCTCGCTCGTCCGGAGGGGTAGTTGGTCTTTCCAGACCTTGACCTTTGGCCAATTGCCCTAAAACTTAATATGTTACTACCCAATCCCTGAAACACCAGGATAACGGGCGTGGGTAGAGGTGTTACCGATGCCTCAGGTGTGCAGGGAACCTAAAATCGGAGGTGCTTTTAACACGCGGCTGACCAGAGTCCTATCTGGTGCCACGGGAACCAGTAGCCCCTAGGACGTGTCCTAGACTGGTTATTGGTGAGGCCCCTTCGGGGATCACGTGGTGGCTGTGGTTAAAACCCAAAGATACGCGGGGAGAGGTATGGGCTGGATGAGTGTGTCTTCAATCATGGGCTAGTGGCATGATGTGGATGTTCTCTTCAGGCCATATATCTCTAGGTGCTGTTGCTATTCGACAGAGCTGCTCTAATGGTTACGGTAGGTGAAGCCTCAGGTCAGATGGGGGTAAAATTTCCACTGCCGTGCCATTTGGGTAGTAGGAGGTTAGATAGCTCCAAGCATCTTAGCAAGGTGTCTGTACATGGTTCTGCAGCCTGTACGGAACTTGCTACCATGTTGTCCCTGTCAGGGGCACATGTTAGTTGGCGCTCCAGTCATGTGCCTTTGGCGGGGGCTACTGGGGCGGTGGTGAACGTGCTTTATTCACCCTTGTGCAATAAATAGTGCACCGTCAGGTTAGGCCTTCGGGCAGGTACTGACGTGAATCTTTTGCAACTCTGTAATTTTGCCTTCCAGGGGCAGAGAGAATTCAAGTATTCTCACAAAAAATAGTCTAGGAGGGCCAATTTCCATGATCTTGGAGACCAATGGACTATTGCAAAACGTGAGATGATGACCTTATAATGAATGCAATTTATTAAACACATTTATCACTCTGCATTGTTCGTTTCTTAGTCTATTCATGGTGAAATGGAAAACCTTACTTATAATTTTTGTATTTGCCACATGTCACGAATCTTTTATTTTATACTGAGAAAGTATACACTGAAAAAATAAAAAGCAAAAAATTCACCCGATATAAAATGATAGTAACAAAATGTTTCAAAACAAAACCAGGAAGATACAAGATAGAGCAATAGTAATGTCATAATTTGGACTGACTGGTATTTTGTTATAAAAACGGAAAAAAAGACATGTTTTCATAGAAGGTTGGAAAAAATTATGTCGGTCAAATGGCCACCTCCCGAGTTGATGCATAATTGTTGCGCTCGTTTTACGGCATTATGAACTTATTCTTGCGCCACCTTGTATATAATTTATATCGTGATATTGAGAGGTGTAATGAGTAATGATTTAAAATTGAATTTGTAAAGACTAAAAAAATTTTGTCAATAGAGTATAAAGATGAAAGATATTTTGTAGACTTTGAAGAAATTTATATAAGAATTTGTAACAGGAGAAAAAGTTCAAGAAATAGAAGAAAAGAACATCATTAACAATTTGTTGAGGAGAAAATGAATATGAGACAGTATTCAAATGACAAAGAAATAATATAAAGACGTAGTTTTTATTTATGTCTCATGTATTTTACAAATCACAAATCAACCGCGAGGAAAGAATACGAGAATTATTATCACTTTAGCATAAAAAAGTATTCAAATGATATATGAATTTCAAAAATTTTAAATTTTTCTATTCGGTATTTCAATCACCATCGGTTCTCTTCTATAGGAATTTGGGTACAGCCGGCTTTTTATTGTAAGACGGCTTTACTCAAATTCATGAAGAAGAGAACCGATACAACATAAAATTAACAAAATAAAATATAAATATTACATAAACGATATCATGGACTATGGTTCGCAACTTGACGCTAATTGAAATATGAAAAAACTTCAAATACCTTAAAATAACATTATACAAAGGACTATAGCCGGCCCTGGTGTACATGATCATTATTGATCCGATACAACAGATATGAACACCAAAAATCATAACCCATTGATGATACTTCGTAAATAATAGTAAATATCTGAAATATATTATAATTCAAACGCTTGTCTTTGGGTTCAATGTGATGCCAAAATGTTTGTTTGTATTAGAACCCGGGCGAACAAAAAGAAAAAATTATCCTTAGAAATATTTTCCTCTTTTCCAACAACACGAGTAACAAATGAGCTTTAAATGGGGAAAAAATTGTTTTTACATCTTTTTCATGATTTTCTTAAAGTAATAATGATCTGTTATTTTGTAGAACTTTTTCTATTTTACATTGTAATGTTTTACTTTTGTATATTTTCCGTGAAACATCGTAATAAAAAATATTTTCATGTTTTTCTTAAAGTCATAATGACTTTTTATTTTGTAAAACACATTTTAATTAATTTCTTTTTTATGCTTTTTTGAACATTTCCTGTGAAATATCCTTATATGAAATTTATTTATTTTTAACTTTCATTATGAAAAATCAGTCACTGAAGAAATTAAATAAAATTTTAAAATACAAGAAATAACTAAAGTGCGGCACAAACAAATTAATTAAAAATCTTTTTTTTAATAACTAAAATTGAAAATTATTTCTTTAGCTCTATTTGCTTGAAACTGCCATATTTTCGGTTAATTTATATTTATCTGGAAAGCAAAAGTTTGAATGTATTCTATAAACGGAAATGGAATACAACTCTCATGCATGGGCCGGTGCTTTAAAGTCCATTTTGAGAATGAAAAGACGAATTGGTGACAATAGTGTAGCCAACTCTAATGACTCACTGGAGCATCGTCGCAACGTGGATTGTTTTACACTATTTTATCGTTACTACAAGGGAATGTTTTCTAATAAAGTAAAAGAATATATTCCCGATACCCACTATTGTTTACGAACAAGACGTTCCCCATTTAGAGCGCATCCATTTTTGGAATCGCACTGCCTATTACAGAAACAAATCGTTATTTGATCGAACGACTCGTATATGGAACGAGTTTCCTACAGATGTCTTTCCTCACATATCCAACTTGGAGAGGGTCCTTCATACCATATCCTATTTTCCTAGTTCCAGCACAATACACTGCGCAAATAGAGGTCATCCCCTGATTACTGGCCCAACTGAAAAAAGGCCAAATGAAATAACGAAATGCATCCCAAAGAAACTGAAACTATTTTCAAATCTCTAAGTGAAATAAGACCCAAAACATATGAAATTCGAAGTGCTTTGGAAAGTCAATTCAGGTTTACACACACCTTCGAGGGGAAAATCCTTAAGCCTTGCGGAAGATCGGTCATGCAGAAATGCTTTAGAGGGCGGTAATGGTCTTAGGCATGTCACGAACTTTTGCCAATATTTTTGTCAGTTTTTTCACTTTAAAGCAATTTCATATAGAAAATGAACACGAAAACATAGACATAAATTGACTCCCAAACTGAGAGTAAAACACATGCATGCGATGGATTTCAAGAAGGAATGTTAAATTCTTCCAAATTTCTTAATCTATTTATTTAAGGTTCAATCAATGAAATATACATTATTATATTCTTTGCAGTGGGCATAATAATATACGAGTATCATGCTGACAGTCCCATTGAAAAGATCAATCAAAATCTCTATAAAAAAGCTTCAATATCGTAGAAAAATTTAATATAAATAACATTATGAAAAGCAACAAAAAATTAACATTAAACCATCTTATTTAGATCTCCAGTGAATAAATGTAATTACAACACAAGAGAAAACGTTAAGCAGTTCCGTAAGAAGTCAAGTCTAAATAATATTGAAATATCAAATAAGGAAATAGTGAAATACTTAAATAAACTCTTATCTTTCAACACACATACCAAGAAAACATTAATCAAATCGAAAAATGACTTCTTTACGTACAAGACATTACATCATTCAAGGACTATAGAGACAGAAGTATAAATCATATTGTATTAATCATCATCCAGACAAATCAGTATGTATTGCTGCCCAATTTGGTTCAATATTTCACCATTATACGTGGACGAAAAAAAATTGTTTGAGAGAAAATGTTTAAGGTCTTTGCACGTCTAAATTTCCATCAGCAGAAAGCTGAGTATGTTTCCCACAATAAGATAAATTTCCAAATAAGATTACAATTTATGATTTTATCGTACTCGTATTCTTTAAGAAATTGCGTCACAAGATGTACAATATATACAAAAAAATTTCATAATGGCCCCTTAGTGTACGAGTGCATATAATATATTATTGATACATTGGAAAAAGGATATGTAAATCCTGAAGCCTTTTTATGCCTGGTTAAGAAATGAAAAAGTGCTAACAGAAAGCAGTTATTTGCAATTCTATAACACTACAAACCTAAATCAAGTGTTTCGTCCTTAAATCAAGCCAAAGCACTGTCAAAAGAACTCTAAGTAGGGATGTCCTTAAATCATGTAAGGAAAGCTTGACACTAAAACCACTTGGAAAATTCATTTGAGCAAAGAAAAAATAAAAAAAAACCGATTACGGAAGTGGCCTTGGACTGGATTTTTAGCTTATTATTTGTATCAAACCTGAAACAAACTTAATTCAGCAAATTTGAGTACTTAAATTTTTATATTCTTTTCTTTTAGTTTAATATCGGTTTTGAAACCATGCCTCCCCCAGTCATCGCATGTTCATAAGCAAAAGCCTTTACTACCTCGAAATTTCAAATATCGATGGCCCAAAGTCAATATACACATGCAGTAACTAAAACTTTTGTTACTTTTACTTATTATTTTAACAATTCCAAGATAGATTTAGAGCTTAAATTTTTAAAAATCACTGTTACTAAAAGTAAAAGGAAAAATTTTTTTGCGTCATTTCACGTTAAATTTGGTTTCGGGTATGTGCCACCTTCATTGCTCTTTTTCTTAGTAAATCATTTTCTTTTTGTTCATTTTCCTTATATTGTTCCTTCGGTTGTCTGTTTTTCGTTCTATTTATCAACGATATCAGATAAAAATCTAATATGGGTAATAAAATAATTTTACTAACAAGTTCTGGTGCCTAAATGATTAATTTGTTACATTGGTTTTTTTCTTATTTTATTCATTGACGCTTAAACCTCCTTCCAACAGAAAAGTAACGTCTTTTGTAATTTTTCATTACAATATAATCGTAGTATAAAATATTTTTCATTCGAAGGACATTAATTAATAATTTAGGAAAACGGATATTCATACTTTGTATAAATTATAGTACATATTTTATGTTGTTTTTAATTTATTTGTTAATGTCTATGAATTCGTGATTCTTACAGGACATAAATAGAAATGCAAAGTAGCCATATTTATTATTTTAATTATTTAATAACAAAATGATATTACATTTTACAATTACATCTTAAAGTTGTTTAAAATCTGCGAAGATTCTAATTAAAAGTTGCCTTAGAGTACTTGAAAATATAACGGATACAAATGACGTGTAGGGCATTATGGATCATTAAAGGATATGTTTCTTATCGAAAACTCAAAACATACAATTCTTTTTATTAAATCAAGCACAAACGTGACATTTAACATTGCTTTACGACTTTTAAGTGATGGCAACTTAATAAGTGCCACTCTACTAGTTTAAGGGGCTGATTTAACATACGCGTATTCAAATCAATACCACAAGCATTTATATGACTGCAGCCTCATCAAAACTGCAAATGCTTTAGAGATGTTTAGACGTTATTTCACACAGCCTCTTAGAATAATTTATTAAAGCAATATACTTTTAGCTAAACTGAATAGCTCCAGGAGGCTGCAAACTTTATCTCTCATTTGAATTTTTTAAAGCCTTCTTTATTCGCAGTGTATACTGTTAAGGCTACACCTGTGAAATTGTCTGTCGTTTATTTAAATTGTTTTACTAAAACACCATCAATAGGGACCAACGAACTTTGACGATTAATATCGGCCATATTGTTGCAGCTACGTCTGTCCAAGTGGCTGTTATTTATTCAATCTGTTTGCTAAATTACAATAGACGAAAACAGCGTTCAGCAACACGTGCAAATGATAAATTGTTTCATCAAAATGAATATTCTGTCCGGTCAACATTCCATGTGTTTCAGTCATTTGACGGTCTCCATAATCGTCCTACCGAGAGGACTATTGACAGTGGGGTGGACGGCCAACAGCCCTACAATGACGAATCCAAGTTCTATCGAAAACATTGCCGATGTCATGAGATTGTGCAGGAGAGTGTAATACAATCGCTTTCGCGTCACTCACAAAAACTCCGCCTTTTGCAAACTACAACTTGGCAAATTTCGCGTCGTGACTTGGGCAACCGTAGAAAATTTAACTGACCAAGGAGCTGAAAATTAATGACCAGAGACAGCGACCTGTGTTTGTTGAATGGGCGAACGAGAGAATTTGGAAACTGATCCTAATTTTCATTAAAAAAGACATATTCAGCATTGAAGCTCATTTCTGGATGAATGGGTATGTCAACAAACAAAATTGTAGAATTTGGAACGACAACAATCCACATAAGAAGAGCGTCCAATGCTTGCCGAAAAAGCCACTGTTTGGTGTCGATTTTAGGCTAGTGGCATCATCGGTCAACGGCGAGCATTATAGGTAGATGATGACTAACTTCTTTTGGCCTGAATTGGATGATATGCATACCCACATGTGGTTTCAAGAGGACGATGCGTGCCAAATGTTTTATGCCACATTGAATATTCTGCATGAGAAATTTGACGGCATCATTAACTTACATGGAGGTGAAGTGAATTGACCATCGATATTAAGCGTTTTGACTACAGCGGCTCTCAACGCCTACATAAACCATGCTATCGGTCCAATTCAGCCTGACTTATGGCCGAGGATAACTAATAGAAAATCGGACATTTTATCACCGGACATTGTATCACCCAGCAAAGCCACGGCGAACATTTGCACTATGTATTATTTTATAAATAATGGCACCGGTGGGCATTGAAATGATTTAAAAATTTAATGTTATTTCAATGATATCGCCAATGAAATGCAGAATTTTCATATTGTTATTTTCTATAACTATGACCATTATAACATTTTCTTGAATCCTTGAATAGCAATATACTCGTAGTAGTGGTTAGATCCACATAATTTTCCACTATGATCCAGTATAAATGAGACAAACAGATGGATAAAGTTTTTCTTTTAAGTAGGCCAAAATACTTTATTAAATAGATATTTAAATCTAAAAATTTACATTCGTAACTAAAGAAGGTTAACATGCCCATGCTGCCTGGTTTGAAAATATTAAATATTTATTTTTATTTTAGAAACGCAGAATAAAGTCCATAAAGTGAAATGTTGTGCATATTAAATTTCAGGAAAAGAAATAAATTATGAAAAAAAGGAAAACGAAAAGTCATGTTTTTTTTCAACAAACTTTTGCGTAATTTAGTAAAATTTTTCTTACATAAAACTTTAAGCTATTTAAAAGTACTTTGCCGCTTAATAATTTATTGGTCCTCATTTCTTAAACAAATAAACTTGCAACTACCTACATTATAAAGCACAAGAGAATTCCAAATGTTAAAGCTGTTGATAAAATTACAGAATACTCTCTTCAGTATACAGTAAGTGAGAGAGGCCCGAAGAGAGTTTTCAATGTATAGAGTAAAACAATTTATTCTCTTACATTTTAAAGGTAAATGGGAGATTTTTCTTTCAGGTATTTACATGTTATTGTTACAATAAAGGCAAACTATTTAGAAAATATGGCACATGTGCAATACTGAACTAAGGTAAAAGTATTAGATTTTAGTCATGATTCTAAGAAGAAATATAGTCCTCAGGAACGATTTAGATCAGACATATAGTTTTTTTCATGCATGAAGCTCCATATGGTATTCTGATAATTTCAGAAGGCCTTGATAAGTTCAGAACATTTTTAATAATAAAAATTACACATTGCGGGTACGAAATACCATTCAATTAAAAACAACACTATATTTAAATCCTTTAGAATACTTTGTGCACTTATAAGTATAAAAGCATTTTAAGCTTATTACGATTATGTGCTTTATAATATTCATATACAATAGAGAATTTTCATAATGTATTTAAATAATTTAAATTATTATTTAAATTTAAATAATTTAAATTTTAAATGTTTTGGTTTAAATAAGTATACGAGGTTGAATGTAAACTACCTAATGTACATTGATGGTGGTTGATTAGCAACCAATGAAATGTCGGCATTTGAAAAATTTAAATTCTTTATATAGTGGCTATAGAAATGAAAATAGATTATTTCTATAAAAGGTGTTAAATTTCTCTGAAGCTCAAAAATATTCAAAAGTCATCTAAAAAAACAATGGTTATTTTATTTATTTAAATATTACTATAAAAGTGCTTCCCATTATTACTTTTCTTAAGTAACAAACAAAAAACGTAATATATTTTAATACGTAACTCGCACGGAAAGGCTTTCACCTCAGAGTAAAGCGTATTGTTCTCTTTTAATGTAAAATTTAGAGCGGCCAGATTTGGTCTTAAAATTCCCTAAAGCTCCATATGGAATTTTATTTGCCTTGAGGTGCAAATAATCAGCTTCAGAAAAGAACTGAAATAGTTTTTATTTAGTTATTTTTATTTTATTGTTTTCTATATTTTGCCAATTCTGCCACTGGCATCGTCAGGAAAATTTTTTATTTAAATATTTAAATTATTCGTATAAATAAATAAAAGTTAATTTTTAGTTTCTTTTTTTTTAATACTGCAATCACATTAACCTTTTGAAATTATTTGTTTTTTTTTCTTGTTGTTTCTAAAAATAATAGGAGCTTCCGCATGTGGCAAGACTTTTAAAAAGCAAATTGCATGCAAGTGTATATTTGGTTTTATTTTGATAAGGTAAAATCACAAAGATTTATATATATTTATTCACAAATACACACTCCTTCGCGTTTTTAAAATTGTATGAATAAATTATAAGAAACTATTGCAAACTAAATAATTAAATACAGCTAGAGTTAAAAACATTTTCAGAATATGAATTTTAATAGCGGCCTTTGGCAAAGGAACTCCTACTATTGAAACTGAGAGTTTGTGTATAAGTTTTTCGTTCGGGCAAACAAATTACAAACTTACCCAACAAGCAGAATACGTACATTTGTTTCATTGCACAATATCGAAATTAATGTTTAGTGTTTTCTCAAACCAAGACAATGGTCCTAGAATTGGATAGTTGAAATTCATTAAAGTCCTTAGGATGCAAAGAACCGATACAAAACTAGTAACGCAAATCTATACCAAGTTACAGAGGGCTGCCGAAGTGTTTAAAGAACACCTCTTTGGAAATGTGATGATCAAAATTTATTAACGTCTGAAGGAGACGAATACCCGTATATTTTAAGATGTGATGGTGTATTATGTTTTCTTATACTTAAGTAATTCAATTATTTTTTAGTTAAAGGAAAAAAATATTTTCATGTAAATTTAAATACTAAAATATTTTTGTTTTTAATAAAAAATTTTTGTTTCAAAAACGAGAATAGAGTTTCACTGTTTTGAGTATAAAGCCCAGTGGCCTTTTATAACGAAAATCGTTAGGTCTTATATTAAGCACCGTTTGCTCGTGAAATGACGGACGCTTGGTTTGCTTATTAAGGAAATCAATGTCATTAACAGGATGCTTTTTATAAATAAATCAATATTGATACACTCTACGCTAATGTACACTACATCACGGCATCCTCCTTCGTCGGTAAAGTTAGCAAAATCGTCGTCGAAGTAAAACAATTAATAAAATGACTACGCATACAGCTTAAGAAACTTAATGTGTCTCCTTAACACCAGAGACGCTGCAAAATTCCTACAAAGCACTCGGAATAGCAGATTTGTAAAACAAATTAAGCTCTCTCTCTCTCTCTCTCTCTCTGTCTTCTCATTTCATCACCTGTCCTCTCAATACCAACCTTATTACAGAAGAACTAACATCTTAGTAGTAGGCATTGATTTCCTGAGTGTTACTTCTCTTAAAAAAAAGTAACAACATTAACAAAATGACTAAAAAGTCTAATTCTAATCATTGACAATGAACCAGCAAAGAATGCTTGAATTTACCTGTACATTGATACGCTATAGTGGAAGTTTTATAAAACTATTTTTTCAACACGGCGCCATTCTTACTTACGCTTTGGTTTTGTTAAAAGAAACTGGGGGATATCTACCAAATACTACACGCTTGGATTTTCAAAATTGATAACACAAATTTTTATAAAAAACAGGACTATCTCAGAAGAAAATAGTTAATTAAAGTGAAGGAAAAAATTACTATTTCTAGGATGAGTTCACATTCTAACAGTCTTAGAAATGAGTAGTCATCGTTTCTAATTTTGTTCCTTATACTGGCTAAATTAGAAACCCAATACAGACCGTTTCTATACTAACAAAAGTAGCTTTTGAAATAAGAGTTCCGATTTGCAAATACCAAAGGAATACTGCGAAAAAAATTTGTGTCTTACTTTTCTAAGGAATACGTATGATTTTCCTAAGAAATCATTGTAATGCAGTTGCACTAGTTTTTAACTTCAAAATTTTGCTGTAGTTCCTAAACCTTCATTTAATCCTAAATGTGAAAAAGAAAAATGGAACTAAATGTACACTAAGGACCAATAAAATCTGGAAATATGAACAGCTAAAGCTACAACAAACAAATCCGAAAATATATACATATTTTTTGTAGATTAATATTAATTTAACTGATAAAAATGTTTTTCTTGGAATTAAAAAAAAAAAAAACAACGATTTTGTGCATGAACGGCAGTTTATCAGTCGCATTAAAACAATTTTTTATATATAAAGTAATAATTATTAATGACATTTCACCACAAAAGTTAATGAAAAATTACGCAGGGGCACTCATAAAGCAATTTTTGTTTATTGGAGGATACTTAAAATTTTGTCCTTTTTGTATTACCTAAATAGCAGCACTCGAGACCTTTCAACATCGAAAATATCATAACTCGGCTTTCTTTATATATACATATTTTTTAAAGATAAGATCGATTGACTTTAACACCGTTTTTTGACTGTCATACTGTATACATTCTAACAAAATTTGTCAGAACAAGAATCTAATTTTTTTATTAAAATATTCTTCAAGTTCGAGGTCTTATTTAGTGGTTAAAGAGAATTTTTAATAATTTCCTGAAGATGTTATTTTATGAGTATGGGAATATCGATAATTTCAAATAAAATTGTTTAATCACTAAATGAGACCTCGAGCTTGCAGAATATTTGAATCAAATTGTTATAAAAATATCATAAAATATAGAGATATTTTTTTATGTTTGTAATAAAAATCATTAGTTTTGCTTTTAAAACATGTCAGTATATAAAATTCTATGCAGAAATTCATAAGTTATTTTAAGTTTTGTGATAACATATTGAGTGTGAAATCAAAAACAATTGGAATTTCTAGAATAAATCCAACAAAACCTAAAAGCACCATATAAAAAAACTTTGTAAAAATCCTTAATTTTAACAGGTAAGTGCCAGGGATCTAAAACTGTGGTATACCAGTAGTTTGAATTCTTCTTTTCAAAAATGTATTTCGGGAAATCCTATAATATGCAAAGGAAAAAAAATTAAAACAAAAAGTAACCAAAATAAGGTAACATTTTTTCAAACTCAATCGATCATAACTCGGTAATTCGTTAACGGATTTTTAAGAATTTTCCTTTGTTTCAAAGTTAATACTCTTATCTTTCAGACAAAAAAAATTGATTAAAGGCAGACTACCAATATTTAGGGATAAAAAAGGACTGCAAGGTGCTCGAGTAACTTCGTACTATAGGGACTTCCGTCCTGCATATATTTCGTGTAGAACAGGTCCAAAGTACAAAGTATTGACAGAAAAGCGACAAAAAGGATCAGAAGCAAAAAAATATTTTCCTTGATTTTACAAAAGTAAAGAAGCATACTTCTGTATGAAAAACGTCTTGTCCATATGATTATGGAAGACTAAATGATTTATTTATAATCAGTCCGTGTATGTGAATAAGTTCGGGTGAGAGTAAAAGGCCTTATGAGTCCTGCTATTGGTGTGAATCATCGCACAGTAACTACAAAGGATCCATATTTGAAATATATTTGTTAGAGTGATTTGAAAGGACTCTCAGTTTGAGATCAAACCCATATATTTACTGGATGATAAGAAATACAACGTATATGTAATAAAGAAAAATGTACTTCTATGTATAAGTATTATCTCATTTTAATAAAGTGCCTATCTGTGGCATTCATTGTATTCGCTGGTATAAATTAGGAAAGGCAAACAAAAAACTAGGAAACTGTATTCCAGCTGGGTGTTGAAATTAATTAACGTTAGCAATGAAAATAAATAGGGAAAAAGTACATAATGTCAACTTATTAACCCACTAACTTCTGCCAACATTCGATGTGGTAGTTGAGTCTCAAGTTGCTTACTTTTCTTATATAAAGGATATGAATTTAGTTCTTTGTATTAATATGAACGAAAATTAAATCATTAACATTAGCTAATTGTTAATGAAAACATTCATTTTTACACAATTAAGGTAGATAAAAGGGAAATAGGATTTTACACACTTGAAAAAAGTTCTCGAAGTATTCACAGGTTCGTTTGTTAGAATTAATGAGATCGTATGACTAAAATATAGTATATTAAGGATAGTTTCACTAATTGTTTTATTATTGTTTCTATTGAATTACAATAGTATTTTGTTTTATACTTCATTTCAATCCAGTAGGTGAATGCTATAACTATGTTTCTACTAAGAATTTTGTTTTGGGTTTGGATATGGTTGAAAATAAGAAAAATACTTCACTAAATTTCATATACTAAAAGAGAGAATCTTGATTTCAATACAACGACCCTAGAGACCTGATTATAAAATCGAAGCAAATAAAGTTTAATCAGAAGATACGGAGCTGCAACGAATATGAATATGAAAGTAATTATTCTGTAGCAATATGATAACGAATGAAAACATCGTTAAGCTTTTAAAATAACCCATTTTAAGGGTTTATAGTACTTAATCTTTCATGTACTTTCACATAAAATTTCTTTTCAAATAGGTCCATAAATGGCGGAGTTATGTTATGTAAGCTACACTTTCAACTAAAATTTTATTTCGGAGGACGGACAAAGTGTCCGCCCGATTTTCAAAAGGAAAGTCAATGAACTAAACTGCAAACTAACGCTTACAAACAAGAAACTAGTTTTGAAAACCTGTATATAAATAGAGGAGTCGAGCGATAGATTATATTTCGAGCGGACAAATTGCCCATCACTTGGAATCTCTTCCAAAAAATTTTTTTTTTTTTTGAAAATCGGTTTGCAAATGGTAAAATTATGCGTATCCAAAGCTCGTCCTTTGGTTTGAGGTTAGTTAAAAAGCACTGTCACGTACTGAAAAAAGACAATTCAAATCAATTTTCTTGTTAGGAAATATGTCAACTTTTTCATGTGGCTGTCGAGGTGCTTGTGGAAAATATAGTAATAATTTATCTACCCACCAGTCCACTTTTTAAAAAATTTATATAAATTTTTTTCTAGTTTTAGGATAATTTTACTTAAAATAAGAATTTTTCGAATAAGCTTTTATCTGAATTTAGTCTACATATGTCCTTTTTAGTATATGTTACACTTTTTAGTTATCCTTCAAATTTTATTTTATTTATAGGAAGATCATGTTAGTAGGATACGTAGTGATACCTTGCCTTGGAATGTGCTTTAGCGGTCATAAGTAATATCAAAATGTCAGATACATTGGATTTCTTAAGACCCGTAATAAATATACGTGGTCTGTTCAATAGAAATGGTGAATTTTCATTTTCCTCAAAAATATTTATTTAATCATCAATTTCTCTTTTGTCCTCTTCAAGTTATTCCCCCTTAAATATAATGCACTTGTAACAACGTTGTTTTTCTAATCCTCAAAGCAGTTCTGTTATTCACTATTTGTTATGGGCTTGAGCTATTTCAGTGATTCGGTTTTTATCTCCACAATTGTAGCAAAACGTTGTCCTTTTATAATATCTTTAATTTTGGGTACAGAAAAAACTCGCAGGGAGCCAAATCTGGCGAATACGTGTATACTTGTGTTCTATTCTTGTTTACATTGCGCTTAATGTATTCCTGAGAAAAATGTTAAAATGTGTTATTATATTTTATTTATGAAAACTTCGTGTGTGGCTGTGTTTTTGTAATCCAACTATGCCACGTGGAGTCAAACTATTATACAAATTATCGCTTAGATTTTTGGAAAAAAATAACGCTAATACGACGCATTCCTTACCTGCCCAAAACAAATCAGAAACTTCAATGAGTTTCTTTAATACATATGAACTTGAAACTTCAGCCACAATAGGTTGTACAGGAACTTTTTTGAAGTTGCGTGCTCACGGCAGATAAGTAAAGTCGAAATTTTGTTAAAAGAATAATGAATTTTTCTTCACTGCTTATTTGCGGAAATACTTTCGACTTAAAAAAGAAAATTTCTTCTGTTTAATATTGTTAATGCTTTTATTATTACTTTTCTACTTTTCCACTTTCTTGTATTTCTCTATATTTTCTTATTTCACGAATAAAAAATCACATCCTTGACATCTTATACTACTTTCAACTTCAAGCACATATTTTTGTTGTTGTAATAATTAATGTCAGTAGTTGTGGTATAGAAACATTAGAAACACAATGAGTAGGTAATACGTGAAATTAGCTTTCAAAGCCAGAAAGTTAACATGGGCTAAAATGTTTCAAAGTTTTTGTACATGTGCAAGAAACAAAGGATACATATTTGTATATATAAGTATATATACACTCAAACCTCGATGTACATTTTTAATTTTTAAAATGAAAAATGTGCACAATCACAAACTAAGGGCAACATAAATATTATTGTAGAAACTATGGATGATGTTAAACTATAGATTAAAATTAGGCCGTTGGATAAACCATAAGTTTTTGTTATTTACAAATAATGTTATTGTATTAAGCTTAATAAGTTCAATAACATTATTGTGAAATACAAATAGTGTTTTGTCATTATAGTTTTATAAACTTTTAAAATTTTTTTGTTGTGGCTTTAGGGGTTCTTATGTCGACGTCTCATTCATGGCTAAACCAAATCGTCAGTCAACTTTAAGCAATTTTAAAACATACAACTTCATATGTTTTCTGACAAAACAATAAAACATTGTATGACAATTTTCTATCATATATATAACCATAATAGGATTACAATGTTTTTATATAAACAGCACAATAAGCAAATCATATTCGATATGAATCTATTTTATTTTTCTTGCAACCTGTATACAATCAGCATTTTATGTGCCAATATTTGTATTTATTAGGCAAAAGAAGAAACAAAGTCTCTTTTTAAAATACCTAATCGTGAAATTTATCGGGATTGTACCCAAAAATAATAACAACCAAATATTTTAACTTTTAAAATATGTAAATTTCTCCAAACATAAATTTAAAAAAAACATATGGAACATAAATTAAAATGCTTGTTAGTATTGTAATCATTAATTTTTTATGCAAATATTTTTATTTTAACAAAAGTCTACAAAACCGACTCGTCAAATGCACAATTAAGCAAAACAAATTTACGAGACTAAATTTTTTCGCGTATTTACAGGGGTCGGGAAATTTGAATTTTCAAACATCTTTTGAAAGTTAATTTACGAGAGTGGAAACTTGCACATTTTGCGAGGTACTTATTCATTTTCACGAAGATAGAAGGAAGGACATCTCAGCGAAAACAGTAAGTATTGTTTGTCCTCCTTTGGGTAAAGCTTTTAAAGTTGAGTGTAACTGGATGAAAATGTTTGAAATATCTACTTAATTCAAACTGGATGATATAAGTCTTAAAAATTTTAGGTGCTCAGATTTTTTTTCCGATCCTATTTGTTAAAATACTTCCGTTTAATGTTAATACTTCTGCTTAATGTTGATTATGCAAGTGCTAAATAAAATACTAACGTTTAAAATAATATTTTGTTATATGAGGCCCTTTAAGCATTCAACTAAAACCTTATTTTGTAACCAACATTGCTTTTATCATCCTCACAATAGTAATTAATTTGGTTCCATATCAGTGAAGAATAAAACGTTTCCTTCTTTTAAATGATGATAAAGAACTTTTTTTCATTGTCTTTAGTCTAGTTCTTCAGCAATATTTTTTCTGCGAAAAAAAATTTTTCAAAGGAAACTTTTATAAAATTTTTTTCCCACTAACTCATGCAACAGAAACTGTTAACATCACATCTTTCCCTCAAATCGTCAGTGAACTTTAAGCAATTTGAAAACATTCAACCTCGTATGTTTATGCAAAATGAATCAAATACAATATGAGAATTCAGTATTGTATATAGTCATTACAAAATACATAATCATAAGAGGTTTACATTACTTTTATACAAAAAACACAACAAACAATTATACTCAACATCAGTCTATTTTATTTTTCTTGCAATATGTTGACAAATAAACGCCCGTTGATTGCATTCAATCAGACAAAAATGAAAAATAAAATCTTTATTGTAAATACTTAATATTGAAAAAAAAATTTTTTTTTGGAATATTCTCTCCAACTAATTTTTAAAACACTTAGATGATGATTATGTATTTTGTAATGATTATATACAAAACTGAATTCTCATATTGTATTGCATTTTCTTTTTTGCATTAATATACGTGGTTGAATGTTTTCCAAATGCTTGAAGTTCAATGACGATTTGGTTTAGCGACCAATGAAATGTCGGCATATGAATAGCTAAAGCCACAACAACAAAAAAAAAACACTACGTGAAACGATTTTAGAAAGTAATCGCAAATACAGAACATAGGAAATGGAAAACAAAGTATTAAACTGCCAAAGTAGTTTAATATACGGGCACTCCAGTTTAAGTTAAAATACGATTTTAATTGATTGTTTCCTAAATTTGCAAATAGTTCTTTTAGATAATAAATAATTTCTTGTTAATAACGCCAACAATGCAATGTTTCTTTAGAATGAAAACGGGCAAGGATGAAGATTAAAGAAATATATTTTAATAAGACCAAAGTAATGTAATAACTGTTTCTAAAAGAAATTTTTTTATAGTTTTTCATGAAAAACTTTTGAAAATGTAAACGGTTTTATGGCATGAAAATGTTCTTTTGAATAATCACGTTAAATTATTAATCATACGCTCTAGTGCTTATAAATACCCCATAAGATATGCTACAGTTTTTGCAAAGCGAAATCACTGCTTCTTCTAAAGGCCTCATTAGTCTTTACTTTCTGTTGCCGTTCTGTTCCGTGCCGTTCTGTTGTTTAATTTTTGTAGTTAGTTTTTCCGTATAAACGTATCAGCTGTTTTAGGTAAACAAAACAACAAAAAATACCGCAAAAGTAAATAAATATAAAAATACATTAAATAAAAAAGTGTTTAATAATTTTAAGAAATGAATAATATCAGTTATGCTTCAGATTCTGAATTTGATTCGGATGTTGATGATGCACTTATAGTGGCAAGTTTTTTAAATTTGTGTAATATATATAAAAAAGTTAAAAAGTTAAAGCTGCGTCGTAAAAGAAGATGGTACGCTCGACCAATCAACTGGGATTGGTCATCATCAGGGTACTATCGAAAAGTTTTTAAAAGAATAAAGGACCTGGATGACGAACATTTCTTTCTGCACACAAGAATGATAAAAGATGTTTACGAGCTTTTGTTGGCATTAGTTAAGAGCTCGCTAAGAAAGCCTGGGCAGCGAATATTACCTGAGGAAAGACTCTCAATCACACTTCCAGCAAATTTTATAGCCCGTGAAGCAAATGGCACTGTACATGAAGGAGAATGGCGTGCGGAAATTGGTGGAAATGGTAGTCGTCCACTAAGATCAATTACAACACAGCTACGTAGGTCTTCAGATACTGCTGTCCATTTGAGAGATCAACTGGCAAATTATTTTTGCAATGAAGGCGCTATCAACAATCAAAATATAGATCTGTAGATCAATATTAATTAAATCAAATATTAATTAAAACAATTTATTTTATATGTTTTTAAACCAAATGAAATAAATATGAATATTTATTTACTTTAAACAAATTTATTCCAATAAATTCTTATTACTAATTGTAAAATTGTTTTTAAAGAACTGAATTCACATCACGTATTAATTAATAAATTGTTTTTATAAAACCTAAAAAAAATCTTTTAATTAAAAAAATTGCATTTCATACTTTGTACTTCACGTTTTCACTTAGAACTCTAAGTAAAATTCAGTTTTCAGCAGAATAGTCCGGAACGGAACAGAACGGCAAAGTAAAAACTAATCATATACACACATTCTCCATTTAACAGAAAACAATCAGCTGATTCGGAACAGAACAGAAAGTAAAGACTAATGAGGCCTTAATTTTAATATTGTTTTTGTTACTCATACGCAGTAAATTACCGTTTTTCCTGCTATCAGTGCATTCTATTTTGTTAAAAATTTTGCAAATGACAATTCAAATAGAAATATGATTTTTTTAAAACAGTTACTCATGAGAAAATTTATACAGTGGAGTTCAGTTACAACGCACACCGGTTGCAACGAATTATCACATGAGAAGAACAACTTCTCCTGTCCGAACAGTTTTCATAGAAATTATTACGGCTATAACGAATTATGATTATAACAAACTTTTGCTTGAAACGAACTTATGTTAAATACATGTTTACACTTATAACAAAGAAAGTAAAATCGATAATTTTTTTCACTCCTTTCCTAAGCCGTATGTGACAGAGTGTCATAAATATATATAGAAATAAATATTTCTTGAATTTATTATTATTCATTAGAATGTTTCGAATTCTCTAAAATAATTATTTAAATAATTTATTGTGTAAAGAAAAATAAATAGACGCCAGTCAGTGTTGTTGTGTTGTGTTTGTATAAAAGTTTTCTAAGTTGGAAGAATATAATTGAAAAATATAATTGAATTCTATAGAATTCTCATATATTGTTGTTGCCTTTATATGTATGTACCTTTATAAGTATATGAGTTTGAATGCTTTTCAAACATGATTTATCTGAAGATGGCTTGCGCCAATGAAATGCAGGCTAATACTCAGCTAAGCCAACATCAAATAATAAATTATTTGAAATAATTTTCATCTACTCCAATGTTATTTACTATCAATTATTGGAAAAAAATATGATGAGCTAAATTGTTCAATCACATTTAGTTCGCTATAACCAAAGTTCACTGTACACATATATCTTATAATTGTTTGTAACACAATTTTCTACTTGCCAAAATAATACTAGTATACAAGATGCGATATAATAATGGAATAAAATAAAAAAACTTTTTAGTATTTGGCTGTTTTTTATTTATTTAGTAATAAAACGTTTCAATTGAATAGAAAATGCAAAATATACTATATATGGAATTTTTCTCTGTCAGTTATACTTTTTTTTGTTGAACGGAATTACGATTATATGCAAACTCGACACAAAATTTTATTTTCGATTTATTTTTGTTGCCGTTTAAAGCAAATTTTTTAAATAGGTTTTGTTGTCAGCAAAAATTTATCTCTTCAGCAATTTGTTTGTAGCTTGTCTGTTCATGTCCTGATTATGCATATCGTTATAAGTTTGTGTATAGAAAAGGAATCCAATGTTTTGTTATAGTTAATGAATTGAGATTTTTAAAGATTTTTACAAAAACTGACTATTAAATTTATAATTTTTAGTCCAGTTCAATTACGTTATTTTTCATTGCCCTTGTAAGGACAGAGAATTTTTTTGTCAATGGGATAATATTTGACAGATATCAGGGACAGTTGCATCAGGATGAAGTGCGTGAATTTTTTGCACTACGACGCACTTCAACAGTAGGCAAGCCTATATAAATACTTGGGATGACTTCGATTGTAACCATAAACTATTTACCTAAAGTTTAAATTAAATAATATAGAAATATTTGATATTACTAAATTTATTTCATATGACATCGATTGTTTTTAACTGCTTAAAACTCACTGACGATTTGGTTTAGCGAACAATGAAATGTCGGCATATGAACAGCTAAAGGCATAACAAACAATACATTTTTTAAACTCCAATTGTTTAAACGATTAGATTAATATTTTGGGAGAATATTCCAAAATAATAAATTTCAATAATCATATGAATCATAGAAATCATATGAATCAAAGAAATCAATATATTGCAAATAGTGATAAGCGAGGATGAAATGAAGTTACCTGTGAGTCGATTTTAGTACAACTCAAATTATTTTATTATGAACTTATCATCGAAATATCTTCTAAGTTTGTAGATGAGCTGTGAAGCCATGTACAGAGAGTTAAATATATTACTTACAGGCTGCCTTTTAGATCAGTTAAATTTGACCAGCCATTTTAGAATTACGAGTATATTGAATTTGGCTTAATGTTTTATCTGAATTTTTTTAATAAGATTTTTTTATTGAAATCCATAGATAAAGAAGAATTCAATCATTAGCGTCAAGATTCATTTATATCATAATATGTCTGTGTTAATGTAAACATCTCTATGTAAACCATTTATCAACGAATCAATGACATAAGGTCATCAGTTGCCAGAACTAATTGTAATTTTCTTTTTACCGAAATATATTATTTGAAATATCCTCCCTCAACTAATCATTTGCAGAATTAGAGTTAAAAATTTCTTTCTTTTGTTTTTTCCTTTATAATGTACATGCTCTCTTATTCTTTTCCAACAAAGATTAAATTTTCCTTTGAACAATTGACTGAAAAATTATCTAAGGTCTCTAATGGTTGAAATTCATTCTATTCATGATTTATTTTTATTTATTTTATTTGCAAATTGAAAGGTAGAACATGTTTCCATTAGATTTTAGAAATACTTTTTTAATTAAAACAGACATTTTCTCTAGAAAACAAACTTTACTTCAGATTTCAATTGAACATCTGGATATTGTTGAAATTACATTTTAGTATGTTGGGTATGAAATAAAAGTAGTTCTGTAAACTTAGTTGCACTACTTTTATTTAATGATATTCTTCTAATCTTTAGATTTTAAGACATAAGAGCAAAAAGAAATTATTGATTATTACAAAGTCTCTTGAAATAAATTGTATATGAAATTGTGAAATTTTTTCTTCTTGGAGGTTTTGATTGTTTTGAAAAATAGTTTATAGTTGCATTGTTACTCATACTGTTTCATTCTTATATAAATAGAGCAAATAAGTCTGCACTAGTTTTTCCATAACAAGTGTACCGTTTATGAATATTACGATAGAAAGTTTGTTACTCATTCGCATTAGATTACCATATCCTAGTTGGATGCTCTAAAAAGTATGCAATAGTTTTTGTGTATATTTTGAGTTGATTGTCAGTGTTGTCAATTCGGAAATTTCAAAAAAGAGTTAAATCGGGAAAGAAACGCGCCAACATAAAATTTTGATATTGATTTAACTCATTTGTCTTCTCTATTTGATTTATACTTTTTCATAAAAAACTAATTTTAATAAATGTAAATTAGAAGAGATAATAACAGTGAATAGCAATATATATATATATATATATATATATATATATATATATATATATATATATATATATATATATATATATATATATATATATATATATATATATATATATATTGAGAAAATATCAAAAATTTTATTACTTTTCCTTCTCACTCGAGAAAGAAGTACTAAGTTAATACAGATTCTTATCGTAAATGAAAATTGATAGAAAACAACTGAACAATTAATGATAACAAATGTGTGACAGTGGAAAATTGATATAGAATAGTTTAATTCTTGTAATTTTTTAAACATTCGGTTTATAATGTAGCTACACCCAACATAGATTTTGAATGAGAATGAGCTCTAAACTTCTTGTCAGGTTCGCACGCAATTGATCATATCAGTAAAAGAGGAGGTACATTTCCGAATATCTCCTGCAAAAATGTGCGCAATAAACACAGACAACAGTTTATAATTTCCTCAGTCATAGACTAGTTTCCAGCAAACTTGTGTATAATCTAAAAATCGCAGGATCAATTACTGCCGAGGACTCCGGACGTTTCAGTGGACAAACTAAATGGCTCCGTAGTATTTGGTTCTTAAAAAAAATTAGTCAAATGTTTGAAATACCAGATGATTCTAAATTTAACTAACATTTTCAAAAATATTGCATTAATAATAAGCTGTCATTTCATAAGGCTGAAGACGTCATAATAATACCTCCTGAAAAGACAAGTCTCTGTGTAATGTGATGGATTTAAGAATTTTCTTCAAAGTTAATAAAAAGGTCATACTTATCACCACTTTTTATTTGCTTGACTGATTTTATCTGCTTTTTATGAAACGATTTGTAGTTTTTTACTTTTTAGTCTTTTTTGAGGAATGTTTTCTTAAAACTATATTTAAATGTAATAAAAATTGGTTTTAAAAATAAAAAAAAAAATTTACTATTTATTAAACTTGTGGAGTTTAAGTCATAAAATTAAGAAATTTTTGCTTTAGTGAAATAAATTTAGTTTAGGAAGTGATTCACCGCTAAATAGTTCATAAAGTTTTAGATACTAAAAAGTTGTAAACGATTGTAGCAAATTTTAGTTCATAATTTTTCCTAAACTATTAAATTTTTCTTAGAATCATGAAACAATTTTTTAAAAAGGTGTTTCTTAGTTTATGGCTTTTACAGGATTTTAAGACAAGTTAAGAAACAGTAAATATTAACTATTTTCGAAGAATATTTGAACATAAGACCAGTGCTTGTGTAACATTTTGCTTAAATTAAATGACTTCATTGCTTACGATGGACAAGTGGGTAGAGTATTTGAATTATTAAATACAAAATCGCTGCCCCGAGCCCATCATAGGTTAAGTTAAAAGAATAGTTTTAAAATTCCACAGTACATTGTCGACCTAAAATATTAATAAAGGAAAACATTAAAGGAATTCCTATCATGAATTCTTCTCCAATAGAAAAATAGTTCATTTGGGAATATATGAAGTAGAATTAAGGAAAACATACTGAATTTGAGTATAAGTCGTGGCAATATAAAAAACTGTATATGTGTAACTCCTTACCGTATTGTGGATTTAAGAGACTAGTAAAAACATTAAGGAAATTCATAGACTGGGATATAGGAACATTTACTAATTTGGAATATTAGGAAAAATTTCTATAAAAAATAGTGTTAAAACTTGCGAAAATTTTCTAAAAATTGTGCAAATATTCAGTGAAAGTGTGACTAAAACTAATTAAAATTTTCTAGGAATCAAGGATTTTTTTTAAATATTTATTAGGGAAAATATTTTTAATAGTTGCGGGAAACTTTTTATTGAATACAAATCCAAAAAAGCAACGGCGCGGCAACGTTTGTAGCAAAACGACAACCATTTTGAGCTTGAATTGAGTAAATTTTTCTATGTGTATATTTTAGTTCATTTTTTTTTAAATCGCATGCTCCTCTTTTAAGCCCTTGCAAATAAAAATATATTGACAACAACATATTTTGTTGCGAAATACTTTAAATATCTATAAAAATGAACATATGCACGTACACTTCAAGCACTTTGTACATTGTGTGTTTAGAAGAAAACTTTTTTAAAATAAAATACACCTACTCTTTATGTAATTTTGAAAAAAATTTAGTTTTATTCTTAAAGCAGCATCAATAAAATTTTCACAAATTTCCTACACATGCACACATAAATGCTCTTATGGGTAGAGGAAAAGGTTCTCAGATGCAAAGGTACGGGTATTGAAAATATAAAAAAAACAATAAAACACTAAAGCAGGTTATAAGATATTAATTTAATTGCTTAGGGAGCAATAAAATTTGAAGAACAAAGTAAGACCCTTATAAATCACTTCATACCACACATGTGAGGGTATGTGCATTATTAATATTTCAAATGATATCATTGAAAAATATTTAAGAAAAATATATACATATAAAGTGAGTCAAATAATTCATTCTGATCTGAATTTCTAATTTGTATTATTTTTCCGTAACGTAAAACAGATATTAGAAATTTAGACCAAAAATTTTCCAACATAACGAGGGTAGATATTTTAAGCGGTATATCTTTTTTAAACCAATTCCCGTATATATAAAAAACGCGCGTTTTTTTAAAGGTGTATAACAGTAAGTTGGCATTACTGCTTGATATGTGCGCCATTTTGTAAGCTGTTACTGCTCTGTGTTTAACTTGATTTGCCATTTCTTTGTAAATGGCCCGCAAATTGTAAAGTCTTTTTACAAAAACATGGTTCAGTTCGATACACTCATTTTGTTTTTCGGTCATTTTACGATCCATCAGAGCATTTGATCTGAACAATCAAGTTTCGATTTCACATCACTGTTACTCTACAGAGCGAAAAGCATCCTCAGGGACGTCGTACATTTGGTAGCGAAGAAGCTGATGCTGCTTCTGCTGCAGTGCTGAACATTTAATAGTTCCTTGATATTTCAAGGAACTATTAAATGTTCAGCATATAGACACTTTACAACTTTATGGGAGCTTTTGCGAAAAGAACTGTGACCTCTACCAGACGATGGAATATGATACACACAGATGTGTTACAATTAATTTATTTAAAGATGAATTTGCTTTTAAAAATAATTTCACATAATGGACTCGTATATTGAGTATCAATATCATAAGATTTAACACCTCTGTAAAACACTTTTGTGAGGCTGTATGAAGTCTTTAATCAATGCCAAAAAAGCCACAGATGGTTGACTCATTGGAGGACAATATTTGCTTTTATTACTAAAAAAATCATTGAAATTTTACTTGTTTTCGATGAGATCAGAATCAGCCAAGATGGGCATATGCAGGAAATCATATTCAATATTGAAATAATGCCAAATTCTTAAAAATGAACACCATATATTTGACTTTTATTTAATTTTAAAGCTTTGTACCCCTAAAGAAACACACTATACTATTTAAAACGCCAGCAAAAAATGAATACTTTTTTGTCACTATATATATATATATACATATATATATATATATATATATATATATATATATATATATATATATATATATATATATATATATATATATATATATATATGTATATATATATATATATATATATATATATATATATATATATATATATATATATATATATATATATATATATATATGAAATGTAGGACGTAGTGTATTCATAACCCACAAATTAACCTGTTCAGTAAAAACAGCAACATAAGGCAGCCATATAGACGGCTCAACTATAAAAAATTTTAATTTTTTAATGGCTAATTGAGAGAACATAAGGACTAACTTCTTATGAGGCCCTATGCTCCTAATAGGATCGATGGGAAAATATATATGTATATTTATATAAGGACTCACTCCGATTAATTTAAATAAATGTTTTCATTTAAAATATAATTTGACATACAACTTATTATGTACAAAATTTCTTAATGTATGAGAAAAAGTAAATATTACAATAACAACTCAGACCCATAACTTGAAAGCGTTGCAAAAAAAAAACAGTTTGCCTTAATAGTTTATTGGAAGAATGCTTCGAATGAGTTCTATTAATTTAAATTATATACACATTTCTCTACCTCCAGATATACTACTCGTACACTGAAAACTATTAAGCAAAACGGCAAACTTTTGATAAAAAACTCAATAATTTCTTTTCCCAAGAAGGTTACTAAGAAATCAAAAACAATAAAACTTAAATTTATCCAAAACAAGTACAATAGTCATAAATTTTATTGATAAATTCCGTCTTTAGGCTTTTTAATGTAACAGTATTGCGAAATCCCAGATTTACTTTTTATTCATTTTCATTTCCCTGACCGCTTGAGTCATTTTCGTTTCCACTTTGTTTAAACATTAGGAAAATTATTGTTGTTGGCAGACTTTTTAAATATTTTTGAAATAGTAAAAATTTATAAGCTTGTGGATGAAAGTTTACAACCTTTTTGGGGGAGAGTAGTCCTACTCTTAATTTTAGTAATTTCCTCTAAACGATAATGCATTCATTCCTTAAATCAAATCGAACGAACAGAAAACTGCATCGATATGCAATTTCTGAAACGGGTATCAGCGAAGGTGGCATTGAAAAAGACTTGTATTAGATTGTAAACGCAGCTATTTGTTTTGTTTATTTAATTTTAATTACTTTATTTGCAGAAGTTTTTTTCAGAAGAATACGAGGGTGGCTAAATAATTCTATAAAATTGGCCTCTCAAAGACCAACAAATTCTTCTGCAAAGAGGCATCTGATTGTGTTTGAAATCAGTTGATGCTAGACTAGCGCGTGATTTGAGGAGAAAATGGAAAAAAGTGAATGCCATTTGCTCATTAAGTATAATTTTGTGCTGGAAAAACCAACACTCAAACCAAGTCCAAGCTTGATAAATGCTAGGAAATTCTGCACCAGCAATTTCAATGGTAAAAGGTTAGTGTACCGAGTTTCATTGTGGCCGTACAAGCACGGAAATAAATAAGAAATAATTAAAAAAATTCACGATAAGATGTAGGCCGATCGATTAAAAGTGCAAAAGCTTGTGGAAGCCATAGGCATATCACACAATTTTTTATGATCGCTTGGGTATGAGAAACTTTTCCAGAAATGTAATCCTGCAACAATTTCGCTGGATTGTTTGACATTATTGAACCGCGATATGGACGATTTTTTGCACCGTTTCACAATCGTGGTCAAAATGTGGTTCCAACGCAACACGCCAGAGATCAAATAGTGGGTTTCTCCGGGTGAATCGGCGCCAAAAAGGCTAAGGGTGGTTTTTTAGTCTATAAAGTCATGGCGTTAATTTTTGAATACCTTCAAAAGGGTAAAACAATCAATGGTGAATATCATGCCAACTTATTGGCTGGGGTTGATGATAATGTGAATAAAAAAAAAACGACCACATTTGGTCAAGCCAAGTGTGCAAGGGTGCACATATGTTTAGTTTCCAGGGTGAAATTCTCTTAATTAAGCTACGAATTGCTCCACTGTTCGCCCCATTCACCAAAGTTAGCCTCAAGTGATTATTTCTTGTTTTCTTGTTGGATCAGTGGAAGAGGATTTGACTCCAACGATAAAATCATCTCACAAACAAATATTTTTTTAGATGACCTCGAAAAATCTCAGATTTTGGATGGGATAGAAAATTTTAAGAAACGTTGAACAAATTTATTCCTTAGATTTTACGGACATTTTCAGTTTCAGGTGACGATACAAATTACATTTTAATTGTTAGACTCGAATATTAAAATCATATATGACTGGTGGCTGGTGTGCTTGTGAAGGTTAATTGAAAACGTGTCGTTGTGTCGTTGTGCAATGTACAGTGGGGAAATCTGTTGAAGTGTCTGTTAGCGGAGACAGTGACAATGATGGCATTGATGATGTTGATGCTACCGCAACAGAAGCTGCTTCCATTCATACTACCTTGCAGCAATTGAATAATGTAATTGAATATAAGACGGAAGTGATGTCGTAACGTGCTCTTCAAGGCTCATGTGCGTTCACATGTATAGCGAAAACACAAATAAATATACAATACAATACGTAAGTATGTATTGTATGCATATAAATATATAGATTTTTTCACACATGTATATACGGGTAGTACATAAAAGTAAACATTTTGTTATTATAAATAGAAATAATGAAAAATGGCAATTCTAGAGAGATTAAGTTAAAAACCATAAATTGTAATTTAAAAAAAAAATGTCTTGTTTGTTGTGGCTTCAGCGGCTCATATGTTGAAATTTGATTTGTCGCCAAACCAAATCAATTTTTCTTGGGGGAATTTCCAAAAATATAAAATTTCAATATTAAGTATTATTATTTTTTGTAAGAATGAAGTAAGGAGTATCCTATTACACAAAAGAACTTCTTCCTTAATGAAACAAATCTGAGTTTAAATTAACAAATTCAAGACTTAAAACTCGTTATGGATTAAAAAAGTTCAATATTCGAGAGACTACGGGAAAAATAAGTTTACAATTTCCTTTAAAGCTTGTGATGTGCTATGGGATCGAATTTTAATCCTTCCAATTAAATGAGCGCTTCTGCAGTTGCTGTTGTAATGGACTATCGAATCTATTATTCGGCTGAGAGATTGACGGCATTAATTTTTCAGCAGAGTGTGGTCTCTGTAATTAAGTAAATTGCATGATAATGAATTTTTCCAATATTGAAATGTTTTTCTGTGATTTTCAGGATGTTTCTTTAATGTTTTCATGGACTCTTAGTAGAGCTGTATCATCAGCAAAAGTCGGGTGCATATATCAAGTACAAAATAAGACATAATATAATGCCTTGAACAAATGGTGCTTCTATTGGCCGTACGTGTAGCATATTTAAAAAGTTACAGTCTTTCCAATAATAAATCCAAGACCACTTAGTAAATCATGAGTGTTTCCGGGTAACTTTCGTTTCATATTCTAAATTAATTCTTCATGCCATACTTTATTAAAACGTCAATAAAGAGAGCTGATCAGAATTTCTTTGTTCAAAAGCCGATCTAACTACAGTTACAAGTGTGTGTGCTAGTGGGGTGGTACTATGTTTTCTCCTGAAACCGTTTTGGTGATCTGGGATACACCCACTCTCGCTCAGAGTGGGGGTGTCAGTCCGTTTACAAATAGTTTCTCAAATGAATTTTACATGCCAGATAACAGATCTATAACCCTGTGTGATTACACAATTGTATAATTCCAAAAAGCATTTTGTCACTAATTTTATCAACACTTGGCGCTTTCCTTGTGTTCAGACCAGCAGTAGCATTTCCAATCTCACTTATATCAAATCTTGCGAGAATAGTGTCTTCAGCGGCCACTGGTGGCAGTTTGACTATATAGGCGGACCTGTTTTGCAAGAAAACTTGTTTAAGTGGTTAATGAAAAGGTTTCTTTTTCCGGTGTCAGCCCTTGCCCCATCTCCGTTCGGACAACGGAATTGAATATTACTTATTATGGATACACATACTTATATGGAATTATTATATTATATTTATAGTTGGCTTTTTTGAAACTATGAATAGTGTTTAAGAAATAATATGAAAGTTTGTTCTTATGAATTTTTTTTATAATTATGTTTTGTATATATTTATCGCTGTTTTGTTTAACTATGTAAAAAATTTCAACATTTTCAAGGTCAATGTCTCTGAAAAACCTTAACATTGCATTAAGAGCAGTGTCAGCGCCTTTCTAACTAGCTCATATGATTGTAATTTTCTACGACTTTTCCAACAAGAAGCCTCACAATTTCTTTTTCCAAGTTTTAAAATACCACATTTTTGCAACATTTATCTCTTTTTCCAACCAGTTAACCGACATCTTCTATCTCTTTGTTTTCCCCTTTTTCCAAAGTCTCAAAAATGGATAAATGAGTTTGAACCCAAGTGAGTTGCTTTATCCTATCATCTGGGCTGTTAACCCAAGATATTCTCATTACCCTTGGCGAAAAGGTATATATTCATTTAAGTATTTCTTCAGTTTTATGTTTTTGTTTATGCGCACTTTATTGATAATTTATTTCTGTGTATTTCAAAAGGGCGAATCTCAAGAAAGTCGTCATATGTTTGTGTTAGAGTATGCAAACAAATCGATTTTCTTAAAAAAACCGGGTTTCGAATGATGCAAGAAATGTTTTGTGAATGTACTTTTAATTCTATATTTCTAGTATAATTACCATTAAAAGAAAGCAATTACATATTTGATTTAAAATTAGCTGTCGTATTCCTGAAACCTAATTTGGGTTTGAGGTTTATTTTGATAAAATAATTTCACATAAAATTAAATAATTATTATTTTTATGAATACAGCAGTAAATTTAAAATTAAGTGATTGGATAAAACCTACAATTAGCTTTAAACATATTTTTTAAAAATAATAATTTAAAAATAATATAAAATAAATATTATGATCTTTCATAGATTTTTGTTGTTGCTTATTTTCCATAAATCTCGATTTTTTTGCTTATTTTCCACAAATTAGAAAATACACGTTCACTAAAAGTCACATTTATCCAAGTTTATAAAGTGATTCCACAGTTTTATTGGGGTTTTGTATATTACTGATTGCATTATTTAAGTCCAAAATTAAGCAATTGGAGTTTTCAATAAATGAACTTGGATCATCTAAATCTATTGAAATTCCATCTACAGCTTTTTAAACAAAAGTTTTACTGAGAAGTAAATATATATATATATATATATATATATATATATATATATATATATATATATATATATAAGATTTGAATGTAATTAACAACATAGTAAAGCCTGGAATGAAAAATTCATGAAATAATCATTTAAAGCCACTGGTCTATCTTATTTTAAGTAAGAAAAATTATTTTTGCTCTTCCATCAAAACCGATTAACCAGGTTTTGCTTTTCAAAAAACAAACCGGTTTCAAATAATTAATATATTCGCATAATTCGGCATGGCGGCTTTTATGCAAATATTTGAATTATTCGAAACCGCTTGGTTTTTTGAAAAGCAAAACCCGGTTAACCGGTTTTCGGTTTCGCTTTTTGCATACTCTAGTTGATATGAATATATATTTCTTATCATGAGATTATACGATTTATGTGAATCTCTGTGAATATGTGTAGGTAATTGTTGCCAATTTCTTACTGTATAAGAGAAAGTTTTGGCAAGCCCGACACAGTGGCGCACTACGAGTACAAGTCTAACTAAATTTCTTTATTGGCCTTTAAGGGGGAAAAAATTAAACAGGCTTCATTACAGGTATTTGGTAAGAAATTAATTTTGTTTTGTCTATTTTGAAAGAAATTTTTTTTAAAAGTTGTGCCACGAGGTTTTCTGTATTTTCTACACTTTCACATCACAACTTTCCTAATGGACAGTTGCTGTACTCGATTTTATAATTCTTAATAAATATATTAATTGTCAAGCCTTAATATAAGAACGATAAAAAAGGAGAAATGTCAATATTCAAAACCTTCCACCAGCTTTACGCATTATGAGAAAGTATGTGCTTAATACAACATACAACAGACATATTACATTTTATTAGTGTAGAGTGAAACTTTCCATAAAACTCATATTTTTTTTCTTGTGTTAGTGAAGATCACGAAGGTGTATTGGTGAACCCAAAAACTGTCAGACCAATAGCAAACAGTCGTTAAAAAAATAGCAGGAATTAATTATGATATAAGAAGAAAAAGAAACAAACAAAAAATGAAATAAAATGACCTTCAATGGTCATATGTTGAATTAGGTAAGAGTAGCCACATCTGAAAAGATGTAGATTTAATAAAAATAAGTCCTTAAATTTAACAACAAAATATTTATCTTATTGTTGCTTTCTTTTGTTTGTGGTCGTGAATATAAAATCGCTTATGATACGCAGCACTTTCAACCGTATGTAAATATTTGCATGCAGCAGATGAAAAATGATAATAGATATTAAAATAACCAAGGGTAAGGAACGCATGAACAAGTATTGTTTGCAGAGATTTTAAGCTTCTTGGCGAAAACGTAAACAAAGGTGTTACAAAGAAAGAAAACCTAAAATATTTTTATAAAAATTTCTTTTCGTTTCGTAGTTTGACTTTTAAGAAAAAAATTAATGCAAAATAAAGTTATTTGGTTCATAATAATGTTGGTATATAGTGCTGGATTCATTCGTTTCTTCGTTTCAAAAGTAAAGTTAAATAAAATACACACAAAGCTATGATTTCGCTTAAGCTTTTATTTTATTATTTTGCTTGAACCTTGTCATTACGTACAAAATAAATTGTCATTTAAATGACGACATCTCGAATGGTTGCAACAGTGGAGGCCTTCGAGGTACTTCTCCAATACTTTTTCGCACATTTTCGGCTCCAATGTTAGGAGATTATCCAAGTATACAAGTCTTTTAAGTAGCCCCTCAATAAATCCAACGGTGTCAAATCGCATGATCTTGGTGGCCAATTGACATCGCCACAAGGGATATTGGGCATTCTGTACACTTCCCATGCAATAAATCAATACTCGGTCATATTGTGTGGCTCTTGGCACTGTCTTTATGAAACCACATATCGTTCAGTTAATAATCTTCCATTGCAGAGCGAAAAAAATCGGTTATCATACAGCCAGCGTTGCTTTCGAACATAAACGGGCCAATGACACCTCCAGACTATAACGCGTACCAAACAGTAAATTTTTCCGGATGCTTTTTCATCTCCAAGCCTCATATGTGACAATTTTGCTGTTTAACGTAAACACCGAGTGAGAAATGAGCTTCATCGCTGAAGAAATTTTTTTCGAAAACTCAGCATTGAAAGCCTGTTGCTCTAGCCGTTATGAATGGAATGGCTTCATCAATTAAACAGTGAAACAATAACTGACACAATGCCACACAAAAACAATAACTGACACAATGCCACATTAATGTTCATTTGAAAAAATCGTGATGTTACTGATTTGCCATGAACATAAATTGCTTTGTGGTCAACCCTTCTGTAATGATTTTAGTCAACAGCACAAATAAGGCAGAACATGAGAGAAAATGCCAACATATGGGATTTTCGTGTTAAGACACTTTAATATTGTTGTTAGGAATACATTCACTTCTAGGATTCTTTCTTCATACAAAAGTGTATACACAAGAACGCTGATCATGGTGATCCAAAAAAATGTACTTGTTTTGTTCTGCTAGTGTTATCGGCTTCTGTTTACTTCTTCCTTAATAAAAAATATTAAACTGATCTGATAAATTCATTAACCGATCTCCAGCCTAACTAACTAATTTCATTATAATGAAAATAAGAAGAAATTGGAATTACAATTTCTGAAAATAATAAAAAAAAAATCAATGTTTTTGTTTTCCATTAAAACAAACTCAGAAGCCCTTTTGATTGGGGAGCTATTAATCGTTTGAAACCTCTTCATGTAACAAATATGCAGTCGATTAGTTTCCTTCGACCTTAAGCTTTGTCTATTAATTTTGGCTAATATCATTTTATAACTGGCCTAATAATTTAAAATACAAATCCATAATACCATTAAACATATAGCGTCTTTACACAAACAACATTTTAAAAAGTATTATTTTTTTAACTAATAATTCAGGAATAAACGCTATATCATTCTCTATCCACTGATATACGAGTAAATAGTCGATTATTAAAAATTTTGACCTATATTTAAAATAATTTTTTTCTAACACATAAAATTCCACTATTCCACAAGAGAAAACGTGCAGTTGATTTAAAAAAAATTTGATTTTCCCAAATAAACCTTGAATGATAAATGACGATGAAGGTCATCGCCCTCACCAGGATGTTAAACAAATAGGAGAGCGTTACCAAGGAAAATGGAATGTTATCAGATTACAGATTAATCATTAGGAGGATTTTACAGCTTACAAAAGAAAATGTTTATTGTCATTTCATTTCATATCATGTATCCTTTTTATATTACACGTAAATGCTAAGCCTTTACGATTTTGGTGTGCACACGTGTATAAAATTACTTTATTTGTACTGTAATTCACAAAAAAGGGGCAAATGAACATGTTCATATTCGATTGTAAGCTTTTGTTTATGGAACTGAATTTTTTCATATCCTTGAAATGGTACGTGTTACAAAATTTTATTCTTAATATTCCTGCTTAGCAGGCTCAAATAAATTTTTTTTGGCATATAGTGTTATTGTTTAATTTTTCCATTGAGTTGTGCGTAAATTCAAAACTTTGAACTCGTTTTCTCATCTACAATTTTTTTGAATTATGACGTAGTTTTAGCAAACGAGTGATTTATTCTATTGTTTCTGTTGTTACCTTTTCATTATAAAATTTTCAAATTGTTGCATGAGGAATAACGAGGTTGACTTCTAGTAATTTTACATAAAATGTGTTGTGGTTTTTTTTTCTTCTTGGAATATGTTTATCTATTGCGAACGAGTAATGAACTCACTATAATAATCACGAATGTCAGAAGAGCATATTTGACTGCAGTTTATATCCTTCAAATAATAAATAGCAGATTTGAAGATTTTTAACAAGAAATTGCAGATAAATTAAAACCTTTTAATCTTTTTCTGCTTCGCATCTCATTTTTATTTTCATATATCCTTCAGAAAGAGATTTCTAAAACAATTTTTTATTAGATTCGTATACACAGGTTAATGCAAGAACTACAGGTTATACAAAAAGATGTTCCGTGGTCCTAAAATTTAAAAGCGACTTTATTAACTATTGAATATGTTTTATGTTATTAAAGTATTTTATATTTACATGTCCAAGAGGCCAAAAATGCATAATCAATTTGATAAAATTTTCGGATTTTTTCCCTTTCTTTATTTAACTTTATTACGAATAATAAGTAAAAAGCTTTTCAGCTAACAAATAAGACAAATTCCGCAAGAAAAATATGTTTGCCATTATTGAGATTCGAAAAATTGTTTTTGTCGCAATTTTTTTTATCAAAAAATATGTTTAAAGCAGGATTTTTATTGAGATTATTTGTTACTTTAATATAACCTTTATAAAGGGTGGTCCAACCATAATGTACCATGTTAATTGTGAGTTACACTTTAAAGTCAAGTTCTTTACCCAACTTAATTTGACATTTCTTTTTTTCAGTGTTTGATAAATTTTATGATGTAGAGGTATACAATTGAGTAGCGCGCTAAGATTTTTGAAGCCTTTTACGAAAATGGACGTTCAAATCGTGCACTTCGTGATTTTTTTGGTCAGCATAATCGACCAAATGTGTCGTCCACAATTGGCAGAGTTGTGGGCAAATTTTAGCAAACCAGGTGTGTAGGAAATGCCAAAACATGTGGGCATGCTTTACTTGTTCACTATCCGGAAAACATTGCTTTTGTTCTCGATAGTGTAGCAGAAGAGCCATCAACCTCGACTAGTCGTCGTGCCCAATAATTGAATATCTTACGAACATCATTGATACGAATTTTGAATAAAGATTTGAATTAGCACGCTTACAAGGATCAACTGGCTCAAGAGCCATAATGACCATTTCAAGCGTCGTCAATGCACCGAATAATTAGGTGAATAGACAGAAGTGATTTTGATACTTTACAAAGAATATCATCTTTAGCGACGAGGCACACTTTCACCTCAATGGATTCGTTAACAAGCAGAATTGGCACATTTGAACAAATGACAATCCACGAGAGATTGTTAAAAAGCCGATGCAGCTACAAAGAGTAACTGTTTGGTGCGGTTTATGGGCTGGCGGCGTTATCGGCCCGGAATTCTTCTTTTTTGTAGGGAGAAATTGAGGACATAGACCTGGACGATATGTGGTTCCAACAGGACGGTGTCAGTTGCTACACAGCCAACGGAACAATGGCTCTTTTGTGCTATAAATTCAATGGCCATCGGATAGAGATATGCCACCAAATCCGGGGCGAGCATTTGGCCCATATTTTGTTTCACACATAATTTTTATATATTCTTCTATCATAACAAGAAAATATTAAGATAATACTCTGAAAATTTTTTGTCTTATTTACAATTAACGTCGTGCTTTTTGGTTGGACGATACTTTATATGTAAGCAATAAGAATTTAGAAATTTCTTTCGAAGAATTTTTGGTGCTACAGAATTTTTATATCTTTGGATGTTTTTATTCTTGTTTATTTTTTTCCTAAAATATTTAAAATGCTATTCCATTGCATAGCGGTCAAAAAGAAAGGCACTATATTAGAAATTTTTGTTATTCTTAAATTACGTATGATTAATGAAATTATAAATCAGGTTGCGTATACGCCTGTCATAAATAATTCATGTGGACACCTTTTTAATCGACCACATTTTTTGATATCAAACAGATGACATCTGTATGACAATTCTTCGAAATTTGAATGACCGGGAGTAATGATTGAAAATAATTTACCGTACAGCTTATAAATATACATTAATTTGGATATTTAATGCATTTTTATCGTACATGCCAAACATTTCTGAAATTATGCATTAAACACATTCTTTACAGCTGGCTACCGACTGCAACCTGTCAAATATAAAATACATGTGTGTATATGAAAATGATTATTTTTACAACTGCCAATATAACGTAATATGTAAAGCAAATTGCCGATTAGAAATATTTTTTTTTGCAAAGTAAAAAATAAAATTCCAATATTTATATGTTATAATATATATGGATCAAGAATTTTTAAATAAATAAATTCATTTGTTTTATTGTTATATATACTATTGACTTGACCCAAAAATACCAACATTGTTGAAGATTAAAAAAATTTTAGTGTAAATTCTTTCGGTGCTCTCTCTTGATTCCGGAGTTGCGGCGTTCAAAACTTTAATATATTACTGATCATAAGTACTACAATATAGAGCGAATAGGCTCTTTTTTAAGATTTTTTTTTTGAGAGTTGGACGGGACTTGTCTCATGAAAAAAAGGGAACTTTAAAAAATCAAAAACACTAAATATGCACCACTGTAATATACACAAATGAATTGTTTGTATTTTAATAGTTTTGAAGGTTGGTATGATGGCAGAGCATGTCTTTCGTTCCTACACTGACCCTGAATATATCGGTTGTCAATTGAGTGGTCAACAAGCTCAACAGTATTCGTTATATGAGCTAATCCAGTAATATCTTTTATAAAATTCACAAAATCTTCTTCAGCCATTATTTAAAAAACACAAGTACGAAAATTTTTTTTGTATTTGTTTATTAAATCGTCAAATTTCAGGATCAGCTATTTACTATGTAGCTGTCGTTTTCAAAATAATTAAGCAGCTGGCTACAGGGCGACATTTGTAGTCGTGTAGCCATGTAGCATGCTGTCTCGAATGTGTTTAATGCCTAAGGTCTCTCCTTTTTTAATTTTATTACTCGAAGAGTACCGAACTATCGATTAATAAAATTAAAAACTAAAAATAGAAAATAAATTGATTAGTTTTGTATTTTTTGTATTTTTTTATTTTCTTGATGTTGTTTTAATCCAATCACTATGTAAAAGTTAAGTTTGTCTACATAACAATAAGCCACGATTATGACTTTTAAATTTTTAATAATTTTAAATTTTTTGTGTTATTCATTTAATGTTTTTTACTCAAAAATGATATTAAAGTTTTTTTGAAGATTATCCCAAGAGTTTTCCAAAATACTAGGCTTAAAAATAAATCTGACATATTCGAGCACATGTTGAAACTCTTTACTACTATTTATTTTGTATAAAAGTATTTTCAATGATGCTTAAAGATGTTTGCATTAAATTTATTTTTAACTTTTCTAACATGTCTAATCTTGTTGTAATAAAATATTTTTTAATGACTTAAGTGGAAGGAATAATTTATAAGATGTTAGCAAATTGCTTGACATCCTTCGAACCTTATTTTAATCTTCTTTGCACAATAATGTAGATGTTAAAAAGGAGCTCTTGGCAGTTGGATTTTGCTTCTAAAACAAAACAAAAAAGAAATCTTTTGCACTTCCGACATTAATATTATTTAATACATAAAGTTTCTTTAAGTCCACCTTTAGACGTTAAAGTGTTTCATGAGCACTCAACTGCTTTCACATTATTTGCTGTTTATCTCTCGTTGTTGAAGAAGATTTCCCTTTTTGTAATATTGTGGGAGTTTCCGTTCATTGTGCTTATGTGGATTTATGTCAAAGGTACTTGTTAAAAAATATATATTTGAAAGAGTCGTCTCAACGGAAATACTTTAAAAGTTTTTATCACAAACAGTGAAGCAAATTTATAATTTTTATTATTTGAAAATTGTTATGGTACAAAACACCTTCAAATATCACATTGAGATTTTCGCATATATTTTATTAAATTTTTTTGGAAATTGAATTTTGTGTTTGAAAATTTACATTTTTAAACTGCAACACCTGCTAAATTATAAATGAGTGATTACGTTTTTTATTCTTTCAATAGACCTAAAAAAGGATACTAGAGAAACTATATTCCTGTTTTATACACATGTTTGGGAATAATAAATCTTGTTGTAAAATGACAACGGATTTGCCAAGGTCAGAACGCAATATTATAAAAAGTTTTTAATTTTCTTTCTGTTTTTTTTCGAAAACTACAATTTCATTTTTTCTTAAATTTTGGTATTTGCATATCCATCGATTCCAACAGGTTACATGAAAAAATTTTATTTAGCGGTAAAGATTCTGTCATAAGTTTTGAACTCATTGAAAACGCAATTTCTAACTTTCAGCAAATAAATGATCTATTTTTGTTAAGAAAATATTTAAAAAAAATTATGATTAATGCTTCGTCAGGATGTTTAAGAATAAAGGGCATTTACGGTGTCCTTGCAACGAGAGGGTAAGTCATTTAAATTAACTATTATTTGGTAGCTGTCTTGCAAACTTCTTCTAATTAAAACTACTGTATAAAGTCCTTTAAATATGTATATTTTTCACAAAAAATATATATAGGCTTACAGCTATGAAAACGTAACAAGTCTGACGACCAGTATGATCATTGTGGTATTTTTGCAGATAAATTTGATATTTTGATTGGCAAATTATTTTGAGCACATATTTTCTATCAAGCAGTTAGCATTTTTAAATTATTTATTTTTCAATACAAGAAATTTCATATTATATATTAAAATTTAATTTTATTTTCGAAATAAAAACGCCTGCCATTACTATATTCCAAAATTTTGGAAACTTCTGTTATTAGAAGTAAAAAAAATTAAATTTTTTAAAATAATTATACTGACGCAATTCTCTTGTCTTCACAATTACACATTGTTTTAAGACTTCTTCTAAATATTTTAAAATCTATAAATGTTAGACTCTTAAATTTAGAATATTTTCTTGTTTCAATACCGCATTTTAATAACAATTTTGAAAAGACTTGTAAAAATATAAGAAATAAGGCCTAAATGCCAAAGATTCATAGTTTCAGTCAATATATCAGCTTAGGCAACGATTACTAAAAATATTTGCAATATAAAAAAATATTTTTCTGTAGAAAAAAAAAACTCAAAACTTAGTAAATGAAAGAGTTTACTGCTGCAGAAATTATAATTTTAGAATAGACTTGGCAAAAAATAACTTTATATGAATACCAGAACTCAACTGATGATTTCTGAGAAAAATATACTTGAGAACAAAAATGTTTTAAATAGGAATCCTTTCAAAGAACTGCCTTCTTTCGTAATGAAATTTTTGCTTTTACCATTCAGCAATATTGTAGTTGAAAGAGTTTTTATAAAATAAGAAATTGAATGATATTAAACTCTATGAATTTGTTTAAAAAGGTTGAACACATGTTACCAAAGCTTTAAAACTGCGCAAGGACAATGTGTTAAAAACATACATTGTGGTGATATTCTGAACGGCACTTCTGAAGTTGTGGAGGAATATTCCTTTGATGTATTTAATTTGTAATTTATTACATAAAATTATAGTGTATATGGGTAAATTTGAAGTACTTTTTTGTTGTTGATATTAATTTTATAATATTATCCAGATAAGTAAATATATACATACATACATACTAGTACATATATACCATATTTGTATATAAATATGAGCTATTGAGTTTAACTCTATATATGTACATTAGGTTGTCCCACAACAAAATTTTTTTTGGCGTCAAGCATAATTTGAAAGCTTATGGAGTGAAGTATTTTTGAGATTTTTTTCAGAATTTTCGGAAAAGGTGTAGAGGTCGCTCAAGTCGAATTTTAGCCAAAAATCGGTTTTGACGGCCGTTTTTTCAGTTTTCTTCATAACTTGGCCAAAAACTAGGATTTTTTTACTTTTGAGAGCACAGCGTAAAAGAAAAATGTCCAGGCTTTACTTTTATGTGTATTACCTATATAATTTCGCACGGCATTTGTTTATTTAAGTACCCTAAATTACAATTTTTCATAATTGTTCCATACTTTTTGTAAATAATGCTTTGTAACTTTTAAAATTTCTATAAAAATGAAAAATACTAAAGATGCAGTTTGAAAGATAAACTCATTTTAAATAATTTAGAAACAAAAATTTTTCAATTTGCTTTTAAAGTTCCTGAGTTACACCCGTTCTTAGCTTTGTACTCAGTTGATGATATTATTATAAATTATTATTTTTCAGTTACCACTCATAACCAGCACACAAATAAAAATCAAATCTTTTATTTTAGTTTGTTCAAAAAATCAATAAATTCTGAAAATCCGTTTCAGAAGCTGTGGCATTGATGTAGGTGTTAGAAAAAAAAAACCTGATCATACCATCGCAAAAGTTGCATCCTCAAAGAGTTCAATTTGGAGGGAACGTATAAAACATTGACAGATTGTTGCAAATTCCATTAAAAATCGTTTGAGGGCTCAAATTACATAACAGTACATTGGGATGGAAAAATAATGCCCGACTTAAGGAATAAGAAGAAAAAACTTATCGTATCTCTATTAGTATAACAGGAAATTCAGACCCCAAGCTTCTGGGACTAGTACCACTTTCGTCGGGAAATGGAAAAGATCAAGCCGATGCAGTATTTGAAATGCCAGAAATCTCGGCATTGAAGTACATCGTAGGTACCTCAAAAATTAAAATAGCTTCTAATAATATCATAAACTGAGTACAAAAAAGCCTTTTCCGAAAATTCTAAAAAAATCTTAAAAATACTTCACCCCATACCCTTTCAAACTATGCTTGATCATCCATGAAAATACAAAAAATTTTTTTTGGGACAACCTAATGTACATGGACGTTTATGCAAATAAATACAAAAATACTGACTATGCGGGTAATATATGCACATATTTCTGTTGCCGTCTTAAAGCCTTTTATGTTAAATAAACTGTTTGTTGCTATTGTTTTTGAATCAGTTTCGCTTTACTAAAAAGAATTCAAATATTTATAGGAACAGATAATAGATAACTGAGGCAAACGAGCACGTTATGAAGATATATTAACTAGCACGTAAATTTTTTACAATTTGCCATTAATTTTTAGCATTTTTAGTCTTGTTTTCTAGAAACTTAAATGTAAAGGATTCCTAGACCTGACGCCAGGTCTGTTAGGAGTTACTCTTCATGTCTAATGTTTGTGAAATTGTTGTTCTTAAGGGAAAATTCTCTAAGACTGTTACCAAACACACTGAATATTACAAATTTTGTATTTAATAAAATAAAAAGATTTTTAATATAATAAACGTGCAATTTATTACACTTTTTTAAATCTTTCTCCCCATAGTGCGCTTTGCTGCTACGAGCTGATGGCATACAAAGAACTATATCGTGCAGTTTTCGACGATATTGAATCGTGCTTCCCACGGCCAAAATTTTTGAATATCTTTTTCAATGCTCCACAGTAGCGGGTATCAAAAGAAATATATATAAACATAAGCAGTTACATATATATATATACACATCTAGAAGGTAATTTTTTTAGCAACTTTCTTTTTGCATGTCTGAATATTGTATAACTCAATTTTTGTGTATGTGAAAAGTGGTTAAGATTTTTTTACTCAGTTAAAAATATTATTAAAACTTGTCAGAAATGGGGCCTAATTATTTCAAATTGAGATTTAAAATCTAGCAAAATGTGAATGCAGTGCCCAGAATTAGTGGAAGAATTGAAAATCTCAAAAATATAAATTTGGGTCCAAATTAAATTATTTCTCACCCAGTAAATTTAGGAAAGTAAATCTTTAAAATATATTAAACTTGTTCTTTTTATATACATAGTATAGCATGTAATTAATTAAAGAGCAAAATCTGTCTGAAATGAAAAGAGTAATAAGGTTATTATTCCTCTTAATTTTTTCAAAAGGAGTCACCCCTGCACATCATATTTAAATTTTAAGGAAATGAACTGAAGGGTGAAGCATTGAAGCATAATGATATGTAACACGATGGTGCATAAATTGTTAAATGTCTTTAAGAAATCTATTATACACTTTGACATTTTTCTTTCTAATGTGTTTCTATCTGTGTATTTAACAAAATATATAAAGCAAAAGCTTGAAAGACAATGAACCTTGAAATTTATTTTAATGTTACAACTGATAGAGAACTTCTGGGAATACGAGTATAAATATCTCAAGAGTAATTGAGGATGTTAAAGCATATGAAACGTTGATTATAAAAACGAAATTCTTACATATTCCCAGAATTTTAGTGACAACAAAGAGCCTTAAGCACATTGTATGATTTGTACGTCTAAAGGGTTATTAAATTTCAAGGACATCAAAAATGTTACAGCATTATTTTAGCTTGAATGTGACAAAAGTTTTCAGTGAATAATTTTTGCTTTTATACTTGACATGATCTGCGTAATACCATTCATTCCTCCATTGGAGCTTCTTCTATAAAAATATATTAATAAATATTTATAAGCATTTTTTCCTTTTCTTAAATATACAAAACTAGGCTTTAAAGTTATTATTTTTATAATAATGGTATAATAAATTAATGTGTCATTTATGCATTATTATATATGAAGATATCCGCCATTTTAAAAATTTTCTAAGGACTTCAAATGTGATATAAACATTTTGTCACATGAAATTTTTTGGTGTATATACATCTGGTTTTCATTTGAAGATCTGTTTAGATCGATGTCAAAAGAAAATTTTTATCACATGATATTTTTAAGAAATAAAAGAATAAAGGAAACCTTTAGTTAGTTAGTTTAGAAGATCGATAAACGCCATCAACAAATTTAAGTATGTGTATTACATATTTTCCACATTTGATAAACTTGTCTTATCCGCATGTAATAAAAACATACGGAAATTTTTAATACATCTAATTAACATTAGTTAACGTTCGTGCGCACTGGTACATTATTTTATGTGTCTATTTGATGAACTTTTACAGCAAAAATATGTTTCGTTTAAACGAAAGTTAAGAGTTTTTCCGTCTCAACTCAAATATTTACAAGAGTCAAAGGAACTGTTGATGCTTTGCAAGCGATGTAAGTAAAATGAAAAGGGACAGGGCGTTATTTTTCCAGCAAAAAAAGACTGAGATAAAGAAACATTTTTGAAATTGTTGATAATAAAAAACTATTATGATGAAGCTTTAGTTATCGTATTATATTTAAGTTGTTAATTTCTTCGTTATATTAAGTTGTATTTGAATAACTTTTTTTAAGTTTAACTGTTTTTGATAAATTGACTAATTTTTAATTAGTACATTTTATTTAATTTCTTTAAGCTTAAGGTGTCTCCTTTCTTAATTTAATTTTAATAAAAATTTTTAATTATCGATTTTTCGATACTCAAACAAAGTAATATCCTGAAGATGGTACTCGATAAGTAACGAAATATCGATAATTAAAAATAAACGAATATAAACAAAATTTATTGAGTCCTTTTTCAAAATTTTTTTTAAAGTTACTTAAATAATTTTTTGTTAATGATATAAAAAACTTTGTTCTCCTATTTTCCTTTTTTATTATTATAAGACAATTTCGAAACTTTCAGCAAATTCAACAAAATATTTATTGCTAGTTCAGCAAATATCCTTCATAGACTAGTAGGTAGTGTACTAGACTCGTAGTGAGAAGATCGCAGGTTCGAATCCTGCCGCAGAACTCTGGCAGTTTGTGTTTGATAATTAAAGGGAGCGCACAACAAGCCTTCACTGGCTTAAGTGTATGCCGTATGTCATGGGCTATCACACCCCTCCAATCAACATAACCTAACCTAAACTAATTTTTTCTAAAATTCTTTATATATTCCGCGTTTTGCCATTCTTTAGTTTTTTTTTTGTGTGACAGAAACATTTTTGAGTTCAATATTATTATTAATTTAAGGAGGTTTTGAGCTTTCACCAATAAGTTTATAAAAAATTTATAGTTTTATACCGATATACAAAAGAAAAATGTTGCGTGAAAAAGCAACCATTCAATGCATCCTTGCACAAAACGAAACTAGATCCATACACTCATGTAAAATATACTCTATAACAAACTAAAACTAGTCCAAATGTAAGCCAAGTGTATGGAGAAAGCATGGCCGATTATACTTTACGATGTACTAGGGCTTGGCTTGTATTCTCACAGTTGTTTATGCTGAATTAAGTCAGTGAATGCACTTTAAAGTTAGTGCTTAAAAAAATATTTTTCATTCTCGGAATGCATCAACTGAAATGACTGATATCAAATAATAATATAGAGTCCAAATATGTTTCAGCTAAAACTATACTAAGTGTAACAAAAAAAAAATATTTAACTTACTTTGTTGCTCCCACATTTGCTCGCCAAGCACTAGCGGTTCCAGGGCAGAGTTAACAAATTCATACTGTAATTAAAAATATAAATGCAAGATTTTAGTTCTATATTATAAAAAGATTCGACAAAATAAGGAATTCTTTGAAAAAAGTAAAGTAAAAACATTTTAGGCATAAATTCATATTTAATGCGTTTAGATATTTGCTATTCAATCGCGACACAACGGCTGAATAACTTAAATGAAATTTGATATAGAAATAGCTTATAGCCTGCATTAGTATAGAGACTACTTTTTACTCTGGCAAAGGACTTGATTTAACCCCTGACCGACCAACGGCATAATTCTAATATATGAAAATCACTTATAAAAGGCTGAAAGGACTTGAATGCAATCAGAGCAGGATACCTGGTTTGAGTACGTAATAGAATAATTTTTATATTTTGATCTTTGCTACTCAATCACGCATAAGCGCCCAAAGGAATTTGTATCAAGTTTGGTACAAATATAGTTTATAGCCTGCATTAACACATAGGATATCCCTTGTTATGGTCAAGGACTTGGGTTGACCACTAATGGACTATTGCAACAATTCTTGTAGTTGAAAACCAGGCATAAGACGCTGAGCGAAATTGATTGTATTATTTATCATAGATATTTTATAGCATGGACTAACATACAGGATAACTCTAGCCTTTGATGTAGTAAACATTAGCATAGAAGAGTATCCAATATCTGTTACTGTTAAGTGAGCAGTGTTATGACTAAATCACTTGAATAGTCCAACAATAATTAACACAAGGCCACTCTAAGAAAAATTAATGATGTTGTTTTTTATGACTTGTTTTGCACAGGGATTCGAACCCAGGTTCTAAGTCATAATATTTTTTGTAGTCAACGCGCTAACTACTTCAGCCAACAGCACCCTCTAAAATTTGTATATGAAAAATGTATTTCCTGCTTTTGGCTTGGCTATCGGCGTATATGTCGACATTTTGCGGATGCTAATAAAACAACACCTCGGAATATTTTAATAAGATTTTGCAACATTAAACCTGGTATGTTAATACAAAAATATTGAAAAACAGTACGAGAATTCCATGCTATATGAAAACTATTAAAAAATTTTCCAGAAACCAAAAGATGTGAAATTGCATTAATTTCCAGGAATTTTTTCCCGAAGTTTCGAGGATAGAAAGTCCTATATTTATAGTGAAAGAAATGTTATTGCCTCCACTGTTTTATAAATGTGTGCCACACAAATATGTACTGATAATATAAAGATGTTATAGGAATTATGTTACGTTATGTGAAATTTTGTAAGATTGTATAACATCTTTGCATAGTTTAAATGCTTTAATGAGTTTTTGAATGTAATTAGAACTTTTTTCTTAAGTTTATATGATAATATTCTAAGCAATCTTGTAAACAGCATTCTATTTGGATTGTTTATGGAATATAAAAATGTTCGGGCTTAGTTCTAAACATGGTATATATTTTTGTTCAGCATTTATATGGCAGATAGAACAATTTACATTTTAATATTAAATACATTTATTTACAAGCCACGTGTACATTTTATGTGTTTCGCAGTAAAAATTTTGATACAATATTAAGTTATTAGTTGGTGTCCTAAAGCATATTCTTTATATTTAATTTATATTCATTGTATTCAATGTTCATTATATATTCCTACTAACTTTTCACGTTGCTGCTAAGCAGAAGCGAAAACTTTGAATTTCAATTTGTAAATGTTTTGGAAGTTTTTGGTATGCTGGTACTTAAGCCAAATAAGGCTCGTTTAGTGTTGCCATTTAAGCAATTCTGAAGCGGAATTCAACCTGATTTTGTCATCTTAACAAGGGGAGTACATTTGATCCTTCAGCTTTTTAATGTTTTTACAGCTTTACAGTATCCTCATGAGACTTTGATTTAAGCAAATAAATCGCCGATAAGTGAAAGGAAGTTTTTTAATACGAATATCAACGAAACTAAGGTATATATTTTCAAAATGCAAGATATTGTTGCGATATTTGCAAAAAAATACATGAATTTAGGATTTTGTATTATTATTAAAATTTTGTTTAGGTGTGCTAACAATAATACTTTATACTTGGAAAGATTTATCATATGTCGATTTTGCTTCTGGTTGTGTTAGGCTACTGTTATAGACGCATTTCTCTTCTCTGTGCGAAATTCCATTAGCACGCAAAGAAAACATATGACAAATAAATGATTATCGCAATTTCATGTTCATTTCCGCAATACTCAATTAAAAGTCTACAATTATCCTTTTTAAAATAGTGTTTGGATATTTTTTGAATTGTACATTTTAATGTAGGATTTTACACTAATACAATGTGGCGCAAAAGTAATGTTTCAATTTGAACTGGCTGCCAATTTGTTACAAATGAAAAAAGAGCTCCGTTTTCATAAAAAGTTTGTTTGAAAGTATAAAATTGATGATATTTAAAAACTAATTTTTATTCTTTACACTTGAAAGTGTTCAAAAATTCAATATAAAACATGTTTTTAATAGAAAATTTTTGTGGTGTAAAGAAGAAACTTAGAATAAATGCAAATTAGTGTAAAATCGAAAGTAGAGCAATACTAATGGTTTAGCCAAATCGGTATATTCAGATAGTCCTCTCAATTCTTGTGGCATAGGAACGAATTTAACCAAAAATATGGTTCATTTAGAGAATAGTGCATTCACCAATATGCTGAGTACCGAAATCGCGGGTGACGAGCAAAATCATGTCAATAACTCAGGTCTTGAAGGCAGACTATTTGCACAGAAACCACAGTGACCATGTTGATTCGTTTAATTCATGTCCCAGAGACCAGCTTACAGACAAATTACGTTGAAAGTGTTAACAGTGTTGTTATTAAAGTTGTTAATGTTAACAGTAGTGGCAGTAGCGACACAATTTACAGCCAAGTCCAAATGGCCGAATTTGTCCTCGGTAGCCGTAAAAACATTTTAACGTAAATTGCAACAAATTGTCTGATAATTCTTTTCATTATCTTTGCACGTGTTTCAATTAGGCTAAGCCTTCTATAATGAAACGATCTAAAGCCACGGCATTCGTTACCGATGACCTATTGCGATTTACAATAAAATTATCAAAGGAAGAATTTAAATTCGCAACTCACAATAAACCAAAAAAACCTATGATGCCCTGCTTGAAATATAAAAAATAATTGAACTAAAAGTGAAATTCTGAAGCAATAAAAAGCGTACAAATGAACTTAAAATAAAAATATACTTCAGCACAGAAATATTTTTAATATTGTCAAGAACACTAAAATATAGTTCTGACATACAACGCAATAAGTCTGTCTGAATAGTTTTACAATTAAGATTATATCAGTTATGTTTTTTTTTTGTGATGATATCTTTATTTATATTCAATTTGCAATTGTTTGCATAAAAAGCTTTTAAGGCCAAATGAAATCATAAAACAAAATATTTTATATAATATCCGGCTAAATCTATTCTATAAGTCGGCTCAGTTATAACTATATTTTAAACTGACTTGAAAAAAAATTTGGCTGTTATATATATGAGAATATTTTTTTACGTTCAACGAAAAAAACAAAGGAAAAGAAAGACTTTGAAACAAAGATGGCCCTATTTTGCCCTGTAGATAATACGTCCAGGGAGAAAATATATCTCCCATACAAAACAATATTTAATAATCCGACTGATTAAAATTGGAGTGGGTTACACTGTGGCAGTATCAAAAAAAAACTACCTGGGTGGGAGCAATAAAGTTGATAAGTACGAGAAAATTTAACCAGTTTCATTTATATTGGCCCTGGCTTCAAAGATCTCAATAATATTATAAAGACTATTGACCTGGTAAAGAGCGAATTTTTTTCAAAATTTATAATAATTTGCATTCGCGTCAATTTTTATTAACTTTTTGCTTCACTTCATTTTAACAATGACATTATTGACAACACTAAGGACGTGTAACTAAAAACACATTTTCTTATTATTATTTTTCATCCGGGCATTAGGTCTTTGTCCCTTCGTGGTACTTTTAAGTTATAATTCCTTTCAATTTCCATTTAAATCTGTTGTACACGATAAGGCTTGACTGCACATCTAGCTGGTGTTGCTTAAGGCATATATTAAATATTTCTTAAATAGAGCATATTATATTTAATAAAACATACAAAGTTTTTATAAAAAATAAAATTACAACAACTACGTGATCTAAACATGACTACATATAGCTTCATGCTTCCTAAAAGCAAACTTTAACACTTACAAATTTCATTTAGGCTGCTCCAATAAAACAAAATAAAGTTAAGAGAAAAAACTTAACTACATCAAGTTTGCCAAATAATTTGCATATTTTTGTTACATTTTAAGGAAAATATTAAATTTTGTCCTTCTTCTGAAGCCCCTAAATTCTAAATATTTTTTAGAAGTGTTCATGATTTGCGTAAAGTTAGATTAGATTATAAGGTTTTTATATTCAGTATAACAAGAATTATTAAAAAGGAAATAAGGAAGGAAAAAACGATTTTAATTTTCCTTGTGCTACAATAGGAGTCACATGTCAGTTTAGCTCCTTCTTAAACGATGGTAAAATCAAATATTTTGCATTATGCATGATATTACAGATTTTAACAGAACGGGAACTTGTGGGTTTAACACTGCGCTCACGCAAGCTCTGACTGTGGAACTGAAAAGGAAACAATTAGGAAGGGCACAACTTTTCTAGTCCCTATGAATAGTAAACAAACATCAATACTGATATCTATGGTAAATGGATAGTGTTTCTTTGGCACACATGCACGAGGATAAGGCAAAAATTACTCCTGCTGCCTCCTGTTGTACCCGATAAGCCAGCACAGGAGTGGTTACCATTAAATCTCTGGGCTTCGGTGATCTCTCCGCTGTAGCAGACGCTGCAATGTATAATGTTCATCGGGAAGGCAGTCGTTTCTCATGGGGTTTTTAGCATTTTTTTTCTTCATTAACAACTTCTTTCGTAATCCTGAATTTTACCAAATGAAATAAAAACATACATAGAGTCCAGTGCCCCTTTTATGGCACTTCCATGTATAGGAAGTTTATAATCATTTTTATACTAGACAGGTGGCTGTTAAACTGCTTTCAGTAGACAACTACCAACCTATTACAAGTCCAAAAACATTCAAAGCATTCGAAATTTTTTACTAAAAACTTATTTTACCGTTACAGTCATGTTTATTTATGGTAAGAATAACTTAATGTGACAATTTTAGCCGGTTATTTATCTCTAACTTTAGGCGGTTATGAATTGCTGTCGAACAAAGAAGTGCTAAAAGTTTGTTTAACCCAGGAGGAGGTTATCAATTCGTGTACATTTTCTTTTTTATTTCCTTTTTTATTTTTAATTTTTGTATACGCAAAACTGTATCAGTTGTGAAAAAATTTTCAAAAAGTTCTTATTTGAAAGGGTTCACTTGCAGATCATTTGGCCCCATAATTTTTCTTGAAAATAGGACGGGCAATTTGCCCGCCCCCGAAATATTAATTATCCCACAACTCCCTCAGTTATGGAACGAGTTAAAAAAATATCATTAATATGCAAGTGTAGCTTGCAGTTTGGTTCCACAAAAATTTAGTGGAAATCGGAGGGAGAAACTGCCCACCAGAAATAATGATTATAATATAACTCCGCCATTTATGGACATATTTTCAAAACTTTGGATTTAAGAAAGTATTTTATTCAATCTTTCCTGGTAATATATTGAGTTTTAAACTAGCCCATGTTTATATTTGTCGGTTTTTTACCAGAATAAAGTCTTTTTCAATTTATGTATCGTTAAAATTGGTTTACGAAAAAGCAGAACCTGTAACATTTATAGAAAATAGAGTCCTTGATTAGGACATATAATTCGGTATGACAAGAAGGCTTTATTCTGAGTGAATTAGAATAACAAGAGACCAATGGGTTACGAATTGAGACCAACTGTTTGACGTTGTACAGTCAAATGCTCTAGAACTCACGAACAATTGAGGAAGATAAGAGATTTTTAAAGAACCAGAAAAATTGTTAGACCTAAATTTGTGTATGACATAGACGATACATCATAAAATTACTGAAAGAGAATCTAAAATTAAAAATAATCAACAACGAATGTGTCCCAAAAACGAACGTACTATCCGCTAAAAAGCTGGTTAAGCTGTATAATTACTTCAATTTATTTCATTAGTCTTTACTTCACTATTCTTTTGTCCCAACTTATATCATTAGAAATGGCCAAAAGAACCTGGTAAGAGTAAGTGTTGCTGTGAAATGTTAAGAAACAACAGTTTTAAAAAGATTTACTGGCTCTCATCCAACTTTGACTTAATGGGGCTAAAGGAATGTGTTCTATCATAGAAAACGGCATTAATGGAACGTATACTTTAATAACCTTTAACCTTTTGCACAAGCAGCTTTTATTGGTAAGAGACATGCAAATCAGACTTTATGTAAACAGTCGTTCTTTTCGCAAAATTTAGAAGGACTTAAAGCATCTTTAATTCTCTATCAAATGATCTGAATTTTTCCTATTCTTTTTCTTAATTATTGTTTTTATCAACGGTCATCGAATTGGGGGCAAAAGTGGTAGAAACCTAAAATTTGTTATTAAATTGCACCCCAATGTACCTTCAATAAAATTGTTAAGATACATAAAGAAACTTAAAGAAAGAAAGTTAAGAATTAACTTTTCTAAAGTTTGGCATTGATACTGAAATATTATTATAGTATAAAATTATAATCTAATGGATTTTTCTCCTCTTAAAATAGCATTATATTAAATATATATAGTATATATTATTTAACTGCGAAATAAAATTGATGTTCTAGCTGGAAATATCTCAATCCTTTAAAGAACAACATACCCCTTAATAATAAGCTTAAACTTTTTGATATGTAATTTATTGGCTTTGAAAATCTACATCCCTTTAGACTAATATATTATTTACTTAATATTGCCGTAGATATTTTTGAAATTTTTATTATTATAAAAAATTTATTGCATGGAAAACACTCCCCTTTTATTAAATTATCCTGAGGAAGATATACAAAGATATATATTTCGAAGCACTGGACATACAAATATTTTACAAAACATTTAGAAAATAATGGATCACAGCTTTATTATATCTGTGCCTATAAGGAAAAAGTGCTTAAGTATGATTTTGTACTTTTACAATAAAGCATTTTTAAATTATATAGTTGATTTTTAACGTCTTGCATTACCCATAAATAATTATAATTATTATAATAATTTCACGAATTGTTGTTCCAAGTGAAATTGTATATATAAAAAAAATCAAGCACAGATTTATTACAGTGTAACTTAATGAAAAATTTTGCAAAATGTTTGAAATTTTACCAAGAGACACTTTTAAAGTATGCAAATTACAAAGGTATTATTAATTCGTTTTAAGCTTAAGTCGACTTAAGCACTTCTTTCCTATTGCCAGATTATTGCATTTTAATACTCAACATAGTAAAAAATAATCCGTTTTTTAATTTTTAAGATTAAGGTCTTTTATTTTTTAAAAAATTTAATTAAAAATAACTATCAAAAAATATAGATACATTATAGTAAACAATATTAAAAAAACACATAAATAAGAAGCGCGTAAATATTTAAGAATTTTAAACAAAGTTGTTTCCTTTAATAATTTTCGAAGAATAATTACAAGATCTATTCTGCTTTAACAGTCATTGAATCAGTCATTTTAACTTTAATATGCATTGGAAATAATAAACAATCACTTACACTATACAAATGAAGTCATATTACAAACATACATATACATATGCGGAAATGTTTTGGTGCAGGATAATCTACAGTGGCAGACAAAAGTCAAAATTACAGTTTCTCATAATTGTTAAAAAAGTGTTGGGTTCTTGTTTCGTTAATTTAATTTCTGTTCCCTACTATGATATTGTATATAAATAGGGAACATAGGATAAATGTAACAAATTAATTCCTATTTATATAAAAATATTCGGAGTATGAGAGCAGTTACGATAAATCCACGGCTTTTTGAGTAAAAGCGGCTTTTTTCTCCCAATATAGTTTCTTCTAAACTCAATGCATTTAGTCCACCGCCTTTCTACTTCTTTTTTACTCCCTTCAATTAATAAGATATCTCAAGGTCCTCAAAACAGGCTTCTGGTTCAGTAATGACTTTTTCATTTCACCCTGATTCCTTACCATCCGCCTATTTCTTTAAATTTGGAAACAGGAAACAGTCACAACGTGCTGAATCTGAGGATTATATTGAATGGAATAGCAATTCGTAGCTATGTCTTGGCGACATATATATTATCGTTATATGATATCGTTTCTGCTTCAAATTTATATTGAATATACCCAACAGCTCAGAAGACAATGGCTGTGAATGATACCGGGTGCATCTGAAAAAAATGCTACAACCTTTTGGCCAACAGTCGCAGATTACACGTTCATCTGAAATAATCCACTGTTCTGAATATTCTCTAGTCACTGGTGTATTGTGATGGAACCATGTTTCATCCCTGGTTACAAAACGGCACAAAAACTCCTGGGTAATTTAGCTGTTCAGTTAAAATATATTCGGATTGGCGCTTATAGTCGACACCCGTTGCACGGAAGACTATTTCATATCCAAATAAATATGATCGTCTGAGATGCCTACAGCCTCAGCCACTTCAAGCACTTTCCTACTACCATTACTTGATATCATTCCATGGGTCTATAGACTATTTTTGATGTGACGACGTCTTTTAACAGATTTGAAGGCATGACATCATTTGTGCTGGTATCAGTAAAGCACTTTTTAACCATTGAAATTAATGAAGTATTTATAAAGAGTTTTCTGGTTTCGGTGATGATTATTTTACGTAAAAAATAATATGTAGTTTTCTTTTCTCTATTTCTCTTTTTTTCTGTTTTTATTAAAAAATTAACGAGTTGATTGGCTTTAAATCTCTATCAAAAACAAACTAATAAAAGAAATTTGCTCAGACTTCGACAATTACCTTGAAAGTTAAGGCGCTGGAAACATAAAATGTTAGGAATGATGATAAACTTTAGCTTAAAATCCCATCATTTTCTAATTTATTGTTATACTTTTTTCAAAATCTCCCCACTGTACGAGACATTTGACAACAAGCAAGCGAGGCATTAAATGAAAATTGAATATGATTGATGATATTTATTTTTTTTATATAATTTTATTACATCTAGTTTGCGAGGATTTGATAGTTTTTCTTGGTCTATCGCAGCATGTTGCTTATTTAAGGTCCATGCTGGTATTCAAATGTCAGTCTGATTGTATTTCAGAAAATCCTTATTTATAAATTATTGTTGGTTGTATTATTTTCTGTTATTGTTAGTTTATGTAACATTTAAGCGCCCAGTTAGAGAAATAATAAAAATTATTTTTTATTAAGTGTACATATTTTTAAATTACAGAGAATTTGATATTGTAAAACTTTTTAGCCATATTTTTCATCAAGAATTGTAAGTTCTCCCTTAAAGGTCATGTAAACAATATGTAAATGAGTGAAGATGACAGCTGTCAAAAAAAAAAGCAAACACTCGTACGCATCAACGCATACTTTGGAAGCAATTAAAATGTTAATCTGGTCATTCGTTAAAACAGTCAAGGATAATGGTAGTTTTTTAATTCCAACTCTTTTAAAGGGTAACAAAATATTTACTGAACCGATTGATAAAGTTAACCTAATGGCCGAATTATTTGCAAGTAACTCTAACTTGCCGGAATGTAGTCAACCACTGCCCAAACTCGAAAAAAAATCTATAACTATTCCAAAAATATTATTTCGATCACGTGCAGTCAGAATGGCTTTGGCTGATCTCAACATAAATAAATATCCTGGACCGGAAGGAATTCCAGCACTGGTCTTGAAGCAATGTCGTTGGACGCTTGCTTGTCCTTTAGGCAAGCTTTAGAGTACATTATACCATACTGATGAATTTTCATTGTGCTGGAAGGTTGGTAATGTAACGCCAATCCCCAAAAAAGGAGAGGCTAGTAGCCCTGAAAATTACCGTCCGACACACTACTTTCTAAAGTGATGGAAAGTATGAATAAATTCCATCTCGTGAGGTATTTAGAGTCAGGACAGACAGGTTACTAAATGACCGCCAGTATGTTTTCCGTAGGGGCCGCTCTAATGGTAACCTACTGGCACTCCTCTCGGAGAAAAGGTCAACATTTTGGCCTTACTTTCGTGGCATTTTGTCGAAAGTACGATGGTGGTCTTATATATTTCCAAGGAGTGGGGTACAACGTCTTGCTTTTGGTGTCGGTAATGTAGTCACTCGGTTTATAATGAACTTCCTCAGGGATCGCACTAGTATGTCCTATAAACAAAAACTGACAGTTCTTACTTGAAAATATTATATTTCATCACTCGACAGTATGATTTTTAAGAATATTTTATAGGGATAGTTTTATGATTTTTTTAGTAGCTAGATTCTACAACTTGATCGATTTCAAGTCTAGATTTTATGCTCCATTTAGAATGACACATGGTTAAAGATATGAATATTTGACAACCTAGTTTGACACATGTAATCAATGTTAATCCTCATATTTAGCATCGTAGGAAGAAAATGGAACTTTGTAGTCCAAACACTTATATGAAGCAAAACTAAATCCTACCACAATATCATTTTATTACGCTACTGGTTAAAATTATGTTAAAACTGTGCACTTTAATTGTAATTTTCTAAACGTAAATGACTTCTGACGTTGACTACCTGCAATATATTAAAACACTCAATGCCGATTATCAGACCAACTTATCGGGTCGACTTAATAATAATTTGAAAAAGACAACTGCATTTAGCAGAAAAAAAACTTTCCACCAAGACAATGCAAGAGTGCACACATGTACAATTTTCATGGCAAAATTCCATGCATTAGGCTACGAATTGCTTCTTCATCTACCCCATTCTCAAGATTTAGCACCAAGTGACTATTTCGTGTTTCCGAAGTTGAAGAAATGGATCGCCGGAAAGAGATTTGACTCCAACGATGAAATAATTTCACAGAGAAATACCTATTTTGATGACCTTGATGAAAAAAAAATTGGAGAAATGTGTATAGATCTCAAGATATAAAAAATGAGTTTTTATACAAAAACCTGTGTTTCATTCAAAATGTCACGGTCTTATCGTGCCACCATCGTAATATCAAAACGATTTTTATTTATTTGTATAAGTACTTTCCATTGTAAATTAAACTTTATCATTTGGAATCTAGGAGGTCGCAAAAATGCACTAACGGATCCTTCGGAAGCAATGAAAATGTCATTCTTTGAAAACGACTTCCATTTGTTTTTCTTTTCATTGGAATATTATTACTAATACTGGAATTTTTCATATGTGAAGTAATTCTAGAATATATTGATGGCATTGCTTTTCATACGAAATTTAAGAAAATTTAATATAATTGCCCTCATGTGGTTGCGGCGTACTAATTAAGGTTCAGTTCTGATTATTTCTTTTCATTTCTAAGACTAAAATTATTATTGAAGAGTAATAAATAATACGGTTTATGTCGTATCTGGTTCACATACATACATACTATAATGTCTTGCAACTTCAATCAATATCATCTGATAAATTATGGACGGTTTTTTTGGTATCTTTTCCTTGATATTTATTTATTTATTAATATTTCTCCATTTGAAATTTATTTATTTGAATAATGTAGCGCATGTGTACATCATTCCCATCTTTTCACAATATAATGACAGATGTACTGACAAACGAACATAAGTACGATGTAAAGTTGGAAATAGTATGTAATTGTTTAAATCTGACAATTCAATCTTAATGGCTTACGACTCTACTTTAGCTTTAACTTTGATCTTCCATTTTGAAGATAAGAGTTATATAATTAATTTGCGGAGCTCATTAGTAATACGTTTCTAACGTTATAATTAATAAGTGAATAATGACTCAATGTAAAACAAAAACAATATTTAATAAACTTGTATTAAGAAATTTTATGATAAATCACTTAACTTGATTAATTGAATTAGGTTCTAATTAATTTTTCTTCCTCCTTCATTCATATTCCCAAAACTATGCAGAACTAATGTATTTAGCAAAATGAAGGGTAGATTAGAAAAATTTGGGGAATAAAATGTAGTATATAAAGTACCTTGTGATGACACACACTAATATAAACTTAAGACAAGACTTGAAGGACACAAATGTGATTTAAATATATAGAAGCATCCCTACACCACATAATACGTTATGTTCACATTGTGTAAAATATATTCACTATCCAACATTTGAACACAACGTATTAGATAAGCAAAATAGTTAAAGACGTCGTAGTATAATAGAAATGATGGAAATAATGAATACACCTGGTGGAAGAAAAACTTTAAAATGGATAATGTCTTACGGATTGTCTTACAGAATTATAGAAAAAGAGTGTTTTTTTTAAGAGCTTTCGGATTTGTTTTAAAAAACACATACAATTTAGAGAAATGTATGAAATCTTAATTTGAATGAATAGAACGATTTATATAATTCAAAGTTTAAAGATGATGTCATATACTTATATGTTGACCGCGGCTACGCCTCAATTGGTTCATAGGCTGGCTTAAATTTTGGCATACTACCTCTAATATATCGGCCGGTATCTCACGAATAAATTCTTCAATATTGGATTTCAGTGCGTCAACCGTTGCGGGTTTGTCCCTATAGACATGAGCTTAACAAAGCCCCACAAAAAAAGTGTAAAGGCATTAATTCGCACGATCTAAGCGGCCAATTGACCGGCTTTAAACGTGATATAAACTGTTCAACGCACTCGCCTCTCAATTGGGCCATTGTTTCGCCTGCTGTATGGCATGTGGCACCACCTTGTTGAAACCACCATATGTCAGTCAAGTCTACCTCTTCTATTTTGGGCAAACAAAAAATTGTATTAATCGCACGTTAACGCTCGCCATTCACAGTAACGGTCCTGCCATCGTTGTCTTTGAAAAAGTACGGTTCAATGATGAGGTAGATCCATAATCCACACCCAACAGTGCATTTTTTGGGATGCAATGCTTCTCTCTGCTCATCACACTAAATACAGCAATTTTCTTTGTTCCCGTATCCATTCAACCAGAAATGAGTTTCGTTGCTAAACACAATTTTCCGATGAAAAGGCGAATCTGCATCCAACTTTGCCAGCGCCCATTCACTAAGAGTTGGCCTTTATGGTGGACAAAAAGAAAGTTGGTCGCCCCCTTAAAGAAAGTGGCTAAGAAAAATCACCCTTTACTTATAATATATAAAATTTAAAAACAGACAAAAAATTTTTAAATAGTGGGCGTAATTTATTTCTTTCTAAAAAATTACATTTTTAGCATTTGCATCATCACTTCAGTAGAAGAGCAGATCAATAGCGATTGCGAGCGTAAATTCGCAATGAAGATTTCAATTACTTTAAAAATTCGTCGCAAATTTTCGCAACTTCGTGACCAATTCTTTAGCATTTGAACAATATGGCGAGCAGTTAGAGATGATACTAACATTGAAAAATCAGAATTAAAGATTGGAATTGGGAAAATGTACAAATAGTTTTTAATCACTACTGTAATGAAATAGCAAAGCTTTCATCTTAATGTTATATTCTCCGATGAAAAAAGTTAAACTTAGATGAACCAGATGGGCAAATGTGCTAGTGCATGACTAAGAAAAGAGCCTTTTGCTATATTTGGATTACATTTTTGTTTACATTAAATTTAGTTGCTGGCCTTCGTAGACTAGTAGTTAGTGTACTAGGCTCGTAGTGTGAAGGTCCCAGGTTCGAATCCTGCCGCAGAGCTCTGGCAGTTTGTGTTTGATAAATAGAGGGAGCGCACAACAATCCTTCACTGGCTTACGTGTATGTCCTATGATATGGGCTACTAAACCCCTCCACTCAACCTAACCTAACCTAACCTAACCTATTTTTTTTTTACGTATACTGACAGGAGGATTACATTAGTATTTTAACAGATTGAAAGTGCGATGAAAATTCAAACCACAATTATTTCAGTTTAATACCTACAAAATTAGACCAACAATAGTATCAAAAAGATCCCACAGAAGTTACAATATAATAAAACCCTTAAAATTTTATTGATTTCTCTTTTGAAATAGAAATATTTACTTTTTAAATCTTCAAAATTTAAACGCAAAAACCCTTTACTTTAGCTGTGTGAATTATTTTATTATTTTATTTTTTAAGTTGTCATCTTTCATTTGCCTTTATCGGGCTCCATAAAAAAAAATAGAATACTTGTCCTGTATTAAAACTACATTATTATAACCACAAGGGGAATGGTGGTGATGCAAAACCAAATGGAACTCATTGTGTGAACTTTTTTTGCTCGATTATTAGTTTATCTGTTTTTGAGTGGACAATGTAAAAAATTTAAAATTTCTACCCAAAAAAAAAAAATAAATAAAAATATTACTGCTCTTTTGCTGTGCTTATAATTTGCTTTTCTAAGCCTTTCTATAGAAGAGTGAATTAAACATTGCCAGCCACTGGATGCCGTGATTGTTTAGCGTCACTTCTTCTAAATACGCAAGAAGTGTAACTGCAGCATGAAAAATTTGTGAATTCTATTAATTCGTTTATTTGTATTGGTTGAAGCTTCATTGTCAATATTTATCTAGTGTTTCATGTCGTACATTGGGAGCGTAAAGAGCATTTTGTATAAAAAATTATTTTTCATTTGTTTTCTGGCTACCCCAGTCTCGAGTCCAGGAATTAAAGCCACTACCGATGGTAACTGCGTTGTGGTCAGCTAAATCGTTGACCAGATTATCTAGAAGTCTTTGTGAAGTCAGAGAATGGTATGAGACTTTTAGGACCTATAAATATTTATTTTTCTGGTCCGTGGTCTAAGGATGCCTTTTTTGTTTACTTCTCCCTTTCTCCTATGGCTTTATTTCCATAAGCCAATACTGCAGATTATGCCAATATATTGCGTTGCTAAATATCCTTATTTAAGTACCTTTACTGTTCCTAAGCAAACGCAACGTCCATTTTTTTCCCGCTGATGATCGGCTTTAAGAAATACTTTGAGTTGCTCAAGGCTTCCTGAAAAACAGGGCACCTATAGCTTCCTGCTGCTTATTTAAATTCCATTCTTCCATTAGCTTTGCATAGCACGCAGCTCAGCTTTCACCCAGTTCTTTAGCCGAACTCTAGGCATCAATAGCACTTGGTGGGTGCTTGTCTGAAATACTGTCTACCCTATTTTAGTCTTGCGCAGCTCGAGCGCTCTTTTTGCCACTGCTGTTGGGCATTTTATTTGGGCGGTCTGTGTGCTGCTATAAGCCCTACACATACATTTCGCTATAGTAACATCAATTTTAATAGTGGAGTAGTGTAGTGGTTAAATTCCCTGGAAAAAGGTTGGCATATTTAAAGTGTTGTTGTTACATCAGCCAAGTTTTGACAGAGTACAGAAATAGAAACTGACCTTCGTAGACTAGTAGGTAGTGTACTAGACTCGTAGTGCGAAGGTGCCAGGTTCGAATCCTGCCACAGAACTCTGACAGTTTGTGTATGATAAATAAAGGGAGCGCACAACAAGCCTTCACTGGCTTAAGTGTATATCGTATGACATGGGCTTAGGAACACTCCTAAAATCAACCTAACCTAACCATAGAAATATCTTCTTTGCCAGATATTTTTTGCTCCTTGAGAAAATCTTTATATATTACCCGTCTTGTCGCTGCATCACCCATGTCATGTATCAAAGTCTCCTCTTTGCGAGTCGAAGCTTCTGCGTCGCTATCCAATCCAAAACTATTTCACACAGAAAATGATCGCACCGCTGTATCGTATATGCTTTATTCACCTCTCCTACGAACTCCTTCAATTCCGAATCTGTTCGGACCTTTTTTTAGATATAATGGTGCACCCTTTGATAATAATATTATTTCATCCGGCTGTGATTTGCGAAATTTTTTTTCTTATTCCGATTAACGATACATTCATTTGTAGATACTCTTTCATCTATATGATTCAGGAGACTTCTCATTCGGCATGGTTCTGCATAGCTCCCAGATTTCTGCGGAGACTGTTTGCTCTTTTTTCTATTGGAATTTTTGCGGCAACTTCATTGTTCTCTCTCTTCTGTTTCGTTTCTCAATTGCTAGAAAAAACCTTGACGAAGTTGACATTGATCGCTCTGCAGCTTTTTGGTTCGTTTTATGTTGCATATCTTTCGCAAACTTTGTTATAAAATGCTCTAATGCCCTTAAATGCTGTTGATGGCTTGATGAACGTTGTTCCGGCTTTTAACATATTCCAGCTGGTAGTGAACTCGTACTGTTCTAACAGTGTCGTGATCTCTAGCCGCACTCAAGCTACTGTATTGCTACAAAATTTTCAGTTCTTAATATTTTTCTAATCAAAATAAATAACGAATTAATTTTTTGTTCCATTGGTAATACAAGGCGGCGCAAAATTAATGTCATAATTTAAATTGGCTGCCATTTAGTTATAAATGAAAAGAGATCTGCTTTAAAAAAGTTTATTTTCGAGATGTGTATCGTGCCATGACTTGTTGACCAATAATTCCCTATACATCTACTTATATTATAAATGATAAATGAAAAAATAGCAGTCAATTAAAATGCCATAAATTTTGCTCCTCTCTGTATTTAAAATATGGAATTTACTAACGTTTGCTGTATATATTTTTTTGGCTTTCAGCATTTTGACATCTAATTGAGGGAACAATGAAAGAGAATTTTTAATGAGCGTTTTAGATGGTCATCAAATGAAATGTTTATATTTTCCATCATCGCAAAATTATGTCGCAAATGCTTTCCCGCCACTCTAGATTTTTTCTTTCAAACGAATAATGTTATAATTTTGTCTTTTGTTTTATGTATGAAGGATTCTCTTGTGAAGACGGTTTGGAACTCTGCCAGATGTTTACGGAACATTAATCAAGAGACAATATTGACTTTTTACAATTTTCGTTTGTTTTTTTTGGTGATATTCTCCCCTTAATATTGAAATTCCCTTAAAGGAAAAACCAGACCATAAAATGAAAATAACTTTTTGTATTTTCGCTTCGCTAAATTTAATTGTGTGATTATCTTCTAACTCAAAATGCTAAATTATTAATATATACGTATACATTATCTTTTTGGGAAATGCCATGTTCTTTTAAAAGGAAATTAAAACGCAGTTTTGAATATTACTTTTGATTACTTATGGAATAAAGGACGAGAAGTGTAGTCAATTGTTTTGTTGTTTAAGAATAAAAGTAAATCCAAATTGCCTATTTAAAACTTAACGGTCCCTTTAACTTTTAGTTTAGAACGATATAAATTTAATTTCCTTTTAATAAAAAATTACGTTTAAAAGTTGTATCAAAGTCCTTAGGGACTTTTTTAAACAAAATATTTCATAAACAAATTAATAACTTGATAAAACAAAGTTTTTTATTTTTGCTCCAGAGATTCTGTCTCTCCATATTGCGTCGCAAATAAATACTTTAGGAGGTCGTAATGTTTCATTTTCTTTAAATCTTAAACAATTTTTTATATAAATGAATGAATATGAAATTATTAGATAATAGGGAATTTGTTGAGTATAATTTTAGCTTAAGTTAGTTTCGGTTCAAGGTGAATACTGGAATAAGTTGTTGTCCCTAAGTTACAAATCACCTTGGAGAACTTAAATAAAGTAACTAAGAAATGTTAAATATAATCAAAATAAAAACAAAATATTGCTTTTAAGTATATATTTCGTATAAAGTTATGACGATTTTTTTTCACAAAAAAATTTTAACATTTTTTTCAAAGTGGAAAAGGCAATATGATGATCTTCCTGTAAGGAAGTTACATTTTTCATATTAGAAGATATGAAAAGTAAAGGGAAATAAAAACTTCTTTAAACGCGTTGAACAATTTTTGAGTGAACAAAAATCATGGAACTCGCATCACCATTACCGAAGGCTTTTTAAAAATTGGTAAATCAAGTGTGTTTTAGAATTGAAGTAGACAAACATCATCCTGCAGATTATCGTTTGGATTATAAAGTGAATATCCAGTCCAGGGCATTTTATTTATGCCTTTTATTATACAATATTGAAAAAATATAAGAGAAGATTTGAAAATCTAAATACTAAAAATTTGCTAAATCAAGTGTGTTTTAGGATTGAAGTAGAAAAATATCATCCAGCATGGTATCGTGTGGATTATAAAGAAAAAACCCATCCAAGGTCGTTTATTTATGCCTTATATCTGTTTTTTAACATATAATTTTGTTTTTGCTTAAAATAAATACGAAATCCCTTATTGAGTCAAGTGTTCTATACTTGGTTTAGGAAAAGCAGTACTTTTGAAATTACTTGTGCCGGATTAACGTACGGCTGACTTATTTATATGAAAGGGATATACGGGATTTAAATTTAATATTGATCATAACAGAAATCCCCACATATTGAGAAAAATTGCTTAAAGAAATTTACTTTTGCATTTAGTGGGACAGACGCTTAGAAAAATGAGTTTAAAAAATTCAATAATTAAATGAAATAAAATATAATAAAATACAGAAAACAAAAATATATACAATAAAAAAAATTAAATTGGTTTACTGCATTTTCTCTTAATCTATTAAAAACTTTCACAAAAATTAACGATTTTAAATGGCGTTTTTTGTTCTGGTGCAGCGGCAAAAACTTCTCAACAGTTTTAAATTGCGGTTTGACACAAAACCATTATCCGGAATTTTTCAAAAAAGCGCCAAAACTAAATTCCATTTAATACTTACAAGGAAAAATGTATTACAATCGATAAGCCAGACATTTTTCCGTAGAATCAATAATAAAATTTTGCTTTAATAAATTTTGCTTTCATCATTTTAACTTAATTTAGAAATGCAGAACGATACAGTAATAAACATAAATTTAATACATTATTTTATGAAATATAACCGCTGTATCATTGTGCAAAGTTTTCAAGAAATATAAATAAATTTCGCTTAGCCTTTGTCTAGACAATACAACATTTTGATTTAAAAGGTTCTTTTTTATAGCGAAATTATAACTGCTTACGGGTATATACAATAATTACACAGGATTACAAAGTAAATTAGTTTTTTTTTTGTAAGCGAGAGGAAGAAGATATTTTTTATTTGAAATTAAAAATTAATACATACAAATTTTATGCAAAATCGTGCGAGGCCGATTAGAACTATTTGTGGCCAGGTTTATTAAAATTCTAAGAAATATTTCGGACAAAGCTATACAGATGGTCGATGGGTGAGAAACCAGCCAAGGGGATGATGACCACAAAAGGATCGCTACAATTACTGTTATTTTTATTAATGCAAGATCTTTATAAAACAAAGTTGCAAATTTTATATGATAAAACTCCGATGAGAACTTTTGCAAGATAATGATTCTAATCCACCCGGTAGAGATCTAGTTTCTAAAGATCGATTATTTGCTTTGCATTTCAATTCTATAGGACATCTTAGATTTTTCGAAGAGATGATAATTATATCTTTTAAATTAAAAAATAGAGACAATATATAGAATAAAGTTTAGCCAAACTTGGTGTTACGTTTCTTTCCAGTATTGAAATAATATTAGAAACGGATAGTAGTATATAACAATCACATATTTGTTTACGCATACAATCAAAGTCCCTCTTATTTATTCAGCCTTTTTCCTAATGCTTATAGTTTTTGTGGCCCCATTATTGTGTCCAACATAAACTTTTACAAATCGGCTAGTGAATTATACCATCAAATGAAATCAAAATTATTAATATTAAATTAAATTAAAGTAATGTTATAAAAATTATTTCAGTACACGACAAACTTATGCGAAGCAAGTGTTAGAATATCGCGCTTGTAACAGTAGAAGTTTCTTTAGAGCGATAGGGGTTGTACTCAAGTTTGAGATGGCAACAAAGAACTATCGTCAATATTTGAGAACATGAATCAAATATTTTCCTATTACGACATCAATGGTTTAAATCGAATATCGATTTAAAAAAGAATTGCTACTTTTAATACTTGTCCCCAAATAAGTTAAGTAGGCCGCTCTACTTCGTATAAGAAATAAAAAAACGTGCCAATTAAATTGATGATGTCGTCAACGCCAAGAATGATAGCGAATCGATTAAAGAAATTTTAGGAGCGGTCACTAAATACAAAGGATATAAATAAAATATTTTCGGGAATCCAAATAAAGTTTACGATTTCACTATATATTAAACTGGGCCTCATAAACTGATGAAGTGACTTTCTAGTACTCAATTCACCTGTTTGCTATTATTTCGTATGGAAAATTGAGAATGAATTTTGTTCGTATTAATGTAAAGAAACAGCTGGTTGACGACAACTTCATGTCCTATGTAATGATAGAGCACAACATATACATCTTTCGAGAGCCTCCTCGGCAAACGAAAAAAAGTATGGATTCCTTGGATTCTGACAAATTTTAGGTAATATGAACAGTTGTGTCAAGATCTGCAACAAATTTGGTAGAGCAAATAATAATTGAATTTTATAACGTGAAATAGATCACAAATAATAAAAAACAACAAGTTACATCCAAACATCGGTTCCAAATTTTAATTCCTCATTAAATAAATTGTCTATTTACAGTCGATCTAGGGAAAAACAAACTCCGTATTTGAAAGAGACATCGAAAATTACCTCAAGAAAACACCTTATTTACTCAGGTTGAAGAGCTTGTATTCCTGTGTTATTTTCATTGAACGCAAATTTAAAGTTTCCATTAAGCCACACACCTTTTTTATTGAAAATTAAAATGACTAGAAAATGTGTTGTGCTTCGTCAAATAATTGCGAAGCCACAAAATGAAACTTTCCCTACCTACATTTCAAAGTATTTGCTGGTTTCTACATCTACCATTTCCTTCCTTAACCAGAGAGGGGAAGGCACTTAAGTGTAAAGTGTTCCATAATTTATGGTAAAACAAAAGTTTATTGTATTCCATTGGGATTTGCACATTTCATTTAAATAATGCAAAAGTCTAAAGTAAAATTATAACTTTTTTGTTTGTTTCATTGTGTGTTAAAATGGAAAGCTAAGATATTTAAATTTTCGCCATAATAATTTCAGTTCAGTAGAGTTATGGCAATGGCAAGTAAGTAAATAATGTAAAATAAAATAATGCATAGTGAGGGAGAATAGAAGAAAATTCCATTATAAATTTATTATATAAACGAAACAAATGTATAAATTCAAACAAAATTAAACAACTGCGCACCTGTTGTTATTTTTATTTACTTAAATTTAACATTTCATTTTCTAGTTGCGTGCTCATGAACTTGAACTTAAATTTTTTTTATTTCGAATGAAATACTTAATAACATTCAGTAAAAAATTTTGGAAAAAATGCCTGCATGTACAGTTGCGCATTAACATTCGACAACTTTTTCAATCCAGTGCTTTCCGTACTCAAATTAAATTTATAAAATAGTCCAGTTTTTTTTTTTTTGGAGCAAGTGTAATGTAGACGGCGAATTGTATTTTTAATTAAAAGATAAAACAGTTTTACCATTAAAGGGATATTTTTGATATTTAGGGTTTGATAACTATTTGTTAAATTCTACTGGAATAGGACAGCAATTAAGACATTGTGCTGGTATTGGCTTTGAAAGCGGTGACAGAGAAATCTCATATTGTAATTGATTGTTTTGGCATAAATATGAATATGAAAATTTTCAAGCTGCTTAAAGTTCACTTACGATTTGGTTTAGCGACCCATGAAATATCGGCATATGAACAGCTAAAACCACAGTAAACAATAAAAGTTTTTGAAACTCTAATTGTTTTAAACGATTAGTTGGGGATTTTTTTTTTTTTTTTTTTTTTGGGTAAGATGGGAAAATGCTTTATGCATGATACGCGGATCGTCATTCCACGCCGTATGCCGGACTCCTTGATGGTTACCGGCTAAAAACCCACCTTATCGTGTTTTGGATATGTTGCCCACCTGGGCACCGCTGAAGCATTACTTCCAGGTGGATCCCTCTGGGTCTTCAAATCACCCTCTACTGCTCGACTGCGTCCAGAGCTCCGTTGTTGTCAGTACTATTACTGATGGGATTTGCATCATATGAGCTTTGCGCTCTATCTAGATCCTTTTTCTTTAAACAAAGCATATGTTCGCTGTATTTGGCTACCGCTTCCCAAGCTCTTTCGTTATCTATCATTTTGTCGATAAGGTTATCAGCCGTGACCGTACCTATTTGCATTTCCAGCTGTTCACGCCTAGCGGACCATCGTGTGCAGAAGAAAAAGGTATGCTCAGCATCATAGACAACTTCCGTATCCTCATACAAGCAGTATGGCGCGCTACATTTTTTCATTTTGCACAGATACTTTCTGAAATAGCCATGTCCAGAGAGCATCTGCGTTAAGTAATAATTCACCTCTCCATGTTTTCTACAAATCCACTTTTGAATATTGGAGATAAGCTTAGCTGTCCACCTGCCGTTTCTGTCTTCGTTCCATCTAGACTGCCACTTCTCGATTGTTTCGCGTCTGGCGTCTGGTAGGGGTAATGCGTCCGCAGTTGTAGCTTGTTTTGCAGTGAAGTCTTTCATACGTTCTGCTGCGTGTAGATCTATTGGTATCGTTGAGGCTATTGGGAATACAGCTGATGCCGATACCGTTCGGTATGCTGATGTTACACGTAACGCTGCAGTCCTCTGCACAGCGAGCAACGCCTTTGCTCTCTTCTTAGTTTTCAACGTTTCTGCCCAGATTTCGCTGCCGTGTAGTAGGATACTGTTACAAGTCTCCATCAGTAATTTCCTCTTTGATGGAAGCGGTCCTCCAATGTTTGCCATTAGCCTGCTCAGCTGCCCGGATATCTTTGCAGCTTTTGTGGTGGCATAATGTATCTGCTGCGAGTATGTTAATTTGGAATCCAGTCTTATTCCCAAGTATTTTACACATCGTTTAGTGGTCATTTCGACGTCGTCGAATTGCATATTTATCTCCGTGGGGATTTGTCGCCTGGTTAGTAGTAATAGCTCTGTTTTTTGTGTGGCCAGTTCCAGCCCATGTTCATCAAGCCAAGTTCTGGTTCGTATCATTACCTGTCGCAGTCTCCTCTAAGCGTCTTCCGTACTCCTTGCTGTGATGACTGCTGCTATGTCATCTGCGTAACCAACAAGGAAGGTGTCTTCAGTCATGTCAATCCTTAAAATATCATCATAGGTTGCGTTCCACAGGTCAGGTCCTAGAATGGAGCCTTGGGCTGCTCCCGCCGTGATTTGAGTCCGCTTTGAGCCTCCGCTTGTGTCATATATAAGCACTCTGTCCCTTAGATAATTTCCGATCAACTTTGTCAAGTATACTGGCACATCAAACTTTTCTATTAATTTAAAACGCTTCACGATTTTGCGTGTCATCCTTGCGCAGGGGCCATGCTAATCTTCTCTGTATCGTTCCAATTTTAGTATATGTTCTGCCAAAGCAAGAACAATTGGGGATAAAATCCCAATAAATTATAATATTAAGTATTTGTCACCTTTTGTTTATTAAATTTTTATCTTTCTACTTTGAAGTTGCGTTTGCGTTTATACTCGCCAATTTTTTTTTTCTTTGATGAAATAACAATAAAAAATTTTTTAACTCTAATTGTTTTAAACGATTATTCGAATATTATATAAATTTTTTTCAATATTTAATAAATTCCTTAGTAGACTAGTAGGTAGTGTACTAGACTTGTAGTGCGAGGGTCCCAGGTACGAATCCTGCCGCAGAGCTCTGGCAGTTTGTGTCTGATAATTAAAGGGAGCGCACAACAAGCCTTTACTGGCTAAGTGTATGTCGTATGGGCTCATTAGCCAAATGAAATTTAGCCGTACCCAGCTTAGTCTATAATAAAAATTAAATTTGTTTTTAAAATTCAAACCTCTACATTAATTAATAAACTTAATTAATTTTTGAAGCTGACGGTCTCTTAATTTTTTTAATTTTTATCGATATTTTAGTACTAATCGAAGACCATTTTCAGGATATTTGTGTTTTTTTATATAAATTTATATAAAATAAACAAATATCCTGAAGACGGTACTCAATGTGTACCGAAATATCGATAAAAAATATGAGACCTTTAGCTCTACAATAATTTGTTTGTATGCTGTTCATCAACAAACAATCAGTTGTAAAATAATTTCTTTTTATCTAAAAAAACACTTAGGACCCAAATTTATATTGCTTAATTAATAATTTCTATTTAATGACTACATAAATAAGTAAATATATATAAAAAGCTTAGATCAGTTTTAAATATTATCTACGTAATAAATAAACAATTTGCTTTCAACAACGTGAGCTATAATCAGAATCAAAATTACATCTGCTGATTTAATACTCATACACGTCTACTTTACAGCAAAAATATTTTATTTTCTAATGCAAAACCCCATATCCGTTTTTCCTAATACTCTTGAAAACAATCTTTTAAACTCTGACTTAGGAATCATTGAAGCTTGATTGATTGTGCGTTGCAGGTGGTGTAAGTTGCTCAATTGACCATAATAGTCTTTACAAACCGTGACACATAGACAACTTTAAAAGAAATATATATGTAAGTAAGTATATATGTCAACCAACTTGAATAAATTTATATTTATAGGAAAGTTTCTGAATAAATATCTTATTCATTTTATGCTGCTCGATGTATTTGATTTAATAGCCAGATTGAACAAAATATGTGCATTTAGTTTGAGAGTCATGTGTTACGAGTTCTCAAACGTGATGTCTAAATATATTAAATTCTAGCATCGCTGTAACAAAATACAGAATAATAAACGAACCATTATTTCATCACGTACACTAAAAGGATATTGATTTTGTATGTGAAAACGGAAATTACTTTAATCAAATAGATAATACTAAACAAATGTGCTCATGACCAATATCCGTTCAATTTTACCATATCGTTTTTACGATGCAAGCAAATGAATACATAAATATATAATGGCTAGATAAATGTGTAACATATTTAGTACACATACACACACATACACACGTGCATTTTATTGAGAATATTTAACCATATAAACCCAAAAACTATAATGTCTGTCTCTAAATTGTTTTCATTAAATATAAACACAAACACTCATTGATTCATATAAAAAGACTTACAGACGTTTATCGATTTAATAGTGGAATAAAACTTGCTGTATTTGGGCTGTTAGTAGAGAATTGCACAAAATTATGAAAAGTATTATTATCGAAAATATTTTATGAATAATAAAATATTCCCTCTTATTATAATTGTCTCGTCGATGTCACATCAAGTCGACAGTAAAAAAAGACAGCAGTTCTGAACTCGTTGTAGGCAATAATTAAATAATATTAATGGCCAATTGTAATTTTATAAGCAATAGTAGTAGTAATATCCCATCAATAATATTTAATAGTTCTCGATAACCATCCCACAATTGCCAATATATTGATGTCGTCTTGGTGTGACGTCGACAATCACAATACGGGCAATTATAACAAAACGCAGTGCTTACGTCATATACAACATAGAATGAGTCTACGTTACGTATATACATCGAGTTACATGTGTTAAAAATAATGAACTTTAGCGACAGTAGAATCAATCTTTGTCATTATCTGCAATATAATGGGCAATTATTGTATATGAAAAAGAGGATATGTCGGAACTATTCTGAGAAGTTTTGGTTCTCGTATTTGCATTTTCATTATAATTCGCAATTGAAAATTATCTTAGAAATTCTAATTTAAGAATTTTAATTTTCAGAATTCGATCTAAGATTTCTTTATAAAATGTAGTTGCTGCATTATATAATAACAGCAGAAAACCACTAAAATTTACAACATGTCATATTGTCTATTTTTACAAACAATTTCTACCTACAAAATTGATTATACGTTACTATTTCAAGACAAATAAGTTTAGGATATTTATGACTATAAATATTATGAGGAGATGACTTCCTTAAACAAAATCCAACGTAGTTACATCCTAAAGTGTAAGTTATTTCCTTTCCAAGACATAATTAATATAAATTTATTTACTCAAACTTTTAAACTTATTAAAAGATATAAAATTAAATGTGGAAAACTGTGTGAATAAATTATGAAAGTTTATGATGCGTGAAATGGTACTAACACATAAACATTCACATAAACTTTGCAGCGACGTTAAGTTTAATACGAAAACTTACTGAAAAACTTATTCGTAATCTTAGAAAGGACTGTTATACAGTATACAAGTATACAACGAACTATAATTGCAATTACCCCCTTAAGGATTGCTTCTCCTTGACTGCTGTCGTAAATTTAATAACTAAAAGTAAAGGTTTAATGTCAAAGAAACTTTTTGCTACTATTATTCTTTAAATTTTATTAGAGTTTGGATTTTCAGTTGTCTTTCTACGGGTGCAATACCGTCAGTTTATACTTGGTCATATTTTGGTAATTTAAAAGTAATAAGTTAATATTAAATATTGAAATTTATTATTATTATTCCCAACTAATCGTTTAAATAATCCGTTTTAAGAAATGTGTTGTTTGTTGTGTATTTCTGAAAAAATTTAAAAGTTTTTTAAATAGAGAAAGTTTAAAGAGGCAAATAATTGTTCAAAAATTTCTTCCTGTTTTCAGTTCAAAAATTGGAGAAGTAAAATTAATATTTGGGAAAAGGTTATTATTTTAAATTCATTGCAACCTTTTGAAGCTAAAAACGAATATTTAAAGCGATTTTTTTTGTTGTAGATGAACGACATTTGATACAAATTTGTAGTTATTTGAAAAAGATTGCGGTATCGACCAATGTAAAATATGAGTTGTTTTTTTTTATTATTTTAGCAAAATCGTATTTACTGCTGGATTTTCAGTCCCTAAAAACTATTAAATAATCAGGGTCCAAATCCCGAATGTTTTTCTCTTTTTTTATTAAGAAAAGTAACATCCAGGCAGCTAAAGGCTATTGCTTAAAATGATACACATCTTTATGAAAGAGATAGTAAAAGAGTAAGAAGGGGAGAGGCAAAACGGGAGTGCTTAATTATTATGCAACTCTGCTGTTCAACATTTTTAAAAATTTTTACAGCAACGATGCAGCGCCTTTGGTATCGAATAGGCCCAAAAAATTTTCTCAAGCTCTATGTGCCATTTTATCAATTGTTTTACTTTGCCGATCAATCGCTACTGCTACTGTTTAAATCCAGTGCTATGCCTTCATCTCTTAAATAGTCGAAGTAATACACACCAGTGAGCATAATGGTCATCACTTAAAAATATATTTTTGATATTATGACATATTCGTTATCGTATGACAGATTCGATATCGTAAGACCGAACGTATGTTTTTTACAACGTATGATTTATAACTCATCTGTTAATTAAATTGTGAACAAGCAAGAGAAAGTAATAGCAGAGGTTCATGAACGAACAACAAAATTAAAGAAAAAAAATTAATTTCCAATTGCGCGGCTGAACTTGTGAAGCGTCTCAATTCAGATATGAAGATATTGAAAAAGGTTAAAAAATTTTGATTTCATTACAAATATCTTTCAAGAAAAAACTTTCATGCAATAAACTTTAAAAAACTTGGACTGGTCGAGGTCCTAGTTATTGAAAGATATTAGTGCGTAGTGTAGAGTTTTCAATTTAAGCAGGCAAATTTTGGAGCCGCTGTTGAACGTAATCAAATATAATCCTTATTTGGAAACATAGAGATTCCAAATAAAGAGGTTCACACTGATACGTAGAGACAGCAGTTTGGATAGCGATGTGCCTACCAGTAGCAAAATTGTTCTGGAGAAATTCTTTCCGAAACAAAAACCTAGAGGGGAAAAACACGATTTCGAACAAAAGCTGTTGTTGCTTGAGAAAAACAGCTACAGATTTACAAACTTCGAATAAAAGAGGGGAAACTATTGCGCTACAATTGAAAAAAAAAATTAAGTGAAAAATAGGCCCTGAAAAGTTTGAAATCAATCAAATATTAAATACTCAAATATTAAATTAATTAAATAAATATTAATTGGTATATGCGTTGCAAGCCGAAATAATGGAAGAGCGTGCCAAGAAAAATGTTGCGTGTCAGATTTAATTCATAGCTATCAGTTACTAAAAATCACAGTAGTTAATTTAGTTATTAAAAAGTTTTTAGAATCTATTTTTCACGCCGGTTTAAAAATTTTTTTTATTAATTTTGATATATTAATCTTAATAACTGTGTGAGGGGAATTTATCTCCCCTACCTTTTTAAATGTTTGTAAAAATGCAAACATCTTCCAATATTAGTTATCACTTTTTATGGGAAATATCCTCGCCCAGATCGTATTGCGTCAGCTTTTATAGCGACTGCTAGAATTTGAGACAGAGTAGCAGAAATCACTTTTAAAAACTCTCACTATTATATGTAGCTACATATACGATAGTTTCTATGAAAGCAACATTTTTTCTCGGCCCTACTACCTGTGGAATATACGCATCCATAGAAGTTTAAAATTTTCCAAATCGATCCGCAAATGATAAAAATATTCCAAGTAAAATATTTTGTTGATTTTTGTTGAAGCCGATTAAAAAATATGTTTCTTAATACGTAATTTTTATCTCGCAGTTAATAACAACATATATTATTTGGAACGGGACGCTGAGTTTGTTTCGGTGGCCCCAACAACCTCATCATCATCATCATCATCAGCGTAAAATGTTTTTATATAATAATAATAGGTATCAGTTCAATATAAATTTTATTCATTTTTAAGAATAGAAAACCTGAGAACTAGATATCATGTTAATTTGCATATTTTTTATATTAAATATTTTCCGCAACACACAATGTGGGAACCGATTTCATCATTCGGTACGTTTGACAATAAATCATGATTTAAATATTAAGAACACAACTGTTTTCATTTAAATGTAGTTTAAGAAATTTTGCTTTTTCTAAGCACCTTATATTTAATAATTTATTCATTAAACATACACATATTAATATGATTGTAATTTTATATTTATGCTCTAATAAAATTTTAAATACACTTTTGAATTTTTAAATGACATCCGACAATTCATAAATACGTGTAAATTAAAAGGCTTCAAACCCTTCAGTGTTATTAATTAAATTTTAATATTCATTTGCCTACAATTTACATTTACTTAAAAAAATATTTTCCTAATTCAATTATAATGTTTATGGATGCGTATGAGTAATTTCTACTTAAAAATTATTTATTACGTATACGTAAAGAATTCCCAGTGACTTGTGTATTGTATTTTCAACAATAGTAATTACAGTAAAAGACAAAAAATTTATGGCTGCAATGTGGTCTATTCCCTAATTAAGTAATTAAATTTTAATTGTTACTGAGACTGGGGAAATGTTTTCAGAGCAAAACATTTTTAACAACACGAAAGTCTTCTTTTGACACATTATTTGCAGTAATTCAAATTGGCGGTCAGCAACATTCCGAGGTGTAAAGCAAGAAGTGATGATGAGAAGCAAAATGTGTTATTGATGTTGAAAACAAAGTTTTAAAGACGAAATTAGTTACTTAAATACAACAATAACTTTTGGAGCAGCAGTATCGGTCCAGAGTTTTAGCAGTCTCAAGGACAAAACTAGCGACTTGTTTTGTTGAAACCATACACTTGAAACCATCCCTCGCAATTAATTATGTTTTTAATACAATTATGCGCAATAATTATTATTCTCCAAAGTAGAAGAATAAGCTGCTACTATAACTTTAAAGAGAACGGAGCGAAACCTTATACTGGTTTGTTTTTTTAGCCTGGGCAGAGTGATGGCATCTATTTAACTAATGTGTTGTTTAGTAAGTGATTTCCAATCAGACTGGTAGGCCACAGGATTGAGAACCACTCGAAAATGATAAAACTTTATTATCAAAAACGCATATGAAAGAAGACCCATTTTCTGCTGAAAAGTAATTTTTAGCGACGAGGTGCATGTTTTAATGAATGGTTGTATTAATAAGCAAAGTTGTCCTATATAGGATGACGTCAATACATACGAGGCTCACCATGTGGTAGTGCAGAACGTTTCAAACATTACAAAACGATTACAGAGGGTACCTTTTGTCTCAAATGAACGTTATTGTAGTAGGATGGTGTTATGTGCTACACGATGCTCATTCTGCATCAATAATTTGAGTGTATGGTCATCTCACACAGACGTCATGTGAGTGGGCCTCCAAGATCAAGCGATTTGGCCTCACTAGACTCTTGCTTGTGGCGTTTCCTAAGGTCGTAGGTATATATCAATAATCCGCTATAGATCGATGTCCTGATTGTCTATATAATAAAAGCAATGGCTTAAATTCAGCCGGTTCTTTGCGCTGGGGACATTTAAATTGGATCTATTTTTATTCGTGCTACCGTGAGATATTACGGCCAACATTTAAACGGTTTTGTAATCCATTGACAATGGCTTACAATGTCCTGTTTTCGTCCATTGTAATATCTATCCACGCCAAATGAATAACCCTTTACACGCAACTAAGCAGACGCATTGAAAATAAACAAAGTAATTACAAATAAATTTGTATGTGGAGAAAAACTGAACATAACCCATAGAATGCAAGCGAACTAAAAATAGGAGAATTATGTTTCGCAAATAGTTTTGCTCATTAAATTCTCTTAAAGGCCACAAAATTCAAACTGTGTTCCAGACATGTTTGAAAGGCTAATTTCGTACTTATTTAGAATTGATGCTAAAATGTCCCACGAAACCGAAATTCAAGGGATAGATTATCTTAATTTATGCATCGAAGAAAAGTAAAACAGAGGTTCTACCTTATTAAGAAAATTTACTTGTGTATATCATGTCCGATAAAACACAAGGAATAATAGTGGTAAGTCGGTCATGTCCTAGTAACAAAATGCTTTTTACGAAAATGGAATAGCAGATTGAAGCGAAATCAATATCCCGTGAAACCATAGAAGTCAAAATCTGGAGTTATACGCATCGTGTATTCAAAGGCGTATATCGAAAACTTATGAAGGACATATTAGGCTGTTTTTGAGTACTTTTCAACTTTTCACGAGAAAAGCCTAGTAACCCTACATGTTAAAATGTTAGAGGCTCAATATACCCTTGAGAAATATATTTTTTTATATGTTAAATTTGCTGATAACACCCTATAGCGATAAAGAGTGGGTTGAATGGTTACCTGTGGCGATAAACCACAAGACTTCGTAAGAGCAGGTTGAGACCTTTCTAAAATAAAACTAAAACGTATACTTTAAAAATCCAATTAAAATGCAATTTACTTTCCATGTTTAAAAGTCTAACTATAAAAAGTTCAGTGTTGCATGAGTTGAACTTTTCCACAACGAAGGATGCTTTCATTTCTAAAAGTCAAAAATTTTTGTCCTTCAAAAGGAAAAAAGAGAATCTTCTTTAACAAATGCAAAACTTATTCCTACGAGTTTATTATTATTATTTTTTTAATAATATGATTAGCAAATGTTTTTATAAACTGATTAAGAATATTTTGAATTTTCTCCAGAAATGAAATCACTTTAAGGATTGATGTAGCATTCCTTCAAATATCTATTGTTTAAACGACATAATTTTTCTCTACTGCACAGGAAAATATATATTTGAACTATAATATATACTAATTAACAATATAACGAATTTTACAAACAAATATACAAAAAAAAATCGAGCCCTGTAGTATTTTTGATATAAATGTGGCTTGATCTTACAAAATATCAATTAAATTTCAATTATTCATAACAAAAATATAGAAAAAGTTTTAATTTTAATAAATAATATCTCTATATTTTTTAACCTTTTTATAACAATTTGATTAAAATATTATTTAAGCTTAAAGTTTTATTTAGTGATTTAACAATTTTATTTGAAATTATCGATATTTCGATACTCATTGAATATCATCTTCAGGATTCAGAATTTTCCTCAAGATGATACTTAATGAAAATCAAAATATCGATCATTTTAAATCAAATTGTTAAACGACTAAATAATACATCAAGTTTGAATAATATTTTAATCAAATTAATTATAATAAAACTATTCAACAAAAAAAAAACACTGCTTTTATGTAAAAAAGGGTTTTGAAAAAAAGATTTTAGTGCAACAAGCCAATAGAACATATTACAAGACGGACGAGGTTATGGATTTAGTAAAATAAATTGCAGAGTTAGGCAATTATCAATATTACTGAGGGTCAATTTACCCCTAGGATTACCACTTTAAATTGCAAACATGCACTTTCCAATAGAAAAAACCTTTTCAAAATCGCTTCATAAATGGCGGAGTTATGCATTATTCAGTATTTCCGGTAACCGTTTTCTACAATTTAAATTCTGTTCACAAACGATACAGTTATACGCGTACCAACATTTAAAATAATGCAGACGGATTGAAAATCTCCTCCTTTTTTTGAAATACATAGTTAAACATGAAATTTATGCACGAACATTTAAATATATTTTTCCTTTTATCAACTTAGGAATTTTAAATAAAAAGGCTCCACTATTTACTTCAATAATTTTTAAATAACTTTTTAAAATTTATATATTAAATAACAAGAATTTGAGATTATATTTTAATGATTTCTAAAATAGAAAGCGTACAAACCCCACCATCTAAAAAATCTATTAAAAATTTCCTGTTATAGACAAGGAAATTCAAAGAAAATTCACTTGAAATAACGACAATGAAATTATTTTTTTTTTATATTTTAATCCACGAGTAAATAATGTTTTTTTTATATCTTCTGTTAAACTAATAATTTTATATTTTTAACAAATTACTCAAGGATAAATGTGTCCAAATTTAATCGAACATTTACTCCTAAAAAAAATCTGTAAAGACAAAAATAGAACCACATTCCATTATAATTTTATGACCATGATTGGAAGCATGTCTTGTGCAGAATATTACAAGATTTGACAGCTGCCACTGTATGTAAAATGTGTATTCATGATAAATACGCAAGTTTTGGTCTTTTTCCAAAATATATTATTTTTAGGTTTATTTTTCTTTTTAGATTTCTTCGCTGCTTTTTCCAAAGTCCTTTACATTGATTGGCCGAAACGAGTATATATTACACTACCCCTTGTCTCATATTCTACACAGTATCAAAGTGTTCAGAATTGTCATTTCAATGTTGTTATAAATCTTTATTTGTAGCAGTATTTCCATGACAATTGCGAACTTGAGGATTTTATTTTTTTGCTACAGTATTTAACAGGGGTAATATAAAAATATTTTTAGATAATATTGTAAAACATTGCAGCACTAGACTCTTAAAGTAAACTACATATATACTGTACAATACTACAAATGTCTTGGGAACGGAGGCATTGTCTTCAAAGTCCATATGAGAGAAAATAAAATAATCTCATTTAAGGACTTGTAAAGAAATCGCCGAAATATCGAGAAGTGTGTAGTTCTTAAGCTCCTCTATATATAAACAACGAACAATTTAGTAAAAAAAAAGAATACTGAAGGTGGCACATAGCCGAACCCGGACTATTTACAAACCAAATTTGACATGGGATGACGAAAAGTCTTTGCAAAGTTAAGCATCTCTTCTGTCACTTTCAGCCCTTTACAGCTACAGAATAAACTGTGTACAGGCAGTTCAAAACTACGCAAATCAGCATTGATCCAATATTAAACCTAATGAAGATTTTTAGAGGTTTGGATCCAATTGTGTCAGTTCTTGTTAAAACAGGCGGTCTGTGCAACATATAAATTGTTGTTTTGTAACAGGTTTATAAACATAAAGATGAATCGGGTCATATACAATTATTTCTTTTGTTTGAGTTTTTCTTAAAACTTTATGAACGGGTTTCATCTCTATATTCCCTACACCTCCTTCATCTTTAGATATTAGAAACGTTAGCATATTGAATAGATTTAACTTGATGTATTGAACCATTTGCGTCCAATTTAATTAATATTCAATAGACTCAAGTTTGATAACTTATTATACCAAATTTAAACTCAATTCTACGAAAAGCAAAGTACATTGGTGTGTAATTAGTCAAATCTCAAATAAATTGAATATCATTGTAAAGTACAGATTATAATTAAACAATACATTGAAATAGGACAACAAAATGGTCATACAATATGCTTAAAAGGATTTAAAAAACATGAGCATGTGTATAAATTTTGCTTGTTGGCATTTGTTAAATATTGTATGTGCGTTAAGTGCACCGAACAAACACATTTTTCATCACAAATTGTTATTAACTTTAATATCTCATGGTCATTTAATGCATCTGATGAACATTTATGTACATAATGTTATGTCTTTATATAAGCATACATGTACATGTGCATCATTGTTGGATGCTGCCACGTAAAATTTAATATATATCTAATAAGCTCCTGTTTTTACTTTAAAATTTATAATGAAATATTTGCTTGATCGATAAAACGGATTCATATATGTATATGATGAACTTAAGTGCAACTTGGCGTGGTACGTTTCAATGTGGCAATTATGGGAAGTGATGATGACAGAAACCTTTATGTATACAAACTATTTAATTATTATTTGTTAATGGAATGAAATACATATTGTTTGTTGTTGTGTCAATACCTTATTTGATCTAAAGTCTAGAGTTTCGAATTGAAAGAAAAAATCTCTTATTTCTATATCATTTTACTATATGGTATATAAGAAATAAGCTCATAAAAATTACGGATTTATATTTCATGCAATAACACTTAAATTTTTAATATAAAAAAGGATTCCAATGAACTAAAATAATACGCCAAATAGAAGTGAAAAAAAAACATTCAATTGTTACGGCCTTATCATACATGCAATAAAATTGACAATATAAAAGACAATGGAATTAGTCCTCCATCATACATTTAAAATTCTGAAATAAGTATATATTTTAATTTATGAAATAATTAATTAAAGTTTACTTCTATAGGAAAATAATATAGATATTTTGAGCGTGTCTTTATATATTTTTTTTGGGAATTATCTCGTTGTGTATTGGTTAAAGTGCTTGCCTACGCAACCGAGTAAGACAGGTTCGCTCCCTGGCAAAGGAAAAAACCATGGTTTTTCAAGTTATAAAAGTGAAGAGGCTTCAACCACCGTCCTAAAAATCCATGCAATGAGCACCCTGACCCACGCGCTCTCCCTGGAAAAGAAGATAATATCATGTCAAATAAAGAGGGAAAAAATTGAAATAAAAAATTAGGGAGTTCTTTACCACTACACCAAAATACAGAGGAGGTGTTGTTTATAGGCAATGATAGATGGCAGCCCTATTATCCTAGACCTGTTACAGCGGTCCAATCATCTTCTTTGCTGGAACAACAACCGATTACCGAAACTGATACAAGGCAAAAAACAAATAATAAAAATACGAAAACAACTGCAACAATGACCCGTGTAAAGAAGGATATGCTTTGTAGAAGCCCTATGCTCCCTACATTAGTGGATATATATATATATATATATATATATATATATATATATATATATATATATATATAGTATGATATGATGGAAGAAGAATTTCTAAAACAAAATAAGACCTTAAAAGTCTATTGTTTTAAAAGCCACGTTTTTTATTCTAGTAATAAATTTGACATTGCACACATTAAGTGTATTAAATTTCTTTGTAACGTTTACGTTAAAATAGACTCTGTATTGAGCATCTCGGGACAGCTTATGATATATACTGACTACCTTTTTTTGTTTTATATTCCATTGCTTGTAAAACTAAGATTTGCCACATCAAATTTCTGTTTTACGTCCACAAGTAGCAAATGTAAATGCACATTGCATTACGAGATTATTTCATATTTAGTCGCAGTGAGTTTATTGCCTTGATCTGTAATATATAAATAGGCCTTAGTGCATTACTATGTCAGACACTATTCTTTCCTATGATTGAGACAAACTGCAGCAGCCACGTTAACTCCCATAGACTTAGTGAAGTAATAGTCTGGACTAATTAACTAAAGCCTTCTAAATCTATCTGATATAACACAAGAAGCCTCAATGTTAAATGTCACTTTCTACCAATAATATTCGACGTCCTCCAGAAATGCTAAGAGGGACAATTCGAGTCAAGATGTGGCAGATAACTTTTTATTTCAAAAAAAGGCACTGTATTATAGACATACATATATTTATGGTATATAATTTGTATTATACTCATGCCATTATTATCGTAAGATATGACAAGAGAACCACAAATAAACACCCTGTTTTATTGTTTTAATATCAAACTGCGGAGGAACTTTTTATTGTACAAACACAAATCCAATGAAAAAAACATACTAAAATTTTTTATGAAATGAATGACCCCGCTGTGTTTCTTCTATTAGAAAACCAATTTTAAGCTTAGCATGCTTAAAAATAATTAAATTAGTTCATGTTTCAACACTTATGTCGTCCATTTCTTCTATTATTTGCCAAAGTTCATGAATTTTAAATAATAGCAGTCACTTACGAGTGTCTAACTTTATTAAATTAAAACTGTTATGGGCTGATCACCGCATGACATCATTAAGGACATGCTGGAATACTTGGAAGTTAATTTAACTTCTCTCTAGGCAAATTTAATATTACTTATGCACACCCTAGTTATTTAAACTTAAGATTGTTTATTTTAATGTTCTCTGCCAGTGAAAGATGATGCTGATGTGTCGTTAATCTAATAGTGCAAAAGTCATGGTCGAAAATGATTTTTTAAATGTTTTTAATAGTTTTTCTTCAAAGGTTTTTTTATATGATATTATTCTATCCGTCTTGTAGAAGTAGCTTAAGGAAAATAAAGTATCATGAATTTTACAAATAGATAATAAAGTCAAATGATTAGGAATAAAGGATTTCTATTTTATTAAAAACTCCATCTGCACATCCGAAATTTAAGTTCTTTTTTCTCAGTAAAAATTTGCCTTAAACAAACCTATCCTGGAGTTCCTAAATCAGTTACTAAAAGTGTCCGTTGCATATTATTCATTTGCACTGAAGGTATTTTAAATATTTTTATCAATTGATTACTGATTATAAATATGCGATGAATTAAAAGGCCAAATACCAGTATCAGCCATCAACTCATGTACATGTAATAATAATAATAAAATTATAAAAACGTTTACTTCACTATAACTGATTTATTTGGCAAAAACCAGACAGATCTGTACAATATGTTGGACAGTATTAATCCTTAAGCCCTGGGAAATTTTATTGGCAAGCAAATGCCCAGACAGGCAACTACAAATAGAGGCCTCTACGCAGCATGCAAATTTATAATTGTTATTGTTAATTTTACGATTCTCGCTATTATATAAGTTATTTTCAATGTCACATAATGTCGGCGGCACCACAGGACACATTATGATGGAATTCTATTGTTGTGACCAAATTTTTGGTAACATAATTTATCAAAATCGTTTGAGACATTCAACCAACTAATTACTAAAACAAAGTTTTTGTTTGTGGTTTAACCCTTCTTTATGTGTGTGATGCGGTACCCAGCAGATGACTTTATGTACTTTAACTGCAACTTCCATAATAATTTTTTTTATAGCGGAGACTTCTCTTTAGCCCCTCGCGAAGTGGAGTCGAACGTCGATATATATTTATTTAGGCCAATAATATGTTACTAACAAATAAGTATATAATCAGTAAAAATTTAATTGCCTTTTTGGAAAACTTAAATAATAAATCAGTTCGATAGAAGCCACAGTGCCATATGACACTAGTGAATATTTTTCTAAAGATTTTCTAAATTTTCCTCTTAATATTTATAATTATTACTCGCTTTAAAAAATTTATTTCAATAAATCTTCTTTTGTTTGATTTTTCTATTTCAGGAGACATGATAAAAGAAAATAGTATTTCAATTTATATGTAGAAACAACAGTTTATTGCAAGAAAACAAAAAAATTATTACTTTTTCAAATCTTTACATACAGCCTGTACATAAGTATATACATACTCTATCAATAAAAAGCCTGAGTTGATTTTCCTTTATCATTAATGGTGATTATTAAGGAAAATTGCTTTATGTTCTTGAATGTCCTTTTGATTGGTTATTTATAAGGTTTTATTATGCATGTAAAGGTCCAGTTTCTTCTTTTCCACAGTAATTTATAGCATTTCTATTACATCTATGGGCAGCAGTAAAACTTTCTCTTGCGGATTAAGTTCAATGTATTATATAAATAAATTAGCGCAGGGGGTATAGTTAAAGTTTTATACATGACCAAAAAACTACACTCAAAGGAAAAATTCAGTTATTCGGACATAAATCAAGAAAAGTACTATAAGTATGGATTTTCTTCAACCAAATACTCGTATGGAACAGATTCAGAATTTATTTTAAGCAAAACCGAAAAACTAAGTTCAGGAAAAAATGAACTTGATTTAAGGCGGGAATGGCCTTGGAATATATTTTTCGTTTAAAAACTGAGAACAAACTTGATTGAAAAAATGTTAGTGCTTAAATTTTTATAACCCTTCTTTCATTTGCTTGTATTTCAATTTTGTTTTTTTTATAGGTTTCGACTCCAGGACTCTGTTAAAAAAATTTTTCATATGCAAAAGATGAATAACATTAAAAAATTTCGAGTGAATATTAAGCAAATTAAACTTTAAATTTAAATGTAAATGTAGGGTTATTTGTGCTAAAAATTTTAAGAGGGAAAAAAGTATGAAGAAAAACTCAAATCTAAAACGGGTTTCCCCTCCCTGTGCACATATATTTGTAATATTTTGTCATTTGGAATTAATTTTAAAGTACATATTTATATTTACATATATATATATATATATATATATATATATATATATATATATATATATATATATATATATATATATAAATATAAATATATATATATATATATATATATATATATATATATATATATATATTTCGCCAACTTCTTGACCATGTTCTTGTAGTAAAAAAAAATAATAATAATAAAATAAATAATAATAATTAAAAAAGAAATAATAAAATATAAACAAAGAGACGTCAAAATATTATAATTTATATAATTTAATAAATTTGTTTACAAAATAGCCTGAACTCAAGTACAAGGATTAATTTTTGAAATATAACCAAAAAGATCGAATAAATATCATCAATAAATTTTACCACAGTGAAACTAATACTACATTGAAATGTTGTTTAAAAAATTATTTGATTGAAACTCATAAAACTTAAGCAACCGAAATGTTGAATTTTAGTAGATTTTATGCAAACACTATTATAGAACTGATATATGTTTAAAATTCTAATGCATTATAATAATAACGTGGTCACAGTAATCGTAAACGTTAAATCCAAGTTTATTACATCTACAAGAAAAACGTACAGAACAAAAGTGAATCTCATAAAAACGATTGTAAATGTTGAACACGGGAGTAGAAAAACTACTTAAGATTCTTGTCATATACTGAATACTTAATGACCCTTATTAGCCTTAATATTGCAGTTAAAGAACAACACTGACAGTATAATATGCTGTATGGTTGAGAAAGTTTAACATGCATACACACACACATACATGTACGTGAATATATAATCTTAAAACATTTCCTAGTCTGTAAAACAATCGTATATACATTATTTATATGCGTGTTAAAGCCGTACAATGTATGACCTGGATCAATGAACTGAGTTTAAAAATATTATATCAAAAAGATTTTCTTATATCTTTATATAGCAAATAATTATAATTTTGCTTAAGAAATTTCTATTAAGCAAATTGTTAGCGGAATTTTGTTTTAAAATTTTTACTGCGAATAATTTATTATCTTCTTAACGATACTTAGTAATGATACCACAATCCATATTGATGGCTTTAAACGTAAACAAATTAATGGATTTCATTTATAAACCTTTATCAATTTACAGAAGTTATTCAAAGAAATAAAATAATATCCTGAAACCGCATTAACATCACTTCAAAGGGCATAGCAGAACTGCCTAAATTTCCAGGTGAATAGGCAACAAATTCAAAACAAATACAAATAAAATAGTCACCATTCTTGATGTACTTCTTTAGTTGTTTCTATGAAATAAAGCAATTTGTAAGAAAATCTGTTGTATTTATAGTTACAAAAATATTTAACTATAACTAATACTTGGAGAAATCAAGCCTCGATGTAATCTACTCCACTACACCTTAAAAAGATATACCAAGTCTACCTTATATAATACAGGTTCCTAGACCCTAATAATAAATTATATAAACCCATAATCTAGAATATCATAAAACTGGCGATTATCAGTGTAGTTGGTAATTACTAATTTTATGTTATTTGCAATTTCTAGGATATAAGTGATAAATATTCGATTTCCTGCAGTTAATGTAGATGCCACAGTACTAAAAGTCCGTAGCATACATATAATTTCCAAATTAGCAATACCATAAAGGACGCTGATTTTTTATACAGTAGTATTTTTATATATTCAGAGGTAACTTCGTAGTTAATTTCATCATTTGATTATTTCAAAACTGTTTAACTTTTATAAATGTTCATTCAAAAGGAAAATCAAATTATACGTACTTAAAAAAAGTCCACGCAGTAAAAGAAGTAGAGTTAATATGAATGTTCTTAAGCACAATATGAAATGTTTAACTCAATAATGAATTAGATAGCCAAGAAAATATTAGTTGTAGCCATTATTGAGAGCTTTATCGGACTTGACTTTAAAAAAGGTCGGCTTGATTTAGGGCATGGTTAGATTAGCCTTACGATATAATTATTACCCTTATGATTTACCACTGAGATGGTTCAAAAGCCATTTGATTTCTGCCTTAAATCAACGTTAACAATAATTTTGATTCAGTTCCCTTGGGCTACTTTGTCTTTTTTCCAGTAATGGAATAAAATATTTTAATATCCTTATAATTAAATTTTAATATTCATATGATTTATAGCTTTAAAATTTTAAATAATTATTTGATTGCGCCGTTCGTAAGTACAGAACTTTTGAATATATAAAATACCACTCAACAAAATAATTCCCAATAATATAACGCTGAATAAGAAAGTAACAAAAAACAGTAGAATCATTTTCAACAAAATTTAGTAAAAAAAAAATCAAAGAGAAGTTTAAATGATTTCCAAATCTGTATATTAAAGAAAAAGCAAATTTAAGGAAATTTCTCATAATAAATTAACTCCTATGAAAGTGAATTAAAATAAATTCCAATAAAATAAGGCACAAAAAATAATAAATAAGTCCAAATGCAAAAATACTTTAGAAATCGAAGAAGGGTTTTTATATGGACGGCAATTTAGGAAATTCGTAGAAAGCTAGGATAGATGATAAAGTACTTACGATGAGCCAAATGTGGAAATACTTTAAAAATAAAGCCAGATTCTTACATAATATTTGTCTATCTAAAATCATCAAATTAAAAAGAGTGAAATAATTCCCAAATTAAATGAAATAATTTCAATTTTTTATGAAATACACAAGAAAAAAATATTTAATTTTATTGAAATTTTTAATTTATCTTTTCCTTTTTTGTATTTCATTTTAAATATTTTCACAATTTAAAAGAAATTCAAAAAGAAAATGAAATTAAAGAAAAAACTATAAATAAAATAAATTCCAAAAATGAGGTTTTTCTCATATTGAAATAAATCCCCAAATATATCAAAATTTTTTAGGAATTATTTCATTTGTATTTTTCTATTATTTCATTATTTTACACAACTGAGCATTTCATTTCAAATTAAGTAGGAAAAAATTAAATTACAACATTTTTTTTTAGTGTATACAAGTTAAGATGTCGCAGGTTTGCAGTTTTTATTTAGTCAAAAGAAGTCATAACAGGAAATAGTTCGCGGGCGTCACTGTGGCTTTACACCGGGCGTTAGTAAATAAAAACAGAATGACAATTAGTTCCCAAGACTAAACATAACCTTTTTAGCCCCAATGAGATGATGACTGCAGAGAACGTCTATGGAGAAGACGACTAAAAGTCCTCTGGTCTAGGATTTAATGTTAAGCCCCAACAATGGCCAGATACACTCCTTAAGCTTATAATGTCGTCTTTTGAAATATGAAAATATAAAACGTTTCAAATAATATACACAGAAAGAAAAAACTTAAAAAAACTAAATAAGTGTATGAAAAACTTTAAATTCAGATAAACATTTTGTTACACTATAAATTCATTTTATAAAACTTCAGACGGTAACGGGGAAGTTATCTTAGTGTTTAAGTTTAGTAGCTATTTACATATAAAAAAGATGTTTTTAGATGAACTATACCTACACTAATTCTTTAGGTATTTCGCTTCAGATTTTGTGTTGTTTCAGAAAATGCAGAGAATTTCAAATTCAGTTGTTGTGATTTGAGATGATTTTAGATGATTTTAATAAAGATTTGCCTTTGGAAAAAATTCCTACTTTCTGGTGACTATTGATTTTGCATACAATTTTCAATATATTAAGAATATTGGATCTAGTTTAATTATATATTTTTTGCATAGAAATCAATACTTCACTGCTTCCTTTGAGATGCGATAAATTGTGTACCTCTTGAAATATATCTAGACTGACCTTCGTAGACTAGTAGGTAGTGTACTAGACTCGTAGTGCGAAGGTCCCAGGTCCGAATACTGCCGCAGAACTCTGGCAGTTTGTGTTTGATAAATAAAGGGAGCGCACAACAAGCCTTCACTGGCTTAAGTGTATGTCGTATGACATGGGCTATCACACCCCTCCAATCAACCTAACCTAACCTGAAATATATCCACGTATGGAAAGGGGTACATTTTCGGTTATATGCTCAACATTATATTTCTATATATATTTTTCTATTATTTACATAGATATAAAAATTTCTTAATAAAAAAATACATTTGAAAATGCTAAGCCAACTCAACTGTAAGTTCTTAACTTATCTTCTTAGGAAACCTATATTAATACTTTGGAAGGAATGAAAAATTATGTGTTTAAAAATTATTTTCAGTTGTATGTAATTTATTTTTTTATGAAAAATAATGTACATACATACATATTCACGTACTCCACGATTATTTATTATCTTTGCTTTAACCTTAATACTATTAGAAAGCTTAGCAATAAAATCTCTATTTTAAGAATCAAAAAGTTTACCTTTAATACAGTTGAAAAAATGTAATATTTCAAATGTATTTGCTTTCATTTAAAATTCTAAGCCAGTACAAGCATAAAGCTAAACACCTTTTCTTTAAGCAGCACCATATATTCTCTTTTAACCCTCAACACACGCACAACAGAGAAAAAAATAAAGAGAAATTCCAATTTTGCTTACATTTCTCACACTGTGTTATCCTTTGTTACGTCATGACGCAGTCCTGGCAAGAGCCAAAATCAAATAAGACAAACAGAATGAATGAATACTCAGTTGGTATAACGTTGTTGAAGAGTGAAGTCTAACGAGCGGTTGCCAAAAAAAAATTTTTGTTATGTTTTGTTATTGTAAACCCGACAGTTGTTGTTATTAACTTTGTTAGTAGTCGTTGTATAACAAATTTATATGTGTGAGGGTGGCTGTTGCTTAAGAAAAGCCGGCGAATTTTAATTAAAACTTTGTTGCAAATGTTAATTAATTTTCTTTTGCATAAAATCTGAATTGTTTTGGCAGTTTTTAAAACGATAGAAAAAGAAAGAAAATATTTCCATATTTTCATATTGTATACTCGTATATGAGCTTTAAAGGGAAAAAGGTTTATAAATGGAAATTGTGTCTATACAAATTGTATACTCGACTCTACATTTAAAAATAAACCAAAATATGCTTTCATTTATAACAACATCAAAGCATATTTTGTGAGTGATTTCATTGTGTATCCTAGAAAAAATTTAATTAAAAATGTGTATCCTAGAAAAAATTTAATTAAAAATTAAAAAACAAATTAACAAAACCAAAATAAGTTATAACAACTACAATTGCTAATTGCTAAGAAATAAAAAAAGTAATAAAAATGATTGTTTTAGTGAGTGCTATTAAATAATTTTTGAAATTACTTTAAGCTTACGTGACTAAAGTGTTTTATTTTTAAGGATAAGTGAAGTATTTATTGGAATTTCACCAAGAAACTGTAACAACTTTAAAGCATTTCTAATTTTATATATATTTGCGTGCTTAATTGTAGTAAATCCCACAGAAACATTTTAATAGTAAATATAACTGCTTTCAAGAAAATTTTTTAAGGAAGTGAATCTATAAGTTAAACATACAATAAATAAGAAATTTCAAACAACGTGTCATTAAAAGTATTTTGTTTATACAGTTTGTAATTCCTAATACTCAATCACTCAGAAAATTTATTAGATATCAGTAGAGGTTTTTTTTGTGGTGTAATTTTAAGTCAATGGTTTAAAGATTTCATCAGGCTGTTACTTTCACTTTGTTATTTTTGGTGCTTAAAATAGATATTGATCCAAATTTGTGAATACTTATGACGACATCGGGATAGGAGGTTAATGCTCGTCACCATGAAGCGCTTAATAAAAAGGGTTCAAGGCATATCGTCGTCGTACATTTGTCGTCTCTTTAGATAACAATTCTTTTTTATTATCTAGCCTAAATTCTAGGATTGGTTTCTTCCCTTCCCAAATCTATTGAATGCCCCTAGAGATTTTTTCAAAGTCCTAGTTTTAAATCACGGCTATGACCCTTTATTGTTATATTCTAAAATAAATTTCTTAAATAATGGCTCCAGCAATATCTTAAAATCATTCTAGCAATATGTCGAAATCATTATCTGAGGATTCATTATGAATGATAAAGATCAAGGGTCGATAAAACCTCAAGACGAACTTAGAAGGTTTGGTCTGTGAAGGATTTTAAGCTGAAGTATACAACTAAGGAAAGTTTCAAATATTTTCTCAAGGTACGATGACTCCATCGTATTAAAAGCAATTTCTTCAACAAAACTATTTTACGTTCACATATTTTCCATATGCGAGGTCTGTTCCATAGAAAAGAGGAATTTTTCAAATTCACAGGACAACTGCAATCGATTAGTGACTTTTTTATGTTGGAACACTTGTCTCGAGCATATGGTCTTAGTTGAGTTTTTCTGTGTTTAATTTAGTTTGTTTTTGAGAAGCGTAACAGTGAGACATGTTTTGCTTGTTCGGCGATTTTTAATTGTGAAAAAAATGGACCAAAGAATTTGCATCATATTTTTGTGTAAAAATGGAATAAAGTGCTCAAAAGCACTTGAAATATTGAGAGTGGCTTATGGTGATTGTAATTGAAGTAAAAAAAAATATTTACAAGTGATACAAACTTTTTGTCTTGGAAGCTCCATCACATTAAAGACCGATGAAAATGTTGAGGGAGTGATGAATATTGTTATGGAGAATCGTCAAATCACTATTAGAGAAGATGCAGAGAATGTCAGCATAACGAATGGTTCATTCCATACATTTTTTCCAATTTTTGGCATGAATTACAAAAAAAAACGTCGCAATGAATCGCTCAGAATGTGTTGAATGACATTAAAGACGATCCAAATTTTTTTAAAGGGCCATAACTGGTGAAGAATTTTAGGTACATGCTTATGACATCGAAACAAAAGTGCAATCGCCCCAATGAATAACCCAAGGAGAGCTATAACCCAAGGAGAGCAAAGACCCAAGAAGAGCCACATCTTTCCACATGATTAAAGGATTAATTACAGGGTTTTAATTTGAAGCTATACACGCTCGCGAGAAACAATATGAAAAAAAACGTCTGGAAATGTGGAAATTTAATTTATGGCTTTTTCGCACAAAAAGAATAACCTTATCCTGCCTCAGCCATCGTATTCACCATATTTGGCCTCTAAAATTGAACAGACCCATGAACGACATTTTGCAACGATTGAGAAGATAAAAACCGAATCGCTGAGAGAGCTCAAGGCCATAGAAAAAAATTTATATCAGAACTGCTTCAAGGATTGAAAAAAAAACGATAGCACAAGTGTATTATATCTAAGAGGGAATACTGTGAATGGAAATAAAAATTTTTTAAAAAAATTTAAAACTTACCATTTTTATTGAACAGACCTCGTATCGCTCATGGTATCAAAATGTTGCTTTGGTAATACCACTCAAGTCACCAATGTGACTTGAACCAAAATATATTGTAGTGGATGATCCAGATTATTTTGACAAGTTTTGCAGATCAAATCAAATCTAAAATCTGCTTGTGTTCTTAAGGTCCTTGGTTTATTTACCAAAAAATCTTCTTACTGCTTTAAAATTGTTCTGGACAAACAATTTCTAAAGATCCCTTTGGGGCAGCTTAGCTACCGCTGATATTACTAGTGTTAATTAAATTAAAAAATTACTAAATTATTTATTGAATTGTGCCAAAAATTAACACAAGATTTTAATTTGCCGCCATTTAAGTAGTAAAACGTTGACAACCCTTAAAAAGGAGAATGCCAATTCATGGTTAGCACAGACGGAGCATTACACGTTAGAACAACATGTTTTAATTATTGAATTGAATGAAAATTTGGCGTCCACATTTCGAAGGTTTCGTACAAAATATAGTCGGGATAGTTTCTTAACTTCAACAAATGCGAAAAGATTGATTGAAAAATTCGACCACTTGGGGAGTGCAGAAGACACTAATCGTCCAAAGAAAAGTTGTTCAGATATTAGTATCAAAGCCGTACGTAAATAATAATGTTTATATTAAATAAATAATAACAAATAATTTTTACATTACAAAATTTTTTTAACTAGTCAAAGCTGATAATAAATACGTGATGCAGCTTTTTATATACAAACAAAGTCACCAATTACAGATTATTTTTCTTTATATTTCTTCCCAACATTTGAGGAATCAAACCCTATAAACATCTTTTGTAGCAATCGAAAATTTATATAAATAATTTTTTCTATAAAATTGGGAAAGTTGGCTAAAGTACATACTTGTAACATTTTTCAATTTAAGTTGGTTGTTATTAGGATGATTTCTTTGAGCAATTCATCACAAATAAATGGGAAGTGGCATAGGGATGAGTAACATTACCTTTTTGTTGCTGATTTATTTATGAAATGCAATACTTGATATTTTTTTTAGGGCGCGTAGTTAGAAATTCATTTAAAAATTTCCATTCAAAACATAAAAACGAATCTAGAAAGCCTCGAAAATGCAATTAAAAATCGTATAATTTCTAATGATATCAACGTGGTAGGGGGTCATTGTAAAAGGCTCGCTTATTAAGAGCTTGTTACTTTTAGTAACCAAATTCTTTTAATAACCAAATATTTTGTATGAGTGCGCTTCTACAGAGAATTTTGTAAATTCAGATAATAGTCTTGTGCAAATTTAACTGAAAAAAGTTTATTTATTTGGATTCTAAAATTACTAATTGATAGTTACAAGGGTCAATAAAAATTTTAACTAAAAATAAAGTTTACTTGAGGAAAAACTTTTGTTTAAAATTTCTTTTCAATAAATATTTCTTTGTACCACCTTCAAAAAAAATCATCTTTAACGTTTTTCGCAAAAGATTGTGAATTATGAGAAAAATCATTTGCCTCTGGAAATAGAATTTTATATTGAAATGCTAGAAAACTTGCCCTGATAGATAATAAAAATTCTTCTTTCAGCGAATATTAGTTTAGCTGGCAAAAGTATTTGAATAAAATCTGTATACTTGGCTAAACACGTGCCTTTCCAGATGGGATGTGCAGTACCAACTAGTAAAATTAATTTCTCTTGCCTTTTTCGACCATGAAGAACGTTAAGATCTAAACATCATAATATTATGGGGTCTGATGAATATTGAATTTGATTACATCCAAGATATACCAGATAAAAATCAGATGCAATAAAAAGCATTCATGCATGAATTTAGCTTTTGATGAACTGATTCAATTTCGAAGAACAACTTATGATTTTAAAACTAGTCTGTGCCTATGGAAGCCCTTGTTTTGTTTCGCATAAATGGCTTCTCATTCACCTAAGAGCTTAAAGCTATATGTATTTTTCCCAAGTTTATAACAAAATTTTAGTTTTGTTGATTTGTTGTTTCAATTCAATTCAAAAGCCCGAAATATTTAATTTTGAACTCCTTCTAGAAATACATTTAAAATTGGTTTATTTTAACTACTGATTCAAAATTCCTAGAAACATCCACCTGGTTTGATTTTCTTCTATATTTTTGCTTGAATGTTCGTTAGATAAAAAAATTATCTCTAAATAACTTATTTTAAAATATTCAAGAAATAAAGCATCAAAAATAAGACCATCTTGTAACTATTAAATATATTTTTATATATTTGTACTTATGTAAATAATTGAAAATTATTCAAATTCACCCGGTCTTCAGACTATTTATTATATTGATTGCATTGCCCGAATTGTCCTTTAAAATAAAAAATGAATGGGTTACTGCCTCACATTTTTTTCAATTCAGTTTCATTTACTCTTTTATGTTTATAAAAGTTATTTTTGATTGGAAAAATCTATACAAAAATTAAGATTATGCTTTGAAATAATCTGGGACACATACTAGTATATAAAAACAAGGCAACTAAACAGGAAGTTATTACAAGGACATCTTAATGTAATTCAATGTGAAAATGAAAAGTCAAACGGCATCAACCAAATTCATGATTAAAACATCTTGTTATGTCTTACCAGCATAAATTTTGTACTTATTTGTATTATAATAAATAGATGCAACTAAATGTTTAGAAATATGAGAAAACGATAAGATCAACAACCTTCGCAACAAAGCATATCACATTTAGCGAAAACATAAGTAACATAAAGAAATAATAATAAGCAGAAAAAAAGGAGAATAAACAATTATTTTAATATATATAAAAACTGCGGAAAGAAACTAATCCTATGAAAAATGTTCTGGATTTTACGACGCACTGGAGCAGCAAATTTTTTCAGTTCATTGAACAACAATTGTGGCACATCCAAAGGCCATGGCTCTAATACACAAACAACGCAGGGTAAGTACATTCATATACATTTGCATGTACAGTAAGAGAAAAAATTGTTTTAAAAAAGAATTAATAATAAATAAATAAATAAACACAAACAATCAAAAACACTTAAAATTTAACTGCCAGTAAATGGACACAAACTATTTGGCAGGACATTTTTCTTTAATATAATTTTTTTTTAATTCAAAATTAAGGAAATGAGTAATTTCCTCCTTATTTTAAATAGATAAAATTGATACGTGGGAAGAGTTAGGGGTCGCGTGAGTGTTCCTGCAGTATGGCGCTAGTGATCGTTTTGTAGATGCTCTCCTCAGGCCATATATCTCTATGTGCTTTTGCTATTCGACAAGGCTGCCGTGACGGTTGCGGTTGGCGAGTGGTCTACGATAAGGTGACTTCTTACTGCTGGGCTGTTGGGGATGGTTGGAGGTTAGATAGCTCCAGCACTTCAGCAAGGTGTCTGTATAGTACATGGATCTGCAGCCTGTACAGAATTTGCTACCATGTCGTCCTTGTCTGGGGCGCATGGTGTTTCGCACCCCAGGTGTGCCCCGGAAAGGAACGGCGGGGACATTGGTGAAGGGCTTTATTCACACAGTGAGAAGAGCGCCTTCAGGTTTGGTCTTATGACAGTTACTGACGTAAATCTTTTATATATTTAATGGGTAGATTAAACGAGAAGTGGTGCTTCTCGACCAGGACATTGCAAGGGTGCAAACATGTGCAGTTTCCACTGCAAAGTCTCATGAATTGAATTGGCCACGATTGATTATTTCTCGTTTTAAAACTTGAATGAATGACTCGGCGGAAAGAGATTTGACTCCAATAAACAAATACCAAGTTTGATGACATCTACAAATCCTATTTTTTGGAAGGGATAAAAATAATTTGAGACACATGAGAAAAATAGAGGTCAAAGAAGACTGTGTTGAAAAATAAAAGGACTATTTTGCCAAAAACCAGTGTTTCATTCAAAAAGTCGTAATTAATTGCAAATAATTTTTATTTGACATGTATAAACGTAATAATTTTGTGAAGAATTTTGCCTTCACTGTACGCTTATATAAAATTACTAACGCAGCGAAATGTACGTGTGCTGAAAGCAACTTGAATTAATGCTTATAAAATGTACATATTTTGTTTTTTTTTTTTTTTTGATATGAAAAAAAATTAATTCCCTTTGAAAATCTTGTTTCACATTTATGGAGAAGAAGCACTCGAAAAAATTATTTTTATCTTCTATCTTTCCTTCGGCTTTACTTTTGATACTAAAAGCAAATCGTTTTTGGTTTATTATGGTTACATAACATAATCTCACAGATAAATTTTTGTCTTTCCCATTTTTTTACGTACGAATGATTGTTTTAAACGTTTATTACATACTTTCAAAGAAACTTCTAATGGCGTATAAAGCTTTTTATTTTCTTAATTCTCAAGGAAGTATGGTACTTGTGCCATCAACTGTGATCGAATTTTCCAAGCAATTATAACTTTCATTATTTATTGCACTAACTTTTTTCCCATTACAGCTGAATTTTATTATGTACTCGTACATGTAAAGAAAAACATCGTCATTGGCATGTTTTTCCATAACATTCATTAAAAGGCTGTTTCTTAACAATTTGGGACTGCTTATCACGAATATAAGCATCAACTTTTTTGAAGCACATACTATTTTACAAACAGAGACCTACAGTCGACTCTAAACATGCTTTTTTGCCAATATTTTGAGTTTTAATGCAAATATGGTTATGATTACTATACAGATGATCATACATGTATTCTAAACCAAAATTTTAAGGCTTCAAGCACGTATAGAAAAAATAAGTCGCATGGTATGAATGTAAACTCTAATATCCCCTTGGATACGAGGCCAACAGTAATCAGCTAACATTTTGATATTACCTCTTCCTTAGTAACACTCTTAATATCTTGATGAAAGTGGTCACCTTGCCTGTTGTTCTCCATTCCAGGATTAAGCGGGAAAAAGTTAAAATAAGAATGAAAGGAATGTGGTTTTTAAAAATAACTTTGTGATTAGAAGTACGTTTTCTCTTTGGATTAATCGTATTATCCTTCATTGGTTAACCTGTTAGCAGATCCTGTCATTTAATTGACAATCCAACATACTGCAGGTACAACATTTTGAACAGTGAATTCTTTCGCTTTGTGGCATATTGAAATTTAACTACTTGTTACACAAAATTAATATTCATAATCGTACATAGCAGGCGCGCAAAATTGACAACAATCATCCATATACATCAATGTAATAAAAATATTGGTCACACAGTATAATTTCTTTTGTTAAGATTTATTATCACTGTGCGGAAAGCTTATTTAATATGAATTATGATTGATGGGTTAGTGGTAAAGTTCTGTTTTTGCTTTTATTATTTTTAACCAAATAATGGTATTGACCCTAGTGTCAGAGGTTGCAAAAAGGGTAAGTTTACTATTTTCATTGGGCATTAAATTGCAGGAATTACATTAAAAAATAATTCAATTAATTAATCGAAATAAAGGTCGAATAATATCATCAATTTAAATTAATAAATATAAATAAAATGGTGAAAAAAAACTAGAATATAGAGCAACAATTAAATTAAATTAAATTTAATTGTATACGAATAATAACAATAATTAAAAAATTTAGAATTTTAGTTTTGACTTTTTAATCAAATTTCAAATTATTTGCATTAACAATTTTACTAAAAAGTTAATAATTTTTAATAAAATTTTTTTCAATATTTTAATTAAAGGAATAAAGAAAATATTACATTTATACAAGAATTATATTGGATTTACATTCATTAAAATTATTCTCTCTTTAAATTGTTCAAAGGAACTGTTTGTATACATTTCAGCTTTTTCTACTTTTTTAATATCCATTTCCAGCTGTCTTCTCCAAGTGTGCGCGGGACGACCTTCGACTGCCTTGTGGATTCCAGTCAATGGCCTGCCTAGCGATATCATTCGGGGCCTTTCGCAAGGTGTGTCCTATCCACTTCCATTTCCGTTCCATAATTTTCAAATGAATTGGTATTTGTTTTGTCAACTCCCATAATCTGGCATTCGAGATTATGTTTGGCCAGTAAATTTTCATCAAGCGTCTAAGGCAGCGGTTTGCAAAGGTCTGTAGTCGTTGCATAAGATGTGGGGCTGCGTTCCATGTTTCACTCCCGTATAGTAGGACTGAGGTCACGTTGGAATTGAAAATTCGTAACTTTGTTCGTCGTGAAATTGTGGTAGATGTCCATATGTTCTTCAGTTGGCCGAAAGCTTGCTGTGCTTTTTTGATGCGATTCTCAATATCCTCTGAGCTTCCACCGGTATTTGATATTATACATCCAAGGTAAAGGAAGGATTGTACGTCTTCTAGCGGTGTACCATTTAATTGAAAAGGGGGGTTGTTTTCAGCATTTATTCGCATAGACTTTGTTTTCTCTTCGTTTATGCGAAGCCCTGCTTTAGCAGCTATATTAGCAACCAAGCCCATATACTTATACGAAAATCCAAAAATACAATACGAGAATTTCAATCACAATTTTCTACTTATGAATTCCAGTAAATATATACCAGACGTTGGCATAAAACAAAGAGAACTGAATTTTTTCTTCTCACTACACAGAGCTTAAGCAGTTTTAGGGCTCATACAAGTACATATATAAAAACGAAAAAGGTAACAAATAGACACTAGCAAAGTTCTCTAACTAATTAATATATTGATTGAATCAACTAAGTTTTTAATGAAGATAAAACCACAATTAATCAAAAGGTATAAATAATATTTTATATATAAAGTTAGTAGCCCCAATCATTAAAAGTAAATTCCTTAATTTTAACGATTAGTAAAAGAGTTTACGTTGTACTAGGTCAATGCAATTGGATAGCGATGATCTTTAAATTCTTTTCCAGGTGTCATAGTATCTCTAATATAGATATAGATGTGTGGATATTGTTTAAATTTATTTGTTTTTTGTCTAATATTTAAGTAAACATGTTAAATCAAAAGGACAATCAATCTTAAGAAACTGTGGCCCATCGAGATTGAATGATAATTTTTATAACTGGAACATTAAGTACCTCCAATTATCCATAATTATATGTGGATCAAACTTGTGGGCAATTGAATCTTACAACCTTTACAGATCGAGGTATCCTCACTATGACATTTAAAACTTGCGAGAGAATCACTATTAAGCAACTGAATTAAAGCCAATATTTCTTTTTTATTTAACCAACAAGGCAAAAAGTTAATAAAAAATTTTTCATAGAATTAATAAATAAAATAGTATTGAATTCTGAACGAATGTTTTCCGCATTTCTAACATAGTTTATAGAGTGATCTTTAATAAAGCTGAATCAACCTCTAGAAGGTTTGTTAGTGATATCGAAAGCGTTAAATTTTCGCAAAAGCTTATATGCAGTGGAAAAAGTTTAAGTTATTCTTAAGCAATATCAAAGGATACGTTAGTTAAATTTTTTTTACTTCCTAAGCTCAAATTAAAAAAGATTAATTTAAAATCGGAACCACTTCTATATATTTGTGAAAATAAATTTGTAAGTACTTCATTTTTATAAGAAAAAATATTTATTTCTATGAATAAACCAAAAAAAACACCATTTTTTCTCAACCAATAACGATAAAATTACATTCACATGAGAAAAAAGAAATCTTGACTACTGGCGAATTTGTACGTCTTGTAGATGTGGAGCATATTGGCCAGTGTCACGTAGACAATGCCAGTTCAATATAAAATTAGTTTCTATGCAAAAAATATCATACTAAAGATACCTGCCAAATCTGTGTATGAAAATCGAAAAAGGAAACATCCTGCAATGACAAACCTAAGCTAAAATCATTGGAACTGATCAAAATTTACACTATTTAGGGATCCTCATCTCGACATTTTCATGTCTTTTTCGGAAGCTTCTATTCTACTATGATGCCACACTGCATCTCAAACGGTTAACAATTGTATACCAATTTTTTTTCTCTTTCTATAACCTGAAACCTTTTATACATAAAGGTAGGATATAAGATTATATCTTGTCTTTTAGTTTAAGGACTATTATTGTATATAAAGAGTAAAACTATACATGTTAGACTATCTAAAATATTCTAAGAAGTCCCTTACGATTTTTTATTTATTTTAAGCTTAAATGACATAAAATATTTATTACTGCTACTACTACTAATGAATAATATTAAACTTAGTAAACATTTTATTTGCTTGCAATAATAATCTACAACAATTAAATTGTGTATATAAATTTTTATGCTTTTCCATTAATTTCTAAAGGAAAATAGCATGTAAAGAATAGTTAATCGTTAAAAGTAAAATAGAGCGTAAAGAATAATCAATCGTGAGGAGTAATGAAATTTCTCATATTAAAATTAGTTTTGAAAAAGCAAACAAGAAATATTAAAAATGTTATTTAAAGTGACGTATGTACTCATATTATTGAAAAAAAAAAAAATTGGAAAAATTGCACCGATAAAATTTCAAATAAGTATTGGACGGAATTTGTATAAAGAAATTTTATATAAAATTAGCTGGAAGAAAATTTAGCTTTGGACAGGACTCCTTTACACATAAATAAATTTCGTTCATTCAAATGTAAACTGTCACAAATATTTCTATTGCAGTAAAAAGTTAGACTACGAAATACAAAGCAACTCCAATAGCCACTTGCAAAATTGCACCAAAGAATTTCATCATGTGATTTCCGTCTTATACCTGCTAAATCCAAACTAAAGCCAATTAACAGCGTCGTAATGACTACATCAAAGCAACAACATGAAAACGACATTCAATTTGTTGTTGTCAAATCCCAATTGTGAAAATGAAATTTCAGAATTGTTTTGTAAATTTCTTTACAGAAAATAGAAAAAAAAAAAACAAATATACAACTGATAATTATTAACATGATATACACAGTCCTAAAAAACTCGAATAAAAATTCGTATAAGACGGAAATCAGGTATATTTGCATAAATAATTCATTATTGAGGAAGTGTTAAAATAATTTTATATAAATTAAAAGATGGGCGTGTTTATTACGCGAACTCAGGAGGTTATCTCGTGTGGATTCACCTTGAGGAAAATCTTTAGAAGAAATATTTTGACTGCAAAAGATTATGCAAGATTTGCATTTGCTTTATACCGCAACGCATACGTTACATTGAAATTGGGTAACTGTCACTTTAAAAGGTGACATCACTTATGCAGCTGACAATTTTGTGTGGTGTATACTTCTTGTCACAAATTTTTTGTTCTGTTATTAGGTCTGTTCGTTTACTTTGTCAGTAAAAGCTTTAAACGAGAGAGTAAATAAATGTTTGCATACATTTAGAAAATTCCTACAAGAATTACCAAAAGTGTGAAAAAATAATCAATAAGAATTGAGAAGGTAATACATAACTTTTGTTTTATATTTATTTCAATATTAATATTTCTTAACAAAAAAATGTACTATGAAAATAATGAGATGTTCAGATGTTGCAAGAAACGTGCTTTGTTTTTCCTAAATTTAAAAAAAAAAAACATCATCCACTTTCCTGTTCTCTTTCTCACTAAGCATTTTAGGCTCTTTTTCACTATCAAGTTTTACTAGTTTTTCTATTACGTGAACACTTGCAACTAGATCAGCGATAGGCAAAACAAGGGCGCGGCGCCAATGCTTACGCTCTTACATCGTGTACATGTGCACACGTATTGCAGAGAAATAAAAAACATAAATCAGTCTCACTCGAGCACTCAAACACGATGGACGTGTTACGCTTCTTGTTAGAAATCAGCGTTGCCATATGCAAAAAGTGAGATCCCCAGAAATTCATATGAAATTAACCTGAGGAAATACTAGTTCTTATGAACAAAATTTTTATGAGAAAATGGAGATTTAAGATTTCAAATTTAGGTATGACATGAAAATGTCAGATCTGGCAATAGTGATTCTTTATGTGTGTTTGTGAGGGCAAACAAAATGTTTATATGTATTTTTGCCTATCGCTGAACTAGATGTATAATAAGTAAAATTGTATCGTTTACGCTCGTCAGATGAAAAAAACCGCCAATGTCTTATGATATTTGCTGAAAATCATTCGTTGCTATAGTCACATTAAAAATCTGGAGAAAGCTGGCGTTTACATTGCAAATGTCAAACTTTGACATAATTTGAAAATTTCAAAAATCGAAATGAAATATACATTTAAAATCAATAGCGCCAAATAAATATTTAATGTACAAAAAAAATCAGGAAATTTATAATGAAAAGCAAACAGTTTTATAAAGAAATATTAACAACAACAAAAAACGCTTACAGCATTACAGGATTACTTATGACGACACATCTCCATTAAGGAATATCTTAACCTGAATGGCATTGAAACGTCTAAAGTTAAATGACAGGTTTTTACTAGCTCTTTCTTAACAACTAGTAAAAAACTAATAAAAACTTTCAACTAACAACTAATAATAATTAAAAACTTTTACTAAGTGGACACACCCATTGTTTTTCTATGCCTTGTGGTTTCTATTCTACTCACTTATTTGATATGTACCTGTGTATGAGTATATTGTACTCGTATATAAATAAACGCATAAAACAAAATTAACAAAAATAAATATTAATTACTATGCAATTGTTAATGCTGTTAAATCAGTCATCTAGAGCAACAAAAGATTCCTCCAAAAAATATAAATTAAATACAACAACAGAGCTGAGACCTTTGTTTTGCTGCAGAATGTTCGTTCTGCATTCACTCAAAACTATGTGGAATTTTATGTCTCATGGTGCATCACAATTGGAAGCCATTGCCAAATAAGAAAAAAGAAACCAAATATGGAAACTAATTACTTATGCACCATAAACAAAATAGCAATTCTTACCAAAAAAAAAAAAAAATCAAATTAAAGCATTTTTGGAAGTTATTAATGTTTTAAATTTAATGTTTTAAATTTATGTACGCAATGGTGGAGAAAAAACTTAAAATTCCTTAAGTTTATAAATTATTTGCAACAATTAATTTCATTGAACTAAAAATAAGTATTCAAATCTTATATTTAAATCTATATTATTATTTACTGAAGTCCAGCCAATGCCAGAGTATAGAGATTTTCTACGAATTATCCTGTGTTGTCTTAACATACCTCGTGCTACTGTAATGTGAACTATTGAGGGCTAGTGAGTTTGAATGATACTATAGTTTCTTTGGGCATGATAATGTATGTTTTGAAGTCATAGTTTGAATCAAAGCCACATCTAGACCTTGATGAATGGGCGAATTTTTAAAATACCAGGGAGAATTTTATTTTGCCCCCTTTGAATATTTCCAATGTTGGACTCTGAGGCGGTGCCCCGCACCTTCATAGCACCATATTGGTTTTAGGATCACGTCGTATAGAAGAATTTTGCAATTTAAGCTTAATGTACAATTTCTCCCCATTAAGCCTTAATTTTCATTTCCATCAATTCAGCGTCTACGTGTGATTTCCATGTTAAGCGATCAAGGTGAATGACGAGGTATTTGACTTCATTGTGTTGCGGTATTGATTGCCCGTTAATTTGTGTAGGGGAACATGCTTGCCTTCGCAATGTAAAAGTGATGTGAACACATTTTTCTCCCATTCACTTTTATTCTCCATGTTCTTTACCATAGAGAATAAAAGTGAATGAACACTAAATCAGGTATTTCTCACGAAAACATAAACAAAATGCCTGTTGTTTTTGCATTGTAGTATTTGTTGTACTAATAACGCCATCTTGTAAATTTAATTCATCTTGAACTGTATGTAACGTGGACGTCACACACGTAAGAAATAATGCGAAAAATATTTAATTTATTTCCAGATAAATTGAAGCAAAATGTAAACAAAAAAGGAAATCAGAAAACGGAGAGTAAAGAAAACAGAACATGAAAAGTTGGAATTAAACTGCTTTAGATAACAAAATGCTATTATTGTCCCAAAATTTTACTTGTATGGTTTTTCCAACAATGAAATAATTTGATTCCAAAATACCTTAAAATCCATGCCACGTGTTTTGCTACAAAAACATGGTTGTTGTAATTATTTGCAGCTTAAAACATTTTATTGGACATTCATTTATATACTTTAAGTTTTTCTTTAAATGCTCAAAATGAAAGCAACGCACATAAGTACATACAGTTACTCGTACATAAATATATTTTTAGATATTTTTGCTTACGACCACAATAACAATGAGAATATTTACTACAACAAACAGCACTATGATTTTTAAATGGATTTTTTTTTTTTTGTAACAGTGCCATTGACAATACAATGTTTAGCTCACACAACCGAAGGACTCACATAGGACATAGGAAGGACCCCAAAAGAAGGAAAACATTCTAGGGGGAAATTTTATTCTTTGGAGAAAAACTGCCCCCTTAAAATAGGCAAAATTATGTGATTTACTACTTCTGACATCACGAGATCCACAAAATATAAAAACACTAGCATCTATTCCTAGACTGAACTAAAGTAAATTAATTTCGAGCAAGTTTATAACGCGGCTTAAGGCCACCGCCAAGTAGTGTCTTTGCCGTAATTGTGAATAGGTTAACACAAAATCTATTACGCTAAGGCAGTAGTAATTTTCATCTTTAGACTGTATGATCAAGATAAAATCGTTCTTAGAATAAAGAGGAGTTTCAAGTTTTCTCAATTACAAATAATAAATACATAGAAGGAAAAGCAATATATGAAACAAGATTTAGTTCTTATTATCTTGCGCATTACATTTTTTTTACAAAATGAAAGTGCAAAAATAAAAACATATTCCATGTGCATCCATCCCTATATTGTGGTATCAAGCCTCATTTCCATCTGTGTATAATTCATCTCCAACAGCGAGAAGGCATCGAATGAACCGAAGGATTAGTCTTCACTCTAGTATACGCAATGCTCATGTTTAATCATCAGGTTAAGCAAATGAACATGAAATATTAATATAACCTTCAGGATCAGGAATCCATCACTTTATTATTTTGTAGTACAAATTCATGTCGGGGAGGCATACAGTCCATGGCCATATCGGCCATGCCATCGTATACACTGTCCGATATCAGATATATTCTTTTACACAGTTTTTCATAAGTGTATTTCCTATGCATTTGAAGGTGGAAATTGAAATTGTTTTAATTCTTACTACAATTCCTTCATGTAGTTCCGCAATATCACGTTTCTTACCAAGATTTGAATTTAATGACAGAACTATTTACTTTTGATGATTACAACAATAAAAGCAAATAAAATTATACTAAATATGTAGCAGATAAATCCAACCATCTTAATGATTTGATATATCAATGTCCAGTTTTGTTTGTAAAACTAAACAATATTTGGCTGTCCGGCTTACAAAAACTAATTTCAATCTTATTTATATTCATATGCAGACATAAATTTAAATCATCATTGAGCCCTACAAATGCTGGTGTTGCGGGAATAGTCCCAGCGCTAAGCTTTTACAAGATTGTGAACAATAAATACAAATTTGGTGTTCAATTACATCAATCCAATTTTATTGTATTTATTTGTTAAAATTCCTGTATACATATAAAGTTTATATTTTATTCTTGTAAATAGTTCAATAAATTTGACTTATTAATACATACTTTTTTTAGTGTAAAGGCTAAGCGTATAAAAAATATTTCCAATTATTATACATAGATGTTATGTAGATGTAAAGAGTTTTACTTCAACTTCAATCAGTATGACTTGTGTGAAAGGAAAAAAAGGAATTAAAAATGGCGCTGCTATTATTTGCGCGTTCATAATAAAGTAACCGGTAATTGAAAAAAAAATAAAAAATAAAATGAATGGGTAATCGGCTGACAGTGGTGATAACACCCCCGCACAGTAAGGCAAGAATTTCATTCGCTGCCTTACTCTTCATCTTGAGCCACGTCGAGTATAGCCAATTTGACCGCGGGTCTTTCTAACACGCCTGCTGATGTCATAACCTTAGCTCTACGCACTTGGCCGTCGCTGGAAACTGTAGTCTCTAATATCCTTCCCCTTGGCCAAACATTCCGTGGAAGCGAAGGGTCAACCACAACCACTAAGTCACCTACACATAAGGGTTTTGATTTTTCGAACCATTTTGTCCTGCACGTTAATGAAGGTAAATATTCAGTAAGCCATCTTTTCCAGAATTGTTGAGCATACTGCTGTGTATATAACCAGCTACTTTTTATCGCCACACCACAGTCCTCATACTCGGCTAAAGGTTTCATACCATTTGAACAGCCTAATAGCAAATGATTGGGTGTGAGTGCCTCTTGGTTTTCATTTTCTATCGGCACGTACGTCAAAGGACGCGAGTTTATAATATTTTCCACTTCAGCCATCATCCCACGGAGTACCTCATCATTTGGTGTTCTGGATGTTGATATCTTATATAATGTTGTTTTTACAGAGCGCACCAGACGCTCCCAGGCACCTCCCATGTGCGGTGCAGAAGGCGGATTGAAGTTCCAGTTAGTACAAAGGGTTGTAAAGTTGCGTTGTAGCTTCTCGTAATTCGCGTTCGGCTCCAACGAAGTTAGTGCCGTTGTCACTAAAAAATTCCCTTGGTGTGCCTCGTCTAGCCATGAAGTTACGTATTGCTAAAATGCATGAGCTAGCAGTTAGGGAATATACTATCTCGATATGGACTGCTCGAATTGTTAAGCACGTGAACAAAGCTCCGTATCTCTTCTCTTTATGTCGATTGACCACGACTAGAATCGGACCGAAAAAATCAACTCCTGTATATGTAAAGGGTGATACATACGCTGATAGGCGGGCTCTTGGCAATTTTGCCATTTGTGGAAAATTTGGTTTCGCTTTGTTTAATTTACACATTTGACATTTACGTACTATTTTTTTAAAAGTTGTTCTCAATCGGGGTACATAATATTTTTGTCGAATTTCGTTTATGGCAGTTTCGTGGTTTCCATGATGGTACTGTGTATGAAAGTGTAGAATTATTAATTTCGTAATGTAACTGTTCTTTGGGAGGATGGCTGGATTTTTTAATTCATTTGAAATAATATTATTATCTATACGGCTTTCAATACGCAAGATTTGGTTTTCATCTAAATAAACGGATAGTCTGAAAATAGAGCTATTTTTTGTAATTTTGCCTGTATTTTTAAGGCATAAAATTTCTTCCATATAATCTTCTTCTTGTGCTTGTTTGATTAATAAAATTTCTGCAGCTTTTAGCTCATCTTGCGAAAGATAATTTGTAGTGTTGCCTTTTCTAAGTTTGCGAATATAGTGTATTACATAAGCTACTGCCCTTAACGCTCTGCGATATTGTGAGAAGCGTTTAATGTTTAGTAAACAATTAATTTCTTCTATATGCATAATGTGTTGCTTGAGCTCGCAATCAGTGTTCATATGTATGTCAGTTTGTACTGGCCAAGAATCTTCACTTGCTTTCAAGAACGGTGGGCCATTTAGCCATCGACTGCTGTTTGTTAAGTCAGGACCACTTTTAGACCACTTTGTAGCCTCATCCGCAACGTTTAGTTTGCCCGGAACCCATCGCCACTCTTCAACATCGGTAGTTTCGAGAATTTCGCTAACACGAAATGACACGAATTGATGATATTTTCGTTGTTCTGACCTTAGCCAACTAATCACGGTTTTAGAATCAGTCCAAAATACTTTTTTGTCAATTTTTATAGTTACACTTTGCATTATACTATTTGCAAACCGTGATGCTATTTGTGCTGCCATTAGCTCAAGCCTTGGTATGGAGGTTATTCTTAACGGGGAAACTCTTGTTTTTGAGCCGATAAGAGTCACAACAACATCATTGCCATCTGAAATTCTGAAATAGGACACTGCTGCATAGCCGTTTTCACTGGCGTCGGCGAACGTGTGTAATTGTACACTAACTTTCTCATAATTATGAAAAGTTTGAAGATAACATCTAGGTATTTCAATATTTTGAATTTGAGGTAAAAATGATAACCATTTAACCCAGTTAACCATATGATGAGGTTGTATTTCTTGGTCCCATCCTACTCCACTTCTCCATACATCTTGAAGAAGTATTTTTAAATACATAAGAAAATGGCCAATAAGACCCAAAGGGTCATAAATTGACATTAAGAATTTTAATAATTCACGTTTTGAGGGGACTTTATCTCCATTTAATAGTATATTGCTATAAATATTTCTCGAAATTCTGAACGTAAAAAAATCACTGGATGATTTCCAGAATACACCAAGCACTTTATCTGTGGTTTCGTTCCCTAAATCAAGACTTTTGTTTTGTTGACTGTCGTTCCCGTTGACTGCAGCTAAAACATCTCTGCTGTTACTTATCCAATTTCTAATGTTGAACCCTGCTTTTCCATGTATATATTTAACTTTTAGTGCTAAGTTAATCGCTTCATTCACGGTGTCCACTGAGTCAAGATAATCGTCGACATAATGATTATGTTTAACAGCTGCCGCTGCCTCGGGATACTCTTTACTAAATTTGTCTGAGTTAACATTTTTAACGTACTGCGAAATGCATGGTGAGCATGAGGCTCCGAAGATAAGGACATTCATAACATATATGTCTGGCTTTTCTTTGTTGTCACTGCGCCATAAGAAGCGCTGAGCATTACGATCCTCTTTTCTAACAAAAATGCGATGAAACATTTGCTCTATATCACCACAGACGGCTATCGATTTTTGACGAAAACGTATTAAAATGGAAGGGAGCGAGCAGAGCATATCTGGACCTTTCATTAACATATCATTTAGCGATACTCCATTGGCTTTTGCCGCTGCGTCCCATACAATTCTGATCTTTCCTGGTTTATTTTTGTTAAAAACGGGAAATATGGGCAAATACCAGATTTTCTCTTTCTTATCTGGCGCTAGGCAATCTTCAGTAATCTTAGTTATATATCCCTTTGAAATATATTCCGAAATAGTTTTGTTGAAAACGTTGTTTAAATTATTATCATTTGTCAATTTTCTGTTTAGGCACATATATCTTTTTAGAGCCATATCGTAACTATTCGGCAATTCTGTGTACTCATTTCGCCACAATAAAGAGGTTTCATAATGCCCATCTGATCGTTGGATGGTATACTTTTGTAAAATATTCATAGCCTTTTCCTCTTCTATGCTTAAAATCTTGCTTGGATTGCCAATACCAGCAGTTTCGATACTATAAAATTTTTTCATTAGATCAGACAGTATTTTGTTATTACATTCAGTTGAATGGCAGTGATGGTGTTCTACAAACGAGTTTTTTCTTGTAGTACCATATATAAGCCAGCCCAGACGAGTGCGAATTGCAACAGGTTCATTTGCCTTTCCTTCTTTTATTTTATCATAAACACACAGTCTCGAATTATTCAACCCAATTAATATTTGTGGATTAGCATCAGCATAACCTTTTATGGGTAGCCCTTTTAGATAGGGAAAGTCTTTTTCTAATTTCTGTGTATTCAAAGTCTGCTTTGGTAATGAGAGCTGTTTAACTGTACGTACATCAATACTATAAGCGTTTTTGTTTGGTCCCGATACTTTTATATGAAGTCTACTAGAATTTTCCTCATGCCGTTCGACACTTCCAGTCCATTTAAGGCACAATGGTTCGGCAACGCCTGAAAGATTTAAATCTTGAATAATTTGTTCATTTATTAGACTCGTAGAAGAACCTTCATCAATAAAAGCGTACGTTTCTATGAATTTACTTTCATTTCCATAAATTGTTATTGGTATTACTTTAAACAAATTGTTAGAACTTGATGCACTGTGCGTATAACATCTCTGTGTTTGACCATTATTATCATTCTGATTTGAATCTTCTTCATACGACGGTTTTGTTTCATCAACATTTTCGCTTTTTTTATGTAAAAGATAATGATGCTTAAATTGGCAATTATCGACACCGCAAACTTTGTTATTGTTGCATCTCCCAAAATGCTTTCGTAGACATTGTTTACAAAGATTTAACTCTCTCACGTAAGTCCATTTTTGTGCTCTGTCCGCCGTTTTAAATCTTTGACAATTAGCAACATTATTGCAATTACCACTGCATAAAATACAATTTCTTCTTCTTTGCTCAGTGTGAGTATGTATATAAACATTTTTTTGTCTACTGCTTGAAGAACTCTCTGCAGCAACGCTAAAACTGTTCTCTATGTTGACGCTGCTTGCAGAGACACCAATATCAAATATCCATTCAGCGAAGTCTGACAAATTAACTTTTTTGTTCTGTTTTGCTAAATTCATTTTAAATGTTCCCCAATTAATTTGAAAATATGATGGTAATTTAGTGATCAGTTCCTGTAATAAAGATGGATTATTCATCTCATCAGTGAGACCACAGGCCTCAATTGTTGCTTGGAGACCTTTAACTTGTGTAGCAAATAAGGTAATTGTTTCAAGTTTATTGATATTAACTGTTGGAAGTGCTCTTATTTTTAGTTTTAACGAATGCAGAATTTTCTCCGGTTGCCCGTACAGTAATTTTAATGTTGATATTGCAGCTGAAACACACGACGGGTGGATCAGAATGTGTTGGACGGCCTTAAGCGCATCTCCTCTGAGTGCTTTTTGCAGGCGAATTAAATTCTCTGCATCGGTGAAACCGCATACTGCTGTTGACCAAGTATAGGTTGATGTGAAGAGAGGCCACTCCGCCGGATTGCCTGTAAATACTGGTAACTCTTTGGGAACTGAATGTCTAGCGTTGACTTGTTGTTGTGTTATATTTGGTGTAAAACTACTATGGGGTATAGAAGAAATTAATGGAAGAAAGGTGTTATTAACAGGAGCTTCTAAAAAGGTGTTATGCTGTGGGGCTGCTGTTGTCGTTGGCTGTTGTGAAGAATTTGTATTAATAAATGTGGCTTTGTTGTTATATGAAGTTGAGTCTAAAGAGGAATATGGCAATTTATTTTGAAAACTAGTATGTGTGTGGTTTGTAGTAATATTATTATTATTATTTAAAGATTGAGCTGCTAAATTACATTGGTTTGACGTTGAGGCTGCAAATATTTCATTATTATTTAAAGATTGAGCTGCTAAGTTACATTGGTTTGACGTTGAGGCTGCAAATATTTCATTATTATTTGTTGCGGATTTACTTATTTGCGGGTTGTTGTTTCGCGGTATTAAAGAAATTTGGTTAGTTTCAGAAAGGTGTTGGGTATTATGTTGATTATTTAGCCATTCGTGTACTGAACTTATATCAACAGAGCCATGATCGCCGTTTTCATCTTCGGCTTCTGCTAGAAGTTGGTACTTTTGTTTTAAAAAATTACTATCCCTTTCTTTAGCAAGTCGTCTTTCTTCTTCTAGACGGCGAAGTGCTAAGATTTTGTTACGAAGAGTTAGATTTGGGGAGTTATTAGAGGCTTTAGACCTGTGACTATTAAGAGATTTTGGTGAGTCAGGGGGACAATTTTGATGTGAACAATCATCGCATGTAAAGCTTGTTGGGTAGTTATCTATACCAATACAATTAAGGTGGTATGCCTTTTGACATTTTCGACATGATATGGCTTGAAAGGTAGGTGGTTCGTTGCAAACTGGACAATTACCTGTAGGTTCTGATCTTGTGGCTTGTTCTTGGTGTGGTTGACCCTGAAAAGAAGATTCTTCCATACTTAGGACTTACAATTTTAGCCGGTTGGATGTGTTTATTCCTCGGGTGTAAATGAACAGATGCCAGTAGATGGATACGACTTTGAGGTTATGTGTGCGACAACGTGACCTTTTTAGTTTTCAAATTAAAAAAAGAATTTTAATTTTGTTGCGGGAATAGTCCCAGCGCTAAGCTTTTACAAGATTGTGAACAATAAATACAAATTTGGTGTTCAATTACATCAATCCAATTTTATTGTATTTATTTGTTAAAATTCCTGTATACATATAAAGTTTATATTTTATTCTTGTAAATAGTTCAATAAATTTGACTTATTAATACATACTTTTTTTAGTGTAAAGGCTAAGCGTATAAAAAATATTTCCAATTATTATACATAGATGTTATGTAGATGTAAAGAGTTTTACTTCAACTTCAATCAGTATGACTTGTGTGAAAGGAAAAAAAGGAATTAAAAATGGCGCTGCTATTATTTGCGCGTTCATAATAAAGTAACCGGTAATTGAAAAAAAAATAAAAAATAAAATGAATGGGTAATCGGCTGACAGTGGTGATAACAGCTGGGATATAATAGATGCCTGACGATTTTTTGTTTGTTTGTTTCATGCTTTTCCAGGACTTTGTCCAAATAAAAAGAAACTGTAATTTCCTTTTTCCGTTTCTTCCATTTAATGAATACAAATATGGTTTTTCCACAAACTCATTAAGCGGTGTTTATGCCACACCAGCAATTACAAAATATATGAGCGTGACCACTTGCTCACACTTATATGATTACGAATAAAGCAATCAAAACGTTTTCTCATAATGCAGCATATTCATATAAATAGTTTTTTATTTTTACTTTCATCCAACATTAACCCTTCAACCATGTATTTTTCAAAGCTGGTAAGGCAATTTACTACAGCAGTTTGAATTTGGCTATTTAATATTAAATTTTTGTTTAGTTTTATATTGTCTTGTCCTATTTCCTTTAAAGGGTAATTCCAAGTTTTTTTTTAATTTTTTTAAAAATAATAATGCATATTTGCCTTTCATCTGCGCATCTAATGATGTATAGACTAGTCCGATACTGCTTATGGTTCTATAGTTATAGCCCTCTAAATTTGCAAAAATCGAAAATTTTTGGGTAAAATTATTAAAATTAAACAATTTACAGCTTTGAAAAGTGTCATTCATCAATACTAAGCTGAACAAGCGCTGATTTTCCAAAGAATAATTCATAAGAAAAGCTAATATTTAGATAAAGACAAGCCGAACACTCCCCATTATACTCTGTTTAGGGACTTCTTCGACTACATCATCATCTGATTGTATAAACATTCGTAATTAAATCTTATTTTATTAAATTATTCTTTAACAATGTATCCAAACATTCTTTTCCAGAAAAAAATAGAACTTCGTTTTACGGAAAATGGAATACTTGTTAATTTTTTTTTTATTTCAAGCTAATTTTTTTGATCTCCCAAAAATTGCGTTTCAATGTTTCTAATTTTTAATACCGAATAAACTTTCGTATGCGTCATGTTATATTTCATTACGAGATTCCAGTAAGAAATATTTTTTTTCACTTTTTGCTTATTCAATTTAAAAAAAAGAGAGCATAAAAAAGTTATAATAATTATAAGTTTATAAAAGACGGTAAGGGGAACTAATACAACTGCTATAAAATTCCAATCACGGCTTTGTAACATTGTTGAAAATATCGCTATATCATTATATCGCTAAGGGTTATTGAAAATATGCTAAAAAAGGAAGTAACAAAATATTTTTATGACAATAACGTAAATGCAAATTATGCAAAATAAAATTTCTACATAAATGAATTTCAAAATTCTCTTTTTCTTATAAATATTTTTTTAAAAACAGATAATTAACCCTAGTCAAACGAAACGCTTTTATAACAATAAAAGACGGTATATGTACAATTATTTTATACTAAAATTTATTGCCTCCAATATCACAAAAAAAAATAACTAAACTATATTAAGTTGTTTAATCTTTATGAAAAATTTTTGTTCCATAACAAACATTGCAAATTTTGAGTCTAAAACTCCATATAATCATACGTCATATTGGTTTTAAATAACTCTGACTTCAATATAAAGAGCCAATTGAACAGATGAGTATACCGAAGCAACTGCGGGTTAGTTTAAAGCCCGATATAATTAACTAGCGGACCAGGCGAACTTCGCCTCGCCCCAATTTTAAGCCTTCAGAAAAACTTTCTATTTTTTCATGTGAAAAGCCATTAATGAATAATTTCAAACATAATTTCATACAAAAACTCGATTTTCGATTTTTCCAATTTTCCGACTTTTCCGTAGGGATTCTCTTCCATAAAAACCTTCCCCTCGAAAATACGAACAACTGAAAAAAAGTTTTACAGAAATCGGCCCAGCCGTTCTCATTTTATGAATTATTGGATTTTGCCACGCCCCTCCGCCCACAGACCGAAAATAAAAAATCAGACTTCACAGTGTCACCCGCCCGAGTATTCTAAAAGTTTCCTGAAAATTGCGTCAAAATCGGCCTAGCCGTTTTGGAGCCATTACGTTACACACATACATACATACATACATACACACATCCTATTTTATATATATAGATTTCTGGTTTATATTTTAAATAAGAAGATTAAAATACTAAATTTCAAAATCGGTCCATAAATGGGCAAGTTGTGCGATAATCGATATTTCGGATATTTTTCTCTTAAATTTTTGTGAAATCAAACCCCAAGCTACACTTTCAAATAAAAAAAGTTTTTTTTTCAAAATCGGTCCATATACATATGTCGGAGCTTCTAAAAAAATATGGGACGTAACTCCTAGCAAACCCCTTCAAACAAAGAATAATTTTGAGAATTGGAGAAGTTATGCGATAGTAAATTTTTTAAGCGGGAAATTCTCCATACGATTTTTAGAAAAAATTATGGGACCAAAAGAGGAGTTATACGATAATTAAATTTTGGGCGGGCGAATTGCAAACCACAGGCGAAATGAAACCAAAAATTGATGATCACTTAACAAATGATAAAGTTAGAAGAGTACAAAACGAAAAATTCACAAAAATTTTATTTTTTTGTCGGTTGAAAATATGAAAAAGTAATGCCATACAGATATTGTATCAAATAGGTTCCTACTAACGAATATGTTTCGGAAAATATCTGACATTATAATGGAGGAAAGCGGTTGAAAATTTAAAAAAGTTTGAGTTTCTTTCAAATGGTCATTCTAGAGATGTTTCGCCATTAACAGCAATTGAAATTGACTTTATTTTAGATATTTTTATTTTACCTGGCGAACAGAGGTTTCACCTGGCAAACAGAGAGACATTGAAGCTAATTTAGCCGATACATCGAACGATGATGCGCTGCTTCCTGTGCGTGCAGCAATGACTCAATATTACTTCCAGATGATGCTAATGATAATACACGTTCAACATGTTTGAAAGCAGATAAAGCTGCACAAATTCCTAAAGATCGGTTATGAAGAATAACAATTCAGAGAAAGCATACAAACCATATGAAAATATCAATCTCGTTAACAGGTAATAGCAGATCTAGGTAATATCAACCACTCAGGCCGGTTAAGCATGGTATACAAATGTTTTTATACCGCAAAGGTAAGACACAAAACCTATTGTTGCAGGAAATGTATTAGAACTAGTTTAAATGTACACAGATTCTGGAAGAAATGCAGTCACAGAGTGAGCCAAGAGACTTTGCATATGACATTACAAGATACGATAGGGAAAGGTGAACAAAATGGCTTCAGGGCAGTTTGACTGATTTCTTTAGGGTTTAGAATGATTTGGGTGAGAGTAGTGGGCTGTAATACAAGGCAACGTCTAAATGAGGTATTTAAGAAATCAGTTATCTGTTCAAAGTCCTTATCGTCCCTCAGTCGATGTATGAATTATAAGGGAATAAGAAAATAACACACAAAAAACGATTAGTAGGTGAAGGCCATACCATGAGAAGTGCGGCTTTGCTTGTAGCACGTTTGGCGACGATATTGAAGAACACACCAATATTTTCATTGATTATCAGAATCATCAAAATTAAACTTTATCTCATGAGTAGATATACCTGTTACGCGTTTTTCTCCCAGAAATTTGCATTTCTCCGATAATGTAACAAGCGCATTTTTACGACATTTTCTAGCCGAAATTTGTATTTATTGGCATTTTTGCGGCGATGTTTTTAGTGCATTTTCGAGTGTGTTTTCTTTTGCATATGCTACTAATGTCATCCTAAAACAGTTGAATTAAGTGCCATTTACGCCTTTATTTACCTTAAACTCATATTCTCGTTACCGGCTATTTGACGAATTTACCTCTTAGATCTCTGGTGTTTAGTTCTATATTTTCGAGGTCTATTAAAAAATCTATGAAACTATATTTTTATGTTAACTTATAATACATCCAATATTTAAAAGAAAATAAAAAATTTTGCCTTCTGGCATATACGCGCTGCTCTTTTAAAAATTCACACACATACGCAATATTTTGCTCACTAAATAGTGAAGATGTTCAGCTAAAAAAGAACACAGTTCACTTATAAAGATTATGAGCAGAAATAAAATACATATGTAATTGTTTTCCCTTGAATTGCAAATCTACTTTAAATAATATCAGATAATGTTACCACAAATTAAGTCCACAAGAGCAAATCGTTATATAAGAAGCAAGCAAAAATATATACAGTCAAAATGGATGGAGATGGAAGCAGAAAACTTTTTTTCATATATGATTATTTGACTAAATAATGCATGTATAATTGTACCTAGGCAGCCCCTTAAGACTGCCAAATCATACAGGTTTTAATTCATCCGGAAAGCATTGATATGTTTTTTTTTTCAAATTTTTAAACAAAATTCTTTCAGTATTTAAGGGGATGTCACACAATTTCCGGTCTCTAATGCTAAAAAAAGATAAATATAGATTGAAATTTAAAAACGAAACAGCTGCAATTGTACCTGATCCGTCCGACTAGGGTTAAGCACAAAGTAACAAAAAACTTAGTGTGTGCCACATGTTGCGTATACTTAATTTTAAGCAACACTTATACGCAAAAGCATATAGAGTTCATTACGAGTTTGTGATTCAACGTATGTCTGTCTATTTTTTGAGTGCGCGTTCTTGTATTCCCTTTTTAACGTAGAATACGTTATACGGTAAGGTAGGGGTGTTGATATTGAGCACAAAATTTTGAGAAAATTTTTGTCAACTTTCACCCACTTTTACTTATATATTAAAACATATTTTAGCAATTTTTATATGTTACTCAGTTTTGGTAATATGTTTTCTTTCGAATTACATTAAAAAAAATTATATGTCTATATATAAAAGTTTTATGTAGTTACGGAAATAAATATTTTAGAGCATGATATTTTAGACATGCCGCTGTTGTTGTTGGTTTGTTAATGCCGCTGTAGTTTTTGTTGTTGTTGTGAAATCAAATGATTTTGGCTTTGCTGTGCTTTGTTTATTTGTCGAGCAGCGTGTAAATGTGTGTGTGTGTACATTTCATTTTGTTGGATCGGTCGGTTTTTAGTTCGTTTGGTGGGGAACATAAAATGAAGGGAGGGGAGCGTGGACACTTGTGTGTGCTTGAAAGTTTACAGATACAGCAGCTAATCTATTGTGCTGCCATATTATAAAATTTATTGCTGTAGCTGTATATTAGATAGATTTGAATCATTTATCAAAAATTATATTTAATTCATATATTTTAATTGCAAAATGACTAACGTATTCTACGTCTGACCTATGCGCCGATGTTATCTAAGTAAGTAAGTAAGTAATGTAATGGGGGTTTGGCCCAGGATGGCCCTTTGCACTGCGACCATTGCTGATCTATTGTGCTTCCCCTGTCCTTAACAGTTTAATACGTTCGCAAATAGGATCAGCTCCTTCAGTGGGAGCATTAGCAGATCCTCTTCACTCAGCGTATATGCATGTAGAGTCCTATGTCTCCTGTGGCACAATGCCCCACAGTTTGTTATCAAGTGTTCCAGCGACTCCTCATCTTCACCGCAAAATCTGCTGATGTCCGTGCCAGATAAGCCCATTCTGTATAGGTGGGCTTTGCAGGTGTAATGGCCTACCAGCATCCGTAGGCTTTTCCTGTCCAGTCTTAGAGCCAGATCCGCCCTCCCAGCGTCAAAGCGTAGGAATTTCTTGGAGTGACATAATCCATTGATGTCATTCCAATGTTGTGCAATCCTGGACGATGTCCATTTCGAAATCTCCCCTTTAAGGAGACTTTTGTTGAAACCAAAAGAAGGGGTGGGTCCAATGAAGTTCCCTTCAGCCCCTCTTCTCGCACAGATGTCCGCCATCTCATTCCCGGCATGCCCCTGATGCCCTGGTACCCATATCAGAGTAATCTGATTATGAGTCGCCAGGTCATTGAGCCTGTTTTGACATTCCAGTAATAATCTGGACATGTACGTACAGCCTCTCAGGGCCTTAAGAACCAATTGGCTGTCCGAGAATATCTTAACCTGTATTCCCCTCTGTCCTCTCTCGGATAGGATCTCCACAGTTTCCAGTATCGCGTAAAGTTCCGCTTGGAAAATTGTCGTATCCTTGCTCAATGTTATAGACCTGTGTGCTCTAGGCCCCACTATTCCCGCCCCAACTCCTTGGAGTGTTTTTGAGCCGTCCGTGTACCACATTTGCGATCCATCTCTTAGCCATCCTGGGTTTGCGCACCATTCTTCTCTTGTGGGGAGGAGGACTCTGTATTTCCTGTCGAAACAGTATACCGGGTCCATATGGTCGCCCACCTGAGACATATCAAGTATGTCCCCGATTCCCCTGAGGATAGAAAGATGATCAGTTAGGTTGCCCGCCCTAAGATTCTCTTTTCCGTAGATAGAGATTGCCCTTATAGCTGCCTCCTCTTGTATAGCGGTGCAAGGTTCAGAAGAGCTTCCATACCCAACGTTGGGGTTATTTTCATGGCCCCTGTGACGCATAGGCATGCAAGTCTTTGTAACCTGCACAGTCTCGATATAGTTGTCCGTTGCTCAGTCTTCCTCCACCATACCAGAGCCCCGTACAGCATGTTTGGTCTCACCATCTGGATATATATCCAGAAGGTCGTTTTTGGGCTCAGACCCCAGGATCTACCAAGTAGTTGCCTCGCTGCCCAAAGGTTATCTAACACAGGCTTGTATTATTTTATTTATATTCGATATTTTAAAAGTTCAGCTCAAAGTAAAACCCCTATACAACAGAGTTTTTCTCCACATTTTGTGTACCATTGTTAAGGATATATAAATATAACAAAGTGTTAATATTCATATTCCTTTGATGATGGCACTTAATAAATTGTCAAAGAAACGAAATTAATAAATTAAAATAACAAAGTCTCTTGTACTTTAAATTAATTTGTGTATTTAAAAAATATTTGCATTATAAACTTGCTGGAATACTGGAATATTTGGGTTCATGTTAAGAAATTAGGATCATTAAAACTACATAATTATGAAAACTGAACACTGTATAGGTTCGTAATTAAATAAGAATAACTTTTCTAGGACAATTTAGACCAAAAGAATATTCCTTGAAGCTTTTGTTGGTAAACGGTAGAGAGTTCTACTATTTATCTTAATATTGCATTAAACACTCTTCAAATCCAATCAAATTAGGCCAACGTATATGCTTTTGCAATTATCCTTTCAACACTTCAATTGAATCTGTATCTCTGATCAGCATTTCGTTGCCACTAGAATCAATAAGAAGAAAGTGAATGTAGAGTCAAATTCAGGACCCAAATGCTAAAGGAACCAATTGTTCGTTGTTTAAGTACAAAAGATGAACTGAACTTTTAAGCTTGTGAAGAATGAATATGATGAAAGTTGTACATAAACTTTTGAAAATATTTTGTAAAATGAACCTCGACGTACATCATAGTTTCACTTTAAGTGATTTTGTTGCTCACGTGCACTTACTGATAAAAATATCTCAGCAAGTTTTTGTGACTCATGTAACGTTTTTTAAAAAATATAAAAGAAATATGAACTTCGTAGAACTTTTGCTTCTCACACATAAGTTCAAGGTCATGGGGGTCATGTGTATTAAAATTTTTTTTCAAATGTTATCGTGAAAATAATTTAAAACTCTTAAGATATTTTCCTACTTATAGAAGCAGAAGACCTATAAAAAATTCTTCTAAAATTATTATTGATAAAATACTATATAAGAACTAAACAAAAAAATCTATTTTATTTATGTAAATAAAACATGTTTTTCGTGCCAAAAAATATTGATTCTTATTCTCCCGTCTTTCGTTTTTAAATTATGTGACTTTTTTTACTTTAAAATTTTACTTGAAAAAGTCCTTCCGTAACAAATTTCCTTGTTTTAGTTTTATAATTTTGAATGTTTTTTTTTATGACATTACAACTTTAGCATCTATGTTACAAAGTTAAAATATATAGCATTAGAAGTCAAATAGTAATAACTTCGTATGTCGTTTTAAAGTGAAGGAATAAATAAATAAAAAAAATTCAGCATGTTTCTGAAAGAAAAATACATGTGATTTTTTTAATCATAGATTCGTTGTTTTAATTACCCAACTGATAAAAGCTCGATTACTAACATAAACCAAATTAGAATAAAATAATATAATCTACTCGTAAGTTGAGCAAGTATAAGGAAACAAGTAAAAGTCTGCTGGTATTGAGTGCTTCCGACATGTTGGCATGACTTATATGGTCTACTACCCCGAAAATTTTTATTATAATGATATTAGGACTCAAAGCAACTGATTTCAGAAATGTTTTATCTCCAAATCAGAAATTTCTTTAAAAAATATTGTCTTAATTGCTCTTGATTTCCGCTAGATAGGAAATCTTATAACTCCCGATCTTCCAAATCAAGTCAAAACTGGGATAAAAATGTGGAATAAAAATAAAACACTTTAAACCATTCAATATACATTATATATTAAACATAATGGAAAAAAAATATAATGCTAATAATAATATTCAGCATAGCAAAATATTAAATATATGAAAATAATCGTTACCGTAAATTTGAAAGTCTTAAAACTCTTCTACATTTCCTATTTATATAAAATTGGTGGTGAAATTTTACAAAAACTGGATTTTAAGGGTGGTAAGTTTGCATGCAAAAATTGTATGGGATAGTAATCAGCCGTTACTTGACATTGTATAAAGAAAAGAAAAATTAGTTTTCCTAAAGGTGCGTTATAGCAAAGAAAGGTGGAGTCTATAGAAGTTTGTGCCAGAATATCCGAACAGACAGGAAATACTTAAACTGATCTTCTCTCAATGCCAATAAAAACATTTAATATTCTTTTATTTAGAAAATTTCCGCATAATTTTATTATTAAAATTTTAGTTTTATGTAAATAGCATTTATTTAAAAAAATTATTTATAAATACATAAACAAGGTATTCAAATAAAATTACATTTAATTAGATTTAAGAATTTGTTATAATATTTTTAAGCAGGAGTTTTAGTTAACAAAATGAATCAGATGAGTAATTTTTTTTAAGCGACTGATACACACATCAATATTTGGCTTAAATTTTTTACTTTATGTACGTTTGTTTACAAAAAAAAAATCGTCACTTACATACATCGTATATAATTTTGAAGAATATCCAAATATTTTTTTTTATTTGTCAATACTACAGTTGTATGCAGTGTGGCAGTGTCATTTTTCATTTTCCATTTTATTATGTGTGAATTTCGAGTTAAAAACTCGTGCATTATTCATTACCGGCCTTATGAAATGTGAGAGGTCACAATGTAGCGACACAAATTTTAAAATTACATGCTGATATTTTATTCGAAAAAATTTTTATTTACAAAAAACTGAAAATATTTTTCTATGTTAAAAAAATAAACAAGAAATTTTATTATGGAATATCCTTAGTTTTCCTTTTTTCTATTGCGTAGCTCAATGCAGTAACAGTGCAATATATTTCATTCGTTTTCGCTTTTCCATATCTGTTAAGAAATGAAAACCATTTTCCGAAGTCAAATGATATTTTTTTACACGCAACAAATCACACAAAAATTAAAATTGATGGGGAAACATAGAAGTGGCGTGTCGCGTAGCTTCATTGTTGGTCCATAGACTTAGACCACACAACCGGCTTGTCAAATAGAGCTAGAGTTGACGTTTACACTAGCCTTTTGTGCAGTTTATTGTAATGCTTTTGTATTTGTACAGCCGCATGAATTTCATTTGACAAAAATCAAACTCGTACATTTTTCATAATTTGTCAACAATATTGGATGGATTTTTGTAGAGTGCAAACGTTGCAGAAAATGAAAAAAGATAATGGTATTTACCAAAATTCCTTAATATCTACCTCGATGTGGAGCTAAATTATGATGTTTAGGTAAAAAAAATTAAAAGGAAGAATCCAGCGGCAAAGATTGCCGCAGTACATTCATTCATCGTCTGACCCAATCCAAGCAAAAGTCAACTGACAAATTTATTTTTCAACGTATTATGTTTTTGTAGTTGCAATTGAATGTTTTTCTTGTTGCAATTGAAAAAAATATGCTTGACAAGCCATTTATGTAGTTTATTTGGCTCTTTACTAACACAACTGCGCTTTACCTCTCTATCCTATCCCTTTCACAAAGAGCAAGAGTAACTTCTCTTTAAAAAAAATTAAATTTAAATGTTCATCTATATATTTATCATCCGAAAAATTAATTCAATGAAATGATGGTGGCCCTTTTTATTAAAAGTCATTAGCAAATGAAAACGTTAATAGATTTTTACGAAATGCTAGTGGTTCTGTATTTCAAAATGATTAATCGTGCAAAATAAATTTAAAAAAAGAAATTTTAACCTTCACAAATTCCACAATAACATCAAATGTCGTTTTCGAGACCAGAAATGAATTATTTAGCAAATGAGCTGAAATTGATGACCTTTGACCTTTGTATGTACACAGTTGACCTTTGTGTGTACACAGTTTCAGCTTCTCATCTCACAATACAAAATTAGACACTAACTCGATTGTACTAACAGACTGTTTTGAAGATTGTGAACAGAAAGCCAAACGGCGATTGGGTCAAGGTAGGGCATGGACTATGTTTCTTCGGAATTTTTCTTGAAATTTACTGCAAATTAGGTTTTTATTATATTTTTAAGCGAACTAATTTTACCCAATCCAATGTGTATATATTTGTTACGCACATTGTTTCTACGCATGTACATATAAATAATAAATATAATAAATATTTATATCATTTATATTATTGTAATCAAAATAGTAACATATTTCTGACTAACTTCATAATATGTTTGTAATAATATTTTCTATAGTTATGATAAACATAACAACATGTTTCACAAAACGATTAGAACAAACATTAATGTTATGGCGTTTTCGTTTCTGAAAAAAAATATTTTTTTTATCAATTTATAGAAAAAGTCTAATTATCGCTCTAAACAAAAAACAACTCCCCATAAAATTAAAAGGTCTTAATTTATAAATTTACGCTTATTACAGAATAACAAATTCGTTTTTTCACTACAAAAGGACAACACAATTAAGAAATTATTTCAAAAAAGAAAACATCAATGTTGCACAATTATTATTGTAACAATTATATTTTTTCCTTGCGTGTACTTAAAAAAGGAGTTCATTCAACCCGTAAAGAATTGGCTAAAGTCTTGGTAAAGAACTTATGACCTTAACATTATTCTATTACTGGCATATGAGTTCACTTTTGAACAAACGCCCTACCATCTAAGCAAATGCTTAAAGCCAATGAAATTTTGCTTACTTCGCGCAATTAAAAAATGTCCATCAAATTATATTGTAACTTCTATTCTACTAATGGAATTTTTTTATTCGAGAAACGTGAAAATTGAGATTTGAATTCTCCTTAAAAGAGCGTTTATAATGCAAACTAATACCTCAGAAATCATAACAGCAGAGCCAATCTTACACTCCATATATATTTCTTTTTTGTATTGTAGTTTATACGACTGATCTCACTGTATGTTTCTATAACAAAAGTGTTACACTGTCATAGATCTTCCGTTCTATATTCTACTAATAATTTAGGCATAAATATAGTGTATCACACTAATTAATGAAAACTTCTTATATCTAATTAACGCTCTCATCTTCGGGAAATTTAAGGATTGACTTCATTGACTTCATTTAATGTCCTCCACACTTTTTCCTTGTTGACACTACTGATGAACAATAAATATTTTCTGAATTTTTTTTATTTATTTACAAAATCACTTTCCTTAAAATTTTCTTAAAAGAAAAAATTTTATTTCATGATATTCAAGAAACAACTTATAAAAAATTCAGTGAAGAATAAGTTAAAGGTACGTGTTTGCCAGCTGTTTACTTTTTGTATTTCCTTAGTATTGTGTCTTACTTCCTTCCTTCATCAATTCAAAACTGCCACTTGTTCGCCATGTTTTGCATTATTTTAGGAATCTGCTTAAAAGTTCTCTCATTTGAAAGAAAATGCTGTGTCTTAAATTTCCATTTCAAGGTAACTTTATACATAAAATTTGTGTTTTTTCTTTGGAATCTTTCAGGTACTTATTTATATGCAACATTCTTTAAAGGACTTTTTATACAGTTTTTTTTACTTATACTTTGAAGGCATTTTTTTACATTCATTGTATCTATATGTATGTCAATTATGTCTTGTTGAATAACATTAGAAACGTGATTTTATAAGTATTAAGTTCTTGGACAAGAATTTAGTTTTCAGCACAAGGCTGAATATATATATATATATATATATATATATATATATATATATATATATATATATATATATATATATATATATATATATATATATATATATATATATATATATATATATATATATATATATATATATATATATATATATATATATATATATATATATATATATATATATATAGGTATGTATATATGTATGTATGTATGTATAAACCATTCCTCCTAAGCCATGTTGCCACAATACAGCAACAAAAAAAGAATTCTTTTTTATTAAGAAAGCATTAAAAATGGAAATTAGTTCAAAATAATTTTCTCTGCTTCTAGTTTTACCTTTTTTCAGTCTATATCACGTAAAAAAGTAGGTCTTGTCAGATTTAAATATTTTAAGTGCAAAATTTTAATATTTTATATATTTGTTTTTTAACTATCTATGAGGACAGGCCAATAAAAGTCAGTAGTTTTTGAATTTCGTAGCCTTTAAACTGAAAGGACAATACTGCTCCTATCAATTGACGTCTGTCCATTGACTACTGTCAAAATTTTAACAAGCTGCATCATTTAGTTTGTATTTGACAGCCATTGATAGCAGACTACCGGTTGATTTGAGAAGAAAATGGAAAAAGCCATCACTCAAACCAAGGCTTAACTTTATAAATACTACGGGATTTCAGCACTATAAATTTCAGAACAAAAATATGACTACAACTAAGTGAAATTTTTTACGATACAAGGGATTTTTCAATGTTGTTAAATAAAATGCTTATACTAGCAGTGAGGAAATTTTCGTTGATTTCCTACATAAAATGCCTTTAAGGCCCTATGGCAACCATTTTGAACTCAAATTGTATAAATTTTTTTATAAATTTTAGCTCAATATTTTTGTAAATGTACTACAAAGAATAATATAAAATAATATGGTATAAAAAACTTATGAAATTTAATATGCTGCCAGCTTTGCCATCACATTTGCTTTAATATCCCTCCAATCAACGTATAAAAGAGTTGCATGCAGCATATTTTATAGGAAAAATTTGTAGTATAAGTCCGGTATGGCATAGTAATACGTGCACATACAGATTACAAGCAAAAAGTATAAACATAAAGAGAATTTTTCTTATTGCCTAGTAACTCAAATATATTAGTGAGTGAGTTTATCTTATTTAGAGCATCATTATACTTCTAAGGCAGAATATCTGGCAAACATTTAAATTTTAAGAAAATCTACAAAGTTTTAGAACAAAGGAATTGCTGTGATGTTTCAATAGCAGTTTTTAATGCGACTTAGCCAAAAAACTTTCTCGCAACTAGGACAACGATTCTTGATGTTTTTCGCATTTATTTCGAACCAAGTTAGCCTGGCTCGAAATCATTTCAGATTAATAACATTTTTAAATTTATTTTTATTAAACAATAAATAAAGAGAAGCCACATACTGCACTGGCAGGAGGGAACAGTAAGGAGCGAATAAGAGAATTTCATTCTAACATACTCTGGTATAGTTTTCAAATAAAAACTTTAATAAAAGAAAAAACAGAATACAAAATGTACGCAAGTATGGAAATAAACGAAATTATTTTGGGCAGGCCAACTTTCTGTCTGCTTTTCGAAAAAAAAATTTGTGGGACTAAAAAGGAAGCAGATCCTTTAAAATAACAAAGATAAAAAAAACACGAACAATTTCCCTTCTTACATTCTTTCTTCATACGCAAATGTGTCAAATACAAGATATTCTCCAGTACTAGCTGCCACCTGAAAAGTAGCAAACAGAGCTGACACACGAATACTAATAATGATCATGTGTCCACCGTTGAAAACAATACTCTCTCGTTGTGCTATTTTTTCCTTAATGAAATATAATTTGAAAAATTATTAATCCGAACTGACGAATTCGGTAGCTAAACTCGAGCCAGACCTACTAATACCAATTTAACCAATATATGTAGTTCAAAAGCTTTACGTACATTTACAAAACATAAATTTCTCAAATTTGTTTGATAATATCCTTCGTAAAGGACTTAGTCAGTATTAACAAGAATTAAATTTATTTATATGTGCATTTAATCTACAATAAAGTGAAATACTGCAAATAATGTATTAATTATTATTATTTATATTTTATAACTTACCCCTGGATGTAATTGAAACAATTATCTTCAGTTAAATTGTAGCAGCTCAAGTATTCTTTGGAATCTGTAAAATAAAACAATAAACTTTAATTGTATGTTTCGAGAAGATTTTTCTAAAATCTAGACGGATTTGTGTAATCACTTTCGAATTAGTTTCTATTCAATAGCACATTTATCTTTCTCGACTGTTTTGAGGTATTTCCGATTGAATTACACAGTGTTACAAAATTGAATGAAATAGAAAAACCTGGGACCAGATATTATTTTTCTTGTAGGTCTTGTTGAGCTAAAGAGGAATCCAATAGTGAAATTTGCCGGACACCTCCAAAATCCGGATTTACGGTTAAAAAACCGGTTTTTTTACCTTTGCGCACTTATAAGCCTGTAACTTTGTTGATAATAATCCGATTTTCAACTTCTTACTAGATTTGGAAAGAAGAAACTGAGATCTTTCAAATAATATATAACTTATTTAAGAAAATTTGAGAAATTTGGTTGTTATTGTCGAGCAAACATAAATTTTGTAGATTTTTCAAAAAATTTTCAAATTCGGTGACGTTTTTATACATTATTTTATTAAGAAACTATAATAGAATTTAATTTATTCAAAAAGTACGTTTATTTATAATTACAATGCATATATGGGGTTAAAAATAGATATGCAATTGACTGAGTTATTTAACTTTTTATTGAAAATAAACTTTTAAACATTTTATACAAATTTTATTTTTGGTTATTTAACTCAAAAGTGTTTGCTTGAAATTTTGCTTTATTTGTGGCTTATTTACTGGTATCAGTCACCGGCGTGATTTTAAAAACAATATTGGAGTGGTAGAAGTGTACAGTAAAGTATTTAATCGTTCTTTTGACACTAGTCGCTAGTACGAACCAGAATTTGTTTGTCAATATTGCTGTAATACATTAAAAAAAGAGAATTCAACCTTCGTTTGTTTTGCCCTTTTCTACCCCTTGATTTGGCACCATCAGCCATATCATAAACCAAATGATTGCTACTTTTGTCAAACCGATGTTTTAAGTCACTGTTTCAAAACGCGCAAAAACATTAAATACGCAAGTGTTGTAGCTGTTACAAAACCGATACCTGTAAGTTATGATCTACGGACATTGAGCAAATCTGTCGATGAAAAAGATTTTGAACAAGACAACTTCCTTCCATCCAGATCTACAACAACGGAGCGGCATTTTTTGTCAAAATCTAATTTCTTGTTCGCGATTTACACTTGTCAAAGCAGCAATCTGAAGTCCTCGGGTCGCAATTAAAACAGTGGAATTTGGTGAAAAAGATTTCGTTATAACATCTGGCAGAAAAAGTGACCGGACTTGATTACTTGCAGAGAGTTTTAAGACTAGTTCCAATGACTGTGATCTCGTGTATTGCGTTGATGTACCAAATCTATTTTCGGCATTAAATCACAATTATAATGCAGATGAATGGCGACTTTTCATTGATGGTTCATGTAAAAGTAAGTTTTCTTATAAAAATGTATGACTTTATTTTTATTAATTTACGATTTGTAATGTAATATCTAGGCTTAAAAGCTGTTTCATTGCATAACCAAAATAAATTACCTTCAGGTTCCAATCGCATATGCGACTAATACAAAAGAAACTTACGAAGTGATCAAAAATATACTAATGTTTGTTAGCTATACCACCCATAAATGGAAAGTCGTCGCTGACTTAAAGGTTTTGACAATTTTGCTTGGTATTTTTTTACATATCTAGTACGTCTTTCATCGTTTTTATCTGTTTTAATAACTTTTAGGTATTTTTATTGGACCTCGAATTCGAAAAATTATGAGAGATGCAGACACTTTTGAGTTAAACAACCAAAAATAAAATTTTGTATAAAATGTTTAAAAGTTTATTTTCATGAAAAGTTAAATAACTCCGTCAATTGTTGAAAATCGGATTATTATCAACAAAGTTACAGGCTTATAAGTGCGCAAAGGTAAAAAAACCGGTTTTTTAACCGTAAATCCGGATTTTGGAGGTGTCCGGCATATTTTACTATTGGAATCTTGTTTTACTCGACAAGCCCTACAAGAAAAATAATATCCGGTCCCAGGTTTTTTGGACTGTCGCACAGTGTTATATATTAGGCGAAAAACTTATATATAAATATCGATGTGATAAAAAAAATTTGATAATGAATTAATTCTATAATAAGAAAAAAAATTAAGAGTATTTTAATTGAAAATAATTTTCCAACAATACTTATTTATCAACTGATGCAAGGATATGAAAATAAAAGTGTAAGCAAGTACAATCCAAGTAGCCCAACATACATGCCTCAAATTTTAAACAAATTCGTAAAATCAAAAAGAAAAGTACGGGAATGTTCGTGAATCTTGTTATACAGTGGGATTTTTATTTAGCAAAATGAAAGATAGAATAGAAAAATTTGAAGAATCAAATGTAGCGTATAAAATATTTTGTGATGGAAATGACAGAGAAGACTGTTATAAGATTTATGTAGGGACTTAAGCCAGGACTAGCAGGACAAACATGTGATCAAAGATATAAAAACAGAGGACAGTGTTATCTTTGCATTGTGCAAGATAAAATCTTTATCCAAAAATTAAGGACACATTAGTTTTAGATGGGGAAAATAATTATAGACGTAGATATATATTAAAGATGTTAGAAGTAATCTGCCATATTTGAGTACTCTAGTAATCTCTGCAAAAAACATATTTTTAATTATTTCCTTGTTTTTTTACAATATTGATTAAATTTAAACTTAGCAGCCAAATTACTACCCAATACTGTAATATAAGAATTGTCCTTCTTGTATTGTATTGATCAAATAAATAAATAAATAAATAAATAAATAAGTAATTTACGTACCTACATACAGGAGAATAAACTTTAAAACAAACATTGACAAAGTAACACAGAGTTACAGATTCTAAATTAATAGGAAGTAGAATATATTTTATTATAATTATAATTTCCCTTTGCAAGTGCTTGTTAAATGTATGCAACAACAAAACTTTTTTCAAGTTTTATATTTAAAAGTTAAAAAAAAACTTTTATAACTTTTCATTTGTATATTAAAAAAAGGATATTTTTTTTAAACCTTATTTTTTCATATTTTAATTAAAACAAAATTTGTTAATGAGGATGTCAGTAAAAGTACTTGGGAAATACTGGAAAAATAAAACTAAAAAAAATATTTCTTTAAATTAAAAATACCTGCTGCTAGAATAAACATATTTTCATAAATAAAAAGGGTAGAAGGATATTGAAATATATGAACAACAATTTAAGAAAATGTAATTAGTTTTAATTCAAAATGGCTGCCGTATGCTGCTATAGCCCTTTTAAATAAATATATTTCTTAAATAATAATATAAATGAACCTTTTATCTAATATCATTCAAAGTTTCTTAAACTACGTACTTTTAGTAAAAAATATTTACCAATTTTCTAAAAGAAAATTTTAATGTTCTTCATAACTATTTTTTAATTTTCTGCAAAATACAAACAGGCACTAAAATTTAGTGCATCAGAAATTTCCGTAATAGGTTAGGTTAGGTTAGGTTGATTGGAGGGGTGTTATAGCCCATGTCATATGACATACACTTAAGCCAGTGAAGGCTTGTTGTGCGCTCCCTTTTAATTATCCTGGGACCTTCGCACTACGAGTCTAGCACACTACCTACTAGTCTACAAAAGTCAGTCAATTTCCGTAATACTCTTAGTGCATTTCTTTGGAGATAAAATGGTTGGGACAGTCATATTTGATCTAAATTTATTTACTAAGTTTTATGGCATATTTTCTTCAATTTATAGAGGACATGATGAAAAACGATTTTTTTGACCAGATTATTCTAGTTATAAGTGAATGAATTTAAAAAACCATAATAAGAGCCAAATAGACAGTTTCCGAAGACAAGTTAAAGAGATTTAGCTGATTTTCTTGCCTAAATAAAAATGAAGATATTTTTAAAACCAGTATATTTTTGCGTAGTTCCAAAAGGATTAGAATTTTCAGTATAATTTTCTTCCTTCTCTCCTTAAATATCTCAAAGAGGCCTGCATACCATAAATTAAATGCTATATCTAATAATTTAATTGATTTGAATTCTACAGTGGAATCAATAATAATCAAAATCATGTTTGCATATCAACCATTCTTTAACAAATTTTCAGCAATCAATCCGTTGAATGAATTCACAAATTTACCTGAATTATTTGAAAAAAATTATTTCAATCTTAAGGAAAATGATATAGCATTACTTCGATGAGCATACACATAAGTACATATGCATGCGAGTAGGTAATTCCACAAGCTGATTGAAATTGATATTTCAAGGACATCAGAAACATATCAGGAATCTACTCATTGCTACATACTGCAATATATTTACACCTACGAGATTGATGAATGAGATATTAGAAAAGAATAGTAATAAAATCCAAATGCAAATATTTCAACACAATTATCTGCCAACAGCCATTGAAAAAAGTTTTTAGCAGTCAACATTCATTCATGTGCATTATTGATATATTTTCCATTTAAAATTCTCGATCAACACAAACAAAAACAACGAAATAAAATTTAACAAAATTCGAATGGGATGATGAAAACAAAGACTTTAAAATCAGTCAGTATACAAATATATTCTGTTGGAAATTGTTAACGATAATTAAATTTTCTTTTCATTTCGTTTAGAAGAAAGTATATGGGTATAAATATACGTCTGTATGTATGTATGTATGTGTGAACTAGTTTCAGTGTCACATTTAAAAAATAATGCCTGAGAACAAACACAAGTACAAGCACAAACAGAAAAACAAGCATAAAAACTCAAACACATGCACAAACGGCAACGCCAATAGCAGCTGCTATAACAATTTAATTCTGACTAAATTAATTTATTTAAGAGCCATTGATGAAGCAAATTGGCATGCAGTCACACAGAAACAAATCAAACAATTGAATAAAGAAAAATTTTATTTGTATATGTACCTTCATCGGAAAATTCAATTATAAAAAGGATGCCTTGAAAAGTACGAGAGGATTTCACGAAATCCTTGTTCAAGTATATAGAGAACAAGAGTTCAAAAGTGATGTTAAAAATATATAAAATTTATACAAGTAATAACAAAATAAATAACAAATCATCGCTCAAGGGCCTGAAGTTTTAACAAATAAATTAATAGTGCGAGAATCAGCTTTATACGACCGACCAGTGCCTTCATGCTAAAACCCTTGCGGCCAACTAGAGTAGCCAAAATTTTTTTACAAAGATGGATAAGAGGTTAAAAACCCAATCGATATATAACCGGTAAAATGGATAAGTACCCCGGTATTTACGAAATGGTTGGGTATACACTATGTTGTAGAAAATTTAATGAACAAAATATTTTATAAATAAATTTGCAGAACAAGCAAAATATAATAACCAAAGCCATTCAATTTTGCTATACAGACATTTAAAAGTATTTATTTTTGCCAAGTTACATTATATTTATAAGAGAGAAATCACTCTTAAAATTATCAAGATAATTAGCTTTTTATAGAGAGTGGCTTTAAATGTTTATAACTCGACATAACTCGAAGTAACGTGTATCAATGAGCGATTACCAGTGGGTGTGGGAAGTACTTTATCAAATTTATAGATGATATCAGTCGATGTGGATGATTATTTCTGAAACAAAAAAAGCACTATTTGTGATTTGATTATAAGCCGTTAAAATTTTAGAGAAAGTACTCTTTTGTCGTATGTTTTTAATGCTGAGATTTCAATTTCCTAATTTTTTCTGCACTATCGTTGCTATGATTGTATGAAACTTTTCCACGATGAATGAAGCTTTTGTAGAGCAGTCCATATACAAAACGACTTCCTACTTGATCACATGGGCGTGCAAATATTTTCCCACCCTGTAGAAAAATATTTCTTCTTTGCCGCTCCAAACAATATATAGAGGATAGAAATCATCTCTTGCTTTATAGTGCACCAGATTCAGCAACACATTTACGTACGAGTATATTTGAATTAGAACAAATATCACAAATAAACAGTATTGTAATTATATAACTGCAGGAACTTAAATCGCACTCTTCACTGTTGGGGTCAAGGGATCTAGCAGTCAAATATACATTGTTGTTTGCCTGACATTTCTATCCCTTCATCAAAGGAAGATAATAATTTTTTTTATTCTTATGTTACCTATTATAAAACAAATGTCTCATTTGAAATATTAGTGAAAAATTAGTGAACTCCATAGGCTATATTTCAAATGATTGTTAATAATATTTAAAGGAATTCCCAAAGAGGAACACAACCCATATTTAGACGGAGTTCAACAATATAGCGGATAAATACCTGATAAGGTCCTTTCTATAGTTTATAATAATTAATTTAAACTTTAAAAAATAGCGGTTACCCTTCGATTCCAACTGTTTCAAAGGATGATTTTCCATTCCTTGATACGATTGACAAAGCTAATCCTTTGGCTGAATTACTATACTTGGCAGAAAATAATCAATTACCGCTAAGGCCTGTAACAGTATGCCGTACATATCCTTTTAAGTACATGCAGTTGAAAAGTTGTTAAGGGATTTCAACGTTTGTCAACATTTGCAACATATGAAACCATAATGGTAAATTTTCAATGTGCTGAAGGGTTACTAATGTCCAGTCCCCAAAAGGGAGGTTGCAATTAGAAAAGCTACTGAACCATTGGAATTTATACGGCTTTCTCCAAAGTAAGAGATGATCTATTTTATTAAAAACTTGGAAAGCAACAATTTTCTAAGTGCCAGTCGCTGCAATTTTTGTCTTCCTTTATTTAAAATTGTATTTGCGTTTACATTGAACGATTTTTGTCGCAGATATTTTATGCATACATACATACATACGTATGCAATTTTTGATAGTTTCTTTTTTAAGTATATTCTTACGGTAAACAAACAAGGAATTTACGTATTACGAATTGCGGGAAAAACGAATTGCAAGAGTACATGCCTATGTGTACTCTCTCTTTCTCTCTTCCCCTATTAATTCTTCTCCCCCTATTTACCTACAAACTAAGAGTTGCAGCGACAAAAATCGTTCAATCTAAACAGGCACTAAGCGGTCGCCTGTATGGTTTCCATAACCAGAGCTAAAGATCTGCCGGCATTCCTTGTTAATTGTGCCACAGCCCACTCACCATATCGGGTAAAGTAAAGATGAAGTTTAAAATATTTCCAAGACGTTTGTGTAGAGTGCACCATGGTGTATATCATATCAAAATTAACTTCTATTGGTGTCGGTTATAACTACTCTCGAATTATGTCAGGCTTTCTCAGATATCGCGCTGGACAAAATGTTATAGATGTGATCTCTTCTAACGAGTTTAAGGCTCCATTCTCTCACCTTTTTCAAACTTCCAATCCTACCTACTCCTTTGCTGATTCCAGCAGCATTTTTTACTTATACTCACTGAGCAAGGGATCAACTTTGTTGGCGATTGGGGATACGAGGTACAATATGACAACATTTTAACAATCTCTGAACGATATATGCGAATATTGTTGATTTTATTACATTTAAGCCCATTTTTTTATGAAAATCCAGTGCAATGTTTAATACACCCTACATATTTTTCACGTTGAAAAAATGATGAAGAAAAGATGATGAAGAAATAGTTCACTCATTCTAAACTCCACCTGTATCCATCTGAAAATGGAATACAAGCCTCATTTAAGGGCAGTTGCTATAAAATATAATTTGAAGTTACTCGGCTGCGTACAGGAGAGGGAAAGAAGCTCGTCGATGACAATAGTGTAACGGTCTCTATTAACATACGGGATTATCGCTGCAGCGTGGGATGTGTTACCTCGTTTCATCGTTACTACAATTGAATGTGCATTGATAGAATCAGGGAAGCCGTTTCTGAAATTCGTTCTTTTGTTACAAACTACTCCTTTTTCATTAAGAGAAGTTTCTTTTGTGGTCGATATGCCAGTGTACCACACTACGCATTAGGTAGGAAATTCGTTCTTTGGTCAAATGTCCCGCATGTGGAACGTACTCCTTGTAGGCTCTTTCTTGTTACTTTCTACGATTCAAAACAATACGCACAAGCACTATACGTTGCTTTCTCCATATTATATTTTCCTAGTTCTAGCACAACTCACTACGTTTGCAGGAGAAACAAAATTACATATAGATTTTTAAAAATTGCTTTAATTCAATTTTATTTCAGTAATCAGATGTTAATCAGTGGTTTCCAAAGTCCCGACAATCAATTTATTTAGAAAAGTTTAATAGAAATAATTTAATGAATTGAGTGCTTTTTAATTTTTTCTTTATTGGAAGTAACCCTTTGAATTATAGAAATCTCATCTAAGTTTTTTTTTAACTGCATAGAAAGCATCGAAATATTTCATAGGTAATTGCCCTGCCTTAAAGAAGTTTATTTGCTTTCATTCTATCGACAAATAATGAACCGTCTATTCGATGTCCGTAAAGTCTTTGGCAAAAGTAAATTTTAAGGGTTTTAAATAATTTAAATCATTCTTCCAACATATTTTAGCACAATTTGTAGAGTCGGAGTTACTTTTGTTCAACACAAGACCGATTTAAGGGCTGACCTAGAACTTTTCTATTGTTGCTATGATAAGTTTTTTTTTTGTCGATTTATGTCTGTTTTTGAAAAGAAACGAGATTTTACAATCAAAGAAAAGCAATAAATCTTAACAATGAAAGCAAGAAAATTAAATATTTATGGCTACATCTGCTCTTGACTTCTTCAAGGAGGGAAAATATCAATGGAGAATTATATTTGCCATAATATCGGCTGTCTTTTATTAAACAAAAAGAAAGTAGTGCTTTAGATTAAGATATTGAACTTGTCAGTTTTTTTTATCGAGAAAAAAACTAAAGTACAGTCTGAATTATTTACAGCATTTATTTGATTTCTGAATTATCTTCAAGCAAACATTGTAATATTTCAAGATTAATTAAAATGGATTGAGTTTAATGGGGAATTCACTTGCAAAAAAGAGTGTTTTAAAAATATCTTTCTCCTAGTTTGTAAGAAAATTCTGAGAAAAATTTTAAATTTTACATGCTTTACGATATCATGTAGATGTGTATATGTCCACTTTTCTTAAAAGCAATGAAATTCATTTAAAAAGTATTATTTTAATTTTTTGAAAAAGGTTAACAAATGCACGTACAATTTGGACAAATGAAAATGGAAAATTTCAACGGTTGTTTTTCGTTTAAGGAAGATTTTTTTTAAATAGAGCTTCGCTTAAGAGGGCACCATTTCGATTAAACGGACTCAGCATTTTGAAAAATGTTCTTTTAAACGTAAACACAAAATATGACCATATTGAAAATTAAAAATAGACGAAATTCGATTTTGAGTTTAGATTTTTTTATAAAGTGAGATTTTATCGGTTCCATACAATACTATTAAAATTTGCCGATACCACATCGGTAACAGAAAAATTAATTCTTTTACTTTCAAACGATTTTTTTATAATCCTTTACAAGCAAATGTGTTGGGTTTAAGGGGAAATTCTTTTAAAAAAATGTTATAAATTTTTTGATATCAATTAAAACTGTTTTCAACTTTATAAAACAATATTTATTTTTATGACATCAGTCACTATTAATTTTTGTGGTAAAACAATTTGTATTATCAGGGAAACCATTGTTTATCAAAATTTTTATAAGAATTATGAACAAAGTTCTTTGGTTATATAACAAAAAGCCACTTTCATAATTACAAAGATGTACTGACATAGAGTTTAGCATATATATAGGGTCCCACCAGAATAAGTTAAAGAGAAATAGTTTTAAAATAATGATCGCTTTTTAAGAAATTTAAAGAAATTAAATGAAATGAGCGATAATAAATTAAAAATGGTTTTAAAATTTAAAAAAAATTTTATCAGGTTAATAAGGTACACATTTCTGGGAGATTAAACTAGAAAAATTATAGACAAATTGGCTAAAAAGTAAAAATAAGCCTGTAAGAACTACTTTTGAATTTTTTATACGAGTGCGTTATAAATTCATTTCAAAAATATTTTTCATAAATTAATATTTTAAAATATTTTTTGACTCTGACTCGTACTCGCGCAAAAAAATGTTTTAGTTGTTATTGTGAACAATTTTTAGTTACTACTGGATAGATAAAACATTAATTGAATTTAATTTTACTTCTCCATTTACTTTAATATGGTCTAAATCCACTTCATAGTCAATTACGATTATTGATCCTGTTGAAAGCAGTTAAATCAAATATATTAAATTGTTTTATTTTTCTCATTAAAAAGTTTTTGAAACTATATATTATTAGTAATTTTTATTCAATTATTTAGCAAGGCACAGTGGGGAGAATTTATAAAATATATCGTAAAAAACTCCAGAGGCATATATTTAATTTGCTTGAAATATGAAATGCTAGTAGTGAGGAGCTTTTCCGTTTAAATGATTTCTGTAACTAATTTATATAGACATGGCCTTAAAGCAGTGATAATCAATTGACTCTCAATTGGCTTTCACTTTACGTAGCATATGTGCGCGGGCTCTGTGCACACAATGGACCTGTGTATTTCCCATCCAAAATTTTGTATCCATATACATGATTCGAAAAGGAAAGCTGAGATATAAGCTGGATACAGAATTTTATGAATGGAAATTATGTATGCATAAGTATTTTAACATTTTAAAAATAACTTTGCAATTTAAATAATAAAAGCCATTTTCAGCTGGTACCATGAATTATTTGTGGATAAAACGAATTTTTTATTAATTCTTATTAAGTATTTAATATTGATTTGATTTATGAGGTCAACTATGAATTCACATCCTGCTTCGTTATTTTTATTTGTTCTTAAACTCGAACAGCCTGGAGTCTTTTGAGGTGTGTTTTGCATCCCTTAAACCAAATTGGAACTATGCGTGTCATTTTTAAATATGAAATTTGTATTCTTGTTCTAAAGGTTTTTATTGTTTTGAATAATTCTTTTTTTAGATCTCATCGATGTCTATTGCAAAATTGAATTTTATATCAAGATAAAGTTTTTGCATCATTTTGAACAGAAAGACATAAATTTATCAAATTTAGCTAACGATGCGGTATTGGCTTGTAGTAATTGTTATAGGAAAGATTAATAGCCAGAATTTTCATAGAATTACTTCTGTTGGTGAGGATATCTGCAATAGTCCTGTCCTATTTGTGTATAAGGCCGCTATGCTAAAATTTGTCAAATCCTATTTCTAAGCCTAGAATCATAAATTCTGTAGATCGTTTTATTCGCTTACTAGTCAGCACTATGTTCGTAATGCGATTAATTTAGTGGATTGAACCGTAGTTTTTTAATGAAAATGTCATATTTTTAGTAATGGCATAGTTTGAATTTTCAGTAATACTTTCATAAGATCTTCTTAAATTATTTAATAAACTAATTGGCCAATAGGCCAATAGCTCTACAAAATTTAATCTCAATTTAACCATTCATAGCCCGTGTTTTCTGGTTTAAGAGTTTCGCTTCCAGAGCTGGCCACTGGCCGAGAAGGTAATAAAGAGTGAACAAAAATTGCAGCGCTTTCCATTATATAGGAAAATAATAATTAGTATTGAGTAATTTTTAAATTAGTGATTTTTGAATAAACATGATGCCTTTTTTAATGATATTCCTGACATATATCTGAAGAATTTTAATACCCTGCCAAAGAGGAATAAAAGCTTTATGAGAAAAATATGAACACTTGCGTTTTAAAGATGATATGATTTTTAGTTCACATTTGACTGCTATTTCTACTCTCCTGAAGCGTCGATTTGTACCATTGTTTGGTGAACACGGAGCGACAATATGTGAACATAATAATAAAACTGATTGTAAAGGTTTTAAGTTATTTTTGATGTCTGCTTCAATGGTTTTTTCAACTGCGTATTATTCTATGATGCCATAATTTTTATTATTATTATTATTTTTTTTTAAGTTTCCTTAAGCTATTAAAATGACTATTTATCAGAAAATCTCTCAAAACCCATACCTTTCTGTATATAAGGTTTTGTGTTTAACTTATTCGACATACGATATGTTTAAGAAATAAAAACATAAATTAAAATATTTTCATTTAATACACAGATCTTTTTACTATTGTGTTTGTTTAGTGAACCTAATCGAATACTGACTACATTCAATTGGTTACTAATATTGTTGTTGATCTGAATTAAAATTCGACTAAAGCTTTTTCTTATTACTTATTTAAGTTAATAACTAAAGAACGTCTTGCCTTTTTTCATACATTTTACAGAAAATATATCTTCAATCTAATGCAATAAAATTTACACAATGAAAAGGACAAATATTAGAAAAATCTTTGTGTAAATTAAAACTATATTAACAAAAGAATATAAAAGGCATTGTAAAAATGATGACAAACCTAAAAAAGCTGTATTCTAAAAAGGTCTATATGAATCAGAAGGATAGCATTTCCTTTAAAAGAGCGACATCCCCTTTTCCAGAATTACTTGTTCTTAAAATAAAATGTAGGCATATTCTTCCAGATCTCCAAGTTTTTAAGTAATAGCCACCTACGGGAAGTAATAACACCTTGAAATCAAATGAAGTGGGAATAAAAAAAGTCTTTCAAAAGCAAATACATAAATCTTTTGCTCTAGATAATGCTTTCCAAATCAATGTGAGTGTGAGTGTGAGGGTGAGGGTGCATGTATGTGTGCTTGTATATTTATATAAATATTTGAGGCAATATTTCAGTCAAGCAAAAAATATGCCTTCCTTTGCTTCTGTATATTTAACAAATAATTGAATCTGAAGATTTCAATCTTATTCCATTCAATTTTATTACATTCGATATTCGTAAGCGAAAATTTATTCAATATAATTTAATAAAAAATAAAAAAATAAAACAAAAATAAATAAAATTATCACAAGAAATGATATAAAATAACATTAACATGTTAATGTAGAGGCCAAAGAACGTGATCAGAGGTAATTTTTTATTTTATTTACGCAGCGTTTAACAATCAAACAATAATAAAATTTTATCTCTGAATAATTTTCCCAGATTCTCTGTTTATTGATGCGATTTTACTATTTTATTAAATGCGTCATAAGTTTTAGCTGAAGGTGCAACAAAAGGTTTTCCAATAAAAACAAACAAGTTACTCACAAGAAAATATTGTAAACTAAAATAAGTGGCATATTCATTTTCGTTAAAAAAAATAAATCTCATTCTAATAGTAGAAACACTAACTTTTTTTTGTTTTTTTTTTTTTTTTTTTGATAATTAGCATTCGAGAACCACATTCATATAACTGATATTTATACTCAGCCATAGCACAATGCAAAGAAAAACACATGAGGCTCATCAAATGATATATCTGCCTCCAAAAATTAGCAAATCAGTTCTCATGATTCAACAAAAAATATACGTTGTTGTCTTCGTATGGCTTGATAAAATAAATTGTTACTGATTGATTGCGAGACAACAGCAAAAAAATTCCATCTTTGTTATAAAAATTAATATAAATCAGCCTGCCAAGTTCCTCGCACACAATTGTCCATGAAAAAGTGCAGGATTATACGATGCAGCTTATGGCAACTTGATATCTACAAGCGTTCAGTACTGAATGCATTTAACGCCTCTCATATATGCCACATACCTAATGATACAGCAAACATTATACATTCGAGAGTGCACGAATTTGCTTGCAAAATTGATTAATACAGCATTACTCTGCCAATAAGACACAATGGAAAAGGATATTTAACACCAACATACGAAGTAGCTACGGATACCAGATGCAACATACGGCAGCATAAGCATCTGGTGCCGAAATAAAAAAAAATAACTTAAATTTCCACAAACACGAAAGTGTATGCACAGTAAATTGTTGTTAAGAAAATATAACAATAAGTACATGCTCTTGCAGTCAAAGTACGCACTGAACATGAAAACGTTATAATGATTTAATTGCAATCATCATTTTATTTTTCAATATAGACTCCTTTAAGCTCTCTACACTTTGTTTCACATTCGGGCAATTTTCTATCCCTTTCAAAAATAGGATTTCTCGAGGTCACCAGAATGAGTATATGTTTGTGAGATGATTTCATCATTGGAATCAAATAAATATCTGCCGAGCTCTTTCTGGGCAAGCGATTCGCAACCTAATTTATGCAATTTTGTCATGGAAACTGCACACGTGTGCATCCTTCAATTGTCTTGATGAAGAACACTTTTTTTGTTGGCCAAATGCGGTCAATTTTTTCAAGTCCTCATTAAATCGACCCACTAAGTTGGAATAATATTCGCCATTGATTGTTTTACTCTTTTGAAAATAGATTATTTCTTCAGCATTCCAAACCAAACGACCGCCTTGGACTTCCAATTTTCCCCGAGATGGCCCCTCTTTTGACTGCTATTTAATCTTTGGTGTGTTGCAATCATTTCGTCTATTCGGATGAACAACGGTAAGCACTCCTTTGAAGTTGTCGCACCCTTGAGTTTATGGTTGATTGTAAGCAAATGCTCTATCCATTTTGTGGAAAGCTTTCTGATACCCAAGTGATCATTCAAAATTGAAACCACTGAGCCATGTGATATACATATGGCTTCCATAAATCTTCCGTTCCTCTACGGCCACAACGAAATACAGTAAACCACCTTTTTACCATCCAAATTGATGATGAAGCATTCCCATACTATTTGCAGACTTGGTTTGATTGATGCAAAATTCTATGTTAACAATTTTATGATTTCAGAAATTTTTGGCGGCGGCGAAGTCGTAATTTATAGTTTATCATGTACCAAAACTAGTACTTACAATTTTAATCGAGTAGTCAAATATGTTCAAAGTTATGTAATATATTAAAGCCAAATAAACTGTTGACAAAACTATGAATTTTCATCATGACAGTGAAGCATACAGATAAAAAATATAATGAACAAAGCAGAACAAAAAAGATTGCCTCTATTCAAATAAGAAACATATGTATATGAAAATCGATCGCTTATGTATTTGTTTTTTTTATATTTATAGTTTTCCTTCAGTATTTCTTATGAATTCCACTGTATATTCAAATAAAACTGTGTAATTTAGTGATATTTTCTTATATGTTACACGAAAAAATATATTTTTACTAAGAGTTAATATTTCAGACTTTAATTTAAGATTGAAAATGAGTTCTCATTTGCTGCATTTATAGAGATTTTCTAACTATAAAATAATTTTAGTAAAATGTTAATTTAAAGTAGTTCTTTTTTCGTACAAAACTTCATTAAGACTTTTTATGAATTCACCCCCCAAGCGTAAACGCAATAAATTTTAAATTAATAAATATAACTCATACGTAAGGAAACAGTACAATATAAATACAATACAATACATAAAAAATTATTGTTACGATTAAAGACGTTTTCAGAAAACGTATTAAATATATAATTTAATATAGCTGAGAGCTGAGTTCGTTAACCAAGTGCAATGCAGTGAATTTTAAAAAAAATTTAGAGCCATATGATTTTAGTTTTCATAGCGCACATACTGCCATTCGGTGGAAATTGTTGCATGGTATATTTTCTTAAAACAATCATATTTTGAAAAGAATATTACAAAACCTAATATTTAAGTTTTTCGCGATATTATTATTCAAAATGGTTATTAGGGAACCAAAAGTCACTTTGGTTTCGCATTTGCAAAATATTAAAAAAAACATTTTAAGAAATTAACCAAAAAAACCATACATATCTACTTATTAGTGTTTGAAAAGTTTTCATTTAAGTGTTATTCTTCTTACATTCTTTAAAAAAATGCCTTAATTTTCAAACCAAAATAAAAAAAATTATACACGAGTATACATTTTTGAAAATAATTTATATGAATTGCTAGAGATAAGATAATATTTTATCCATTTGTTTAATTAACAAAGCCTTGAAATATATACAAGTCAGCATGAATCCTTTCTTTTGAATATAAAAATTTCTTCTAAAATACTCCTCCCACACGAGCATTTAAGTGACTTATTTTGTTCTGTGTAATTAATGACAACCCTCCCAACTGCCAAAGACAGCTGAGGTTAATTTATTTGTTTCAAAAACAGCCCACATTGAAATATCATTTGATTTCCTTTTATATTGTAATTTCAATTAAAGTAAAAAGTACTAAAATCTTAACATAATTACACATAATTAATACATACATAAGCACAAGCGAAGCTAGAAATTAAATTTTATAATACTTGTATAATTAGATTTATCTTTTACACGAATAAAACTAGAAAATTAAATAATAATAATTCACTAACTAACAATTAATAAAAGAAATAGATAATCATGATGAACTCCTTCATATCATACTATTTTGCAAATTAATGCTTTACGGCACGAAAAAAAAGTTGTAAATTCATTAGGAGAAATCACTCTCCATAATTAATTTGTTATTAATTTCGAATGTAAAAAGTTACAGACAGTATTAGAATATAATAAGTTTTTATGAAACAATATTTTTTATAACTTTGACCTTGATAATACTCTATATGTGTTTAAAATTTATTAATATACATGACAATTTAAGTGGGACATGCCCTTAGTCCTTAATGCACGGTCATATTAAATTATATATTTATATTATATAACAAAACCAGGCAGTAAGTTGAACAATTTTATGAAAAATAGTAATAATAAGATTATATTTGAATATTTGCTATACGAGGTCTGTTCAATAGAAAAGACAAATTTTCCTTCTTCATCAATTTCTATTTTGTGCCCTTCAAAGAATTCCCCCTTAGACATAATATACTTCTTTTTTGTATATTTTTCCAATCCTCGAAGCAGTTCTGATATTCAGTTTTTTGTATGACCTTGAGCTCTCCCGGCGATAAATTTTCATCTCCTCAATCGTCAGAAAACGCCGTACTTTCAAATCTATTGAAAACGGTGGCTGAGATATGATTACGATATTCTTTTCCTTCGAAGAAACTACGAACAAGTAACATTTTTTTCGTATTGCTTTTCACATGGGGCGAATAACTTCAAGATAATAATCATTCTTAACCTTACGACCTTGTGGTAAGAACTCCTAATGCACTACGTTAAGGTAATCGAAGAACACAGTAAGCAAAACCTTGACATTTGATCGAACTTGACGTGCTTTTCATTGGTCTTGGCTCTCCTTGGCTCTTTAAATAGGACAATTGGACTTTGTTTTTGATGTCATAGCCATATACCTACTACTTGTCACCAATTATGACCATTGAAAAAAATCTGGATCGTCGTTAACGTCATTTAAGATTTCCTGAGCGATTCCCTGCGACGGTTTTTTCTTCACAATTCATGTCCAAAATTTGGGATAAAATTTTACGGTATAAGCAACCCGACATACCGACATCCTTTTCAACATCTCTAATAGTGCTTCGACGATCCTTAATGACAATTTCCTTTTTTTTACACAAAATTTTATGCAAATTCTTTGACCCATTTTTTACAGAAAATCGCCGAACGACCAAAACACGTCTTATTTTATGCCTCACACAAATAAACCAAATTAAATAAAAACAAAATCATCTAAGATCATATGCTCGAGACAAGTGTGCCAACATAAAAAATCGCTAATAGAATGCACGTAGCCCGAGAAATTTCAAAATTCAACTTTTCTATTGAACAGACTTCGTACGAAAAAAGCTTAGCTTGTGAAGATTACAAACCATATGACACTTATTGCTTTTATCATATTTAAAAAGGCGGACTGTGCCTAAATTAATAATACAAAAACGTAAAACATTTTTACAGGAGATCGCTTTTATCCAATTTTAGCTCAAATAAAATACATGTTAAAAATTCAATATATTTTTTTTTAATTGATTCACTTCTTTCCTCCTTTAGAGTATAAATGATATTGTAGCAAGGCGTAATTGTTTATGTCTATTCCAGAAATATATTTTGAAATTCTCTAAAAAGGGGATCATACAACTTGACGGAATGCAGGAAAAAATGTATTAACCTTAAAATCTCTTCTTATCCCTGATGTGTCTGACAGAAAAGCAAATTCCAATTTTTTATATATAGATTGTAGGACTTTTTTAAGAACTTAAAACTTTCATTTATAATTGCTTTCCATAATGGAGACCTTTTTTATCTGTTTTGAAGCTAGTGCTACATAAAGTTTTGTTTTACATCCTTGACAGGATGACAGGATATGAGGGTATCCAATTAAATTATATAAAATAATGTATTTATTTGATTTTAAACATATTTTCACTCCTGAATAACAACAACAAACTAAAGATGATTTAATTTTTTAAAAACAAAAATAAAAATATCGAGCAAATTACACAAGTTAAAGACACTTTCGTATCCTTCCCAAAAACAGTCGCTTGATACGTTTAATGCTTTTTTTAAATTTTTTCATGACTATTTAACATATAAACAAATATAAATAAAAACCCCTTGCTTTTCTATAAACAAAGTTGTCAATTACTACGATCAAAAAAGAGGTAGTGTCTAGCCTTGAGTTGAGTGCAAAATACGTCATATATTTCCATGTTTCATGTGTAACATATTTAGAAAGGACTATGTTCCTTTCAGCATTACTCCTTTTTTAACCGACTTCAGAAAAGGAGGACTTTAACAATTCGTGTGCTTTTTATAATTTTTTAAATGTTTGTATAACTTAATCATTTGGTTCCATAATTATTTTTCAAATATTTCCTCCCTCCTCTTATTTTAGCAAAATGTCATCTGTATTTCGTATATTCACGGAACAATTTATTCCAACCTGAACTAAAATTTTTCCAAAATATCTTCTTCTCATGTTTGGCAATTATGGCAATAAGAACCAAGTTTTTTCCTTACACACGACCATTGAATAAATTATAACTTGGGAACATACCAATTAAAATTTGCATAATTAAAACGAAAAATAACCTTTGTTTTTAATAAAAAAATTTTATATTTAAGATAAAACACGTAACAATTTCCACGTCACATGTTTAAATGATTTTCACCTCAACTTGCTTTTAAATAAAAGAATGATTGGCAGTATATTTAATTAAATATTACACACATGCATTTGCATGCATCTTTGAATATGAACGATAATAAATTTCAATTATAGTGATGAAAGCAAAACCCCCACATACATAATATAAAACCAAATAAATTGCTGTAGAGGTATTACAGAAATAAACTTTTATTTCAAAACCGTAACGGCAGCCAAACAGCAGCAGAAATTAGATTTCCCTAAAGTAACATTGATAAAATTTTAGTGGTATCAGTTTTATGTAGTAAGTAAATATTTTTTTGTAGTATAAAATACCATAAATAATACCACGAAACTTTTAAAATAATATTTAACACAACAAAAACTTCAGCAAAGGGACCAAAAAAAACCATTCGACTGGGTATCGTTTTTAATGAAAATTAATTAAAGTTCCTTGTTAATTTTTATAATTACTATCAGAATTAAACTTGGTTTCGGAAGATTATCCTGCGCTCTGGGAATGGTATTTTTTTTGTCTTTAGTGCTTAAGGATACCAGAAATCAATTTTAATTGTAAACTGTCCTAGTAAAGTTTGTGGATCTAACAAGTCAAAGATGTACATATGACACCAATGAAATAAAAAAGTTTTCCATTCCTTATTGTTAAGTAAGTCTTCAAGGATAAAAATCATAGCATACAGCTGTTGCACATGTTTGCAATAGCAGTCATGGATGGAAATGTTTATACCATCTTGATTTTTATATTAAAATTATCCTGGTAGTACAAACATATACTGAGTCTTTTAGTATTCTTAAAATGTTTCATATTTCCTGCCCTTATTGAGCGGTATTTTAATAAAATGTTACATTATAATTTTGAAATGCGCATCTGCATGTCTTTATGTCAGTTTGTGGCATCGTAACTCTCAATTTTCTGAGCAGCTTTTGATTTAGTTGCTGCAAAATTGTTAATCTAATGGCAACTGAACTTATTAGCTTTAAATCTGTGCATATAAATGCATATCACAAAGGACACTATTTAGGATTTTACATGATTAACAACAAAATTGTATAAAAATTTTTAATCTAGAATAAGTACAGATCAAATTCAATACGTAAATAAACATACTTTTAACTTTCAAACAAAATGGAAAGAAGTCATATAAAACCTTGAGTGATCTCTCAAATTTATTCCTGTTCAGAATAGAATGTTTATGGATTATAGCTTTCCGAAAATGAATTGAATAAAATTCAATATCTTGTTTATCAAAACATTGGAAGCTCTGTGAAGCCCCGGCAGCCACCAATGAAAATGTCTGCAGCAGCTTTGAATTACAAATGAAAATTCTCAAATATAATTAAAAATATAAAGATTTCAATTTTATATAAACGTCTAACAATGAATTCTCTTATTAGAAAGTTTATGTAAAAAGCGTATGACTCTTGGAGGTTCCTACTGCCTTTTCAATAAATTTTCATCTTAGCCCAGACTACGTTAATATGATAGCAGCACAATTAATATGATTCCAGCAAAATTAAATTTACACAATAAATTTTTTTTATTTAATTTTTGAAATCGAAATTATATGATAAAGGCAGTCACGTTTCGTAGCATTTATCGTTGATTTACAAATACACTAACAACAGTAATTTTCATTGATATTTAATCAAAGTTTTAGAGGCATTACAAAGAAAAAATAACAACAGGAGGACTTACACTTAAAAATTGTTTTCCTATTTATTAGCATTAATTCTTCCAGACGATATACTGCCCGCAAAGTCTATTGGTATTTAACTTTTGAATAGATAACTTTTACAACACTGAGTGCTGGAACGCAGGAAATATTAAATGAAATTTATATCCTTGGAAAAAACGAAACACCTTAATGCACATACATCCTTATATATCATGCAAATATTTTATATCATTAACATAATGTTTTAAAATTTCAAACAACAATTTTCAAGAAATTGAATTTCCGTTTTAATTTTAATTTAATTAATTCAGTAGAAAAGTTGAAAACTAAAACAAAAACCTGAAAAGTTTTTGCAAAAATGGAATACATTAATAAAATTATATACTCAATATTGGCATGTTTTTTCCTTTTTTGATTAACTTAGTTTATTAAATAAAGCCTTGATATAATTATTTAACGTTTTCGAGAGTTGTTTTCAACATCATAACCACTGAAGTCATAATACCAGCACCATAAAGGATATTTTTCATATTAATTTCAGTCCTATAAATTTCAGCACAAACGGAATTTGCATGATAATTTGTAAAATATTTTATAAAATCACAAACCAGATTCGCAAAATTTTCTACTGTGAAAGGTATCGAAATTTATATTAAAAGAAGAAATGAACTGCTTTATTCGTTAAAGGATAAATGAAAGCGCATTGCAGAGAAATATTGTGCAAATACATTCAAATTATTTCGTTAATTACTCGTATATTGTTTTAAACCAAGACTTTTAATGACTTATATATACTTTTCTTTATATAAAAAAAATACTAAATCCTTTTTGAATTAAATAAATGTAATTTTTTGTCCCACTTTAAATGAAAAATAAATTTTGTTTAAGGGGTAAGTCTGTTGTCGCAATTTTAAACATTCAAATAGACATTAAACATGGACCAAAGCCGAGCGTATATGTAATAGGATTTTATTAATTAAATATCACGTATACGCCATCCTGGAATTATTTGGGGTTTCTAAAAATATTTTCATGTGTTCGACGCCGCAACTTTTGTCAAACTTTAATAAGAGAATTTTAAAAATGATAATCCGTTTTGAAAAACACGAAGTAATAAGAAAAGTCTTTGATTTGTGTAGTCATTTAATGTCTTTAAAATGGTTTGGCCTTCAGTTACGAAATTTTACTTTTTTTGAATAAGTTTAATTAAATAAAATTAAAATGTAAACAATTTGTTTGAATTAGAGTGACTGTAATTCTCGCAAAAATAAAAATAAGCCCATTTATGTCCAGCATAGTTTATTAGCTTTTCTTGGTGTAATTCTTTATTTTTCTTCTTTGAAGTTGCAATACCTTTTATTGGTGTGTATATGGCTAAATATACGAATAAGAGAACAACGTGGGCATGTACTAGTGTCTTTACTAGTGTCTCCTTTGCCAGCAAATTAAGAATTGATGCAACAAAGTGTAAAGTGGCAAGTGTATTCTGACACCTACAGAAATGTAATTATAAACATTTTACCAAAGTGAATTCAACTGAGATTTCTGAGACAAGTGGCGAAAATATTTGTTTTTTTTTACTTTTTTATAAATAAATATATATACGTAGCAGCACGCAGAAATTTTTTAAATTAAAACATATTTAACCATGATAAGAGATTTTGAAAAAAAACGAATACTTCCTAATAATGCAGCCATTGAGTAAACGCAATGGTCTGGGGAAATAAATAGTCAACGTTTCAGTTTACATCTGATCAAAGCTCCATCTGGTATCACGGAAACCATCAATTCGTGTGGAGTAATGACGTAGATTTGGTTGAAGAAAATTTTAGTAAAAGGTTGGATGTTGGGCAAATGCAGTGAACAACTTTCAGCATGTTTTTTTTTTTATTTCAGTAAACAAAAGAATCAATAAATGGACCAAGCGAAAAGTTAAGCGGGTCAGTTTTGTGTATGAGGCATCCACATAAAAAGCATGCATTTAGTATAGATATAATTTTTGGCAGGTAATTTCCTTGAAACTCCGGCAAATGGCTTACCAATTTTGTGTGGAATAGGAAGAATAATACCAAGACTATTCTTATATAAAACTGCCATCTGTGTAAATTTATTAAGGGGGAATTTAACTAGAAAACTCTTATTAATATTGATCATACTGTGTTCAGAAAATCATAGTGTCTAGAGGGCACCAAGCACTTGTTAATTGGTCATCAGTTTGTAAATATGTGGTTTTATTAAGGCCACACTATATGCCATAACAACGGTTCAGATCAATATAGTTGCTCACTGACGACAAATACTAGATTTAACAAAAAAAAAGCCTCTTTTGCGACAATATACAATATTATGCTATTTAAATTATTTTTCTTAAGACCTGAAGATTTTTATTATTTAAACCAGAAACAACTCAAAGTATAAAAAGTTAGTATTTGACTAATTTATGATGACATACTGGAAAAAATGTGCAACCAGAATTAACCAAAAAAATTAGTCCAACTTCGTGTATAACAAACACATTTCTTTTATTTCACATTAATCCTGAACACCAATTCTGTTAAGAATATCAAACATTAAACGCACACAGTTTTTTTACGTTTGGGGCTGACAGTTTTTATTTCAATAAAATAATTTCTTTAATGTTGCATTTAAAAATTTTTTCTTGGAAAGTCAAATTAATAACAACGAAACAAACGTAATTAATTAAATTCCCTGTCACTGTGCAATTATTATTATTGAAATAAAATGATAAACATTTTTAATTATAATCGACAATTGTGTATAAAATTAATCTCAGTTTACGAATAAATAAATGTGGCAAGTGCTACACGTCCTCAATTTAAGTTAAAGTTAATGAGTATGATTTATTAAAAATGATTTTTGTTTAATTTTAATAGTTTTTTCAACAGATTAAAGTTTTTTTATTTAATACTTCATTAGAGTTTAGTGAGTTCTTTTGGATATTTTAAGTTCACATCAAAAACACAATGGGATATTATATTATTGATTTCACCACGATTTTCAAATATATACTATTCATCAGATATCGCTTTTTTCGGACTATCTTTGCTATGTTGCACGTACGGTTGCCATAAATGGAACAATATTTGCAGGATTCTGCAGATTTTGCCATCATTTAGATATCGTGTGAATGGAAGCAAGGGAATTTTTACTGAATCCGAACAAAAATTTGGTTTCGGTGCCATACGACAGCTCTTTGGAACCGAAGATGAGTAAGGATTTCCTAAATTATATTTGTTGGGCGTCCATTAGCATGCGGCTTACAAGCAAAATAATCATGTTGTTCAAGGACCACATTTTGTAAAACCATACGAAAAGAGACCAAATTTAAGTTTTTATTCAAATATGCGAAACTAATTTTCGTTCAAACAGTAAAATATTTTAAGTAAAAATTTATGATGAAATTGTACATGATGGCGCATAATTTGTGCTGGGTGCCATTTTGTTATAAATGAAAAAACAGCTTTTTTTAGAAAAAGTTAAATTGAAAGTGTACAATTTATGAAATTAATTGGAAAAAAATTTATCGCTCAAATGGACACCTCCCGAGTTGATGTATTTATATTTGCTCTTTTCGTCACTTTTAATTGTTACTCACGAGAGATCTGGCTCCAAATTGACGAATTCTTCTTCAAGATCAATTTTCAGGACTTGCAAGCTTCCTGGTTTCTTGTTGTAAACGCGAGATTTTAAAACCCTCAAAAGAAGAAGTGTAGCTGTTTTAGATTCGCAATCTAGACAACCTGTTCCAATCTCCAAAGTGGGAGATCACTCGACCTGGAAGTTGATGTCTGTGTGAACGGTTGCTGTTTGAGAGGCTGCTACGTCCTGTTATGAACAAATCAAAACCCAATGCAGTAACTTGCGGCAGAAAAAACCTAGTGCAAAAAAAGTCTGATATTGCCTAATTGTCGTCATCGTCGTTGACGTTTTTGAAATCTCTCTGATGTTGTCTGCAACTGCAACGATGTTCTCGGTCAGGCCAGCAATACGCGGTCAATATCTGCCGTGGAACCAGTTTGCACAAGAAGCTTAATTGTTCGAGCATGCGGAACATCGTTTAGCATCTGCCTGTAGCGCTCACCATTTACGGTTACTGTGATGCTATCGGATTCTTCAAAAAATAAAAATATAAGAGCCAATTACTTTTCCATTGCTAATGTCGCACCAGACAATTATGTTGAGGGAATACAATGGCTCATGATGCATTTCATGTAGATTCTCGGGACGACGAGGAAAACAGGCTCAAAAACTTTGTTAAATAAACACATTCCACATTCTTCTGGTATGCATCCCCATGGCTTGTTAACAACTTATTCTCTATGATGAAATGTAAAAGTACATAGAAATTTGGCGCCATCTGCGAAAATGGCAATCAATTCACACTATTACATTACTTTTGCGCCACCTTGTACTTTAATATAAAATTTTTTATTGTTTCAATTTCATATTGCTCTAATGAATGAGCACATTTGTTAATATTTTTCTGGGTGTTGACCATCAATTTTAATGCGGCATCAACATAGTTCGTATTACAGAAGAATCATCCTTTAGGAAAAAATTGTATATCGATGATAATGAAAGTATTTTCATCAATGTAATTCTTACAACAACTTTTAAGTAAACAAGATATCCCCACTATGTACACATGTCATTAATAATAATAAAAGAGAATTTGTACAAATAAAAATGTGTATGTAATATAATATAATTATAAGTAACGTTTGTGTGTACGAGCACGTGTGTAATCCTGCATTAAATATTCCTGCGAATAAATGAAACATGAACCCTAAGGCAACAGTTTAATTATATGCCCAAATTATCTTTTAGAAGAAAATAATAAAACTAGTGTTTATATTTTCTTCCATTTATTATTTGTGAGAAATTCCGCCAATAAAAAACATACAAATACGTATGTAAGTAATTTCAACGAGATGAATTTTTTTTTTCATTTATTTGAAGGAAGAAAAAAGCGTAGAATCCTTAAAACATTTAAAATGGTTATATAGAGGACATATAACAACAAGATGTAAAATTTGTGTTGAATATATTACCATGAAAAAAATTAAATTTAATTAAAAAAAAAAAACATTAAATAAATAAAAAATTTTTGCATAATTTTTTTTTCAAAACGTCTCCGATTTTCAAAAAAAAAATTCTTTTGTTTGATCGCTTTTCATAACCAATAATGTAATAAGTCCAGGAGGAAGTAGTACCTATAATTATCATGTATTTAGCTGAGCGTAATTGTGGAAGAATTAAAATTCAAGTGAATTATATCCAATACATGCAGCCACAAAAAAAGAACTAAATTAATAGCGCTGAGGGAAACGATACCTCACATATATAGTAATATATACATATGTAATTATCGTAGTAGTGGTAGTGTTCAACAATGGCGTGGGTTATTTTATAGCCAACGCATGCATCTTAAAGAAGCTGACTGGATAAGACCCGGAGAAGGTTACCCTTTGTATATAGTACTACATAATTATCGTATATTTGGCTGACTAAAATAGTGAAGGTGTTAAAAATTGAAAATTATGTTTTTTTTTTTGCAGACTGGTCCCTTAAAAATTTTTTCGCAAAACTGAAAGTCAATTTGTCTGATCGAAACATTTATCACAGAACTTCCCTATATATTAAACGATTTTATGCGAGCAGTTCATTTGCATAGAAATGTATGTAAATAGAAATCGGAGGGACAAAGTGGTCGCTCGAACTATTGATTATCACATAACATCCAAATTTTTTTTATAAGATCTTTAAATTTTCCCTGAGAGTCAAATGTAAAATAGAAATTAATTTTAAAGTACCCCATAATTGCGAACGTGTTGTAATCTGTTCGATTGCTTATTTATATTTAAGTGATTATTTTTGCGAAAAATATTTATTTAAAAACAATTTTTCTCAGTACAGTTGGGAAAATCTTGAGTTATATTTGTTATCTGTATCGTAATTTACTAAAGAAAGAATTTCCGATTTTCTGAGAGTGAAATCTAAACTATATCTTCTTACATTGCGACTGGCTCTTTATATTAAAGTAGATTTTCGTCCGAGAATTATTATCTCTCCTAAATATATATTCATAATACTCCTTGAGTTTCTTCTAAGTTGTTGCCTGGCGCTCTATCCAATTTATAATACATCGAATAATATGGAGGATAACCAATAAGTTTCAATATTTTTCACTAGCAGTGACCGTTAGCGAAATATTTGCGAAAACCCGAATTGTACGACTTTTGACCCGGAATAAGTTTTTTAGAGAAAAACGGATCGATAGGGACCTTTCCAATTTTGCTAAAGACCACGGAAGGAAGGCTCAGACAAAAATTCAACTTTCCGCTATATTTTTCGAAAGAAAAGCTCTGTATGTCTCTAAGAGTAATGGACCTCATTTTTTCTAAAATTTTTGCATTTCGTTACAAAATATAAATCATATATACTCGTATATGAATAAATAATCAGAAAAAATAAAATCAATTATCTATTTGATTATTTTGCTGATTACAAATAGTATATTTCACATAACTACCTCGTACTTTTTCTATGCTGTTTAAAAATATCATTTTTCCCAAGAATTTCGCTTCATGGAAGCCATCGTATTTCAATCTTTGCATTCATGTTCATATTACGCTGTGATTTTATACAAAAGTCCTCTCTATTTCGATTTTTCTTTTACTTGTTCCTTTTTTTCACCAAATGATGTAAAAGGAATCCTGCGCACATATAACTTGTGAAAACTTCCGAAAATAAATAAGATTTCTTTTTGGCTGAGATGAAGAAAAATCGAACTACTCGAAACTTTAATTTGATATTGAAAATCTTATTTATAAAATTGTATTGAAATGTACAAAGATTAAAGTTCAAAATAATTTTGTTCTGTCTATTTTGATTTGTAATGTAGAAAAAGAAAATCTTAGAAGTTTGTTAGAAAACGTTTATATGCAATTGAATTAATTTTACAGGTAGTCTTTGATATTGCAACAACTACAACTGTTTTTGATAAAACTTATTTTTTAGATAAAAATAGAAACCTGCTTGCAAAAAAATTATGATGTATTTTGAAGTCTATGAAAACGCACTTGTAGAAGAAACATTTTGTGAGGAATGAATAATTAACAATTTGAAAATTAATTTAACTTTCTTTTTATTAGTTTAGACCACAAATAATTGGGCGTTTAAAATTTAAATTATAAGATTGAGAAAAGTACTTCCAGAAAATATTGCCATGATTAATTGTTTACAAGTTGAATGCACATTGAATGAAAATTTCAATTTCTGTGCATATTTCAGTTAGAAAAAATGTAGTCCTGTAGTGGCCATTTTAACAAATACATAATTTTTTTATTTTCCTAATTTTCTCTAGGGCGCAGAGATTTGGCACAAGCTGTTTAGTTGCATTAATAATAAAAATATTAATTTTCTTAATTTTGCATGCAATTCTTATAAAAAGACACAATTATATTTCAGAACAAATTGATTTAATGCACAAATTTTTCATTATTTTCGTATGAAAAATAAAGTTTAAAAAGCATACAGTCCCTTTGCAAGATCATACATCTACATTAATATGTTTCTACTTTTTTTTTAAACACACTTTCTAATTAAAATTTAACGGGCCTGCAGAAATGCTCTTTGGCAGGAATCAAATATAAGGCATTATCCTTTCTGGTAAAAATGTTACATACTTATTGGATTATATTATCGTGCAAAAAAGCACATGGCCTTTCAATTTCATAATTTTTATATCTCCAGCAACTTTCAATGCAACGAAGCTCCCTTAAACTATTAGTTTGTTTCTGACAGCCATTGAAGAAAAAAAAAACATAGAGAATTTCAACCAAGGCGAATTCATAACAAGCAAAATCACCAGTACAACAAATACAACTCTATTTATACTGAATGTCAAAAATATCACAATATAAATGGAAAGCAAAGTTGAATAGTCCAAAGTAATTAAAGCAGAAAAACCAGTAATCAAACCAAATGAACAAATTTTGACATTGAGCAAAGAGAAAATTTTAGAAAAAGTTATCAGCTGTGGTGTCAATTCTACTTGTTATGAATTTGTTTTGATTTTAACTAAAATTGATAATCGTGAATATCATATAATGAATGAACGTTATTTTTTCTGTACAAAAAACCATCATCGAAAATAAAACAAAGGCTTGATTAACAAAATTCGATTGTGATCGTATCAGCCGAAAGGATTCCAAACTTTCAAATCGCTCAAAAAAGGTCGACACGCCGGAAACACTCAATAAAAACAATGGAATAATATAGAACGATCGAAGGTGATTGAGGCTGTAGACATCTCAACTCAACGGGTAAACCACATTTTTTATGGATATTTGAGGCTACTTGTCCGATAGGAGTTACGATTTTTCACACTCGAATATAATTATAGCCGCATGACCAATTTAAAGAAGTGTTTCGAGATGTGTAGGTGAAACCTGAACGATTTTTGCGCTATTTCGTAACTGTAGACAAAACGTAAATCCATCACAATGTACCAGAGAACAATGGCCCTTCAAAACAGTAGGTTTCTTCGGATAAACTTAAAAAAGGGCTAAGATGCTTTGTATCGGTCAACAAGGACCACGCCATAGTTTTTTTAAGATGCACACGGTATCGTTCACATCGATTACTTTGAAAAGGATAAATATTATTAAGAGTTTTTGGACAGACTCAATACTGATTGAAAGGAATAACTACCCGGTCTAGCGAAGAGAAAAAAGCTGTTCCATCAAGACAATACATAAAATAGGTTACGAACTGTTACCCCATTCAACATGCTCTCCATGTTTAATCCTTTGCGACTATTTTCTGTTTATAATTTTTTAGAAGAAATTTAGGTCAAACTAAAAGTTTATCATTGAAACAAACCCATATTTTGAGGTCCTTGAGAAAAATTTGGAGGGAATAAAAGAATCGAAAGACGCTGGATTAAAAGTTTCATGATTTTCAATTTGACCAGTGCTCACAGGATGACCCCTATTTATGCAATGCATTTTGCTGGAACTAGGAAAATAATATAGGATGAGAAGGATGGTGGGAGTAGTGCTTGTGGACATTCGATTTGAAACCCTGAACGCTGGGTATGGCAAGGAAAAAATATAAAAAAATATATTTTATCCAAAAAAAATTACGAAACCATAAAATATGTTTTGCCCCCAACTTTCTTTTAGAACTAAACACCCATTTTCCAACCGTGTTTTGTTTTTAAAAACAAGGGATTTGTTTTTATTTTTTCTTTTTTATGTGAAGAGGTTATAAGAAGTTAATAATTTTTATTATGCGAATATTAACTATTTCAGGGAACTATTTTTGTTCTACTGCCAACTTGAAAAATACATCACTTTGCGAAGGCGGGAGCAACATGCAAAACGTGCTTCTCATTTTTACGGCACTAGTTTCTGAAAAATAAAAAGGCCATTAGGCTACAAATCTATCACACTAACTTCTTTTGTTTTATTTCAACATAAAAAATAATTGTATTATCAACATTCCTTTGTCTAATTCAATAACAAACTCATAAACAACCATTGTTACGTAGTCGCTAGGAGCAAAATTGCGACCTTTTAAATTCCAAGGAAACCATTTTTCATCATTTATTATCTAAAAGTACTCAAGGAGAAGATTTTCAAATTACCACTACTAGTCCTGGTAAGAGAATACAAGAGCTTGGAAATATTTCCGAGTATAAGAATGAAAAATAACTGTACAAAAACAATATTTATTTGAAAATTATGTTGTTTTTCAATTTATTTACATATTATTCTTTGTTCAGCAAAATACAGGTGCAAGAAATCAATTATTTCAAATAATATTTTTTGCTTCAGGAGCCAAGAACCATAAAAACAAGTGCGTAAAATAGTCATGGATGTACGAGTATTCAAAATAAAAAAAGCTGTGAAGAGGTGTTTTTATTTGTTTATTCATGCAACAAGAAAAAAACAAGAATAAATAATAAATAAATAAGGTTGTAAATTACAGGTGTTGATGGCTGTATGTCTTTGTTAAATTAAATTCCCACAAGTCTTGATTGGTTTTCCTTTTAGATAAATTAAATATAACAACAACATATAATTTTTCTGTTCATTCAATATGTATAAGTTAATTATTTGTTTGGAAGTTTATTTCTGATCGTAAAATTAATTAACAAGTCATTCTTTTCACAAACTTTTTTTTGCACAATTCATGTGGTTAAAGAAAATAACTAAAAGTATGTGATAACACAAAGGAGGCGCAATAAGTTGGTGTTTCTTTGAATTTCTTGGCTTCTAACTGAAAAAACAGACATACATATGTCAGCTGACTGTTGTCACTTTATTTGTGTTTTTGGCAGCCATTGACAGCAAACTACTCCGTGAATTGAGGAGAAAATAGGAAAAAATTACTTTCATGTGCTCATTAAGCATCATTTTTTTGAGGAGAAAAACTGTCACTCAACCCTGGGCTGAAGTTGATAAATACTATCTGCGCCATCAATTTCAATAGTAAAATAGTGGTTTACTGACCGTACAAACACGGAAGTTGTCAAACGCTCTGGACGCCCAGTTGAGGTCTCTAAACCCAAAACAATTGAAAAAATTCATGACATAGTATTGAACGATCAGAGGTTGAAATTGCGAGAGATTGTGTAAACAATAGGCATATCACACGACTCAGTGGTTTCATTTGTTAATGATCACTTGGGTATTAAGAAGCTTTCCGCAACATGGGCGCCGCATTTGTTCTCAATCGACCACAAACGCAAACGTGCAAAAACTTCACAGGAGTATTTGGCAATGTTTAACCCAAATATTTACGAGATTTTGCGCCTTTTCGTAATAGTGGACAAAGCGTGGATCCACCACAACACACTAGAGACCGAAGAGCAGTCCAATCAGTGGATTTATCGGGGTAAATCGGAGCAAAAGATGGCCAAAGTGAGTTTATCAGCCAATAAAGTCAAGGCAACTGTTTTTTTTTCTGATGCACGCGGTATAATCCATATTGATAAACCAATGAATATCGAATATTATGCCAACTTATTGGGACGATTTGAGAAAAGACCGCATTTAGTCAAGAAAATACTCTATTCCACTAGGACAATGCAAGGGTGCACGTGTTAGCAGTTTCCATTGTAAAATTCTATGAATTACGCTACAAATTGCTCCCCATTTAACCCCGCGTGGCTATTTCTTATTTCCAAACGTAAAAAAATAAAAGATTTGACTCCAACGATAAAATCATCTCACAAACAAAAACGAGTACATATTTTGATGACCTCGAAATATCAAATTTTTTGGAAGGAATCAGAATAATCGCAATAACGTTGTACAAAGAGTATAGAGGTTAAAGAAGACTATGTTCAAATATAAAATTGTTTTTTATTAAAAAAAGTCACGGGGTTGACTGCCCTTGCATATAGCAAAAAGCGCTACAAGAGTTTTTACAAATATTATAAGTCATATCAATGTTTGCATAAAAAGTTGTTGGCTATGTTTTAATGGTTTCGTAATTCTTATAAACCATTGGAAAGCTTTTCTATAAGCATCGGCGGGGTTGAACGCTTTTCAAATACGATGGCTAAAGTCTACTGATAAGTAGGTATTAGCGCTAATGGCACCTTAAACTACAACAAAAAGAATTTCCTAAATTTTATATTTTTATAATGTTAAAATTTGATGGTACGACTTTTTTATTATCGTTTTAAGGAATTAGTTAAAGGTATTGAAAAAGTTTAGTTCACACATTGTTTCTACCAATTAATCTCATGATATATTTTTATGATATCATTGATATATTTTCAATATTATACTAGCACTCAATTTTTGTGACTAATGTGCTTTAATACGCCCAGATTTTTCACACAGATGAAAACGTGCTTAACACAAACTATTTCAATTAATTAATAGAGAATTTTTAAATTTTTTTTAAGTGTAGACCCCGGGAAATTTCGCCCAGAACGTACCGCATTTTCCGTGCTTGTACGACCACAACGAAACTCAGCAAACTACTTTTTTACCATTGAATTTGATGGTTTAGGATTCCTACAGTATTTATCAATCTTAGCCTTGGTTTAGTTAAATGATGGTTTTTTCCGCAAAAAATTATTCTTAATGAGAACAGAAAATCAATTTTTTTTATTTTCCCCTCAAATCACGCTGTAATCTGCTATGAATAGCTGTCAAACACAAATTAAGTGAAGCAGCTGGTTAAAATTTTGAGAGATGTCAACTGGTAAATGCTTGTTGACAGAAGCAGTGTTGAAATTTCAGGTAAGAGGAGGTATTTGAATTTTTAAGCGTCAAAGTGGCATTACAGGTCTACTTAAAAAATAGTATATGCTGCATGTTTCGGTATTGAAATCGACAATGCAGACAAATCTTGGTAACCTTAAACTTCAATACTTGAACAATCATTTTCACTTGTTTTTCCGGAAAATGAAAATGATAAGAAAATAAAGTGAGAAGAAAACTGTTCTCAAAATAAAAACAACATGGACATATCATACCAAGGACGATTGAAGACCAATATAATCTGTAATTCCTGTTCGCCACTTCGCAGGAAAAATCATCGGAGGCAACATTTTACAAGAAACTTTAAAACAGTTTAAAAGAAACATTTCTGTACTTTTTTGACAAGTAGAAAATTTTAGAAATATGAATACATTTCCAAAATTTAAGAACAGTTTTAATGGATTAAAATTTTGATTTCACAAAAAAAACTAGTATAATCACACCTTCAAAAAGTATAAAAAAGTTGTAAAAATTTGAATATTTTAAGACTAAATTCATTAATTGTTGTTGGCTTATCTGCTTGCATTTAATTGGCACTAAACAAGTCATCAGTACACCGTAGCCAAATCATGTTTCGAAACAATTCAAACTCGTCTACTTATAAATAAAATTCACAAATACTATATGAGAATTCCATAGAATTCATATTTTTACTTGCTTTAAAGGAAATTTTCATTCCGACTCTAAACTGTTATACTAAAACTATTATATTTATAGGTTTTGAAATCACAAGTAAAAAAACATATTAATATATTACTTTTGTTACATTTTAATTTATTTTTTTTAATTTTGGACTTAATTTTGGATCATTGTACGTACGTGAGTCTCCACATGCTCACGTTTTTTTGCGACTTGCGAAAAAAAATTTCTATATTCGTCAGATGTGTTCATCCTTCTTGTAATAAATATTTTTTGTTTTGTTTATTTTTCTATTCTTTATTAACTTTACCAAACATTTTGTGCGCATTTCATCTTTAGGTAAAAATTTTTTTCTGTCTTTTTTACTGTCCTGTGAGCTTTCCTGTAAATGTAGTGGAGTACGTGCTTCTAAATAAAAACCAATGAAAAATTAAGATAATGTGGATTATTTGGAATAATGTACATACAGTAGTCCCCTCTCAAACGCTTTCCGTTTTATGAGCAAAAATTTATGACAACTAGAGAATTTATATAAACTCAGAATAGCCAGTAGATACCTGTAAATACCGATAGCGAACAAGTTCGACCATAGAAAGGAGCTGCTTCATTAATTCTGCCTTCAATCTCCCTAAATGTCAGAGCAACGATAACCGATGCATTTATAACAACACCAACTGATTTAGATGAAATTAAAGTTTAAAACATATTCAGAAATAAATTAGATTCCTAATGAAAAAAAAAACTCCAAAACTGACTGTATTGATGCAGATATATAAGGCCAATCTGGCCCTGTCAGCTGAATTGTTAATGCCACTAATCAAATTAGTAAGGGAAAAGAGGAGTTGGCATTATTTCAAAAATTAGCAAAAAAGGCTAACAGGAGAACAATTATATTAAATCATACACCATTAGCTGCTGCCAAAGTAGATTTTGAAATAGACTATCGTGTGCCGATCTCATAAAATCTATGGATATGATTACCTCTCCTCTGTGAAGATTTTGAACTGTCATTTTCGAAAAAAAAAATAAAAAAAATAAAAAAAGATTGTATCTTATTATCGCTACTATTTCCTGTCCTCATTAAAGACGTGCTTTATACTATAGAGAAGGGCAAGAGTGGATTGCAAAGGAGGATTAATAATAAGAATCACGAGTAGTTGCCTGCATTGACGCCCTTTGGCGAAACTGAAAAACTTTTTCCTCTATATTATGTCCAACAAAGGCTTCATTTTTAAAAGCTGTTCTGCGTTGCTGGCCTTAGGTGTAGTGCAAGAACTTCTTCTCCTTCCTCCGCTTTCAAAAGGAATGCAGAAATGGTTTAGAAACCGAACCCAGCTTTTGACAACCACAGCATAACCAGTCCTTGTGTCCGCTCAAAAGCCAGTAATTATTACTTATTGCTTTTACGCCAAGCCCCGAGCTCATAGTGCCAAAAGAACCAGAAAAATTTATTAAATTATAGAAAGTGATTTAAGTACTTCAGCATTGCCTACGGCAGGGGTCAAGAATTTTCTCTTATGAGTCATGAAAAGATCCAATTTTTATCTTTAAAGCATTCATTGCATATTTTTTGGGTTTATTTGGCATAAAACTTACACCCAAGTGTCACCAAGGTAAGGGCATACTTTAAAATGTTGGCTTAATAAAATCAGCTCAACACTAAGTATTTACACAAATTTTTTAAAAGAAAATGCACCAGCTGAAAAGTAGCAAAAGTCATTAGAAGACAGCTGCATAATTTTATACACCGATGCCCAGGGCGACTGTTAATGAGGGACTACTGTATATAAAAACCAAGGTAATAAATTTGATAAAGCAAAAAATTTAATTAAAGTTCATAGGATGCTTAAAGTCAAACTGTGGAGAATTTAATCAACTTTCAATTATTCTCTATTTCATTTCACAGCGTGCAGTCAACTCAAACCTAAAAAACACTGGCCACACTAACCTTGGCGCTGTTATATGCCAATGCTTAGAGCATTAATTTACCTGGACGAAGATGTACATGTGTATATAGATACATAAGCTAATATTTTCAAATTTTGTTTGTTACTGAATGCTTGTTCTTAGATCTTGATAAATCGTTTCTATCATAGAGAATGGGAAAATTATCTGACATGTAATTCATACAATGGGTTGAGTTGCACGTGTTCAATTCCCACCCAGGGAAATATTTTTTTTTTTAATTTTTGCTTTCGCTATATACACTCGTTTTCAACTCGATATTTTGCTACGTGGGTGGGCATATTTTACCAATTAAAATAACAAGTATAATTTTAATGTTGAATAAATTATCTCATTACAAGCATTTTAACTCATTACCAAAATTTATGCTGGGCTAAATGAAACAATCTTATCTTTATGAGTAATGACTACATATATTTTATGTATAATTGACAATTCATCTTGCTGTCAAGCCAGTTGTTTTTTTTTCCTATTACTAAATTTTTCTTAATTATTGTTGATTTTCTACTTTTCCTTTTGCTTCTCAAAGGACGAATTAATTAAAATGTTTTTGGCAAATTTAACATCAGTTTTTGGGTTGGCGATAAAATGTTGCAGTCAGAGCTTCCTAAGAAGCTAGATAAATCACTAGTCCTCCCCACTCCACTACATATTTCACAAGTATACAACTGATTAACATTCATTTCTTAAATAAGTTATACAAAGTAACGTTAAAATTATGTGCAATTATAAAAAACTTTTTTTCGAAATAAATTATCCCAGTATGCTAATTACACTGTGCTACACTAAAAATACATATACAGAGGTTTCATATACTAATTCTGGTTACATGGAGTTCATAAAGTGCGACGAATTTTTATATTTTAGAAAGCAAACCGAATACGTTTTCTTACAAAGATTAAAAAATACATATTTTTATTATTACGGGGGTGTGTCAATAAGTCCATGAATTTCTGAACTTCCCGCCTCTTAACTGTCAAGAGGCTGCATTATTAAGTCATGTGCTCATAAAGCATTATTTTTTTCCGAAAAAAAAACCAACACCAAAACTGAGCTCAATAAACACTATGGGAATTCTGTACCATCAATTTCAATGCTAAAAAAAGTAGTTCTGGGTACGCATGTTATATTATATCTGATGGCATTGTCAGATGCTCAAAACCTGGCCCATCTGACAATTACCAATGAGATGAAAATGATGTGACAATGGCAAGTGAGGATGTTTTCGTGATTGTCAGATGTCTGTCAATTTTTTATCAGGTAGCAAGCAGTCCGAAAACAATCTGACAATGCTTTTTCTAACAATATTGCCACACAAATAGTGCAAGTTCTTACGATTTTAAGACATTTTCTGCACAGCCGCCTGAAGAAGACTTTTAGTTGATTTTTAGTTTAGTTTATTTTAATCATTTCTGACAAATTATATGTACTTGTGTATATTATTAATTCGATATATTCTCCAAAATAACTATTTAAATGCTTTTCAACCATGACTTGGCTAAAGGGTACTGATGATTTGGTTAGCGGCAATGAAATGCAGGCATGTACTCAGCTAAGCCAACAACAAACAAGAAAATATTAAATGTGTATATTACTTGTATATTTTATAACTTTCCCTGGTCGAATGACTTAATTTAAGAATTTTTTTACATCGCGAAATTTAAACAAATTTAAAAAAATGTACATTGGATTTGATAATTACCATTACTTCCGAGTTAAAACAATAAAAATTTATACAAATATCAATACGTTGAAGTAAAGCGATACCAATTTTGGTTAAATATAAAAATAACTGCGTTTTTTATAGCAGAGTTGCAGCGCCTCTGATGTTAAGGAGACGCATTTAGTTTCTTAAGGTGTATGCGTAGCCATTTTATTAACTGTTTTACTTCGCCGACGATTCTGCTAACATTACCGACGAAGAATGCTGATAAAACTTCCAATATATGGTCCAAATATCCTACATATTCGAAATAAAATGAAGGCTTTCAGCCTCCTCTTTAAATTTTGACAATGAAGCAGTACTTTCTTCTGCAAAAATGTAATCTGTTTTACTAAAAATACCATATATGTATATCAAAATAATTGATTCTAATTCCAGCTAATTGAATATCTAACTGCATTAGCAGAAGTCAATTAGATTTCTAATTGTAAAGGTAAACCAATTTTTTTGCTAATGGCAACTAATTGCAATTAGTTTTACCATTGGAATAAAAATTTCAATTATCTAATGGGAATTAGTTGAACTAATTCTAATTGTTTGAAATAAATCAATTGCATCAATTGCTAATTCTAATTGGAATTAAAAGATTCGACATGTAAAATAAAAATTTTTAATAATTTTTACACATACTATAGATAGACCTGCGTTCAATCAGATTTTTTCTAAAATGAGATTTGTTTTACCGAGTTCTGTATGTACGTGGCATTCAAAGCAGTGTAAAACAATTAAAAAAAGATCCGAGAGTTTCAAGAGATTCAAGAGTTTGTTGCAACAAGAATAGTTATTCGTGATTCTAGGGGTGTTCAAACATTTCTTGATACAGTTAAATAAAAAGGATAACACAGTTTCAGTCTTGACTAATGGCTCCAAAATGGATACTGGTACTGACTATGTAATATCAATGGAAGATTTTCACCTTACGGTCCAATTAGGTCCATACAAGACCGCCATCGTATTTAAGGTGGAGATATAACACATAACTAAAGCTGCTAAGATAATTGAACGACTCATCTGAAAGGACAGTCCAGTCAAGACTTTTACAGACAGCCTGGGCGCGATTCAGGGCACTCAATTCCAAGGTAGTGAAATCTAAACCTGTGTTCTAAGTGCATTTAAACTAGCTCTATGCGAAGGTCATCATGCAAGGATAGTATAGATTTTAGGAATCGAAAGCATACACGTAAATGAAATATCTCACGAGTATGCGAGGTTAAGCTCAGGCTTGGAACTTGTAAGCTCGCAAAGGTATACATACAATACAAGTATCCCTGATTTTATGGGTTGTCAAATAGATTTAAAGAATAAATTACCACCCACGTAATATCCAAGACGCAGGACATAAGCAGAAGTAATTGAGGAAGAGTAAATTCACTACATGTTATATGACAGCTTGGGGTTTGCAGGGACATGGGCAACCATTTTCTTTAAGACCTCAATTGACTCGGGGAAATGCCACTAAATGTTCTGTTAGACTTTGTTAAATGCTCGTGCTGGTTCTAAAACGATTCAGTTGCAGAACTTTGTGGGAATTTGCAGAAGGTAGTGCTCCCTGTAGGTATCACAATATGACTTGTGGCCTTCGAGTGTACGTATTGTATAAAATACGTATTGTATGAATAGCCACTTTAGTCCTTTCTTATAATATCCTTTAAACTTAAAATACTGTATAAAATTTGCAGCACGTTTTAGATAAATTTCTTCACGACATCATGCACGGGGCACTAATGAATTGATTCATTTCAAATATACTTGTATGCAAGAACAATTAAAAAAGTAAAATTTTAATAAATTTTACATTAAACGCACTTAAATGCGCACGATTTAAAGATCACTTAATTGCTTCAAATTTTCTACCAATTTTCTAGCAGCTGAAAGATATCACAAGTTTAGGCCCTTACGACTCAGTACATACATAGACACACATGGACATTATATTAGATTAACTTCCCAGGACCTCAAAAGGATGAGATGGGGTTAAGTTTAAATTTTAGAATATCAGGGCGTAGTCAATTACTTTCAATATTTTAATGATAGAAGTTAAAAGAAAAAAATATCTTTGTAACGCAAAATAATTTTAATTTAAAAGTATAATAAATAGACATACAAACTCTTTCTCAATTGATAACGATGATATATAAATACTATTGGTTCATATTTGTAAATAAGGAGAACTAAATTTCGTACAGCCCTTTTTACACTCACGTAATGGGCTCCAGAATTCGTGATGTGGAAACCCATATTTGCTAAACGAGTTTTTTCCATTTGAAGAACTTTATTAAACTTGGTTTTTTATGAAATATTTAAAAGAAATTATATTCATATACGCAAATATTTCTTACTGGCCACAACATAAATGCAAATAACAATTTTTTTCTTGCACTTTAATTGCAGATAAATACGTTAAAAGACCGCCACGCAAGGCATACGGTCGTCTCAGTGTTGATTCAGATGATGCGTCCTCCGCTAAACAAATAGTCGATGATCCTTTTGATGATATTGGTAATTTTGCTTTAATTTCATCAGCCAACGGAAATGGAAAAAGCAACACCAGCACGACTACAAGTAAAACAAAGAAAGGCAAGTCAGAACAACTACAAGATGGTTGTCTGCATCAAAGTAATTCGCATACAAACGAGGGAGATGCATGTAATGGAATTGGCCTCAATGGGGACGATAGTGGTTGCAGTGGCTTGAACTGTTGTAATGGTGATACTTTCTGTATCGATGATGGTGTCCACTGCACAGAGACGGACTGTCAAGGAAATTATGCCGATAGAAATTTATGCCAGTATAATATAAACAATATTTGTAGCGGTGGATCAACGACGACGGTGGCGAGTAATAAAATTTTAAAAGGAAATTCTGCTCCGTGTCATCTTTATAGCAGTAAGGAAGTGAATGAAAATACATTCAATCGATTACAAGCCATGGCAATGTCAGATGATGATGATTATGGTAAGTAATTAAATGGGTCTTAAAAATGGCTTCAAACTTGTCCATAAAGAACATTAAGATACGAGCATAATAAATGTCGGAAGCACTTGCTCAATCTAAATAATGCAAACATACACGTATACGATTCAGTCACGGAAAATAAAAATGTTCTTTGCTGTTATAAAAAAGGATGTAAAACAGCGGATATAAAAACAGAACATTTAAGAGCTTTACAATATTTATTTTTTTCCTTTTGTTTCATGTGCTAAAAATTTTTGTCTAATTTTTATTATTTCAAAATAAAAATTTAAAACGAAAACATTAAAGGTTAAAATATTGAACGTTTTCCTTTCTCTTTTCTTTTGCGTTGAATTCATAATTTTTTCTGTTGATAATAATTTTTCTTCATCACTTATTTTGTCGCATGATTTTTCTATTGCCTGGCAACTTATTTGTTAAGGTTATGGTTCTTCGTTTAAAGTAAATTGATATAAATGACAACTTATGGCACAATTAAAATTTCCTTTTTACATTTTCTTTAAAGGAAAAGTTGGAAGCAAAAATTCACTCCTTTAAAATTCTCAATTATTTTTCAGATGAATCTCTAACATGTAATGTCTGTGATAGATCATTTCATTGTCATAGGCAACTGGCATCCCATCAACAAAAGAAACGGCATTTTGGGTAAGAACTCCATTTCATAAATTAAATATTTATATCAAGATTTTAAATGAAATATGAATATCTCTCCTTAAGAGCAACTCCCATCTTTTTCACTGGGCTGATTCAATTATACAAAATCGATATGTTAGACATGTGATAACAATTTATCAATCAAAATACTATAAGGCAACAAAATTTAAATTTAAAATTATTAATGTGTGGTTGCCACAATCCAGGCATCCAACTCGCCTAGAAAATTTGTATAGAAATCAGTCTAAAAAGCCGATGCCTCTCATATAAGTTTTCTAGACAGGTTGACTGTCTGGATACAAGAAGCTCTACATAACCAAACATACGATGGCGGGTTAATATGTACATAATTTTTTTAATATTCCGCCTATTAGCTAAAAAGCCAAGACTGTTCCTGCAAATAGGCATCATTCAGTTGCCTCCTGTTGATTTATAACAAGCTTTGTCTTTGGTTTATGTTTGACAGCCAGTAGGCAACCGCGTGTTGTGGGGAAAAATGGGAAAATTGAATTTTGAGTGCTCATTACTCATTATTTTTTCCGAAAAAAAACCATCACTTAAATCAAAGCTAAGCTGGATAAATAATATGGGAATTCTGTACCATCTATTTCAAAAAAATTGGTTTACTGAATTTTGTTGTGGCGGCCGTACAAGCACAGAAGATGCCAAACGTTCAGGACGTCCAGTTGAGGACTCTACACACGATACAATAAAAAAACTCACGATATGGTGTGGGCCGATTGGAAATTAAAAGTGCGAGAGATTGTGTAAGCTGCAGGCATATAATATGGCTCAGTGGTATCAACTTTTAATTAGCACTTGGGTGCGGGTAATGCGTTTGCTCACACTCGACCACAATCGCAATCATGTAAAAACTTCGTAAATGTATTTGGCGTTTTCAACCGCAATATGGACAAGTTTTTTGTGCCTTTTCGTAATCGTACACAAAACGTGAACCCATCAAAATATGCCAAAGACCAAACATCAGTCCAAACAGTGGGTTCATCGCTGTGAAACGGCGTCAAATGAGGCCATGGCGGGTTTGTCAGCCGTTAAAGTCATGAACGACCGGTTTTTGGGACGCACATGAGTATAACAATAAATGGTAAATATTATGGGTCAATCTAATAGTGATTTGAAAAACAAACGACCGCATTTGACCAAGAAAAAGTAGTTAATTTCCATCAGGAGCAGTTTCGATGGTGAAATCCCATGAACTACGCTACGAAATGTTCCCTCATCCATATTTTTCTCTGGATTTAGCCCCAAGTGACTATTTCTTATATCCGAATCTGAAGATATGGCTCAACGATGAAATCATCTTACAAACTAATAGATATTTTGATGACCTCGGAAAATGTGATTTTTTGGAAGGGATCAGAAAAATCGGAGATTCGGTGTACAAAGTGTATAAAGCTGTAAGGAGCCGACGTTGAAAAATAAAATGATTTTTTATCCAAAAACCTGTGTGTTTCATTTCAATAGTCACGGCCTTATTGACCCGCTTTCGTATTTTTTATCATATGAGATTTACAAAACTATTTATGATATTTAAGGAAAAAAATTATTTTACCATCAATATTATCTTGGACAACTTTTTCTGTGTACGACATGAAACTCTCATTATGATTAAAATGATTGATTGGCTGATTGATTGATTAATTACATTTTGTCTTACATTGCGCATTCTTTTTCTATTTTTGTTTGCTTGTTCCTTTTCATTGATAGATGCGGCGGATGTGATAGTTTATTCCCATCTCTTATGCTGTTGGAACATCACAAAGAGGAATTCGAGCACTGGAGCGATGACGAGATTAATCAGCGTGTGTGTTGTCGTCGTAATCGTGGTGATGATTACTTTACGGATACAGACTCGTTTACAAGTGAAGCAGAAAGTGAAGATTTGGAAAGATTGCTTTAAGCAAAACAGCAAATAAAACAAGTGAAAATTTTTTCATTTAATTGGAATTGATGAAAACTAAAGTCGTATCACGACTTTGATATTAATTTTTTCCTTCCTGTGACACAAACCATGTGAAGATTTTTTGTATGAACTCTAACCTTGTGTGAGTTACAGAATAAGAAAATTACAAACTAAAATCATTTTGGAAATTAGAATTAAGGGCGCAAATTGTACATTGTTTTTAAGGATATGAAATATCAAGCGTAACGATGGCACTTTAAAGGTAAATAATAATAAACAACAATTTAAATTGGCATAAAAACAGACTTAAGTTAATTTTTAATATTTTCGTACAAATTATTGTTACTATTGTTCAATTATATTGTATTTTAAAACCAATTAGTGTGATTTAGTTTTCTCTGATTTCTTTGCAAATTATCGCATTTAAAATTAAATCATTTTCAGTTCTAATGACGAAGGAAAAAAATGGAAACCCAAGAAGATTTTGATAATAATTTTTTTAGTTTTATTATTATAATTTTTCCCAAAAAAATTTATTGAAGCAAGTTCCTAGTATCTCGATTTTCGAACTTTAACATACACAATTTTGCAACAAAAAAGAAAAGGATATTTTGTTATAGATGTAAACTGCAAGAGAACTCAATCTGTTAAATCATATCAGACAAGAAAAACGCAAAGAGAATTTATTTAAAAATTAAGTAATTAAAAATAGAAAATGTAATTTTATAATACAAGTATTGTATATTTATCTATAAAAATTTCTATATTTTATTAAGGTATTCACTGCATGTAGTAAGTGGGTTTTGTGACTGATAGTTGCAATATCAATCAATTTGGCATATTGTGTATTAGTGAAGGGAAACTAGCGATAGCACTATTGTTAATATCGACAGATCAAAATAATCGAAAAAAATCAATAGTACAATCAACTATCGATAACGATAGCAGAATAAATTTTTTATTAAAAATTTAATTAATGAAACATAATACCATAATACCATATGAATAACACACAGTACTAACAGATAATTGGTCCATTAGACACGTTTTGAAGTGATAATACTATGTGACAAATAGGAAACAAAATACGTAGAGGAAACTTTGCTAGGATCTGTAAACTTATGATAGAGGAAAAAAATTCTCGTATTCTTTTTTTAGTGAATTGTTCTTAAATAAATTTGATATCTGAACAAAAGCTTTCAAAGTAAGGCAGCGTCTCAGTATGAAAATAAAACGCCGTATTTTTTTATTTTACATATAATAAAAATCAACCTTAACATTAACTCCGTATGGTTTCCTTTATGTGTACTGTCTGCGGCCGAAATTTCCAAGAGAGAATATAGCCAAAACTTATCGTACAGCTGGTATGTGAAACAAACTCCCAGCAAAGGTCTTTCTTGCCACCTTCAATATGAGAAGATTCAAGCCGAATATTCCCAAACAGTATTTCCTTTCTTCTTCTTCCCAGGACCATTTGAAAAAGTGACATACTTGCTACTTCACTCGGCGGTCCAACACTTTTATTTAAATCCAATGATTCATTCCAGTGTCATTCAATATTTAAACTTAGTATTTTTCTACAAAAAAAGGATGAAAGGCTATAAGAAGAGAAACCTAAAGAGTACCGATCTGGATTATGGGAAATATAGATACATATATATTCTAAAAGAAGTATTTTTGAAAAGAGAGTTGAAAATTCCAAATATATAAGCAAATGCTTAATTTAACGTTACAATGTCTCGGGGAAAGACCAAGTATTCCTGCTTTGGTTGACATTTGACTAATTCCGAAATTATTCCACGTAATCCGATAATGGATGTCCCAAAGAATAATGACTATAATCGTAACAATACGAAAGTTCAGTGTTACGTAGTTAAAAATGGAAATCAGTTTTAAGAAACCAAATTTGCACTGCTTTCAAAAATTGTATAGTGAATTTTTTTCAGTTTCCTAGGAAGTCATGAAGTTGTTATCATGTATATTTTTCTGCATTAATAAGTGATAAAACCACTTTAAAAAAAATTTGCGACTAGCGGAAAATGTCACGCCGAGATATCACGTTTATTACCAGTGATAAATAGGAAATTCTAGTTTAATATAAAATTATTTTCTTTGCTAAGAACAGCACATAAAGTTTTCTTTTCTGAACATCTTCAGCTTTCTAATCGCTGAATTGAAATCAAATTAGAGAACGTCCTGTAATGGCAAAAGACTTCTGCTTTAAAGTCATTGGAAATGATAACATTTTTATTACTTTCGCTTCCTAACCTGACTTTTTCAGAGGCCCGTTTAGCTGCATACTTATTTGGAAGCGACTTAGTAGATGACGGTGTTATATGGGATCATCATAGCTAAATTGGACTAAGTCGCCAAACCTATTTTGCAGGAATATTATGAATTTTATCCAAACAAATTATGCAGAATATTTCCAACTATTATTTTTTTTTTTTCGAAAAAAATTAATAAAACTTAATATTTTCCCCTAAATTTGCATCCACAGAAATTCTTGAAGAATTGCAAGTCTTTGAAAAGTACAAATACTTTATTTCCTATTTTCTGATTGTGCAACCAGAAGGTGTGGCAAAACACATAAAATTTTAAATGTCTGTATATTTCAATGCAAAATCAAGTCTTTAGTCAAGCATTCCAATTTGTTTTTCTAAATAGAGAGAACTATTATATATTATCGATGCTTAATTACAAACTATAAAAAATATTGAGATTGCGGCCATAGTTTCCCATCACTAATGCAAACCGAATGAGCACAAAACATTTTATAAGTTCTGGGTATATTTACATTATTTCACTTTTAGTATCCAGCAGGACTCTTAAATGCAAACATTTCTTATAGATGCTACTTTATAAATATCATAATAACTAAACATATCCGGCAGTACTAATATTCAATTGCATCAGTAAGTGTAAAGAAATTTATATATGATCTACTTTCACACAACAATCAACAATCATCCAATATATTTTTATGTAGTATTTTATTTTTGTATTATGAGTTTAAATGTTGAGTAAAACAATTAATATAGTATGAAACAAAACAAAAACAAAATTTGTATATGAATGTAATTATATCAGTATATGTCTAAATATAAATTATAATTTCCTAGAAAAGAACTCTTAATTGTTTGAAATTTTCAAGAAATTTGTGGTTTTAATTCAGCAAATGTAAGTACTATCAATAGAACACATACACACATGTGTATGTTTGTATGTGTAAAAACAAGAAAAAATTTATATTTAATTTTTTGTGTTGTAAGCATTTTTGGTTTCTTCACATTGAATGAACTTGCAATATATTTTCTGGTAATGAATTTAAAAATTATTTAGCCCAAGCCAAAAGGCAAAAAATTTGTTCATGTTAAAAACATACCATACATTCACCTAATTCAGCTCTTTATGGTTTTAATTCCAACTGCTCAAGTTTCAAACTCATTATCTTTCCAGTTCTACACCTATATACGAGGGCGGGCCAAAAAGTCCATGATTTTTTGAATTAAACACAGACTTTTGGATAAAAAAATTTTTATATTGCAACATAGTCTCCTTTGAGCTCTACACACTTCGTCCAATGTTTGTGTGAAGTCATCAAAATGGTTATTTGTTTGTGAGATCATTTCATCGTTGGAAGTAAATCTCATTGCGATAAGGCATTTAATCAGATTTTGAAACAAGAAATACCCACTCGGAGAATTTCGAGAAACGCACAGTTTTGACTGCTGTTTCGTCTTCAATGTGTTGTGATGGATCCAGATTTCATCTGTGAGGCAAATATCGTCCAAATTGTGGCTCAACAACGCTAAACAATATTGCGAAGTTTGCACACTATTGCGCTTGTGGTCGATTGTGAGCGAACGCAAGCCTCATCTTGCGAAAAGCTTTTTCATGCCCAAAAGACCATTCAAAGTTGAAGCTATTGAGTTATATGATAACTATGGCTTCCACAATCGCCCGCACTTCTGATCTTCGATCGGGATTAAAGTTCCACAATCCCTCGCACTTTTAGTCTCAAGTCGGAATTAAAGTTGAGGAGACTTAGTGTTCCCTTTCTTGCCATTATTCAAACAATATTAGAAGTTAATTGTAATATATAACAATCATATATTTAAATTTTCATCTGCGCAAATTAACAAAGTCCCTTCTTTTGATAACTAGTTACTAGACTATATATACATTTATTTGTATGTACACATACGCATGTATGTATGTTTTCAAAATATTTCTAATTATTAATGATGCAATAGAAAAACACAGCAATTTAGATTTATCATTAAAACTTCACCTTAATCAGTTGAAATTGAGAAGATGCAATTTAACATTGAGAAAATTCAATATGACAATGAGAAAAATAATTTGATTTTGAGAAAACACAAATGAATAATCTGAAATCCAAATTAATATTGGGAAAATAGAATCTGATTATAAGAAATGCATATTGATAATTTTGCTTTTCTGCGTATCAATTCATATTTCGTATTCATTTTGTTTTATCCCAATACCAATTTGAATTTCTGTTTCCTTATTTGTATTTTCTCAATATCGATTGGGATTTCCTATAAATAATTCATATTATCTGAATTTCAAATTTCAAATTGAACATGGGGTTGAATATTAAGACATTTTGTTGCACTTCATAATGAAAAAGTTGGTTGAGGAGTTTTAGCGGGTGGTACATGTGCAAGTATTTTCTTAAATCATTAGATATTTTAGCACTGATTAACCGTTTCTGTCTTAAAATATTAACCAGCAGTTGCTTTACGCTTCAACTGCGTTGAAAAATATTGAAAACTCGTTTCCAAAGTTGGTGCTTTATTTCCCGAGCTCTACTTTTTTATAAAGAAGTTTTAGTCATATGATACGTACCGACCAGAATGTGGGGATTATGGCCGAAAGTGTGTAACTCAATCCTAGAACTTCGACTCACTATCGATCTCTATAATTTGACAATTTACGCACCAGCACAATGGTACGAACACTTCGAATTATTCGCTTTAAAATTGAGTCAACAATTGAGGGCAAACGATTATCCACTTTGTTCTGGTTTCTCAGTTTGGGCCTTGCAGAAACTTCAATCGCAAATTGAATTTGGCCGAAAGATAGTCTTTTCTACTGAGGCGTACTTTCTTCTCGGTTACTATGACAACAAACAAAATTACCGCATCTTGGAGTCGGAAAACTTGCACACCACAGTTCAGTGTGGATTTTGGCACAATTGGCTAATTGGTTTTCGAAAATGCTGGAAACACCAACTCAGTCAACAGCAAGCGATTCAGAGCCATGACTAAGGACTTTTAACCGCCTAAAATGGAAATCAAGATCATAAGTAATCTTTGGTTTCAGCACGATGTTACACAATATCACAAAGGTCATCAACCAATCGATCTTTTTGGCACTTGGTTCGGTAGATCTGATTTCTGCCCTACATACTTTTTCTTTTGGGGTGCAGTTAAACACCTACGCTATGCGAATAATTTAGAAATGATCCACATAATAAATGGCCAATATTATACAAGCCATTCATGTGATAGAATCAGAAACCCTCAACAAAGTCTAGGAAAATTGTACTGACAGGATAAGCTATTGTGAGGTCAGCCATAAAAAAAGTTTGATCATTTATTTGATTTTAAAAAATTTTTGTTGTTGCACCACCCGTTATATAGATTTTACTGTTTAATGTGTTTATTATAACTTTATTAGCTTTTATTCTCATTCCAGTTGACATCTTTTCAATATTTTTGCCTTTCCAGACAACATCTTTAAAATAAATTCTGTAGTATTTTTATTGCTTGTGCTGGTGATAAAAACAAAGATTTCCTTCAATTTTATCAAATTGAAACTAGTTCCCATCATTATCACATCAGTTATTTGGGAAGGAGTTTAGAGAAGAAACTAGAGATGTCTCAAATTGAATCAATTCGTTTTAAAAGAATTATTGCTCACCAGGTATTCAACGAATATATTATCGAAATAAAACTTTGGATACTCTGTTTAGAAGTAACATTCATTTTGTAAAGGATTTACTAAATACATGATTTAAATGGAATAAGCAACTCGACATGAGAAATAAATGTTTTTCTTTATTTTGATTTCAACGTGCTTGAAAACTTTGGAAAGTATCTTTCAAAGCTTTAGTTGAGTAATATTTCATAATTTGTTTTAATAGCACGCATAAAATGCTAATCAGGTATATGGAATAGAATTTTACAAAACCTTTAGTCTGAAACCTATTGTCTCATTTGGTCTCATAAATAGTTTACTTTCCCAGTAATAACTTGTAACGAGATAGTAACGCAAAATTTTACACAATTGCTCTCCCATATTTTAAAAAAATTTTTTACATTAGGAAATATTTGTACATTATGAAATTTTGTCTCTTTTTCACTCACCCCTTACATTTTTTTTTTAGTATACGAACACTTTCCAGTAACATCTAGTAAGAATTAGTGAAATAATTTAACAATATGTTTGTTCTGATAAAATTGATTTAGTAAACTGTACGCACAATTTTACTTATAAATAAGTCAATTTACTTTTATAAAGAAGCTTTTTAATTTAATAAAAATAAATAAATGCGATGCACTTTTTTATATTATTAATGTATAAAAAGCAAAAAAATTTCTTTATACAATTAAAAAACTTTTGGGTATTTGGTATAAATTTAAAACTCCCAAAGCCATCATTGGCATACAATACACAAAAAGTTGTTGTCTTTGGTAATTTGAGTTTGCTTTGGCCCAAAGCAAGGCAATTAATCTTGTTAGATTGCATTCTTATAATTTTCTTATATTGGAGATTGCTTTTTTTTGTAAAAGACGTTTTTTACAACAGCAAATTCTTTTGCAAAGACAAAATGATTGTTGCAGGGATCTATCTACCTTGTATCGATATGCCTTGACTCGAAGGTGTAAGTATGTACTTCACAATATGGCACTGCTAGGGAAAAAACAGAACAACACAAAAAAACAGGCGTGTTTGCTTATGTAAAATGAGACGTGCTGTCAAAAAGCATGTATCATTAAACAAAGAAACACAGCGGTGAAAAGAAGGAGTATGAATTCCTTTCAAAGATCCTCTTAAGTCCTTCTTTTGGGTGCACGAGTAGGCACCATTCAATACTCATTACGGTGTAGGTCTTCCGCTTTCGCTTCTTATGGCAGTCTGCTAAAAAGCCTGCAATTTAGTGCCTCTTACAAAGCTTTCCAGATTTTTTAATGCCTTACAATGTCTCTTTTCAAACACAAAATTCAACAAAACTAATAATTATTGTTTACCTTTGTGGTATCTTGTGTTGCTATTTTTTAATTTAATATATTTTTCATAAAAAAATCTGTATTCTTTTGTTAAACAAATCATTTCATCAATAGAAGGGAAGTTAGAAGGGGGAGCTAAGGCCTTTTCACAGGCCTATTTCGAAGTCCATTAGAAATGGTAGTCAAATCACAATAAGTTTTACACCAAGAGCACATATACACTACACACTAATGCACAGTTTTCGACATATCGATTCACCTCAACATAAGAAGAAGAAAAATAAATACCAGCAGAAGTGATGCCACATTTTAAAATATATAACATTGGTTTGGCTCTTTGCTTAAGGAGATTATATTTAACTAAAGTTTTTAATTAGAACATTCATGGCTGCCAGATAAATTAGGATAAAATCGTCAAGTTTTGGAGATAAATCGTCAAATTCATTGGAACCGTGTAAAAATCGCCATAAAAAATATTAAATTTACAAAACAGTATATGTATTTTTGGAACATACATACATAGTATTATATATGTACATACATACCCGTATACATATACATAACTGAATTATACATAGTTTAAAGATATAATTTCAAAATTTGGCTTAAATCAGGTATATATTTTTTGTCAAACAATTGCAATTGCAAAGTAGACAATTTTACTTCCAAAGACAAATTTTTCAACGAATTTCTAAGTTTTGTTTTATTTATAATAACTTGGTAAAATACTCTTTCTATATTTTCTGAAAAGTGTGGTAAAAATATTTTTTTTTATAAATTTGGTAATTTTCTTTTCCAAATAGCATTTTGCAAATACATCATATCAATTCATTACAGAAAAATCGTTTTTATATTCAATTATTATAATTGTCTGAATTCTGACTTAATACAAATTTGAATGAAATGGCTATATTCCTTTAAAATGTCGTAGAAGGAAGCATTGTCCTTGTTGATTATATGTTATGTTACTAGAATTTGTTACCACTGTTCTATATAAAAATTAAAACTCTATTCTCTCTTTAGCAAACGCAATTTTAAATTAATTCTCTGTAATCTTTTAATATTTTGTATTCCGTGGTTTGGTTTGAACACATTCTAATTGTACTATTTATAATTCCATATATTCTGTAATTCTAAATATATTCAAGCAGGCTAATATTTAATTTAACTTGAACGTATTAAAAAAAAATTCAAACCTTTAATTTTTAAATATCCTCAAATTATCAAAAAGATTTTTTTGGGATGGAAAATCGTCAAAGTGAAGAAAAGTCTGGGAGCACTAAGTATATCATATATACATATCTATCTATTTTCTAACCATAATTTTCACAAGCCTAACGGTTGCAAGTAGTTATATGTTACCGTATTTGTTGCTGTACATTAACAGAATGAAAGAAAAAAAGTTGCAGAATAATACATATTAATATTTCAAAAACCATTTATTGAAATTTTGTTGTCGTAACAGAATAAGTAATAACAGAAAGCTTTTGATTTTATTTTATTTAGTTCATGACCAGATGTAAAAAAGCTTATTTTGAAAGGTTGCCAAGTGTTTTTACACTATTGTCCAAATCAGGATTTTTCTTCCCCAAGAAGTCCTCACACAGAAGTGCTCATCTAGCGGAATCAAATCAAACAAAACAATGATCAGACAAACCCAAATACTTGGCGGCACATTTATTACTGCCTTACGGATTTACATTTTTAATACATGGCGTTCAGCTCGTAAATATGAATTTTGTTTTTTATAGAACAAAAAAGTGTACTTCTCCATACGTGAACTAAAAGTTTTGTTCAGATTTTTACTTCATTTTTAGCCGAACTGTTGTTCAGAAAATCAAAATGGAACATTTAGCCAATTTCATCATAGAAAATGTAATACGTTCTGTTCAACGTATTAATTTGCTTAAAAAAAATTAACGCTTTGTTTAAGAAACCTGATCACAATATCGTAAAAATATATTTTTGGTATTTTTTTTGCATTTTTTTAAAAAGAGTGATTTTTTAACTATTCTCTCTTTGGCAGCTCAGCTGTTTTTGTGTAACATGTTTACTGTTAAACATGTTAACTTTGGTCTATAATTTAACCATGAATCGACTCACTAACGAACAACGCTTGCAGATTATTGAATTTTATTATTAAAATTTAAGATCGGTCCACTTTTTATCGGAAAATTGTGTCCAGCGACGAGGCTCATTTCTGGTTAAATGGATACGGAAGCAAAGAAAATTGCCGTATTTGGCGTTAAGAGCAGAGAGAAACATTGCATCCACAAAAACGCACTGTTTGGTGTGGATTATGATCCGGTGGTTTCATTGCCCCGTACTTTTTCAAAGACGACGAAGCCAGGAACGTTGTTGTTAATGGCGATCGCTACCGTGCGGTGACTTGGCTGATATGTGGTTTCTATAAGATGGCGCCACATGCCACACAGCACGTGAAACATTTGCCCAACTGAAAAGCTAGTGTGCTGAACAGTTTACTTCATGTTTGGCCGATCAATTGGCCGCCTAGATCGTAATATTTAACGCCTTTAGACTTTTTTATGGGGATATGTTAAAGCTCGTGTTTATAGGGACAAGAAAGCAACGGGTAACGCACTGGAAGCCAATAATTAGGAATTTATTAGATAGAACACGACCGATATATTGGTCTCTGCTTTAATTAATCACATATAGAAAAAATATTGGTGGATAGTATTCCAGATTTCGGTAGAAAAAATAAATTATTTTTAGTCAGAAAATGCTTATTGGGTAATTTAAATGTCATGTGACTTTTGTTTGTTAGAAGAATTTAGTTTGCAATCTCTTTTAGCGGATTTAAAAGGTAAATTATTTGTGATTTGTTTATAATTATTTATTTGAATTATTTATTGTTTATATATTATTTTTTAGATGTGGGAGTGTTATACCGACACTATCAAGAATGTGATTTTGCTACTGAAATAGAAAAGTTGGTTGGAGAACGAAATCCTGTGAAACACTCTTCATATTGAGGAGCAAAGAGATAAGAATTTGGGGGAAAAAATATATTAGAGATTCCTTATACAAACTTTTCATTAAACAGCCCTTAAAGGAGACTCATATAAAAAAGCAAACACATAATATCTGAAAAGGTAAGCATTTCGTTTTATACTGTTTAAAATTTATGTTGTATTATTTTAAATGCTGGTAGCGTTTTTTCATTAAATAAATTAAAAATAAATTTAATTAAATAAAAATAATGAAATTATTCTTTTTTTTAATTCACTGAATACATCCAATAACAAACCCAAATACAAATATTTATATTCAATTAACCTGATCGTTGCTAAAAACAAGGCATTACGAAAATGTTTGACGTTTCATTAACCTGACACCAAATGAGAATTAATATCACTTGAAAGCTTCTTCTGAGTAGCAAAATCAAAAATTTTTAAGCATCTAAAATTAATTTTGGAATCTCAGTCGGTGCCCGGATATAATCCCGATGTACATAATCCCCTTTCGAGAAATGGGGATTATGGCCTGTTTTTTCCGGTCATAACTCCCATAATAAAGTGGGGATTATGTCCGCTTCCAAAACGGACATAATCTCAATGGGGATTATGACCGTTTGCTATAGAGATTATGTCCAACGAAAATAAGTCGAAATTATTTATAAAAAATAAAATTCTTAGTTTAACTTAGTTTAGCAGGTAATTTCGGATGAAAGAGGTCCTTAACTTTGATATCATAGATATATGACCAAAGGCCGGCTATACAGACAATATTTTGTTAGCGAAGCAGCTGTTCCATATACCATAGAGAGATCATTGAGCCATCCCGGCCTGGTATAACAAACACCGGCTTCGCTGACTAAAAGTTTTCTCTGTAGCCAGAATAATGGAATAAGTCCTAATTAAATAGCTTCCATTAGGTGACTCCTAATAATAGCTCTTTAATTAATTAAAATGAAATAACTTGTATACCACACCTGAAGGTTGAAGGAGGAAAATATTTTGTTAGCGAAGCCGGTGTTCGATATACTATAGAGGAGAAAATCTTTCAGCCCGGCCGAAGGATGGCTATACAGAAAAAATTTGTAGGCGAAATCGATGGAGCACACAACAAGCCTTCACTGGCTTAGGTGTATGTCGTATGACATGGGCTATCATACCCCTCCAATCAACCTAACCTAACCTAACCTAAACCGATGATTGTGGGGATTATGAACTCATCAGAAATAGCCATAATCCCCATAATGGGGCTTATGTCCGTAATCGCATTGGACATAATCCCCATTATTATGGGGGTTATGTCTATTACTTTGTGGGGATTGCGAGCGCTTTATTTTCAGACATAAACCCCATCCCTTTAAGGGGGTTACGACCGAAAAAAAACCGGACATAAGCCCAATAATTGAAATGGGGATTATGTCCGTGGGGATTATGACACGTCACCATCTCAGTCCTCAGTTACCAATTTTTTTGGCGGATGACACCTTAGAGGACATTACTCTTAATAATTGAGGAACAACCGTCATAGCGCGGAGTTCCTATAGGGTTCTAGGTTTTCGTTTTTCATATTAATTTTTAACTTACGAATATTTCTGGCGTTCAAGTTGAATTTCGGGTTGAGGCGTATTCAAAGCACAATACCAAAATTTTATAAAAAAATATTTTTGTTGAACATTTTAGCCCTCTACACCGCTCTCTGTCTCACTTTTCTTTCCATGTGAGAATTGCAATATTTATTATGTTAATTTGCTATAAATATTTGCGAAAGCGGCAGGGAGCTTATTCTTCCAAAAATTTATAATCAGACCTAAACTTTCAATAAGCCGATACACGTGCATGTTTTTTGGTCTACTCTACTAGAATCACTCATTACAATATTGTTTTTTGTGTTGTAGTTTTACTTACGTTCAGTTAATCTGACTTCCATCGAGATCGAATATCACTCAAGTTTTTCTAAATAGTAAAATCAATAATTTTCTAATCGACTAGAATAAGTTTGAGAAACACACTACACAGTTACAGTTTCTTCTAACATCTAATTAAAGGCTTAAACCAAATGGGTTCATCCATTAAACAAAAGTAATTCTGAAAATATCCTGATGTAGAAAAATCGATTTTTTTTAATAAATGAAAAATTTGTTTACGAAAAAACTAAATTTTGCCCAGGTGCTCATTATTGATGTGATAAATACTTTTTTTTTTGTCTTTGATGTTGGTGGTTATTTTCGGAAAAATTAACTTTATCAATATTCAAATGTACGAAATTGTTACTATTATTATTTGATTACATTAGGAGGTTTTATTGCTGATATTTTCACATGATCTATGTAATTGCAAATTTTTTATATAATATATTTTTCTATTTAAATGAAGAAGAACAAATATTGTTTTCGTGTTCTATCGCTTAAAATCTGAACATGTGTTTGAAAGAAAAGAATTGTGTCTAGTTTAGGAAACCAGTTTCTGTTAATTAAAGTCAGATTTGAATTGAATCAAGCCTCAGCTCATTTGCATATTAAAGAAATTAACATTGGATTAACAATTATGCTAGAGATGGGATGGTGAGTAATATTTTACTCATCAACTTGCACAATATTACATTTCATTAGTTGGGCATGCTCAAGTGAATGCAATAAAAGATTAGTTACTTTGATTGAGTGTCTACTGACGGACTGTCATAATTAGATCAATATGATCCGCAACAGCAAATGCGTATTCATCTATTCATTTAATTTTTAAGTCACTAATAGCACACCATTAAATAATTTACAGAGTATATTAATAGAGACCTTTATTCTATGATTGATATAGACCAAGGTCTCCACAATTGGCCAGCTGTTAGTCTAGCATACTTCCAACTAGGAAACAAAAGACTAGTTTTTACTATCGAAATTGTCAGCTGTGAAAAAATTAAAAAATCCATACATTGAAAAATATGTCATCACTTAAATATTAAACTATTGTACGATCACTTAGATTTAATTTCTTCTACTCTTACTCATAAGAGCTTATGTAAGTTGGAGATCAATTTTAACCTTAGATGTTGCACGATCTCACTGGACTTACACTTATCGCGATGGCCATCTCTAATATAAAGGAAATGTGTAAGCATGTTTAATACCAATAACAGAGAGTTTAGCCCTGAACTTGTAATTTTTTTATTTATGTAGTTGGTTTAAATGAAATTTAAACTCAGTCAGTCTACGAAGATCTTTTGGCGAGTGTTTTACTTCTCGCGCACAATTTAAATCAATTAATAAAATATTGTCAGTCAAAAAAAAGATCCCTAATTCGATAGTAAAAGAACAATTGAATTGTTTTTCACTGAGGAATGCGGAAGTAAGATTTCGCATTGGTTTAAATTCATGAAAATGTTGTTGGGTGTTTCATTCTATGTAAGTTTTTCTTAATAACTAATTTACATACACGTACACTGTGAGTGTAAGTTTTATATACATTATGGATGCAAAACTATCGTAAAGTGGATAAAACTATTTCTAAGGTTTCTTTCTTAAGGTTTCTTAATTTTAAAAAAAGAGATGAGATTAAAATAAAAATTTAATGCCTTATAGATCTTTGAAAAAATTTACACTAAAATACAAGCAAATCTGTCTTATATGTAACGGGTGCTCCAAATACAAGTATATTTTTAAATCATGTGCTTTTTAAATCTAAAAGATTTTTTTCTCTTGGAAATATTTACTCCCAGCCAGTATGATACTGAAAATATTGTTAAACACAATCGGACATCGAGTTTCGTTGAAAAATCATATTTTCTAACGTAACGGTTTTTCATCCTGACGAGACGATGTTAACAAACGAAATTGCACAACTGGGAATCGGAATACCTGAACGCTATTGTCGAGAGGCCATAGAGAGTGACAAGTTTGGTATGAATTTTGAATTGCTGGCATCGTTAGCACATTTTTTCTAAAAAAATTTTGCTGGAAATGCCATTTTAATCAACGGCAAGCGCTACAGACTAATGATCAAAGATTTTTCACGTGCAGGACTCTTTGATTTCAGCACAACGGCACATGAAGTCACACTCCTCATCATCATGTCATTACACCTCATTTATTTCTTAAAAAGATGCTTGTACATGTAGTAAGACCTACTGTCAGTGTACGAAATTTTTTATTAATAATGAAAGTTTTTAAATTTGCTATATACTAATTTCAAAAGGTTTAAAATTTTGAAATCCCAGCCAATTTTTTGTACTAATGTTACAACAATCGTTCATAAACATTAAAAGTATTTTCGGTTGTACAGGTATGAAGTCAAGACTGGCAGATATTTTTTTTTTGTTCTCATGGACCTGTGATAATATTTAAAAGATAGTTGTTTTTATATACCAATCGACAAATTTATAAATTATGAAGAAAGTGGGTACAACTTTTTCTTAATAATGCCATATTTAATGTAACCTAATCGCATTAAATTTTTTTCATTATAATGTATATTTGAGGATTTCTTACGCACCGGCATAAAAAATTTCAAATGAAAGAGAATGTTCCGACATTTCTAAGCAACTTATTTTTCCATGCCATTTTTACTTATAGTAATTTTCAGCAGTTTTCTCTAAAAAGAAATTTTAAATTCCTTGTAAGAACATTTAGGTCTAATTAAACTAATCCAAGTTATTTTGGATGCGATATTTAAATCTATTATGACAGCGTTATTGCTTTACATTGAATTGATTTTTTATTAAAATTTTTTTTTTAATTTTAGATTATCTGCCTAATACAAGCTGGCTGGTCGCAAAACAATTATCACGTTGAAAGTAATTATCACACACAAACAACAACACACTATGTTCAACATTCTTTGCCAAACAAACAACAACACCAATATCAAACTTCTAATCCAGTGATTTACAATAAAGAATATTTTTTCTTCAATTCTCCCGAAGACGTGTCCGACGAAACAAAAGCTCTAATAAACAGTTTAACTTCCAGCAATAACCGCCAGCAATTCAACTCAGTGAGAACTCCCTTAAATGGTGCTTACGAAACGAATTTACAAAATCCCGTACACCATACGATACAACAGAAACAGCCCTTGTACACAGTTAGTAATGAGCCCAAATTTACTGATCTGCAACAAAAGGAAGGACATCTTAGTAACTATCCTCGTAGTCCTCTGCAAGCAAATCGCATTCAAACAACAGTAATTATACAACATGGAGCAGCAGATGATGTGGAATTTGTTAATCCTCCATCTGCTGAAAGCTCTAATACACCTCTGAACAAAAATTATGCTATAAATTATCTACCAAAGGATGTGGACGTTGTACCTGGTAGTTCTTATATACCCGTTTTATAATAAATAAAAAAGTTTCAATACAAAAATAAGAAGAAAACTAAAGTATTGTTTATAAAAGATGATTTTTGAGACCTTTCGCATTTGATAAAATAATACACATATAATTTAGAGAAATGTAAGAAATCTTTATTTTAGTCGATAGAACGATCTATTTAGTGCAACGTTTAAAGGTGATTTCATTTAAATGTTGACCGCAGTTACGGCTCAGATGTTTCATACGCCGGGTCCAATTTTGGCATACTCTCTCCAACATATCGGCCGGTATCTCACGAATAAATTCTTCAATATTGGCTTCCAGTGCGTCAAACGTTGCGGGCGTGTCCCTATGAGCCTTAATATAGCCCCACGAAAAATAGTCTAAAAAAGTCATATAGATGGCATATAGCCAAAGCCGTTCTGTTGAAAAACCAAATTTGACGTCTGATAATGGAAAATCGTTCTAAATTCACATATTTTGTATTTAAAGCAAATGTTTTTCAAATAAATCCCATTTCTGGTCAGAATATGGATCTGAAGATAAATTGCTGCTTTCAATATCGAAGCAAATCTATAACAACATTGCAGTGAAAACTCGATATCGAATAACGTCCCAATAAAAACAGAAGTCTAGTTATGTTCAATAGAAAACGTGAATTTTCATTTTTCCCAAAAAAAAATATTTATTTATTCATCAATTTCTATTTTATCCCTTTCAAAGTATTCCCCGTTCGATATAATACACTTGTTCCACGGTTTTTTTTTCCAATCCTCAAAGCAATTCTGATATTATATTTTTGATATGATCTTGACCTCTGTCAGCAATCCGGATTTTGTCTCCTCTATCATAGCAAAACGCCGTCCTTTCATGGGTCTCTTCAATTTTGATATGATTACGGTGTTCTTTTTGACCAAAAAATTACGAACAAGCAATGCCGAGTGAGCAGATGGATTATTGTAATGCAAAAGCCACAATTTGTGTTGCTTCTCGCAAGGACGCATAACTTCAAGATAATATTTCTTATTAACCGTACGACCATGAGCCAAGACTTCGTGATGCCTACGTCATGGTAATCGAAGAAAACAGTGAGCAAAACATTAACATTTTATCGAACTTCTTGTACTTTTTTTGGTCTTGGCTCTCCTTGGATCTCCCACTGGCACGATTCTATTTTGGTTTAGATGTCATAACCATATACATATGATTCGTCACCAATTTAAACCCTTTTAAGCAAATCTGCATCGTCGTTAACATCATTCAACATTTCCTGAGCCATTCCCATGCAACAGTTTTTTTTTTAATACAGCAATTTTGGAACGAGCTTCGCTGCCACACGTTTCGTGTCCAAAAAAGTTGCAAAAAAAATTGTTGGCATGAGTCAACCGATATGCCGATATTCTCTGCAGTTTCTCTAATAGTGATTTAACGTTTCTCTTCAACAATTTTCCTCATTTTCTTAACAGTTTCTTCGGTTATGGATGTGATATGTGACATTTTTCTGACTCAGAGTACAACTACCAACCATATGCCACTCTCAATATTTCAAGTGATTTTGAGCACTTAAACGATTTGTTTTTATTAGGTGAAAGTAATTGCATCAACTATTGATTGAAGAAAAGTAATTACTGAATATTAGATTTAAAGAATTTATTTAAAAGTATTTACAAAATTCAGTTTTGTAGAATTAATTAAAATTTTTAATTAAAATTTTGCCAACATAACTTCCCATAAAGTAGACCAAATACACTAATGGGGTTCTGTATGTAATGAAAATGTAGTTCCTTGGGAAGACTTCCATTTTTATTACTTTACATTTTATTTCTTATGAAATACGTGGATATTTTTATAAGTTGCAAATAATTTCAACAACATTTTTCTATTAAAAGCACTACTACCAAGAAATATTACCATGTATCATATACCACAACATAGAAACGGAAAAAAATTATTGAATACGTAAACAACCGTAAAATTTATGAAACATTTTATTAGAATTTATTAAGAAACTGATTGGTGCAGAATGAATGTTCATCTGTGTTGTTATTGCAAACCAAAAATAATTATGATTGGATTAAATAAACAAATGGATTTTTCTTTTAATTTTTCATAAATATTTTTATTAATTTGTTAATATATTTTCTCCAGAATTTTTTTCTCAATTATGTGTAAATGCATTAGGATGGGTCGATTTATTTGTAGAAAAGTCGTAGGAAATGTAGGAAATGATTACAGAAAAAAATTTTAGGAAAGAAAGAAACCTCTAGAAATCATATGTAGATTTCGAGCTGGCAAAAATTCCAAAATAAATATTTACATATGAGAAATTGAGGAACTGCATTCATATATGAAAAATTTAATGAAAACATTTATAACCGAAGTAATTTGAGAAAACTTTTTATAAAAACAAGACAACAAACAAACAAACTTATATACGATTCACATCTATTTCATTTTTTTAGATGTTTTATAGAATCAGCCTTTGTTGGCCTTTGGATGACGATAAGAGTCATCATTTTCTGACCTACAAATACCATGGCATACAATGGGAAAGAGATATCTTAAATTTTTGGCTGCAGTTGCTCGAAGAATTGCACCAGCAAATTGAGAGAAGTTATGGCTATGACTGATGAAAGTAGAAGAAAAATACTTTGACTTGAAACCATAGTTTTTTTTTTTTTTTTTATTTGAACAATTAAATACATCATCCCTACCATGCCGAAGAATCGAATGTGTAAATAGTACTTTAATGGAGAGCGCAAAAGGACTTTCAATTATGAAATCAAAATCAGCGCAAGTTTTTATATAGTTTTTATAAAATTTTTAATTCTCTCTGCCACAGAAATAAGAATTTCCAGATAAGAGTCGTAAGCAATGCAGGATAAAAATAACTGATCTGAAAAACCGATTTGCGCTCACTTAATGATACAAATGATATAATAAAGTTTCTTTAAAAAATCGTTTTTGCTTCATTGCTTTCAGTTTCCTTAGTTTATTTGAAATAAAAAGGATCTGCAGTTTTCTGTTTACTTAACAAAGACGATGGAGACAAGGTCCAGAATTATTGTCCTGGTTCAGAACAATGACCTGCTAATGCAAATTTTACAAAAAACATTATAGTGAAGCACAATTGAAAACATATTTTGAAACTTTCGCAAGCTCAAAATCGATTTTAGAACAACGGTAGAGTAGCAATGTTTAGAGACCTACAAATTTTTTCTTATTAATTTACATGGTCGTATACATAAATATAGTTTTTACTTCTTAGTTACTGCTATTGCCGTAAATATCTCACATGTATAATACATAAGCATATTTGCACGTCATTTAAAATACGATACGATTCCGCTGACGCAACTGATAAGATATGGTCAACAAACTAATAACAAGAAAGACAGTGTGGTAATACAAATTTTATTTTAAAAAACGTGTAAACGATCATATATGATTCATAATTTTTGGAAAAAATGAAAAGATAAACAGAACAGAGGTAAACAAAATAAAAACCAAAGGAATTAGTGTGAAACTAGTGATCATGCCTAATTAAAAATATTATGATTTCTAGTTTGTTCGTTTATGATTAGAAACCAAAGAGAGAGTGTGTACATAAAAATGTTTTGCTAAAAGCAAATGTCAACAGCTCAGCGTTTTGTATCGAAAAAAATCAATGATTACAAATAGTCTACCGAGTGCTTAACTATTTTTATCGATATTTATAGACAGTCGGGCAGAGGTGGAAAAGAGTTTATTGTTTATTGAAAAATTTAATTTTTGAAAGTTTTATAAGTATTCTTAAGAAGATAAATTCGTTTCTAATGAAAGTTAAAAGTGTATTCATAGAAAAATTCTATGCATTTTTTTATTTTTTGACGTTATATAAAAATGTTGAATTAAAAATTTTCAACAAGAATTTTTTTAAGATATCAACGAGTTTTGTCTGAGATTATTTAAAAATATTTGGCTTATAATCAACATAATTCTTATACCATTTTGATAACAACGGAGATACAGGTGTCACAAGAAAGAAATATTTCGGGGATTCATAAGCCATGGTGTCCTTCATAATGTTGTAATGTCTGAAGGAATTTTTAATTATTTTAATTTCGTTTTCAAAAAAATGTTTTAAAGAATTACTATGACTTTATGACTTATAACACTATGAATAATAGCATACCTTGTGAGCCCCCCAATTATATTAATAAAGAAGGAAGAAACAAAAGTGTTTAATTTTATTCCCTATAGGTGTAAGCGCAAAAGTGATTTATAAAATTGTATAAGGAGTGGTAGGAATATTTTTATTACATAAAGCTATAAAAAATATTCCTGCCGTGTGTATAACTTATAAGGACAGTGCGGGCCATAAAAAAGTGATCGGATTTATTTATTAAAGGATTAAATTTTCAATTGGAAATAGAATAGATATATAATAATTTAAATAAATTTTTTTTTGTGTTTGGTATATATAAAATGTTTACTATAATCGAAAGTTCTCTGATGTCGAAATTCGTTACAAACTTCATAATTACTGTGAAATATTTATACAAAATTTAAAGAAGTTTCTCGCTGTAAGCGATTATTCCCTACAAGCCATGTATGCTATGAGCAAGCTCCACTGTATAAATAAAAATAACGTTCAGTCATAATAATCAAATAGATTAGGAGGAATCAGCCACTTTTAATTATTACCGCAATTTTCTGAATTATATTGGCGTAATTAAATTTTGAAAGAGTGGAAAATAAAAAAAAATAAATTTTCTATAAACGCACTCCACTGTACATACTTATGCATTGTGTACGTGATCTTATGTTTATTATAAATAATTTTCTTAATTTTTTATACACAAAATAAAAAGAATGATATGTAAAGAAATGTGTTTGCAGTCCATGCATGGTGAACTATTAAATTTTCAAAGATGGCAGTAATTGAAAGCTTTAATAGTATTAGGAAATTAAAAATGTCCGATAGATCCCTATATGTATATATCCCTATATATATATATATATATATATATATATATATATATATATATATATATATATATTTATATATATATATATATATATATATATATATATATATATATATATATATATATATATATATATATATATATATATGTATATATATATATATATATATATATATATATATATATATATATATATATATATATGTATATATGTATATATATATATATATATATATATATATATATATATATATATATATATGTATATATGTATATATATATATATATATATATATATATATATATATATATATATATATATATATATATATATATATATGTCTCTCTCTCTCTTATATGAGAAAAGGTAGATTTTCATTAACTGTTTCCCATGATATGCCAAAATACGGTTGAAGATCTACTGATGTGCAGGCACAAACATCATCTAAATGCAGATAAGAAGACCCCGAAGAATAAAAAATGGCTAAATTCCTAAAACAGAGGAAAAATTCCGAGCAATTTCGAAAAGTTTAAGTTTGTAATCGATTTTTAACTTCAAGATTTGATTCCTTCAAATTCTGATGAATGAAAATATTTCAATTGTTTGGTAATCACCGCTCGGTAATTATTTCTTTTAAAACAAAATTAGTATTTTTTCAGCAATCAACGTATAACGTTGAAGACAAAAATGTGACAGCAGAAACCCGAAATCAAATAAAAAAAGAAATGTGTATTTAAAAATTTAAAATAAAAAAATCAAAGTTTCTGTACTCAGCAAAATGAAATTGTTGTATTTTTTATCAACAATAAATTTATTGCTAAATAAATTTAATTTTGCTGTACTCATACCACCAGATCAATTTGAAGTAAAATTTTCGGACAAATTTAAAAGTGAAAATTCTAAAAATGAAAGTAATAATTTATCGTTTGAAAGAAGGACAGATCATGAGTTTTGTGAAGATGAGGAAAACATGCACACGTTCATAAGTCATGGCAACAAGTCTCAAATAATTTGGGTCACTTGGAATCGTACAAGGGCAGGTGAACGTGTTGTATTGCCAAATATTTGTTCAGCTGAAAACGGCTTACCCGTATGGCGACGATGCTCTCCTCTAGGCGAGACAGCCGAGTGGGAAAGATACAACAACCAAACTGTTTTAATAGATTGTCGTATTAGCATGTTTTGTGAAGCGGAAGCATTCGATCATTATGTTGTACTAAATAACGGTGAAGTAAAGCCATATAAAAATAGCTGGAAGCAGGTTGAAATTGGAGAATACTCCTGCCTTCGTGATATATGTCTACAACCAAATGGCTTGCATTTAACCAGGAAATGTTACTATGATGTTAAGCAGCAAAGAGCGCGATGGGCCTCTGTTGACCATTTGAAAGATATTAAATGTTTTCAGCACACCAGACAGCCAACTATAAGTAACGAATTAAATATTTTGCACGAAAATATAACAACATCACGTTTTCTTCTAAGAGACTTATCTGCACGTCACCAAACGGCTGCAGCTTTGTTGTCTTTATTAAAGAAACCAAAAATAAAACTGCTGCCTGCTGATGTACAGTTAAGTAGTGCCATTTTGAAGACCTTAGTGACTGATTATCAAGATATCGAATTATCTAGAGATGTTTTAGCAATAGCCCATAGTATAATGTGCATCGAGCCTGTAGTGTTACGCATGTCGGCTGAGTTGAATGCCACAAATAGTTTACTGGAAACCTTTGAGAATTATCTAGACAGCGTAGCTAAGAAACTTGTTAGCAAAGACAGTTGTCGCCTGGAAACGCTGCCCTTAGAAATGCCAAATAAGCCTATCAACGACGGAAATGATACTACAGTTAAAATTTTAAATTTGAAAAATATTGGTGTTTATGCTCACATCGCCCGTAATATTAGCGTGTTTTATATTAATCCCTCTTGTGCTCACATATCGGGTATTGCAATTTACGACTCTTATCGGTCACAAAAATCTATGACGCAACAACAACAGCAACAGCGAAAAGAAACTCAAATACGTTATGATTCATTAAATGATTTACATTATCGTTTTATATTTATGAATGAATCCATTAATGATTTTCTGCATGAAACTCATCTGGAATTGGCCACATTTATTCCCATAGATATTTGGAATAACATTCAACATACTTTGTATAAGACGTCCTTAGATACAAGTGTAGTGGTGTTTAAAATCTACGCTCACGATGGTTTGTTCATTGAGAAAAACTTAATTCGTAGACGAAAGCCTTTTAGTAAGATTTTATCAATATCTTTGCCGGGATATACAGGTGAGATTGGTTTAACTGATAACGCCATTTAAATTAAACTAGATCAAGCAAGAGATATAGACTTCGATAGCTTTGTTTATTGTTACCATACGAGTTTTTATTAAGAATTTTTCTCGTTTTCCAACTTAAGAAATATTTAGGACATTGCAAGCTATAGATTAGAATTTGGCGATTTTCTTGTGAATTTCTCAGTTTTCATGTTTTGGCAAAAGTTTTTTGCGGTTCGGAATCATTATTGGAGTTTTTTTTTTAAATGTGATTTTTTTAACGTTCAACTGATTATTTTTTTGCAATAATTTCAGCTTAAATGAAATCAAACATTCGTTAAAAATTATCTTTGTGACTTTAGGAGTATTTTGTTTCTTATTTAGATATGAAAACAGTGATGGGAAAACAAAACCAAACAGCTGTTTAGTTAAGGGACGTGGACGTTCGGTCAATGCAGCTCTTAGTCTTAATATTTTTGTTAGCTAATTTCAATTTTTAAGCTAAAGTGAAATATAATTTTGAATAAAGCCGATATTACTTAATTTTAAAATGCGAATGGTCGCAAAAATTAGTGTTATGCATATATAATTTTTTGATCGACCATTCCATGCAATAATGTGAGGAAACACTTTCTTAAATCTCTTACATTGTATATCTTTTCTGAATTAAAAAATTAAGTAAAAATTATTAGTTTTTCATTTTATCTATCATTAATAACCTTAATTTTCTTATCTTTTTAGATAATCTACCCGGACCTCTGCCATTTATTTTTCGCCATAAACGCCCAACGCACAATACAAAGGCCAACACAAATACGGGATGTGGCTATTGGAACTATAGTACCTGGATAGGAAGCGGCGTATTTACGAACTCTTCGCAATTCTCGACTTCACGCGATTTGATATTATGCTCAACAAATCATTTGACGCAGTTCTCTTACCTCCTGGGAGGTAGTTATCGGCAAAACGATTTAAGCAACGAAATCTTAGTCACTGGAGTTCATCAACGAGCATTAGACATAATATCGTTAATAGGTTGCTCTCTATCCCTATTGGGCCTCTTAGGTATCTGGACTACGGCCTTGTTGTTTAAAAGTTGGCGTTCTGAGGCCTCAAATAAAGTCTTGCTTAACATGTGTGTGGCCCTTACTTTGCAATTGATCTTATTTCTCATTGTCAATACAGATGATATATCCAAGGCTATCATAAAATATCATAATTACAGGAAATGTATAGTCTTGGGAGCTTTTTTGCAATATTCAACTTTGGTTTTGTTCTTGTGGATGTTAATAGTGGCAGTTTTACAATTTCAACGTTATGTTACCGTTATTGGTATTTATCGCCCCAAACACTATATCATAAAGTCAGCTTTGGTGGCTTGGAGTTTGCCTTTAATACCCACACTTCTGGTAGCTTTGCTTGACTCCAATTCATATATACCAACCATATATCAATTGGCAACAGATACCGGCTTTTGCTATCCCTCTGGTAATGGGTTACATTTTGGTGTCTTATTGCCAGTGTCTCTAGTAGTACTCGCAAATTTTTCAATATTTTTATATGTTTTCTACAGTATTTCACACACACTCAGCATGTCTATGCAACGGCATGAAAAACATATGGTTGTTAAACAAATCCGTTTGTCAATTTTGTTATTTTTCCTATTGGGTCTTTCATGGATATTTGGCATATTTGCTTTTATGAAGGCAGGAATTATATTTTCGTATCTGTTTTGCTTAACAGCTACTTTACAGGGCTTTGTCTTGTTTATATATTTTGTCATTATCGATGAAAATGCTCGCAATTCTTGGCAGAAAATGATGTGCCCAGGATGCGCCAGAAAGTCACGCGAGAAAAAAGCAACTGAAATGCAATCAATGACAACAGCTTCAACATCTTTAACTCATGATGTTGCGCCAACGAAAAATCATTAGGCTTTTAGAATTATTCCAATTGAAAATTTTGAAAAGTATTTTTTAGTAACAGTTAATTCATTTAATTTAGTTTCAAATAGGTTAAGACCTCAATATGCAAATTTAATTTATTTAACTTTTAATTAATTATTCTTTCCTTTTATTTATAAGTAAATATTTCTTTCATTTGAACAAATAAATAGAGAATAATTTTATTATTTTTTTTTTAATTATGTATTTAGCTACACTGCAATTCGGTTTTAATTTCAAACGCTCTTGCAGCCAAATTCAAACAGGTATTTAATGGCAATAGATTTTAAAATCAAAAAAAGGAACAAGTCCTTGTGTATAGATTACAATTCATAGGAGAGGTTTGAACTAGATTAATAACAATTTCATTGTCATTCGTATTAGAACTAAAGGAAACGCTTAACCGAATTTTAGTATATAAAACTTATTTTTTTTCAGTCACAAAAATCATTATTTAGTCATACGTGTATACGTCCCTTAATGATACAAAGTCAATTAAAAAAATTAAAATTTAGAAGTTGCTTGATATCCTCTTCATATGTAAAGTAAAATCATAATTATATCTGAAGCTAACTCGACGTTATACCAAAAAGTGTTGATATGGAAGATAACATTATAAATTGTTAAGTCGATTTTAATCAAACTCAAAAAATCGAGCTTGAAGATATACTTTTTTTACATTGAAGAAGCGATATTTAATTCATTAATGCTCAGGAGGATACAAAAGGAACACAATAATTCTTAATTTTGCAAAAGATGTACTTTTTTATAAACTTTCCTACACCTAATGAATTAAATTACTATACTTTTTTTCGAGTCAACGGAAGCTTCTAGAGTTGACAAATTAAGTACTACTATGTTTGAGGACAACCCAAAATGAAATTAGTTGCATTCTGGATCATTAACCATACGCTTTGAAAATCTGATTAGAAGAACACTTGAAAAAAGTTATGTATGTTTATTATTCTCCTTTATTAACTAACTTATTTCAAGTATTTGATAAAGATTGAAATGAAAACTGAATTCATATTTTAAAGCGATTTTGATTGCAAGATCTCATAAGTTATTGAAAAACTATTTATGTATGTAAACGTCTACCAAGAATATGGCGAGTATTTAAGTTCTCCCCACTAGACTGAAAACTAACTTCCTCAAGACAGCCTCATTAGATCGCATCTTATATTTTAATCGTAAATTTCAAATTTCCCATAAAATATTTGCAGTGAATTCTGTACAACTTTTTAGATATTTTTTTAGGTTGCAATACCAATAGTTAGTGTGTTATTAAAAAAATAAAAGAGTTAATATAATATAAATTAACTCTATATATTTGTATTTTTAGGAATATTTTCGTCTGTACTGAAAAGTAAGGAAAGCTTGTGATATTGTATGGCTTAAGCAACCCAAAATAAATAACACTGACAGATAAAAGTCAAGTTAAAAAAAGAAAACGAAAAGAAAAAGAAGAGACACACAAATCCGTTGAATCAGCAACTGTATTATACTACAAGATTCTGATATTTATTGAGCGATATTGGTTTTTAAAATAGAAGACCCGCATAATTGCAAAGTTGTTATAAACCTAATTAAATACAGTTTAAATAAATTGTCTTCTTGGGGGAAAAAACAACTCAGGCAAACAACAAGCCTAACTTATAAACTTTTACTATAATACTCGTTTCCAGCACCATGCCACAGGACTTAGTAACCATCAAGTATTAAAGCAATCAAAGGTAACAGAAAAAATTCTACTGACTCCCTGAAATTATATTCGATGTGAGCTTTATTCCCTCCCTCTAATATTTTTTTCAGATGTCTATGAGCCTGTTACATTTACTGAGAGATTAAAGTCTGGAATCTAATACTATTTTGCAGTTATATTCTCATGGTTCGGGACATTATCTCAGTAAAAACTAATGTCTAATGCGATTTGTAACAAGTCAGTGTTCAAAATATGTGAACAATACGAGAATTATCTACAAAAACCCTTGACCGCAACGAAATCTTTCTTAGCTTAATGGTGTGAATAATGTGCGGTTTTCTAAGTTCTTTAAAGTCTGGTACTATGCTCCATTAAAATTACAATATAATATAATTTTAGTCTCGTCGCTCTGATGGGTCATAGAGAATATTAAATAATAAAAACAGTGATTTTTCCCACGATTGTTGATGAACATTAGCTTTTCTGAAATGTTATCATTGTTTCCTCACCAATTAAAATGACACCGCACTATTACTTGATTTATTTTTAAGAGTCCTAGTTGATATGTTCTGCTTTTTGTCTATTAATTATATTTGAAATCGATTTATATAATAAATATTTCATTAGGCCAATGAATTTTTATTTTCATCTCTAATCCTTGCTTATTTTCAGCATGGCTGCTTTTAAACGACCTATTTTTTACATTTGACATGTGAAAATTCCAGCTGCAAATTCTTTACATGTGATGTGAAAGATTTTTTAATTGTATACCCAAAAGTCAGATACAAAGTTAGATGACAAAATTTATATTAGAGCATGTTCTATTTTCATGTGACAAGGCTTCTGACATCAGCTCTTGTGGTTCATAAAAAAAATTTTAATTGCATTTTAATAAATAGAGTAAGGCAGGTTTAATATTTTTTTTGGCCTGAAGTAAATAGAATATATATTGTAGGTAAATAGTAAAAAAAAAATTTTGTCATAAACACCCAGAGGTTATGTCAGATGTAATCGAACATATGAGTTTCAAAGTAAAAATTATAAATAGTCTAAAAATTGGAAGAAGTCAAAAAGATGTACAAATCTATCGTCTAAAATCACAACAAATTTTCCCACTCAGTAGTTATAATACAGCAATTGACATTATTTTATTTGATGAATAGGATCATAGGTAGCAATTAAATCACAGATCGTATCCTGGATCACATACTATTCTTTTGCATCAAGCATCGAATTGTAAATCTTGTATGAACTATTAAGGCAGATGTAAAAGTGTTTTCTTAACTGTCAGAGTAATGGGTATGTAATATTTTTGTTGTATTGGTTATTCCCATGATTATGAACACTTCTTTCTCAAAACACGATACAAAATATGCAAAACACGCTAGAAAGTATAAGACGAAAAATTTTTTAAAAACAAAGAAATTTTCGATTCATTCATAAAAAATTAAATAACAATTAAAAAATGTTACTGTAAAAGGAATATTTTGATAAACTCTTTGGTTGTATATGCTTTAATTAACGCAAACGTTTTGTAAATTGGTAAAATATTAAATATAATTTTTAATATATATTAATATATGAGAATTTTAATGGTTAGAAGTATATTAGTTGATTTTTACTTCAGATTAATCGCCAATCTTTCCTTTTTTCATATATCGAAATATCGATTTTATCGTTAGATTGCCATAGCATTCTAATTAATTCATTTGTATGTACATACATACATACATACATATGTAAGTATATAATTAGTGCTGTCGTTTTATCATAATTCTTTCCTTTTCGACTAGTACAAATCTATCAATTTGCTATAGTCTCGTTACAATTAGTAATATGACTACCCCAAAAAGTAATTATTTAGTAGTAAATTTAGCTGCAGGGTGCGTTCAATCGAACATGTATCTGCAACATACCCGCTCACACAACCGCATAATGTGTGTGTGTTAAAAAAGTTCAAAACACCATATTTTGAAAAAACATTCTCCTCTCACCAAACAAAAACAAATTTCGCAATTATTCCAGTTCTGCCAACGTTTTGTTTTTGACTGAAGGTTGGTAAGCAACCAAAAAGATGTTGCACATACAAACAATGCAAAAAAAACTTGTCATTAAACCGGCAAAATCAACAAGTTGTAGAAAAGAATGAAATAATGCAAAAGCACAAAAACAACAACAAAGTGAGCGTATAACTGTTTTGAATGTTTATAAATGTGTATAGAAATGTGTATTATATATTAGAATATATATTAGAATATAGAATATGGACACAAAACAAAAACAAAAGCTGAAAGTTACACTCGATGGGAAGAGTTTTTTGCCTACAGGTATTAAATAGACTATTTTACTCACTTTGGGGGAAAAGCATGTGTGGTGATACTTTTACAGCGAAGTGTCATAACCTTGAATTAAGGCATCAACCCACACAAGAGCAACAACAACATAGATGATTTAATAGTTTAATTAGAAACCGAGCCGAACCGACATTTTTTATTACAATAACACAACACTTTAAGAATTTTGATTAGGGACTTATAAAAAAAAACTATTTAAAACTTTTTATACACATTTTTAAACACATTTTGTTATCCCTTTTTTACATACATACATATGTACCTAGATAACTATGTACATAGATATTTACATTCATTTGTATGTATGACACCTGTGGGAATAGAAATGGCTTCTTTTCTTTATGGGAATCTGCCTCTTTACTTTTATTATTTCCCATTTCAATTTTGCCAACACTTTTCACAATATTTTGCACTTTTTTACTATTATTTAATAATTTTTTTAATTTAAAAACAAACATTTTACGGAGCTGCGATGCGAACACGTCAAAAATTTCTTCAAACTGAATTTAACTCTTCGTTTTGCACTCGATCTCCTTCTTTAGTGACTCTTATTATTCTTTGCTATTGATGTATGTGCATGTATGTACAGTAGCCAGCAAAACTAAGGACACACCAGTATTTTTTAATTTAATTTCGTTAAAACTTTGTGTTTAAAAATGAAAAACAAATTGAAATGGTTAAAAATAAAAAAGTATATTATTATACTTCAAGCTTATAAAAAAAATTGGGAACTTCATGTTATTAAATAAGAAAAATTAAGAAATTAATTGCGTTTCCTCACAATTCGACACAGCAAAAGTAAGGACACACCTGTAAAAACCACTTAAATTTATTATAAAATCTAACAAAATTTACCAAAATTTAACATTTTTAACATTTTGTTTGGTAGCCTTTACATTTCCACACAGCTTCTAAACGTTTTTTCAATGAGCTGACCAGTTTTTTTTGTGATTTCAGAACGTAGGTTCTTCCATTCTTCTAAAAGCACCTCTTTGAGTTGCTGTTTATTTCGAATTTCAAGTTTTCGTGAATTTTTTATAATAGAGAAATTGGAAAAATAGTATGTCATATTCGTTTTACGGTAAAAAAAAGTAGTTCAACGAAAAATAAAAGAAAACCGAGTAGAAAATAAGCTTGCAAGTGGTCGACAATCGGCTGGGCGAAAATGATAAACGGTACATTAAACGCATAGTTGAAAAAAATCCCACTACCAGTGCTCTAAAAATAGCTGCAGAGATTGAAAAATATGAAAATATAAAAGTTTCACCCCATACTATGCGGCGGTGTTTAAAAAGTCAAGGTCTTTTATCATGTGTTCCAAGAAAGAAGCCACTCATATAAAAAAATCAACAGACAAAAGCACAATGACTTCACAAAAACTTTTATTAGTAAGCCTCAAGACTTTTGGGACAAAGTAAGTCAAAATATAACATATTTGGCTCTGATGGGCGTTATAAAGTTTGGCGCAGTGAAGGCTATGCTTTAAATCCTAAGAATATAATAAAGACCGTAAAATATGGAGGTGGAGGTGTTATGATATGGGGCTCTATGTCCTATGCGGGTGTTGGAAATCTGGTTTTTATTGAAAATGCAATGAATCAGTATACTTACTAGGATATTTTAAAAAATAATCTCCAAGATTGTGCGTCAAAAATGGATCTATCTGATAGCTATTACTTCCAGCAAGATAACGACCCGAAGCATACGGCTCACAATGTGAAAATGTGGCTTCTGTACAACACTCCACATATGCTTGTAACACCTCCACAATGTCGGCACCTCAACCCAATTGAGCACATATGGGAAATATTAAAGAAAAATTTACGAAAACTCGAAATTCGAAATAAACAGCAACTCAAAGAGGTGCTTTTAGAAGAATGGAAGAACCTACGTTCTGAAATCACAAAAAAACTGGTCAGCTCATTGAAAAAACGTTTAGAAGCTGTGTGGAAATGTAAAGGCTACCAAACAAAATGTTAAAAATGTTAAATTTTGGTAAATTTTGTTAGATTTTATAATAAATTTAAGTGGTTTTTACAGGTGTGTCCTTACTTTTGCTGTGTCGAATTGTGAGGAAACGCAATTAATTTCTTAATTTTTCTTATTTAATAACATGAAGTTCCTAATTTTTTTTATAAGCTTGAAGTATAATAATATACTTTTTTATTTTTAACCATTTCAATTTGTTTTTCATTTTTAAACACAAAGTTTTAACGAAATTAAATTAAAAAATACTGGTGTGTCCTTAGTTTTGCTGGCTACTGTATGTGTGTATGTATGTACCTCATGCAATTATTTGTATGAAGCATTACTATGTGAGTAATTTTAAGGGAATTTAAATTTATTTATGATATTAATTGTCGTTGTTGGTTTGAACAGAGGTTTTAACGACATTGTCGCGGTTATACAAAACAGCTGCAACATTAGCAACAAACATTTCTTATGTACTGGTTGATAAACAATAACATTACTTTTCATCAATTGCATCCATCCAACTGGATCTACATTGTGGTTGAGCTCCTATTTGAAGGTTTAATTTTTCATAGCACATTTTAAGGATAAATTTTCAATAATTACCCTTTTCTGTTAAAAATTAATTAAGAGAGCAAAACGATATGAAATTAATTTTTAATTATCAATTTATTGTTTGTAGTTGGTTTAACTGAATTGGTTGGCGCTAACCAACAACAAACAACAAATTGTTAAATATTTATTTTGGAATATACTACATACATATCTCGAATAATAACTAATCAAGATTATTTATTTGATAAAAGCAAAATACTTTTGTAGGATATACTGAAAACGTTACCATCAGATATGTGACGATATGGAGTACCCTTTTTGATGTATGTATGTATGTACACACACACACACACACATATATATATATATATATATATATATATATATATATATATATATATATATATATATATATATATACATATACATATATATATATATATATATATATATATATATATATATATGTATATATATATATATATATATATATATATATATATATATATATATACATATATATATATATATAGGTTCTTTCATCAAATATATTAAAATCCCATAGATAAAATCTTTTTCTTTTTGTTATATGTATGTACATATGCACAATTATTTGTGTATTACCCATCGAACATATTCTTACAATTTCGATATTGCGGTGGTATTAAATTCCAATTTAATTTAATTTTTTGTAAATTTTAATATGTATATTAAATAAATAATACTTTTGCTGATTTTTGAATTAATTAGTCTTACTTCGCTTAAGACTTAGACAGAAAATATGCTACATAGGTATGTATGTATGTATATGTACATAAGTACATATTTTGTTATTTATATTTCTTGATATAAGGGTTGTTTCATTTTTTTTTTTTTTTTAATTAGGTGCTTCTCTTAAAAAATACCAGCCTAGATATTTCAGAATTTCTAACAAAAATTGGTTTTAATCCATATTTCCGATACAAGATTTTAATATCGTGTAAAATATTTTACACCGCAAAGAACACGAAAAAATATTTATATATGTACTTTTAAATTTGCAATAACAAAAAATGGTTTTTTGTATACAATTTTATTTACTTAATCTAAACTAATAGATCAGAAGTGCGTCCGAAATCAAATATTCCCTTAATGAAATTTTCGCTCAATTCAATAAAAAACCATTTACTATGATTTGAATAAAAAAAGCAAGTTTTGATTTCCTCCATTTAATTATAAAATTTAAAGCAAACCATTATAGGTACTAAGTGGCAAATCTAATGGACATACATACTTACATACATACATTCAAAATATTCGTTCACACTACCGCAAGGTATGTGTTCAAACATCATTATCTCATACAACATTTTCATCACACCAAACAAAAAAAAAAATGTAATTGTTCCTGTTCTGCCAACGCTCTGCTTTTGTGTGAAGGGTGTTAAGCAAACAATAAGAAGATGTGCATAATGTTGCCAGAGGTGCAGATTTATCTTCATTTTGCCGATTTTGGCAAATATATCTTAAATGCAGATTTGAAGATTTATGAACGAAAAATGCTGATTTCTTAAGACTAACTACATGGTATCCCAATTTAATTCACTTGTTGTTTTCGATATTGGTTTTCCTTTTCAACGTACAGCAAAACGTTTTAACGAGCACTCATTTGAAAATTAAACCAAATGGAGAAAAAGCAGCTTAGTGTGAATTACGAAAGTATTTAACTGGCTGACACACTTTCAAATACAAAAATGTCCCAAGTTTATATACAAAAATATATATGCTGTCGTCAGATCGACTATTGAGAAGATTTGATTATGGTCCGAACATTATATGTAACGGTAACATAAGTCAAATTTTCGATTTTGCGAAGTATCTTCCCGTTTATTTTTTTTTTTTTTAGGAAAATGAGCAACAAAACTTGAATTGTAAATTTGGAGAACTAGAGCTTTTTTTACATCTAAAGATTTTTTGTGTGAAGAGAGAATATCTTTTATGTGATTAAAAAAATCTGGAATTAAACGAGCTAGTCCTATTTATAATATTAGCACATTCATCCCCTTACGTGGATATAATATTTAGTCAGCTAAATCTAAATAAAATTTAATTTCACAGTAGTTTGTTAAAATAACGTCTGATTGGAGTTTCGATCACAAACGATAATTCAAAGTATGATAATTACCTTTGCTTTTACAATATAAGTCGCCAAAATTGCTTAAAATGATGTGATCAGATATATCTACATCACAATATATATAGTTTCATTTTTTTCCCTGTTTATTTGCATGTAAAGGTTAATGTATATATCAATATTTTCATGCAACTAAGTACATTTATGTACAATAAATACCTTTCGGTCTTAGACTTTTTAAGGTTCCTATATTGGTTATTAAATTGTTTAAATATATAATTTATAGAATATTAAATACTAACCAAATTTATATCTCATTATTTTCTATATATCAAAGAAGTTAGCTTAATTGATAAGTGTTCGAATAGTAAGTAATATGTCTGAATTTATTTATCAAATAATTAAAATAGCAGGGGAAATCAAATTTGATTCGGTCCATTTCTGCTTATAGACGTATACATATATGTAAATGATACATATATAAATAATATGAGAAACACATATATGTATATATATATATATATATATATATATATATATATATATATATATATATATATATATATATATATATATATATATATATATATATAAATGTATGTATGTATATTTAATATTTTATTGTTTATTGTTGGCTGAGTATATGCTTTCATTTCATTGGCTCTAACCAAATCATCAGAACTCTTTAGCAATATCATATTTGAAAAGCATTCAACCTCATTTACTAATACCAAAATTACAAATACTATATGAGAATCTAAATAGAACTCAATATTTACAAATAGAAAAATATAAATGATGAAAGGCAAGTTTTGAGGATTTGTTTTTTTTTTTTTGTTTTTTTTTTTTTTTTTTTTTGGGTAAATTTTTGGAACTTCACCGATTTTACCTCTTGAAATTCTGGCAACACTGTATACACTTAGAAACAATGCAAAGGAAACATTTTATTAAACAAAACGGTGGCGACAAGTAGAAAAGAAATAACAATATTGCAAAAGCACAACAACAACATGAACTACATATGTATATAACGGTTCTAATTGTGCATAAATGTGTTTGCATATTAAAGAATATTGACTGAAAACAGAAACCGAAAGTTATACTCAATGCCAAAAGTGTTACGCTACCAACAGGTATTAAATAGACTATTTTACTCACTCTGAGAGAAAAACATGTGTGGCGAGACTTTTACAGCTAAGTGTCATAACCTTGAATAATGGCATCAACCCACACAAGAGCAACAACAACATAGATGATTTAATAGTTTAGTTAGAAACCGAACCGAACCGACATTTTTTATTACAATAACACAACACTTTAAGAATTTTCGTTAGGGACTTGTAAAAAAACTATTTAAAAAACTTTTTTATACACATTTGTAGACACATTTTTGTTATCCCCTTTTTTACATACATACCTATGTACTTACATATGTACCTATGTACATACATAGATATGTACATACATTCACATGACACCTGTGGGAATAGAAATGGCTTCTTTTCCTTATGGGCATCTGCCTCTTTGCTTTTATTATTTCCCATTTCAATTTTGCCAACACTTTTCACAATATTTTGCACTTTTTTACTATTATTTAATAATTTTTTTAATTTAAAAACAAACATTTTACGGAGCTGCCATGCGAACACGTCAAAAATTACTTCAAACTGAATTTAACTCTTCGTTTTGTACTCGATCTTTTTCTTTACTGACTTTTATTATTCTTTGTTATTGATGTATGTATGTGCATGTATGTATGTGTGTATGTATATACATATTTACCACATGCAATTATTTGTATGGACCATTAATATGTGCGAATTTTAAGGGAATTTCAATCATGAAAGTACATAAATGAAATAATTTGTGTTTGTTGGTTTGAAGAGTGATTTTAAAGAGATTTGGTTGTTTGTACAAAATTGATACAATGATATCAACTAGACTTTTTATTTTAAAACAATAACAAAGGGTACAATGTTCTTGTAGCAATGCTATTTAACTGCCTTGTTGGTAGTTTTCAATGAAATACCTACATATGTATGTATAAAATAACAAAATGCCAATAGTTAATTGGTGAAGCCAAAATTGTATAAAATTTACCATATACATACATAATTAAATATCTGGTAAAAGTAAATTGTTTTTCCAGAATATACACGTATGAATGAAAAAGTTTAAATTTGTATTAAAAATTTAAGGGGAATATTTTAAGATGCCAGTATTCTCGTATTCTCGTATATTTTTTTAACCCTTAATTTACAATCTATCCAACCAAGGATAATAAGTAACTTTGATATGGTACAAAGTATAACATAATATGTTGGACACCATTGAGAACAACATATTTTTTTTTTTTTTTTCACGCTAATATATGTTTATTGTATCTTCAAATAATTGAACTAACAATAAGTGTTCAAATCTTAAATATATAAATAATTATTAGGCCCAACCAGTGTCGGACATAAACTTAGTGATAATAATTAATAATACATAAAATTCATGTTACGCACAAAAAATATTTTCAAAGAATTTCATCTGGAGAGTTGCGTATTAATGCCGTAGTGTCCCTCTTTTTTAAGCGGATGTGTCCAGGAAAGTTCAAGATGTTACGAGCAAGGGGATTAGGATGGAACTCGAGTTTTGTTAAATATTTTCCAGCATATTTTGCAATTTCAGCGGTCACAAGTGGCATATTTAAATCACGATGTAAAATAGAATTTTTCAAGTACCATGGAGCCGTAGTTATTAACCTTAATATTTTGTTTTGCATTCGTTGGATTCTCTCTACATTGGAAGCTGAAGCAGTGCCCCATAGCTGAATTCCGTAACACCATATCGGCTTCAAAAGCGACTTGTATATTAAAAGTTTACAATCTAGACTGAGGGTAGAATTTCTACCAATCAGCCAATGTATCTGGGTTAATTTAAGCTTCATTTGTGTCAGCTTAGAGTCAATGTGGTGTTTCCATGTAAGCCGTCGGTCGAGGTGAATACCAAGATATTTCACATGTGAATGTTGAGGAACAACTTGATTGTTGATTTGAATGGGGGAACAAGTATCTCTTCGTAGGGTAAATGTAACATGAACACACTTTTGTTCATTTACTTTTATTCTCCATAAGTTCAACCACAATTCCAACAGGTTAATATGTTGCTGAAGATAACGGGATGCCTCGTGAGGGTTTTCATGCATACTAAGGCAGGCTGTATCATCGGCAAATGTAGAGGTGAGGATATTACTGCTCAAAGGCATATCACAGGTATAAATCAAATACAAAACTGGCCCCAGTATACTCCCCTGAGGCACCCCAGATGAAATGGTTTCGGGCACACTCATGAAGTCTCCTTCCACGACAGTGAACTTCCGGGCAATAATGTAACTTTCCAAAAGATTTACAATGTTTATTGGTAGATATGTCTTCAATTTTAGAATTAGGCCTTCATGCCACACTTTATCAAATGCCTGAGAGACATCAATAAATAGGGAAGAACAATACTTTCTTTCTTCAAATGTTCTTCTTATGAAATGAACCAATCTATGACATTGTTCAATGGTGCTGTGCTGACTCCTAAAACCAAATTGATGGTCCGGTATGCATCCATTATCAGCTAGAATTGGGGACAATTTTGTCATGAGAAGTTTTTCAAAGAGCTTCGAAATTGTTGACAGCAAACTTATTGGCCTATATGACTCAGCCTTGGTAAGATCTTTACCCGCCTTTGGAATCATTTTGACCATGGCAAGTTTCCAGCTGTGTGGGTAATACTCCAGTCGTAAAATGCCATTAAAAATAAATAACAGGATGAGAACAACATATAGCAAAATTTATATTTGATGTACATGCATATTTATTTATAATGCATATACATACATGCATTTTATATTTATATTTATTTATAATGACTTATGTAATGTATTATAAAAGCAAAATATACATACATAAATAAAAAAAATTTCAATTAGGAAAAAAAATTTTAAAACTAGTATTTATACTGAGATCATGAGAAATGGTTAGTTTCTAAACGGCAATTCTAGGATGTGGTGCCTTTTAAGTCTTCTTGTTTCTTCTGTATCGTCTAGTAGAGCAATAGCCAACGGGTCGACGTGTTGACTCAGTCTTTCTAGATATGTAGGTTTCACTGAATCTGCGAATTTCATCTTTGACCTTTGGTATATTTAGGTCATTGTGGATTGTGTTATTTGACACGTACCATGGAGCGTTAACAATTGATCTGAGGGTTTTCGACTGGTATCTATGTAGTATCTCAATGTTTGAATTACTGGCTGTACCCCAAAGTTGAATACCATAAGTCCATACTGGTTTTAATATTGTTTTATATAAAATAATATTGTGTTGCAAGCTTAATTTAGATTTTGAATTAAGTAACCAATACATTTTTTCAGTTTTAATATTTAACTGTTGCTTTTTTGTTCTAATATGAGTTTTCCATGTTAATCTTTTTTTTGTGGTATAATATTAAAGATTGGGACTCCAGATTTTATGTTATATATTTCAGAAATCTCTGTGCCAACTTTAACATAAAAGCTTCTATCTGTTAGGTAGGATTTCAAAAGCAAATATAAAGGTGTTGGAAGTGTTTTTTTTTAACTTAAAACATTAACCGGTGTGCCATACTTTATCGAAAGCTTGTTGTACATGAAGAAATACTCCTTAACAATATTTTTTGTTTTCCAATGTATCACGTATATAGGCAACGATACGATGGCATTGCTCTGGAGTGCCGTGTTTTTTCCGAAAACCAAATTGATATTCAGAAATAATTTTCACTTTGTCTAAAACTGACATTATGGCCCTTGTTCCACCATGGAACTACAGGAATGAATATATATATATATATATATATATATATATATATATATATATATATATATATATATGTATATATATATACAAAACTGACATTAATCTTTCTAAAAATATTCTTTCAAATATTTTAGCGAATACGACCAATAAACTTATCGGCCTGTACGATGAAACAATATTTTCTGGCTTATTTGGTTTGTTAATCATTACGATTTCTGCACATTTCCATTGTGTGGGAAAGTAATTTAATCTTAATATAGAATTATATAAGGTCGTTAAATATATAACAGCTTTTTTTGGAAGGGCTTGAACAACCTTTCCATCTATATTATCGTAGCCAGGAGACTTGTGAGAGTCAATTTTCTTGATTTGGCTTTTTACTTCATTAGCAGATTAATATGTGTTTTATTGGCCAGTCAATAGGGCAGGGACAGTCGAGAAAATTAGCTATTTCGTTATCAAGATTATTTGTGATTTCATGACACTGAAATGTGTTTTGCAGGTGATCAGCAAATGCCTCTGCTTTAGCTTTATCAGTTTTACATCACGCACCGTTACTGTCTGTAATTGGAATATTTCTTTTAGCTGGTCTTTTAATATATTTGGTTGCCTTCCACAACGAAAATTCGTTATTTGTATTGCTATTGGGGCTAAGATTATACAAACAATCACCCAGCTGGTAATTTTTCCAGTTGTTTAGTGCAATTTTAAGTCTCCTTTTTTTCTTAAAAGATCTCTTATTTCAGATGTGAGATTTAAATGATCAATTCTCTGTCGACTTACAGGAATCGGGGTAGGTATAAAACTGGCCTCATGGATTGTGTAGCTATATTTTTCTACTGCGTTTTCTATTTCTTCTATTTTCCTTATTTCGATAAGGATACATTAAGATTAAGATTCCGATCAATCCAAGTGGCAAATGATATTAAAGCAGTTTTAGAATTTATTATATTATGCTTATATATTTGAGTCTGCAAGGTAGTGTTAAAGCACACTATTAGAGGTGTGTGATCTGAGCTCAGTTCGCCGAGGTGAGTTATATATTGAGTAACTGTAATGCATTTAAAAAGTTCACTTCCTTTAGATTTAACCATTGATGTTTTGCGTTGAAATCTCCGCCAACTAAAAACCTTGGTCCTAGTCGACTAAATAGTGCATCAAACTGTTGACATTTAATTTCCCGGGGTGGGAAATAAATAGCACAAATAGCAATATCATTTACATCTGAACTTATTTTTGTACAAGCTGCTTGAAGGTAAGACTCTCTTATATCATCCAAAAGTTCGTATTTGATCGAACTTTTTATTAATATTGCAACTCCAGCATGTGCTCTTTCGCTCGGCTGATTAGCTGTTACCAATTCATATCCCTGTATTTTAAAATGGTGCCCGGACATAATCCCCACGGACATAATCCCCTTTCCAGAAATGGGGATTATGGCCTGTTTTTTCCGGTCATAACCCCCATAATAAAGTGGGGATTATGTCCACTTCCGAAACGGACATAATCTCCATGGGGATTATGACCGTTTGCTATAGAGATTATGTCCAACGAAAATAAGTCGAAATTCTTTACAAAAAACAAAATTCTTAGTTTAACTTATTAACTTATTATACCATAGCGAGATCATTGAGCCATCCCGGCCTGGTATAACAAACACCGGCTTCGCTGACTAAAAGTTTTCTCTGTAGCCAGAATAATGGAATAAGTCCTAATTAAATAGCTTCCATTAGGTGACTCCTAATAATAGTTTTTTAATTAATTAAAATGAAATAACTTCTATACCATACCTGAAGGTTGAAGGAGGAAAACATTTTGTTAGCGAAGCCGGTGTTCGTAATACCATAGAGGAGAAAATCTTTCAGCCCTGCCGAAGGCCGGCTATACAGATAAAGTTTGTAAGCGAAACCGATGGAGCGCACAACAAGCCTTCACTGGCTTAAGTGTATGTCGTATGACATGGGCTATCATACCCCTCCAATCAACCTAACCTAACCTAACCTAACCTAAACCGATGATTGTGGGGATTATGACCTCATTGGAAATAGCCATAATCCCCATAATGGGGCTTATGTCCGTAATCGTATTGGACATAATCCCAATTTTTATGGGGGTTATGTCCATTACTTTGTGGGGATTGCGACCGCTTTATTTTCAGACATAAACCCCATTCCTTTATGGGGGTTACGACCGAAAAAAAACCGGACATAAGCCCCATAATTGAAATGGGAATTATGTCCGTGGGGATTATGACACGTCACCTTTTAAAATATGTGCTGTTTGTAAAATGTGTCTCTGACATTAGCATTATATCAATGTGATGTACTTTTAAAAATATTTACATTTCTTGTAGATGGTTGGAAAGCCCATTAGCATTCCATATTGCGATATTTAAATTTAGTTGCATAATTTCGTAACTAAGACTGCCATCATGTTTAACAGCTTGTTGGTCAGTTCTATCTAATCCTGTATGAATTTTTCTAACCTCTCCAGTTACAAAAATCAAAAGTTTAAATTGAACACACTTTAAGATGTGATGGTAAATTTTTACCATATTAATATTATAAATAATTTTAATAAAAACATTTTTTCATATTTGTTTTCTTTTAAAATATAAGATGTATTTTGAATTAAAATATCAGCCAAATATTTACATATATAATTAATATGTAAAATTTACAGAACGCAATTGAAATATGTGACTATAAAAAAACTTTATAAAGAGTTATAGTTAACAATTACCATGTTAGATTTCAAAATATAAAATATACATATTTTCAACTAAAAAATCAACTAAAGTTTTATTTAATTAATATATTGAAACTTTCACGCCACATTTGAAATTTGCTTAAAAAAACCTTTAAAAAGAGTAGAATTAACGATCACAATATTAAAATAAATGCATAAATGTGCACATGATTATGTACTTATATATATATATATATATATATATATATATATATATATATATATATATATATATATATATATATATATATATATATCATCGCATTTGTTGTCAAATAGAACGGACGTTTTTTTTCTGTGTGAAAATTTTATAAGAACTGAAAATTTAAAAAAAGAATTTGAATTAAAAAAAAAATAATTTATATTGAATATTTTTCGCAATTCACGACGTGCTCTCACCGAATAAAGACTTGGTTTTCTAATTGGTGTTTCTTATCTCCTTTCATCTTTGTTATAATTTCGTTAATTAAAACTTTAAATTTTTTATTGAACTACATAAGTATATTAACAAATCTACATTCATAAAATCATGAGCTCCAAATATGGGGGCAATTACTTTGCCCCTCTCGACCCCGATCCGGACCCCATCCCCAAACGTAAAAGGCTTGGCAATATGGATATCAATAATATGAACGATTTTCCTCGACTAGATTGCACTCAAAAACCTAAAAGCTATAACCCTAAATATATACTAATTAAAAGTAACATAAAAGACAAACCATTAAAAGACTTTAATATATTTCTTGTATCTAAAGCCCTAGAGGCGGTCACAAGTGAAAAAGTAGAAAAAGTATCATTTAATCGTGATGGAGATTTGTTGATTGTTACAAAAAATAATATCCAAACTAATAAATTTTTGAAAACAAAAGAATTAATTGGTGTCTGTCCAGTGACAGTTATGTTACATCCTACCTTAAATACGACTAAAGGAGTTGTTTTTGCACCATCGTTAAAAAATCTATCCGAAGCAGAAATTACTGAAGGTCTAAGTGACCAAGGGGTAATAGAATGCCACAAAGTTAAAAAATTTATAGATAACAAGCTCACAAATACGTGTCTACATATTCTTTCTTTTGATCGTTACGCAGTACCATCGGAGATCAAAATAGGTTTTCTTGTTGTAAAAGTAAACCCCTACATCCCCCAACCTCTACAATGTAAAAACTGCTTCAAATTGGGCCACACCAAAAAACACTGCAAATCCGAAACTAAATGTGAAGTTTGTGCTTCCAGCATTCACGACCCAATACCGTGCTCAAAAATTGAATGCGTAAACTGTAAACATGAACACAATGCTCTTAACAAAAGCTGACCAACAATTATAAAACGTCAATTAACTATTAAAATCAAAATAACAAATAACTGTACCTTTTTTGAAGCAAACAAAAAAGCTAATGAAATAAATGAGGGTATAATAACAGATATACCAAAGGAATCACTAGAAGAAGCAATTGAAAAACGCAAAAAACGAATTAACGCACAGAAAAAACAACCAGATGAATTAATGGCTGCAGTAACTAATCAAGAAATTGTAAATGCAATCAATAATAAAAAGTTAAACAACATTACAACAACAACCTCTATCTTAGAACAGACATATTCTCTAAATCAAGTAACAAAAGAAATTTCAATAAAATCCACTCCTAACAACAATCAACATTTAAAAATTAAACACAATAAAACTGACAACCCAACATTGAATAATGTATCGGATTACAATGCTAACTCAAACAACAAAATGATTCTCATATAGTATACCACTTTGATATAATACTATATTTCACTGGTGATATATGTATATGTATCTAGTCCAGTTAAAGTTTCACCAGTCTTTTTATAAATAAATTATGGTCCTAAATATACTTCAATGGAATATGAACGGATACTACAACAACTTACACGAATTACAACTAATAATTAATGATAAATCACCAGATGTGATAGCCTTACAAGAAACTCATCTTAAGTCTAACATCATTAATCTTAACAACTACGTATTTTGCTTAAATAACACTAATAATTCTCGAGCCAAAGGCGGAACTGCTATACTACTGAAAAGATCTATCCAACACAAATTTTATAAGCCTGATTTAAGCTTTAACGCAGTTGGCGTAAAAATTGAAGCCGAAACTAAATTAAACATATTGTCATTATATGCTTCACCAACGCAAACAATATCAAACGCTGATTTAGACGCACTTAGCTATCATATTGATTCTGCTACTCTAATATTGGCAGATTTAAACGCCCACAACACTATATGGGGTTCAAAAAACTCCGACCAACGTGGTAAGCTGGTTGAACAATTTTACCAACATTCCAATCTAATTATTTTAAATAATGGTTCTCCTACGCACTACTCTACCCATTCCACCTTTACGCATGTCGACATATCTATTGCATCATCAGTTCTTTACCCTTTCCTCTCTTGGGATTTAGACATCAATTTACATGGTAGTGACCACTTCCCGATATATATCACATATAAAAGGAACTCCGATTACTCGAATAAGACTGCCAACAGAAATCATAATTTTAAAACAGATTTTGCAAATTGGACTAAATACAATCATCTAATTAACACCAAAATTCTTAATATAGACTTATCAAAAAATAACAACCAAGTTGCTGCAAAACTAAAAAGAATTTTAATTGCTTCCGCCAACGAATCAATCCCGAAGAATAACAAAAGCGCAAAACCTAAATTGGTACATTGGTGGAACAAAAATCTATCGCTTCTGCGAACAGCAAAACAGACTAATTGGCATAAGTTTAAAAGAAATCCTACCATAGAAAATAGTATAGAATACCGGAAAGCCAATGCGGTTTTTAAGAAACATGCTAAAATGGCGAAAAAAGATTCTTTTTACAAATTCACATCCGAATTAAATCCATCAACATCTATTCAAGCTGTGTGGCGTAATGTAAATAAGTTATACGAAAAAATATAAAGCACAGTATTAATAGTATAAAACATTTAAATAACATCTACACACAACCTGAAGATATAGCAACTTTATTTGGAATGGAATGGTCACTTCAATCTAGTGATGCTAACTTTAGTCAAACCTTTATAAACAGCAAAAATCAGATAAATATTACACAAAATTACTCGCCCCACTCCTCTGCGAAATTTATTGAGTCTGATATCACATTAATAGAAGTTAACACAGCACTAAACTCCCTTAAAGGAAAAACTGCTGGGTTTGATAAAATTAACTATCCCATGCTTAAAAATACGCCAACCTCATGTAAAAAGATAATCGTAAAATTCCTCAACAATGTGTTTAATTCGGGAGTCATACCTCAAGATTGGAAAGTTGCCACTGTTATACCTCTCCCTAAAGTAGGCAAAGAAAAAAACGAGGTGAACGGCTATAGACCTATATCTTTACTTCCATGTTTAAGTAAACTATTGGAAAAAATTATTGCTAATAGACTGTCATGGTTTCTCCAAAATAACAAACTTATACACCCTAAACAAATGGCTTTTAAACCTCGTAAAGGCACAAGCGATGTTTTACTTTACTTAGACCAACAAATAACGAAATCTCTTTCCATAAACGGTCATATTACTATTTTATCTATGGACTTTGAAAAAGCTTTTGATAGAATTGGTATTCACAGCATTATTACACAACTAAAGAATTGGCAAATTGGACCAAAAATGCTAAAGTTAATCTTTAACTTTTTGAGCAACAGAAAATTTATAGTAAAAATTAATGATACATACTCTTCAATTTTCCCCCTTCAAAATGGTATACCTCAGGGATCTCCTATATCTGTTATTTTATTTCAAATAGGATACGAAAAACTTAACTCTGTAATTCTAAAACACCCAAGCTTTAATCACTGCCTGTATGCAGACGACCTATGTATGTATCATAATAAAATTAAACAAACAGCAACAGTCGATTGACCAGCTAAAGATTGACAATCTTACTACTGATTTAAAAAATTGGTGCGATTTATATGGTGCAAAAATCTCATTGGACAAAACCAGTGCTATACACTTTTGCCGTAAGAGGAGTTGCTTACAGCCACCGTTATCCTTTCAAACTCATACTATTCAAACAGTAAACAGAATGAAAATATTAGGACTGATCTTTGACAGCAAATACCGCTGGAAAGAACACATACTGTACCTAAAAAATGCCCTAGTAAAGAGATTGAATCTAATTAAATGTATTTCCAGTATCAACAGTAATTGTCACCAAAAAACCTTAATAAGTATTATAAAATCTCTGGTAATATCAAAAATTGAATACGGTCTTCCACTATACGGTTATGCGGCGAAAGCAGATTTAAGAAAAATCCAAACAACATATCACGCTGCCGCACGATTTGCCATTGGGGCCTTTAAAACGACACCAATTCCAAATATACTAATAGAATGCGGGTTACCTTCACTTGAAACGCTTATTGAAATAAATACGGCAAAATTAGCAACGAAACTTCTTATGCCCACAGATAATCAAATACTACATTATAAGCCGAATTCGAAATGCAACAAAAATTTAAAATCAACTGTTCAAAGAATCACCGAATACATTGCTATAACAAATATTAATCCAAAACCAATAAAAAAATTTATCTGTCTGCGACCTCCTTGGCTACTTACACACAATAGTATTGACTCATCATTTATTTACTACCCTAAAGACTCAACATCAGTTGAAATTTACTTAGCTGTTTTCTTGCAGAAAAAGTGTGAATATTCTGCATGTGGATGGAATTTTTGCTATACAGACGGTTCGAAGAGCGCGAATGGTGTTTCATACGCCATAATAGACAACAACCTTGATACGATACAGGTAGGTCTGCTGGATGTAAATAGTTCAATATTTATTGCAGAAGCTATTGCCATTATAAATGCTATCAAATGGATAAAAAAACAGAGATCAAAGTATGTAATCTGTTCCGACTCAAAATCATGTGCAACTGCAATACTAAACTTATCCAACAGAGAGGATACGATCTGCGAAATAAGAGACAATCTGATTCGATTTTCGGACAAAATTAAACTTATGTGGATACCGGGCCACTCCGGGATTCCTGGCAATGAAAAAGCCGATCGTGCAGCAAAAGAAGCCTTTAATATGCCACTAATAGTTGAAAATACTCAAGATAAATGCACGATATACTCTACAGTTCGCAAACTTTTTTCAAGTAAACGAAATCGCTATTGGGATGCTTATACCCATCTTTATAAAAAATTCGATCCAAATGGTGAATCACCCACATACCCACCCGATATACCAAGATCATATCTACAAAAATACATACGTTTAAGACTAGGTCACTGCCGATTAACACACCAACACCTGATGGAAAGAACTCAACCACCCCTATGCAGATTCTGTAGCAGCTCAAGAATATCAATGCAGCACTTAATTGACGAATGTTGTTACGTTAAATCCATATGCACAAAAAATAATTACTCTTTCAACATTCTTTTAAAACATACTACAAAGATAATATAAACGATTTACTTAAACTGTTAAAATTACTAAATATCTATAACTTAATTTGAATTCATCTTTATTTTTCCGGCTTTCTTATTACTAACAGGAGCTGATGGCCTTGGTAGCTAGCGCTCAATCTCTAACTTTATAATAATTAATTTATTATTAAGTTATATAATTAATAATAATAATAATAATAATAATAATAATATATATATATATATATATATATATATATATATATATACATATATATATATATATATACATATATATATATATATATATATATATATATATATATATATATATATATATATATATCACAACACAGCAAACAATTATAATTGACTTGCGTCTTTTTGTTTTTTCAATTATAATTGTTTGTTGTGTTGTGATTGTACAAAAGCTTTCTAAAGCTATTTATACTTTTGTGTTTTTGTTGATTACAAATAGAAAAATATGATTGAGTTCTGTTGGAATTCTCATATAGTGTTTGTAGTCTGTGGCATAAGTATACGAGCTTTGAATGCTTTCAATCATGCTTTGGCTAAAGGGTACTGATGATTTGGTTAGCGCAAATGAAATGCAGGCATATACCTAGCTAAGCCAACAACAAACAATAGAATATTAAAATGGTTATTTTGGAGAATATCTCGAATAACAAATTTGATAAATAAACACTTATAGTAAATAACTTTTTGTAATACATACCATTGCTACAAAAATTCGGATTATCTCTTATTGTTTACCAAACAGTATGTACTGTTTGTTGTTAATGTTGCAGCTGTTTTGTATAACCGCGACAATCTCGTTAAAACCTCTGTTCAAACCAACAACGACAATTAATATCATAAATAAATTCAAATTCCCTTAAAATTACTCACATAGTAATGCTTCATACAAATAATTGCATGAGGTACATAAGTATGTACATACACACATACATGTACATACATACATCAACAATAGCAAATAATAATAAGAATTACTAAAGAAAGAGATCGAGTACAAAACGAAGGGTTAAATTCAGTTTGAAGAAATTTTTGACGTGTTCGCATCGCAGCTCCGTGAAATGTTTGTTTTTAAATTAAAAAAAAATATTAAATAAATAAATAATAGTAAAAAAGTGGCAAAATATTGTGAAAAGTGTTGGCAAAATTTAAATGGGAAATAATAAAAGTAAAGAGGCAGATGCCCATAAAGAAAAGAAGCCATTTCTATTCCCACAGGTGTCATACATACAAATGAATGTACATACATATCTATGTACATAGGTATGTAAGTACATACATATGTATGTATGTAAAAAAGGGGATAACAAAATGTGTCTAAAAATGTGTATAAAAAAGTTTTTTAAATAGTTTTTTTATAAGTCCCTAATGAAAATTCTTAGTGTTGTGTTATTGTAATAAAAAATTTCGGTTCGGCGCGGTTTCTAATTAAACTATTAAACCATATATGTTGTTGTTGCTCTTGTGTGGGTTGATGACTTAATTCAAGGTTATGACACTTCGCTGTAAAAGTCTCGCCACACATGCTTTTCCCTCAAAGTGAGTAAAATAGTCTATTTAATACCTGTGTAACTTTCAGCTTTTGTTTTTGTTTTGTGTACATATTCTTTAATATATAATCTACACACATCTATACACATTTATAAACAAGCAAAACAGTTTTGCGGTCACTTTGTTGTTGTTGTTGTGCTTTTGCATCATTTCATTCTTCTCTCCAACTGTTTGCATTTGCCGGTTTAATGAAAGTTTTTCTTTGCATTTTTTTGTGCAACATCTTTTTGGTTGCTTACAAACCTTCAGTCAAAACAGAATGTTGGTAGAACGCCAATAATTGGAAATTGTTTATTTCGTTTGGAGAGAGGAGAATGTTTTTTTAGATAATTATTTATTAGATCTTATTTATCACAATTGCTATGAGCCTGTGGGAATGGATATGTTGGATGTGGATATGTTCGACTAGAATTGCAAGTTGATGGGTCTATAAGAATGTGTTCATATGTATGTAAATATATATTTCATTATTAAAATAATTTATGTATTTTAAAAATATTTTGTTTATTGCTTATTAAGCTGTTCATATGCCAAGATTTCATTGGTCGCTAAACCAATACGTCAGTGAACTTTTAGCACAAAACAAACAATAATTTTTTTTTTAATTTTAATTGTGTACAACTAATGGGGTTAACACCCCAAAATTAGTATTAGGTATTTCATTAATAAATACATGTAAGTACATACATACATATATTTATTTGAGTGGTTTAAACTCTTGTGTGTTTGGGGGAACGACATGTCGCGACACTTGTTGATTGCAAGCAGTTTGATACGCAATCAAGGTTCTGAAATCAATTCAATTTAAATAATCAAACTCGTTCAAACATATGTTCATGTTCGCTGTTAGATGCTGTAGCTTATAACATTTTAATCATGTGTGGCACTAAAAAAGTTAATTCTTGTGTCTGTCAGTTTAATTCGACAATCATTCAGGGGTGTCATAGAAACCAATATTGTCTGAATTGCTTTTGAAAACGACAAGAAAACATGCTTTGGGGTCATAAAAACCAATGTTATCGGTTTTATGTTCGAACTAGAATTAATTTCGGTTTTAGGTGTCATAGGAACCAAAGATGTCGGTTTTATTATTGGAAATAAACCAAGCAGCCATCAGTTGTCAGTTTTCATTTACGAACTTTGTTTTTAATTTTTTCCATCAGGATCTTTTATGAAAATGGCATTTTATAGTTATTGTATAAATGATCTGTTTATCTACGCTTTTCATTGCTGTCCATTTCCAGTTGGACCCACTGAGGACAAATGAACCGCTCCATAACTTTGAGCACATCACCTAAAATTCTTGATACTGTGCTAAGCATATGCTTAAATCGTTATCGACTGATCTCTGATAAGATCCCTCCACTAAAATCCGCAAAGAAGCAGCAAATAGCAAAATCACAAGAACTTTATAATGCAACAATTTCCCCTTAATAGCGTAAAGCACAATACGAAACGCCGCTTTGTTTAACCGATAAATAGCGACAAATCCGCAAAGCTACTTTAAATATACATAAACGTCCAATAAAAAAAAATTCACTTAAGCAGCTCAAGTGGATTGCTGCAATCTCTCATAATTTTCTGAACGCTCTTCTTCTAACAACAAAAATAGTTGTAGCTGATGTCATTTTACTTTACTTATAGCGACTTATCCCTTTTTTTATTATATAATAGAATAAAATTACTTTTATTCATAGATTTATACAGTTTTATTGATACTTTAAATTAAACAATAATTTTTTTTGTTATTTTCTGCAAAGAAGAAAAATGAAAAATTGTAAGCGAATAAACAAATGTAAGTAACAGCTGATTCGTACATTGGTTTTATTTACATTCGAATTTAACAAAACCAACTTGGTTTCATGATACGAAATGAAGCCAACATGGGTTTACAAAAACGACAATCAGCAAATCCAACATTGCTTCTATGACACCCCTGATTATTTTAATTAAGAATTGAATACAAATGCAGAAACGTTTATTGTGATCAGCAAGAAGCACAGTAGCCAGAAAAATTGTAGGTAAAATATTAAAATTTTAGAGAACAATTTTTAAAAATCGTCAACATAATTCAACGGAATCATCAAAAATTCTCGTAATTTATATACAAAACTTTTTAAACAAAGAAGAATTAAAGAATTTTGACAGTTAAATAATATATATATATATATATATATATATATATATATATAATATATATATATATATATATATATATATATATATATATATATATATATATAAATATATATATATATATATATATATATATATATATATATATATATATATATATATATATATATATATATATATATATATATACATATATATACATATATATATATATATATATATATATATATATATATATATATATATACATATATATACCTGTATATATATATATATATATATATATATATATATATATATATATACATACATATATATATATATATATATATATATATATATATATATATATATATATATATATATATATATAAATATATATATATATATATATATATATATATATATACATATATATACATATATATATATATATATATATATATATATATATATATATATATATATATATATATATATATATATATATATATATACATATATATATATATATATATATATATATATATATATATATATATATATATATATATATATATATTTATAAATATATATAGTTATCGAAGGTTATCGTAGACTAGTAGGTAGTGTACTAGACTCGTAGTGCGAAGGTCCCAGGTTCGAATCCTGCCGCAGAACTCTGGCAGTTTGTGTCTAATAATTAAAAAGAGCGCACAACAAGCCTTCACTGGCTTAAGTGTATGTCGTATGACATGGGCTATCATACCCCTCCCTAAGGACACATATTACGATTGAACATTTTATTTAAATCAAGCATAATATTGATTTAGAAACGACTGCAATCGTTTGGTGTTAAACAGTTTATTACTTCCATAGACGATTTTTACAGGTAAAAAAATACGAATCTTACTAGTATTTAGCCACAATATTTTTTTGTTCTAAGAAAATATCTACGACATAAGTTCCTACATAAAATTCTTTAAAGAGAGAGATTTCTTTTATATTATCTTAACTGACCTTCGTAGAATAGTATGTAGTGTACTAGACTCGTAGTGCGAAGGTCCCAGGTTCGAATCCTGCCGCAGGACTCTGGCAGTTTGTGTTTGATAAATAAAGGGTTTAAGTGTATGTCGTATGCATGGGCTATCACGCCCCTCCAATCAACCTAACCTAACCTAACCTATCAAATTTATCAAATTTATCAAGTTTTTAACAAATTCAGTCTTATAAAATAATTCATATAGCGATCCGCTTAATATAAGAACAGACGTCCGCTTGCAGCCGACCCAACTAGGAGAACAAAGGCTGCAGACGCCTCTCAAAATTCGCGAATGTTTAACAGTTGTGCAAGGACCAACACGTGTAGGTTTGTGAGTCGATTTGAAGTGTAATTAATAGGGATCACCTTGGATTCACCATATAAAACCAATCAGAAATTTTGCTTTATCATTATAACTTGGTCACTCTTTATCTCTGTATATAATAAATTTTTTTAATATATAATTTTTTTTATTATATAAATTTAAAAGTATTAAAATCAATTTAAATTTAAAATTTTAATACTGAAAAAATCGTGAAATTTACAAATTGTCTAAATAATATTATTAAGACCCAAAATCGTCAAGTCAGACAGTTCTAGCAACAATTACTTGAATGTAATGGGTCTTTTAATAGGGACTTCCGAAGTTTGGCTGTTGATTTCGGTCATATTATTGAAGTTACATCTATAAAATTTTTATTGGCATTGTTTATAGTTCACTGCAGTTATCATAGTATATAAAACCACAGGATTTTAAATAAAAATGCATTCATCAAGCAATGCAACCTCAAACGCATTAAACAGGACAGAATTAAAATATCCCTTTGAAAAATACAATTATATTTTTGTAGCTTATATCTAGTATTTCTAAATTAAACGTAATTTTTCCTTATTTCGCACTATCGGCAATTGTTTGGTTCATTTCTGTTTTATTTATGTGGCTTCTATTGCAATGACTAAGGGATTCAATGATGATCATTTCTTCTTTTTTAATTGTTTTTAAAAATATTTCTTTCAATGCCCTTTAAAAGTCACATATTCATAATATAATTTTTATTGCTGCTATTATACAAGTGTATATCAGTTCTTCTTAAGCATTTGCTCTAATGGTTTCGTTGCTTTTGTGAGCGGAAACATAATGATTAAAATGAAAGTACGAGTGAAATTATTTGTACTGATGCTTTTCGCAACCATTCAACCATTAATTGCCCAACTTAAAATTTGAAAAGGAATTTACTAAAACCTCATTTGTCAACGGTCATACGGAAATATATGTTTTACTGATATGGTTTCCGGTAAACGTTGGAACTCATAGCAACTTAAAAGTCTGCTCCTCTACTATTGGTATGCCGCTGCAACGCCATTGTAGTTATTATCGTTTAAATAATAGTGGCAAGTGGGAAACAATTAATGAAAATATAAAATTAATCAACTGCAGCTCAATTCCTCAGTTGTGTATTGAAGAACCTTTTGAACATAAATATATAATGAAAAATGGCAGAACGGAGACCTACATGAATGAATGGAAAACGGCAAGAATTACAGAAGTGGGTGATTTACAAGAACCCTGTTTACAAAGTTCTGGTTTGCCTTTAACTCGACAATGTGTTTACAATAATATTATGCGAAGAGCACAGTGGGAGTTGCTAAGTCCAGAAATGAATAACGTATCCTGTTTAAGAGAAACATGAGAAAAACTCTTTACTTATGATCTGAATAGTCTTTATCATGATGCTCAGGAGGATATCCAGGGAGCTAAAGTACAACCGATAACAATTGTTCAAAGAATGAATGAACAATGGACAACTTTACAAGCCATACGTATACCAGCTGATATAAAAATAACAACTGAAATTTTGAAAATTATCACCGAGGAGAACGGAAATCCCGAACTTGTAACAGAAGTCCTCAATGTCACCGACATTATAATGGCCGAAAGTAGGCCTACCATCATTAAATCTGAGAAGGTTAATGCCTCAACTGCTTTACTGCAAACCATTGACAACAAGTCCGTGTCAAAATATTAACGTTTATAGAGTACTGGAACGAGCCAGTGTATTTTTTATAAATCCCACTTGTTCGAATATATCTGGTGTAGCGATTTACAATAAAAATTCACGTCAGCAACATCAACATTATGACAATCACACAGGTCGCTATTATCGTTTTCTATATTTAAATCAAACCCTAGAGGAAATTTTGAGTGTACCTGAATTGCATTTAGCCACATATTTTCCATTATCATTGTGGAATAAATTGAAAACTGAGACGGCCATTATTGATGATAAGACCGTTTTAACATTCTTAATATTGCAAAATGATTATTTGTTTGTTAACAATACTAGAATGGATAAGAGAGCAGATAGAAATATTTTGGAAATTTCACTATCGTACTATACGTGTGAGCATTGTAAAATATAGTAGATTTTTTCGAATAGATCTCATCTGCTACCAATGGATATATAGACATAGTTTGAACTGATATTATAATCAATAAGCTTTTATATTTTAATGGACTAGTTAAGACACAAGTAACGTGGATTAAATACTTCTCTTTAATGCTCAGAAAAAAATTATTTAAAGGACTTTGGAAACTCAAAGAGCTTGAGTTTTGAATATGTTTTATTTTAATAGTTTCTTTAAGATGTTAAGATCAATTACCACTGCAAGTTTTCTTCAGTTATTTTCCTATTTTATGCGCGTGCGAATTTCCTTATGTATTAAAAATAAGTTTACTTTAATCTGGTTGCGCACAGTGGAGGCAGCGGCAAAATAAATAGTAATAATTGCATATATTGGATGCCTTCGTAGACTTGTAGATAGTGTACTATACTAGTAGCCCGAAGGTCACAGGTTCGGCTCTGGGTGTTTTTGTAGACGAGCCAAGTAGCTTCGCAGTTTATATTTGTTAACTTTAAAAAAAAATATTTATTTGTAAAACTGCTAAGGAGGTGAAGTAGCCTACAAAAAAGTCCTTTTGAAATTAGGTTCCATAAACAAAAAGTAGTTTATTTATTTATTTTTTTATTGCGAACAACTGAAACTTTTAGGGAAATTTTTAATACATTACAACTTATTTATAAATCGGAAATTAATTAAATGATATCTACAATTTCGAAACGAGAAGAAAAGCTCTTTAAAAAGTTTTTTATTGAAAAACCAACTTGTAATGAAGCTAGTCCTCAAAGCATGATAAAAAATCGTTGTTCATACAAAAACCCTTAATAAAGAAGATCAATATTTATGACATATTCAAGTCTAAGGAAAGAAGGTAGTGGAGTAAACTCGCCTGTTGTCTTCATGAGGGAAAATTTTGGGGTATTTTTTAATAGTATATTTTTATATTATTTTCATCACCGTTATATAATTTTACATTTCCCTTTTTTGGAAAAGGGTTATAGGATCGAAGTTTGCAAAAGATCAAAGTCGGCAAGGAGTTTACGACTTTTATTATTTTTCACAGGATGATATTCTTTGCCAAGATTCCATTTTGTGGCATCAGTCTGCCATTTGCAGTTATAGTGTAAGGAATATTCTGATGAAGAGGTAATATTTTTTAGAGAAGACTACTATCCTCTTGATATTGTGGGAAGCTGCTTATGAGGATCCACATCAAATGGACCAGATATTTGCATTGCTTTGCAAAATAGTATCAGTGTGAAAATAATCAAGAGAATAATCAAGAATTCGTAAGATATGCTGTTCCAACCTGGAATTTTATTTAGTAGGGAAGTTTTTAAAAACCAAAAGGAAAACTTAATTTATCAGTGTAGGAACTTAGTAATATTAGTATGGAGCTGAGACTCATCGTGATACAAAATATTATATTCATTATTATTATTATTATTATCCTTATTATTATTATCAGTTTTATATTCATAATTATTGGTGTTATTGCTTTCATAAATTTTTTAAGGTGAACTTCCAGATGACGTGGCATTTGTTTTTAACTATCAAATATCAGACGCTCGGCTACAGCCCGCACCATAGTGTGGTTATTGGAATTACAGCACTTGGACTATAAGTGGCATTAAAAGCGAGTACAAAAATATATCAAATAATAATTTTCTTATCAGTCACAGTTCTCATTTGACACATTTCGCTGCCATATTCGGTATTTCATTTAAGTCATCCGTATCTCTAGGAGACTCTATTATGGTTAATATATCGCACGACTTAATGTTAGATTATATTTCAGTATTGGGTTGTGGCATGTCGTTATTTGGTATTTCTTGTATATGGCTGACAGCTCTATGTCTCAAAAGTTTTCGTATGGAAGCATCAAGCCTTGTACTCTCCCTGCTAATGGCATTCTTTTTGCTAATAAATTTACCGCAAGTGTGGACGTTCTTTGTTGATATGAAAAACGATTTGCACTGTAAAATAATGGGTGCATTTCTGCACTACATTTTTATGGTACTATTCTTTTGGATGCTTGTTGTAGCCGTAATGCAATATCAGCGTTATGTGAGAGTGCTGGGCTATGAACGACCACATAATTATGTTACCAAGTATGTAATTTTAGCCTGGGGCTTACCGCTAATACCGGTTTCAATTGTGGCCTACTTGGATCCCAATACATACTTGCCAAATACGCAATAGCGGTATATGTTATCCATCTGGAAATAGTCTAAAATATGGCGTTGTATTGCCAATGGCCCTAGTAATGTTGGCGAATTCATGTATATTCATCTATATCTTTTGCAGTGTTCATCAATCTCTTGGCCATTTTAAGCATAGTTCTGATGGAAAGAATATAATTATACAAATTCGTGTTTCGATTTTTCTGTTCTTCTTATTGGCCATCACGTGGATTTTTGGTCTTCTATCGCGTTTGGAAAGTAGTCCTTCATTTTCTTATCTCTTCTGTTTAACTTCAACTCTGCAGGGCTTCGTTTTGTTTCTTTACTCCATCGTCGTAGACAAGCCGATACGTGCGTCTTGGCTAGTATTGTGCTGTGCCAAAAGTTACAGGACAATGGAGCAGAAAAAACAAGTAACGTATATAAGATCCAGATCGTGATTGTGATAAAATGGCCGAGGTGGATGAATAAAAATCACTAACAGAAGAAAATTGGAAATATTTTTTTTTAATTATTCAAATAGGCTTTTCCTACTACCACTTACCAGGGGCAAAATATTTTTATCTTAATGTAAATCAGTGCGAAGGTCCCAGGTTCGAATCCTGCCGCAGAACTCTGGCAGTTGTGTTTGATAATTAAAGGGAGCGCACAACAAGCATTCACTGGCTTAAGTGTATGTATGTCGTATGACATGGGTTATCACACCCCTCCAATCAACCTAACCTAACCTAACCTAATGTAAATCAAAAAATAGATTTTATTAAAATTTGCCCAACATTTCATTTGTTACAAGTGCACCCATGGATGAAGTGTTTTGTTTTTTCCAAGGTTTTTATTATTTAATATTTTTTAGCTTTTGAAGACTGAAAAATTTTAAAAGTTTCATACCAAAATTTATCTCTAACTTTTGCGTTTGTGTGCTTTTTAATGGTTATTTCCGCAAAAAATTTAGCCTGTTTAATGCTGTGTAGCACTAATATTGTCAATTTCAATTGACTGCCAAGTGAACATCGTAGAATTTTGTGGCACAAAGAAAGTCTATATTTTTGCCGACGGGAAAATGTGTTTACTAAAAATTGAGCAAAGAAATTTTATATATAACTAGCTGACCCGGGCAAACGTTGTTTTGCATTCAAATTGTATTTTTACTTTAAGTCTGGTTTCGTTGCAAAGTCATGGCGGATTGATATTTGAAAGCAGAATGAAATGTGCACTAAATCGACATAGCAATTATTGTTCAAATACCGGTATCCGGCTAATTAACGCCACTACGCGCTGATTAAGGACCCAACGCCTTCAGCGATACACGCATAGGCTTATCGCGCAAAACACAAAAAAACTAAATATTGCGCCATCTGTCGGACGAACTTCAAGCTACACGGAAACACTACTCACGGCCCATAGAGCATGCATATACAATTTGGTCAAAATCGGTCCGGCAGTTTTTGAGTTTAGCGATCACGAATATACACGTGATTTTTATATAAGTAATGTGAAGATAGTAGAAGTATACCATATATTACCAGGTTTATGAAATGTGAAATGCAAAGAATATAGAGAAAAAAATCATAAAAAATATGTTATATGACATATTTTTGGAAAAAATTTTTATTTAAATAAAGTGAATGAAAAGTTGTAAGTGCCAAAAAATCAAAGGGCGAAATTTTATAATAAAATCTTTTCATTTTCATTGAATTTTATTTCAATAATAATACAACACTATTTTGTCTCATCACTTTTTTCTTCTTCTAATGAATGAAAAACGTTTGCCGATAGCGAATTGGATGTCTTTGCACATTTACTGAGGGGAAATTGTATGTCTTTATAGTTCAAAAACTTTGACGTCGCCTGTCACATGTTTCAATGTTGTTACTGACACAAACGCAAAAGATTGAAGCAAAATATTGATGTGTGTGTCAGCCGCTTAAAAGCAATGAGAAGTTAAAAATACTTTTACATAATTTTGTTAATATTTTCCACTTTTTCTTCAAAAATTTTTATATAACAAAATATTTATGTTCATATTTGTACAAATTATTACTGACCTTAAACCACATTTTCTTTATGTGAAATAAAAGCATTTACAGGTGTAAAAGGATGTACATTAAAATTTTATATTTAAAAAAAGTTTTTTTGCTACGACTTTAGCTGTTCATATGTCAACATATCATTGGTAAAACCACAACAAACTAAACATTTTTTAAAAACTCTAATTGTTTTAACAATTAGTTGGGGAGAATATCCCAAGATAATCAATTTTTAAATGAAGTATAATATATTTTATTTAAATTTTCATTAAAAAATAATCTTTTGAATAAATCCAAATATTAATTTCGTGTAAAAATTGGAATATCTTTTAATTCTCTAACATTTTTTGCTGGGATAATATAAGTAATTAGTTCAATTATAACTAAAAATATAAAATATTATTAAATAGTAAGCATTTACAAAATATTTGCTAAGTTATAAATATTTGTTTTATGGTAACCACAATAAAAATTTGCGGTCAGCCGAGAAAAGTAAATAAGACACTTTAAAGTGGAAAAACTTTTTTATATAGAGAATGACGATTTACATACGCTGATATAATATTAATGAAATAATTAACTAAATTCCTAACAAAAAATCAAATTAAATGTTCAGAATATTTGTTTATATCAACACGATCATTTTTGCTTAAAATATATTTTCGTAAAGTGTGTTAATTTGAATATGACGTTTGGTATAACTGACACTCGTTTTTGTAAAGGATCTGTATTCTTTCGGAAGGTAACTTATTTTTCGTTACAATACCAAAAAAACTTCCTCAATTTCGTAACAAACATTATGAATATCGTACTGCGGAGTACTGTCACACTGATACATTTTTCGTTTCAAAGTGAAATACTCTGAGTGATTTAATTCATTATATGATATATTGGTTTAAATTTTTAATCCCTCATGGTTTTAAATTTTTAATGATCTCTTGAGCATGAGAAAGCCTTCTGCAAGATGGTCGTCGCAATTGCTCACAGTCGACCAATACGAAATTGTGTGACAACATTGAACGAGTTTTGGTGTTGTTCAACTGCATTGTGGACGAGTTTTTGTACCATTTCGTAATAGTGGATGAAACATGGATCCACTCTGACATACCAAATAGCAGTCAAAACAGTCGGTTTTCGTCGCCAGAGATGGCTAAGGTAGGCTAGTCAGCCAATAAAGTCAAGGCGACCGTTTTTTGGTATACACACGGTATAATCCACATATATTATATATTATGCCAACGGTTTAGGCCGATTTCACGAGGATATGAAAAAGAAAACTGCATTTGACAAAAAAAAAATTCTATTTCACCAGGATATTGCAGGGGTGCACACACGTGCAGTTGCCATGAGAAAATTCCTAAATTCTATCCTATTCTTTGGATTTATTTCCTAGTGACCATTACTTGTTGGCAAAACTGAAGCAATGGCTTGGCAGAAAGAGATTCGATTCCAACGATGAAATTATCTCACAAACAAATACCTCTTTTATTTTTTTGGAAGATATGCAACAATTTGGAAAAACGTTGGACGAAGTGATAAAGAGCTCTAAGGAGACAGTGTTGAAAAATAAAATAATTTTTTATCCAAAAACCTGTGTTCGTATGTCATTATAAACGTTACGAACCTATTGAGTCACCCTCGTCTTTCGTCAGCGTCAGTTAAATACAGCCATATACTCAGCTTAACCAACAACAAATAATAAATTTTCAAATATCTTCAAAAAAAATTTATTTCGAGATTATTTAACGACCATCCTGACATCTTTATTTCAAATCATTCTTATTTCATACATAAACCTTCTTGAAGGGAAAAGCTTTAAAAGCTTTTACAAAACACTCTCTTTCATGCTGAGAAACTTAAATACACTTTTCTGAGGTCCTGCCAGGCAAAACGCCACAATCAGCTGTTTTTTTTACTAATAAATAATCGTAAGCGCCATTTATATTACTGTATGTAATTGGCGAAATATCCTTTCAGTCTGAAGCGACTCTTTGTAATAAACGAAAGTCAATACGGTGAAATAAATATAAGGTTGAGGATAAAAAAATATCGGAATATACATATATAAATATATACTTATATATCAAACGGTCCCCAATACTATTCTGTTGGCAAAAAAACAAACCAAAAAAGAAAAAGTATAACAAAAACAAAATCTATACATACATATATACGGTTATATAGTATATGTATGTATTTACCATAAAGTTTACAAGTGTTTGCTTTTGTATAGTGCAGTTACAAATGTGTGTTTGTGTTGAAGCATACCTACATATGTAGATATATGTACATACATATGTATGTATATACAGTTGCAGGATTGTGTGTCAAAGTGTGGTTGAATATTATGTTTTATGCTCTTGTAGCTGCTGTTGTTGTATTATATGATGTGAATTTCATGAAAGTAATAAAACATTAAAAGAAGAAAAAAGTTCAAAATAAAAATATGTACGTACATACACGTATGTATGTATGTGTATATATATGTTCAATTATGTATGGCAAAATCGTTAAGAGAATAAAGATTTTCATATTTGTTTTTTTTTGTTGTGTACAATTGTTCTTAAATAAAGTTAGAAGAAAATGATTAAAGTAATGCAAAAAGGCTTTATGGTCCTTTAAGGGCAAAAAAAAAAGAAAACACAAAAATAAATATTACTTGCTTTTAGCGGAATTGATCACATGTTTAAACAGCCGAAAAAAATACAAACTAAAATTACTTGTTCGAAATATTTTTATATTAAACTATCGGCCATATTTTTAGTAATTTTTTTATAGTGAAATTGCAATACAGATTTTACATGACTCCAGATGCTGCAAAAGTCCTTTAATTCATGCGTTTGCCTCCCTCCTTAATCAGTGATATGAATTTTCCTAAAACTTCCCTTCAGAGGCAACTCCCAGAGATGTGACTTGAATTACTTATTTATGTCTTCTAACTGCTAAGGAAAAGTGAAAATTAGAGAGAAAGGGTTATTAAACATAGTCAAACTACTTTTTGTGGTTTCTTCTTATTAAATATTTTAGAAGATGTTATCAGGCGGAATATGATTACACAATAGCAGTTTCTTCTTCATTACTTAGTATTTTCTTATGATTAAGAAAAACTTCCTTTTTTTAGCATAACATTGCCTAAAATTTTTCAGGATCTCTTATCTTAACAATAAATGTTATTTGTTGTTGCTTACATCAGAAGATATCTAAGTATCTTTATAATCAGACTCATTACACGGATATGAAATCCATCGGTAGGAAAAGAATTAATAATAACCTTTTCCTTCAGAAAGCATATAATTTAACGTTCTTTTACACTGGGCTAAGGGACCTTAACTCTTTGATGTTCGTTTTTAAAAAATTATAAATTATATTATAAATATTATAAATGTTTAATTGCAATACGTACTTTGTTATAATAAAGTTTTCGTCCTTTTCAATAGTCCTCTTTACAGCCATCATATTGCTTGTTCAGAGTCTGAGAGTAAATTAATAAATAAATAAATAAATAAATAAATAAATAAATAAATAATATATATATATATATATATATATATATATATATATATATATATATATATAATTAAAATTAAAATATATCGTTTTAGTAAAACCTTTTTTTCATTTAAAGATAGAATATTGTGTAAAACAATGACAGCCGAGTAGTAAAAAATTTACACTACATTGCAGGTAACTTAATCCATTCACGACCCAAGGTTGCGTATACACGCTTAGGAGTTCTTCTCAAAAATCGAAGATAAATACGAATCCGGGTCAATAAGTCCGTGTCTATTTAAGTTAAATACAGATTTTAGAATAAAATCATTTTTTTCTGTCATCAAAATTGATATTTGCGTGTGAGATGACTTCATCGTTGGAATCGGATCTCTTTCGCCCGAGCCATTTTTAATCTTTGGAAACAAAAAATGGTCAATCCGGTGTTAAATCTCGAGAATAGGGTTAATGAGAGACCAATTAGCATTACCCTAGTGAAAAGAATTTTTTTTGACATAATATTCGCCATTGAGTGCTTTACCCTTATTAAAGTAGTCAACGTGTATTATACCGCATACATTCCAAAAAACTATCGTAATTACAATATTGGCTAACAAATCCACTTTGGCCTTCCTTGGCACCGATTTTCCCCGTGAAACACACTGTTTTGATTGCTGTTCGGGCACTGGTATGTTGTGGTGGATCTACCTTACGTCCAGTTAGTTGCGGTTAAACAGCACCAAACACTAGTGCAAAGTTGTCACACGATTTCGTATTGGTCGATTGAAAGTAAATGCGGCACATATCTTGCGGAGAGCTTTTTTGTATCTAAATGATGATGCAAATGTTAAATATTTGGGCCATGTGATATGCCTATAGCTTTCAGAACCTCTTGCAATTTTAACCTCCGATCGTCTTACCCCATATAGTGTTTCCTTGCAATTAAATTTTTTCGGGTATAGAGATCTAAACTGTGCGTCTAGAATGTTCGTAGCTCTTGAACTTTCTAGAAGTACCTGAAACACGTGAGGAAAGGTTACAGTTCTCTAACGAAGAGCAAGCTTCGGCTGGGTAGTACAAACTCTACTCTCCCCTCAAATAGCCCTTTCTATGTTGTTGCTCTATTTTTTACGTCATAAACTCAACAAAACATAATATTTATACCAAGATTGAGCTAAAACAAATTTTATAACTTGGTTTGCAACGACTACTATCCTTATGCCCGTGGTCTTGAATGGGTTAAAGGCGGAAGAGCATTGAACGACTCGGAGATTGTAAATCCTCTGGCTTTCATATTGAGTTATTGTCAGTTTTAATTTATTAGTTCTATTATATCTAACATATCATTAGACATTGTGTTATTACTTGCCACTGGCGAGTGGAGATGTCTCCTGTCTTCCCCTATAAAGCTACGCTTCTCGGACGAAGCTGACTATATCTAAAGTATGTATAAATATTATAGTTAGCTGTGTGCTTAGCCTTAAACTTAGAAAACATGTGCCAGCTTTTTTTAGTGGGACTATTGGAATATAATCTTGAAGATTTCGTAAGTTTTCATTAAATTTTTTTGCTTGTTTTTTAAATTTGTAGAGAACAATTTTTCATCATAAATTCCTCAAATAGATTTGTGCGCAAAAGCTCTGAAATACTGGGTGCAAAAACTTATCTTATGCGTACAACCATTTATTGTGCGCAGAGCTTTTATTATGAAAAAGTGGAAAAAAATTATATTTTATAGAGAAAGAAGGTTTACGCAAGCAATTTCCAGTTTTAAAATACTCTTCCATAAAACATTTGAACATAATTTTTAAAATTTTCGTTATAGTTTGATCATTATATACCTGATTTAAAAAAATTTATAAACCGTAAGTTGCTGAAATTTAGATTCCGATGATCTCATAACATTTGTCACATTTTTGGTGATCCAACCCAATGTGCACTGCGCATTATAATGTCGTTGCAACAAACATGCTTTTGGTATAATGCTGAAGTAACGTGTTTGGGTTATTAAGATTACGAAAAAAAAACATTTCTTAACTGAACTGGTTAATTTATTTTGAACCCATACGAAACTTGCAGTTATTTACATGCACATGCATGCATGCATTTTATAAGAAAGTGGTGTTTTAGGAGCCGTGGCTAAATTTCTATAACCATTCGTACCTACATATGTACTTGATTAAGTGCATTTACGTTCATTTTCTTTATGACATTGTACGTGTTACAAACACGCAATCTGCCAGGATTACGTAAAACATTAAAGTATGCCAACGAAGGTAAATCAATAATTTAATGGCTTTAATGTATGTATGTATGACTTGCAAAAATATTTGCAATGTCACACAACTATTCCTCAATATTTTATTGGCACTTAGAAAAATATCAGAATTATATCTGAAGCTAAACCGGAGTTATAGCGAAAAGTGTCGACATGGCCGTTACTTAAAACTGTTATTATTAAATGCAAAATGTTCATATTTCATATTTTCAAGTTATTGAGAAAACAGTGTTCCTGAATATCCTTTTGATGTGTGTTAGTGTTACACGAGTATCTAAAGTTATACCGAAGTTATATTAAAAATTTCGAAGTTGAAGCTTAAACTTTGAAAGCAATCGCTTTTTTGACAAGTTCAACTTTTTCTTTTCGAGATATGACCACTCTGAAAAATTGTAGTCGTAGAATAAGAAACATTAATCAGTCTTAGAGAAGTGTTTAAAAATTTAGAAAGTGGTTTAAATTAAAAGCAGATCATTCTCAAAGTCTTTATATGTTTTCAAGCGCTTAAATAAGAAACTGAATTATTTTCATTAAAAAAAAACATCATGAACCGATTCTGAAAGGAATCAAATATTTTCCACTTACATGTGTTCAGCTTTTAATGAGATGAAAATTTAGAACTGATTTAATTTTCAGAATTATGTATGGTCTTTTTTGTATCATACTTTTTTAAAATTCCTGTTGTTGTCGGTAAACTTTCGTAACAACTTTACACAACGAGTATGTTATAATTTAGACTGGTGAAACTACCAAAAAATCTTTCGTTTACACAAGATGTGAAAGTTTTGAATTGGCTTAAAAATTAATTCACGAATATTGAAATAATTTAAAATTTCTGGGCTGGTTTTTTATGCAGCACATATTGTATATCAGAGTAAATGAATCTGTATTCAGCTTGAAATTCGACAACCGTCTTCCTCCCACATTCTGTTTTCAACAATGCGGGGGTAACGATAGCCCCATTTATCCAGACAACAACAATTGCAAGAGTTTTTTTTACGTTACTACCGGAATAAAATGTATTTTTAGACAAAAGCAGTAACGTATTGAAGTTACAAAATGGTACTTCCATAAAAAATTATTAATTTTTCTATATCTACAGAGCTTTTAATTTACGTTACTATAGAAATAAAATGTATACTTAAGTTTAAATCACAGAAAAAGTATTTATTAATTATACTGGAGAAATGTAATGATGTTCCCATGAAAATAAAGTGGGTATTCAAGCGAACGCAGGAAAGTGTACGAATGGGAAATGTGTACCCCGCGTTAAAAGTAATTATTAATTACTTTATATGTAGAGAGCTGTAATAGCGACACTCGAGAACAAAGTGTTTTAACCAACGACAGGAGTAACGGGTGGCCCTTATACAAATAATTATTATGTATTTTATATCTGGAGAACTGAAATTTTATGTAGACTATTCTTCAAGTAAAAGCATGTGGAGCGGGGGATCCCCTTAACAAAGAAGCTATTAACTACTCTATATTTAGAGAACTACAAAACTGTACCATAAATTTTTTTGGGATTGCTTTGAACATAAAATATTTTGTCAAGCGGAAACTAGTTGGGTACAAATCTAAGGGAGAAGATTAGCTTCATTGGGGATAATTAGAAATATTCTTTTGCTAGTTTTCGTGTTGGTTAGCAAAAATTCGTATAAAAGTACATGTTTTAATATATATATATATATATATATATATATATATATATATATATATATATATATATATATATATATATATATATATATATATATATATATATATCGATGGCGGGAATATGAAAGTGGTTTTCTCATTAGTTTATTTCTTTTCTTAAATAATGGAAAGGAGGATAATTAAATTATTTCATTTAATATGTAGTTACTTGAGTTAATGGTCACATTAATTCAAAAATATAATTTCAAAATTACATAATGAAATAATTTAAGGAAACACAGAAACAAATTTTTCATTCAGTTATTCTTTAGCATTGTGTTTGGAACTTATTTTTCTCTATGACAAGTAAAACGGAAGAAAAAATTACAGCTGGGTAGATTTATTATATAAACAATTAAATGGGGTAAGGTGATGTGACACAGGAAATGACCATTTCTTTATCATTCTATATAAACATTAACGTTTTTATTATTTTAATGACATCACCAAAGTGAAATTTAAAATAAAAAGCAAACATAAAAAATTAGTTTTTGGTTTCCTAAAATTTTTATATAAGTATGTTCCCTTTGATGCTATAAGGAGCATAGGGCCTCAATAAATTTTGCTGGTTGAACGTATTCCTTGTGACAACCCTCTCACTTCGCCCAAAATTTTACCCACTCCATTCGATTTGCGTGCTCTACGTATGAGCTGGGCGTCCTCTTCTTCAACTTCCTTGCGGGTTCCAGTCTATGGCATTTCTTGAGATGTCGTTCCACTATTTTTTTAAAGTCTGGCCAATCCGACGCCATTTACTTCTTTTTATTTCTAAAACCATGAGTTGTTGGTTGGATTGCTCCCAAAGCCTGTTGTTGGACCTAAAAATTTTGCACGAGAGAAAAAAATCAATATATGTATTATTTAACTTGGTCCATAATTTTTTAAGTGGTGACATTTGCAAGCAAAGTTAAGCAAAACCAAGCACAGTTTGACTTAAGTAGTAAACAAAGGGTTAAGGGCCATTATATCAACTTGCCATTGAAGTAGACATTAGAACAAGATGACCTTTAAAAATTTTTTCTAAATTATAACTTCCAACAAAAAAACAAAAAAAAAATGATGTCTTTCAAAGTATGGCTATAGCATTAAACGACGACTTATTTTAAATGGTTAAAATAAATTCTTAAGAAATGTAGCCACAATGTCAAACATATGTACCATTTAACTTTTTATTAAAAAATATTTTTTATGTTCAATTTAGTTGTTGTACATAAAATATAAATGAGACATAATATAGAATGTCGTCTGCCAAAGAAGTTTTAACTCAATAATTAAGAAAGCGGTACAAAAATTTTACGACTGTAATTGATAAAGTAGAAAGTACGACAACTTATTAAAGTGTAACAACTTCAAATGACTAAAAGTTGCACGTACGATAAAAAAGGTTTATTTATTTATTTATTTATTTATAGTTTTAAATCTCAATTATTTTCCATATAGTTGTTTCTTGATTTTTGATTTTTGTGTTTATTCTCCCTACTTAATATGTTATTTAGTATAAGCCATTAATATTTTTATTTTGTACGCCAAATATTTTTATGTCTGTGTACGTTTATATAGATGGTAATTTTTAACACATAGAACATAGTCACAATTTAGGGGATGTTACCAACCCATTCTGCTGAAAGTATACAGAAAAATTCTTGTTCGTCTGATAAAATCCTACCTGTAACTAATACATAGATATAATAATGGCGTTTGGTAACCCACCCATTGTTTGACTTGGGTGATTTAGCGATAATTAAACTGTTGTAAAACTAACCCTTAGAAAAAGGTCATGTTGTATTTGTGGTTAATGATATAATGAAATAAGTTCTTTAGGTGATTTACATAAGCACATACCTGACTTTGACAACGTAAGAATACTTGACAAGGAAAACAATACAAAAAAGAGATTCATAACTGGAAGCTTACGAATTAAACAAAAAATCGACAAAACTATGAACAAAAAGAAAGATACGGACAATCTAAGCACTAATTATAAGATGGTCTTGTAAAACAGTTTGCCTTTTTAAAAAAATCTTTTCTTTTTAAAATTTTGTTGTATTACATGCATATTGTTTTATTGATGATGTTTAAATGTTAAGAAATTAATTAATTAGTGTAATATAATCTTACGAATCCCTGGATAAAGTGAACAAAAAATTCACGAAACGTTGGGAAAATATGAAATAAATAACTTTTTTAAATTTATTGTCATATAAACATACTAGGCCTGATTAGCTGAAACAAAACAGGAAAATAACGTAATAAGTAACTTCAATTTACATAGAGGCAGCGCCATCTAAAAGGTGCTGGGAGCTTCGTAAACAACTTCGCTGCGTTTTACTGTAAAGGTTGGAGTTAGAGCTGAATTTTCCTTGTTGTCGTTGCCCCATTTTTAATTCTTTTTTAATTAAAAAGTGTTACTAACATTGGCCTATTAATTTAAACTTTATTAACTTATTTTGAGTTATTTTTATGTCCCTATTTGTCAGAGTGGCACAGATTGGCACTATGCGCCCACTACTTGGCGTAAAATCAGTAAATAATAATAATTTGCCAGAATAAAATGTCTAATTTCTTTTATTTGGTTGCTTAAGTCAACAATTAAAAAACTAAAAGCTATTTCCTTTTGCTTGCGTTAGTAAATAATGTTTTTGTTTGTTTTTTTTTTTTAATTGATATTGATGTTGTTTAATTGTAAAGTTTAACTTGCCACGTAATCTGCAGCCCGTACTGTAGTTTGCAAAATTTTAATGAGTTGAGTTTTGTTTTTGCCGCAACAGCAGCACGACAAAATAAAATGTAACCACAGAAAAAATTTTCTAAGTAAAAGCGTATTCGAGCGATCAAAGCGTTAATTAAAAAATAATTTATTAAATGGTAATTACCACAAGTTTATTTACAGTGCTTAAATATCATAATTAAAACATACGTGATTTAAAAAGTATTAACAACTAAAGTGAATAAAAGGTTTAAATTTGCTTTAAAAAAGGATTAAATATATTTTTAACACAAAAATAGAACAAGCAATTCGTTGAACAAAATGGTAAGTTAGAAACATTTAAAGGCGTATTAGTAATATAATAGGCAATTTATTGAGTACACGTAGGATAACAATTGTAAAAGTTAATTTTAGTAAAAATAGAACTATGCGGTTTTGCAGCGCTCTTGTAACTTTGAAATTATAATCAAGAAACAAGCACCAAATTATCTCGAAAACTCTTAGTATTACGAAAAAATATAAATCTCGTTATCATGCTACAAAGGGGCCTGTGTTATTTATTGAAAACACTGACCATTAAGAAGTAATTCGCGAAATACCATATTTGGTAAACTCTAATACCGAGTAAATTTTTTATAGAGGAACTCGGATCGATGCAGCTGTTTGGTATCTTGATTATGCTGTTGGCGCGTTGACTACAAAGCAATTTATGACTGAGAACCTGGGTTCGATCCCTGTTCAGGACAAGTCATTAACATCATAAATTTTTCTGATGTGCTTTAGTGTGGCATTGTGTTAATTGTTGTTGGAATTGTTTAAGTCATGAAGGTCACTGAAAAGTATCAGCAGCGATTGATACTCTTGTACACTACATCATGGCGCCCTCCTTCATCGGTAATGTTAGCAGAATCGTCGGCGAAGCGAAACAATTAATAAAAATGCTACACATACAGCTTAAGAGACTTTATACGTCTCCTTAATACTGGAAGCGCTGCTACTCTCCTTTAAAAAAACGCGGAATAGTAGAGTTGTAAAACAGAAATTAAGCTCTCTCTCCCTCTGTGTCTTTTAACTTCCCTACCTGTCCTCTTTGCTTTCATGTTTTAATTGTCTGAGTGTAACTTCTCTTTAAGAAAAAAATAATAAAATAAATAAATAAATAAATAATAATAAATTATAATAATAAAAAAATCTGAAATGGAATGTTTGTATTCTGCAAACTAAGATATTAAAAAATTTAATGTAAATACGAGGGTGCCCCTGTAATTCCATAGCTTTTTGAATGAAACATAAGTTTCTTTTTATTAAGCAATTATTTTACCTTTCAATATAGTCTGCTTCGAGCTCCATACTCTTTGTCCAATGTTTCTAAACGTCTGTACCCCTTCCAAAAAATACGGTTTGTGGAGGCCATAAATTTTTTTTTGATTTTATCGCTGGAGTGAAACATTTTCTCGTCGAGCCACTACTTCAAGTTTGGAAACAAGAAATAATCAATCGGCGTTAAATTCGGCGAGCAGAGCGGTTGAGGGAGCAAGTGGTATTTTTCCATGGAAACTACACATGTGTGCACCCTTGCATTGTCTTGATGGAGAGAACTTTTTTCTTAGCCAAATGCAGCCGTTTTGTTAAATCCTCGCTAAATTGACACAAAATCTTGGCATAATGTTCGCTTATTGAGGGTAGATATGTCCAAGGTTCACGTCAGTACCTGTCATGAGACCCAACCTGACGGTGCTCTTCGCACTGGGTGAGGGTAGTCAATAAAGATTATACCACGTGCATACCAAAAGATTATCGCCATGATTTTGTTGGGTGACAAACTTTCTTTGGTCTTCTTTAGCGCCGATTAACCCCGAGAACTCCACTGGTTTTAATGCTGTTTGGCGTCTGGTATGTTATGTTTCATGTTTCACCATATTGCGTTTTAACAACTCTAAACAATTCTGAGAAGTTGTCACTCGATTGAGTTTGTTCCGCACACATCTTACGGAAAGCTTTCTTATATCCTCACTCAATTAATCATTAAAAATTTAAGCCTTAATATGATATGCTTATGGCTTCGTCGGCCAACAGGTTATCGTGAATTTTATCAATTATTTCGGGTGTAGAGACTTCAACTGGGCATCCAAAACGTTCGGCATCTTCTGTGCTTGTATGGTCAGAACAACATTCAATAAACCAATTTGTTACCATTGAAATCGGTAGATCAGAATTTTCAGAAATACCTAGAGAAGGTTTAGCGCCCAATAAGATATTTTGTACCTTTTAAATATTTAAATTTTTGTGGAGTTACTAATTAATGATAAAATTTACCACTCCGTTATCGGCTTGTAGCCTTCCGCTCCATATCAAAAAATGGATGGAGCTCTATACCCCCATAGAAAATTTTTTAGCTACGTCAATGCAAACATTTTCGTAAAGATATTTGAAATATCTATAATTAAATTTTAAATAGTCCAGCAGAAGGAGTAAAAGACCCCTAAATTAAAATTTCGCTCACTAGATTTAGTGTTAAACTAGCCTGATGTCCCGATAAAAGAGTTTACCTCTTTGACTAATATTTGTGTAGGATTTGGCAAAGGAGGATAATGGCAAAGGAAGTTTTCAATATTTTGCTCTTTATCGTGACATATTCTACAAAACCCGCTGAAAGGTAAATCTAATTCCCTAATATGGGCAGCTATAGAAGAGCTTAGTCAAAGCCCCTGCAAGTGGACGCAACTGATACCGGGTGGTACTTTCTACAAATGCAAATCGAGGCTTGACAAGCTCTAAATCTTACAAATTATCTCGCTGGATTAACTGGTATTTGCGATCCCCAGAAGTTCTAGCAAATAAATTTTATTAAATTTTATTTGTAGCAAGTTTTTGTATGAAAATCCCAATATTTAAAAAAAAAATTTAATGCGAGCGCACTCAGACGAGATGGGAAAAAATACTGGCTTATAAAAACTCATCAAGCATTTTAACTATTCTTGGATATTGCTTCAACTGTACGCAATTTACTTGAAACTTGAAGTATTGTTTTCGAAAATGCGCTGATTATTTATTGTTTAAACAGATCGAATGTGAAAAACTTTACAAGTCTTGTAACTTTCATCTACAAATTTCATTTTATTAAAAAGAAATAATTTTCCTTCTTGCTAAAGTCTTTAAAAATAAAAAACAACATTACCGAATCACTGACCTGAAAAGTTTACGCGTCATAGAATATAAAAAGGCACTAGAACGGAAGTTTTTCATTCACGCTTACATCTTAAAACTAGTAAAAACTCTATTACGAAAGTTCCAGCCATTAAATTTTCATGCAAAAGTTGTGCTTGTGGGCGTAGGTAGAAAATTTTTATAAGGCTGCTATTTTTCTCGGAGGAGGGTGGCTACCACGCTGTAATGAAGAGAAAAATTATTTCCTTTATTAGAACGGCCATGAGAAGGAACAATATATATATTTTTTTTGGAGGAGTGCTAAACTTCTTCTGAAGGAGTTAAGCCCCTCGCAGATGACCGTTTTCACGCCTATGGTTATACATTTATGTTATTGCCTAAAAAGAGTTTTACTCGACTGTAGAAAAGTGTAGTTGTGATTACATTTTTAACTATTGTAGAACACTGGCTTCTAAAAGTCTCAAATTAAGGTGCTTGAAACATTTAACCAAACCTTCATCATTGGCTTCTTGGTTTTGACTTGAAAAGAAAGTTTGCTTGTTTGATTATAAATCTCAACGTAACATGCAATATTTCATGCAGTCTTATATTAAATTTTACATATTATTCATTTACTTTATTTATTTTTTTTCCATATTATTCATTTTATAATCTAGAATTTAAAATTTTTCATTTAAATTTTTGTTTACAGTATGGATTTGTTAACTACGCCCTGGAGCTGCTGGTGCTCAAACACTTTGGCGAAGAAATATGGGAGCAAATAAAGTGAGTTGAATATTTTTTGTTAAATCTTTATGTTTTAAAATATACAAAAATTTATTTTGAAAACAAAAATTTAATTAAATTATGACGATTTAACAATTGAATTTAAGCAATAACGTTTAAATAATCAATCATAATAAAGAAAATATGAAAACTATATATCTGACCTTCGTAGACCAGTAGGTTGTATACTAGACTCGTAGTGCGAAGGTCTCAGGTTCGAATCCTGCCGCAGAACTCTGGCAGTTTGTGTCTGATAATTAAAGAAAGGGCACAACAATCCTTCACTGGCTTAAGTATATGTCGTATGACATGGGCTATCACACCTCTCCAATCAACCTAACCCAACATAACCTATATATTTGAATTTGGAACTCGTTCCCTTGCAGTGTCGGAAAAAATTCCCGAGATATAATGCCATTTTACACTGCCCGATTCCTGGACAATTTTGCTCAGAATCTTGGCAATTCAAGCACAAAATTGCTTCTTGTAGCATATTTATTTAAACAACTAGATCCCATCCATTATAAGTGGACGAGTCTTTTAAATTTATCAAATCGTTTTAAACAGAATTTTAATTTTTTTGAATTTTAATTTAATTAAATTTGAATCGATTATATCACAGTGCAACACGAAAAAAATAACCATATACGGACACCACTACGTGATAAAAGACTAAAAGAAAAGACCCGTGTCTCCCAATTCTTCCCAAAGTCATGAACTTTTTTTATGGACCGCCAAAGATTTGGGGCCTCGGTATCATTTTCGCAAAAAAGTGATCATTTTCTCGGGCTCATATCTTGCAAACCGTTCCGAATTTCGATTTACTCTCTGAGGCAAACTTGTAGCTCTTGTCATAAAGAACAAAAATTGCGAACATTCAAAATCAAAAAACTTCACCTTCCAGATAAAAATCGCAAAAAACTTAAAAAATTTCGATTTTTTTACCTTTTTCTCTTGTTCAGGTCCATAGGTAGCAAACCGTTCAAAATTCAAAGAAACAATCAACTACAAAAATTTACCTAAGATCTCAATAAACAAATTTCTACAACATATAAACTTCCTGGGAATAATTCTGAACACCGTTTAGGTAGCGCTTAGGTAGCCGCAAAAGTGAAAAAAGTGACGCGCTACCTAAACGGTGTTCAGAATCATTCCCAGGAAGTTTATATATGCATGACTTTGGGATAAATTGGGAGACACGGGTCTTTTTTTTAGTCTTTTATCACGTAGTGGTGTCCGTATATGGTTATTTTGCCACGACTTAAAAAATTACACACAGTGTATTAGTGTGATTATATGAATATGGATTCGCCTCGAGTACTTTTAATTAATTCTTGATTTTACAAATATGTTCGTGATATGGTGTAGGGTGTATTATATGAAATTAGACTTAATGTTTATATGTGTTGGTTAGATGATACGAGTAGAGTAAGTGTAAAGTTATGAATACCTAGAAATTTAATAAAATAAAAAATTATTTAATTATATATTACGCTAAAGGTATTTTTTTAAATTTTGCTGTACAGTTTGTTTTATTGGCAATTTCTTTTAATGAATGGGATTTTTCTTCCTATTTTTTATTATTTATTAGGCATTATGTAGCGATTTGTGGGACAATATGAACATTTTTTGCAATAAATGTGCTCATAATCTGGTCATTAAATTCGGAGTTGATCTGAGATATATCTGCAAATATTGATGAGGCTTCTGTCTTACAAACCCTGGTCAGAATCTGACTTAGATTAGTAATACTTGATATACATGGAAGTCCTTGCAAAAGCAGAAGGCCACCAATGTAAATTTTATTATACCCAATACTATAAAAACAATTCATGAGTCTTAGAAAAAAAGTTCCAACAATTAAATTTATATACATATGCATATTAGTTAGAGTTGTCTTATCGCAAATCAGATATTTTCATACACAAACACAGTATATTATATTAAGCAAATATTTGTTGTTAGTCTTCTTATTTTGCATACATAAATATACAGCAAATGATATTTTAAAATGCAAATAAATAGCAGCAGCTGATAATATTTTCTCTAAACATTTTCGTCGTCTTTGTTGGCTCATTATAGTCTCCTGTTTTAATATCACGGCCTCAGGGACTAGTGAGGTTTCCGTCTAGCTCGCTATCCGTCGAGTAACTCTCAGCTGGTTCCAAACTTTTTCACTGGGTGCAGCGTACACAAAAAAAAAAAAATACATAAACTGAAAATGAAACCTGAAATAAAACTGACTAAATCAAACTCACAAATACGTACCAACATCACTATACAAGTAACAATTTCATTAGTTTATCGAAGCTGATGTAGTGCTTCTATATTGCCCGCAATTGTTGTATTGGTGAGTTTTTCCCAGAAACCAACAGCAAAGCTGAATTTATTATAGACAGTGAATACAACATTTTTAGTCTTCAATATCAAAAATAGCAAACTAAAATTGTAAAGCAAAAGAAAATATTCAGAAGTAATTAAAACTCAGCAAATAGTCAATATACATAAATGAAAAAATGTTGATAATTAGCAACGAAAAGGAAGAAACAGATAAAAAGATATAAGCTTTGTTGTCAATTCCACCAAATATTACTTCGCCTTGCCAAAAATATAAAGGGCGATCCAAATAAATAAAACAAAATGTTTTCAAAGAATTATTTTAATATTTTTTATGATAAAGGGATCTATGACAATTATATGTGAAAGAAAATATCGGCCAAATATTCACCACGGCTTCGGTGGCATTCCTCTATCTGATGATCCATATTTTCAATGACTCATAATTGAGGTTCAATGTCGTTAATTTGCCGAATTATCTCATCCTTTAGCTCTTGAGTTGATCTTGATTTATTGACGTAAACTGCTGCTTTTATACATATATCTCCAAAGATAGAAGTCCAACGGTGTCAAATCACATGATTGCGCCGGCCAATTGATATAGACACGACGTGAGATAACGCGGCCATTGAATTTCTCGCGCAAAATATCCATTATTTCTTTGGCTGTATGGCAAGTAGTACCATTCTGTTGGAAGCACATATTGTCCAGGTCCACATCCTCAATTTCAAGCCACAAGAAGTCCGTTATCATCTCGACATAGCACGAAGACGAGTCGAGGTTGACGGCTCTTCTGCCACACTATCGCGAACAATACCAATATTTTCATGAGAACGAAATGGGCAAGGGTGCACAGCTCTTTTCACATTTCCTACAAAGTTGGTTTGTTGAAATTTGCGCAAGATTCTCCCGATTGTGGACATATTTGGTCGATTATGCTGAACAAAAAAACATCACAAAGTGCACGAAATGCATTTTGATTTTAATGCACACTTTCGTAAAAGGCTTCATTAATCTTAACGTGCTGCTTAATTGTGTACGTCTCCATGGTTGAATTTTTCAAACACTGAAGCAAAGCAATGTCAAATTAAGTTGGGCAAAAACCTTAACGTTAAGGTGGGACTTACATTAACATTGTGCGTTATTGTCGGACCAGTCTTTAGTAAATATTATTTTTCAATGTTTTCTCAATTAAAAAAATTAAGAGAACTAAAAAATGTTTGAATCCTTTAAAAGAACTTAATTTTTAAAGAAAAGGAATATATAGTAAAAATATTCTTGATCGGGATGCGAAACATACTCGTACACCTCTAATGAGAAATCACAATTAGTGCATTGTCCCAATCATGTCTTTTATGGCGATAAAAAGTATTCTGAGCACTTGGAAACGATATGGTTGTCAGATTGCAATTAAATTCGCCTAGCCGTTTTTTTTTTTGTGATGAAGTAACATACATCCCAATATACAAACTTATACATTTATAATATTATTACCAATAAGAGACAATGAAATGTAGGAATACGAAAATCTAAAGCCACAACACACAATGCATTTTGCAAAAACTCTAATTGTTTCAATGATTAGTTAGGGAGAAAATCCTAAATAATAAATTTTAATATTAAGTATTATTACCACTATACAATTGAGGTATTTGTAATTCTAAAATTCTTTAAAGTTTTTCAAAATATGTTTAAAATTTAAATTTTTTAAAGAGAAATAACAATCAGGCAATTAATGCCCACAACTTAAGATGTTATTTGAGGATTCGTTAATCGATATTTTCTGATAAGCAGGTGATTAGCCTACATTATCCTATTCTAATGAAAGGGCTGCCAGCTAAGCCTGGTAGACTGGCAGAGTGCAAAACACACTTATATAGCGAACTTTTTAATATGAGAACAGGCGTTCACTTGCAGCCGCCCTAACTAGGAGAATAGACGCTGCAGACGCCTTTCACGATTCGACGATGTTTGATGGGTGTCAAGAACACCGTCCAGTGACCGCCACGCGGACTTTAAGAGTAAATGATAAGGATCACTCTGGATGCACAAAGTAGAATCAATCAGAAGTTTTGGCTTAGCATTATACCCCCTGGTCACCCCTAGGAGGCTCTATGCTCCTGAAAGTAACAACGGGACATTATATATACAATAAATTCTTAAGGTGTTACTTCTTTGTGAAAGGGATAGTGGTAGTATTGGTGTATAAGTCTACTAGCAATCCTGCAAAATGTAGTCCACATTAAAGGCTGGAACACAATGTGCAGCTGAGGCGTGAGGCGAGAAGTATACTTCTCTCTGTTAAAAGTAAAATACATTGCTTCAAATGTATGCGAGCACAATGTGAATCTGAGGCTGAAGCTGAGGCAAAGCCTGAGGCGCAAAGTTCGAACATTTTAACTTTTTACAGCGCCTCAAATTAACAGCGCTTCTTTAACATATTATATTCGTTTACATTTTTTTTACAGAATATTTTTATTTTTCCACAAAACAATATTTTTATTTTTGAACAAATACACAAAAAACTTAAATTAATTTTGTTTATTATGTTAACATTGATAGTTGACAGATTGTGTTAACATATTATTATATCCAGAGATGCCAATAATGTTTATCGTTCATACAAATTCAATACATTTGTACATAAAATTTTGATTAAGTACAATTGGCAACAATGAACTCACGCCTCATCATAGTGTTCGTACTTCAAACTCCGCCTCAGCTACAACTTCAGCTATTGCCTCAACTTCAGCCTCAGCTGCACATTGTGTTCCAGCCTTAAACAAATAACTATATGGTAATCAGTACTAAGAAACTTACTTCTTTCAAACTGAAATATGAGTTAAATTTTCATATACCAACTTATAAGTATCCAAAAAATATAATTGATTGCTAAATACGCAGAAACAGGTTATTTCTAATATTTGCAATACTTAGGCAAACAGACGGTGCCACACAAATGTGCAATTTCCTTGGCGAAATTCCGTGAATTGGGCTACGAATTGTTCCCTCATCATCCCTTTACTCCAGATTTAGCTCCGAGTGACTACTTCTTGTTACCAAATCTGAAGAAATGGCTTAGGGGAAGGAGATTTGACTCCAACCATGAAATCCTCACACAAACAAATTTTAATGACCTCGACAAATCTTATTATTTTTTTTTTTGGAAGGGATCAAAAAATTGGAAACACATTTTACAAAGTGAGTAGAGCTCACGAGAGACGTATATGGAAAAATAAAATGATATTTTATCCAAAAATCTATATTTTATTGAAAAAGTGACGGACTTATTGACCTCCAATTTTATGCGGAATTTTTAATAGATCAAAATTGTAAAAATTATCAAGTTGTATTTTTGGCTCGAAAAAACTGGGAATTTTTCTTTAGTGTTGAAATCCAATGATAAAGACAGAGAGGTAGATGTTTTTAAGAAGCAGCCGTGAAGTGTGTCATGTTCTTCTTATCAAAAAAATTAATTAAAATTTATTTAAAAGAACTATATTTGTGAGATTTTTGTTCTGTAAATATAAAAATTACCATTTATTTTTCCACGATCTCCAGTGTGCAGACCATACCAGCTCTTGCTTAAATTAAACATACGATTACATATATGCACAAAAAGCCAGCAAACAATGTCATAAATATTTATTCATGCCGTCCACATGTTTATGACTGTAGGTGTGTGATGCTGATGTGAATATTTTATGTGACACAAACATTTGCTTTCACCCCTCCTACACATGTGGGAGTTACTAAATGTTACAAAACGGCCATCCTTTAGCTGCATTAAAAATTTATGAATGTGTACACAAATTATACACAATTTTACTATCGTACTTATGAACAAATGGTTCACACATCAAAATGAAGCTTTACGGGAAGAACGAAATTAAACTATTGTTAAATTATTTGTGACACTTTTGTGTTGTGTGTTTTCCTTCTGGTTTTGTTAAATACAAAAAATTATTTAATTGTGTAAATATATGTAATTCAGTCTGTGCTGCTAGACGAATGGTAATAAAAGCTGAAATTTTTCAAAAAGGAAAGCTTTTTTGTGTTAATCAAATGGCTGTAATTACAATCAGATTTGATAAACAATTGACAAGAGAAGCATAAATTTTAATGGGTGCTGCAGGCGGTATTTTGCTTGCAGCTGATTTCTAAGTTGTACGATTCATATGTAATTTTATAAGTCTGTCTGAGAGGCCAATTCGCAGACGATTTGCAGTTTTTACTTGGAAGTATATAAGTGGGATTACATCTGACATAACCTCTGGATATTTAAAGTGTCTGATTTTATATAAATTTTTGTACTTTTGTTTGCAATAAAAAGAAATAATACTCATTTTTTATCAATTCACTTTTTTACTAAGTCAAAACAGCTGATGACAATAGAACACGCTCAAATTGAAATTTTGTCATCTGATTTTGCGTCTGAACTTTGCAAAAGCAATATTGCAAAGTTTTCGCAAGATATGTTTAAACTGCTTTAATTTGAAATTTCACAATTCAGATGTAATAAACATGCCTTCTAAAAGCAGCATAACCGTCTAATACCATAAATTGAAGCGAAAACTTTGGGACATATTCCAACTGATTTTGTTAATTGTATTCGATTGAAATGAGCAGGCAGTACATGATATTTCGGCACAGTTTGACTGTCAAATAAATCTATAAATAAGAAATGGTGTTTATGGTTATTTTATGGAGTTTGACAAGTAGACGAGACAGCAAAAGTGATGTGTGCAAAAACATGGCAAAGAAAATTTATAAAAAAGGAAGTGCTGGGAATAAAAAATTCGAGAAACAACGCTTTAAGGAAACCGGTTATAATTTAAATAATAAATAGTATTTTTTTTTTCTTGAAAACAAAATTAAATGTCATATTTGACAAAAAAACCAGCTAGTCGTCACATAAAAACCGGCATGAGGAATAACTGGAAAATATAAAATACTCGAAACCAGTTAATTTTCAGAAAGGAAAGTAACCGGTTACCCTGCTTACGATTACGGGTTTTGCATACCAAAATACTTTCACTTAAGGGTTCCTCTCAGACTTATTAATGGAACAGTACTGTTTTTTAACTTTAATTCTAAATAAAATTGAAACGTTTTTTTGTTCTCCTGTCGCTGCTGATTTTCTTTGAGAACTTTTTACGACTCACAATAAAAAGTTGTAGTTTTGTTGTCACTTCAAAAACATCTGTATCGAAATAATATATGATTATTACATGTTTTATATAGGCCAAAAGCAACAAATCAATAACAATTTATTTCACTTTACATTAGAAAATATTTTCATGGTGGCGCAAAAGTAATGCCGTAATTTGAACTGTCCGCCATTTTGGTATAAATGAAAAAACGAGCTGTGTTTTCATAAAAAGTGCATTATTGTTGCTCCAAAGAGGTTATAGACAACAAAGTCTTTATATATAAATATTATCAATGCACTTATAATATATCAATGTCATAAGTGCAAAAATGACATCCAATTTAAATTATGACATTACTGTTGCACCACCGTGTAGAAGTAATATAAAGCCATTATAGTATTAATTCCACCTGCAGTATTTTTTGGGGTTAATTTTTATTTGGTGTACTATATTTGGCTATATTTGGAATCAGTTTCTAAAAATTTTCATAGATTTTGAGAGTTGTTGCATTATGAAATAAATTTCTGGAATTTGTTTCACGTTCTTAGAGATTATTTTAATTTACTATTTGGAACTTTTTTTATAAACAGACGTCAAAAAAGGAGGAGGTTATCAATTTCGGTATGTTTTTACTTCCTTATTTTCAATCTGTGCATACGCATAACTTTATCATTTGTGTAACGATATTTAATTTTTTTTTTGCTCGAAAGGGTTTCTTTTGTAGTTCGGTGCCATGATTTTTTTTTAAATCGGATTGGTAATTTGTTCGCCCGAAAAATTGTGTAATGCATAACTCCTCCGATCAAGGAACGACTTTAAAATTATTTTTTTGTTTAAAAGGGCTTGCCTATAATTTGGTCCCATAATTTTTTTTTTTTTTTTGAAATTTCGAGCAAAAAACTTGACATCTGCTCCATAATATTAATTTTCACATTATTTCCTATTTATGGACCGATTTTGAAAATGCTTTTTTTATTTGAAAGTTTAGCTTGCAGTTTGGTTTTACAGAAATTTAAGTGACCGAACCAATAATTATAACATAATTCCATTTATGGGAAAATTATCAAAACTTTTTATTTGATTGGGCATGAAAGGTTCATTACTATGGAAGATTTCGGACGCACACTAAAGGTCAGACAGACACTTTGTTGATTGTCCTATAACTCCGTCATTTGTAGAACTTTTTTTCGGCACTCTTTTTAATATGATTGGACATGCTTTTGGTGGAATCCTCAGTTAACGCCAACCCATTTTATAAGTTCCTTTAATAGCTTAACGACATTGACAAACCCAATTATTGTGCTTATAATAGTCTGCAGAATAACACTTTCGTTTTCAGAAAAGACTTCATTACAGTTCCCTATCTACTGTATTAAGCTTTTGCCTAACCTTTTTGTTAATTCGGTTTTGTAATCAGTTCGATTGGCTCTTTGCGTTTACTCCTTTTTGTGCCAGATGTATTATGTGAAAATAATTACATGAAATAAAACCCCATTTATTGGTATTGTTTTAACTCAGAAAAGATTGGTACTTTTCTAAGTTCTTTAATTCTTCATGGTACGTTGAATATTGGCTTCGCTTCTAATTTGATGATTAGACATGAAAAAGGAGAACATCTTGCAATAACAAGCTTGTGTTTAAATAATTTAATTTGAGATGATAGAAATGGTGATTAATTCCATTAATTTAATTTACAAAAATATCAATAATACCATTTGTTGCCATTCCTTACTTTTCAAAACAATTTAACTTTCGTGCGGGTAATTTTATTTTATTTTTATTGCTCATATTCAATGAAATTGTATCTGATGTAGCTGTTACTAAAATCAATTAATACTTAAAGTCGAATACAAAATAACTGACACATTTATGTGTTAACAATTAATTATTTAGGTCTGAAGTAAATCTCATAAAAATACATTAATGTCCTTAATTTATAAAGTAAAATTAAAAACAGAATACTTCTGTTTTCTGCTCTAGGACATTTAAATTGAAAATTGCTAGAAGGTCATGAATTTCAATTCGTGCCTAAATACTAATAAACTAAATACAATAAATGATGACAATATTGATATTAATATTTAACTAGAGCGTCAGAATGAATGTCATAAATTGGGGACTGTCTTTAATTATTTTCTTTTAAATACCGTAAAAGGGATTAAGCAAAAGGCCGGTGAATAATAATATTACGACAGTCAAATAACTTTCAGTGGATCATAATCATAATAATTAAGTGATAAATGCTCTATACGTAAACGATCAATTTCCTTGAAATACCTTACCCCGGCCTTGCAAAGAATTATTTGATGTCAAGGTAACTCCACAATTTGAAAACATTTTTTTATGTTTTGTAACAATTTATTTATCACGTTCATAGGCCACAATTTATCAAACGCTTGAGAAACATTGATAAAACAAATTTTTAATGAATTTATACTTGAATTAACAATATTTCAAAATTATAATTGTTATATTCGAAACTGGTCAATTTTAAATGTTTGATATCCAATATGACTACGAAATTTTATATTTATTTATTTATTTATTACATTTTGGCAAATGAAATTGTTATGAAGAAAATATTCCTTATCAATAATTTGTAGAGTAAATGTATTGCATATTTCTTATGACACAATTTGTTTTATTTAGAACATTCAAGCTCGATTTCTTCGAATGCGTACATACTGTATTAAAGCTCGTTGACAGATAATGAACACAAAAAATAATTGATGGACGGGAACAGAGAAAAAAATGTTTCAGAACTCTTCGCCCTTGCCTATTTGTATATGTTTATAAATGCTGACAACTCACGTACATATGCACACAATTTGTTAAATATTTTTAAAGCTCCCAGCATAACAAAATATGCAAAATAAGGAGTCGTCGAAAAGCTTAAGCTAATGATTAATTGCTAAAACGTTTGTTTAAAATTAATAAGAATGCCATGATCCATCCTGTTTTACAAAATAGTAATTTTTTAAAACGTACAATTATATAATATACTCGAGAAGGTTAATAAGCTGATGTGAGTGTGTTTTTAATTACGTTAAAGCGATTGTTATTTCTTGTAATTCAAAATGTTATTCAAAATACATTTCAAAAAATGTTTGCTTATGAAAATAATAAAAAGACGATCCTCTCTTTAAATTTCCCTCTATGAATTCTATGAAGTGTAACCGGAAGGAGATTATCAAAATATGAAATATTTTCTTTTAATTTTTTATTTATTATTATTATTTATTTATTTATTGGTTTACTTCCTGTACAACAAGAATTGATCTTATATTTATTAAACACAAAAGCATTTGCAATAATTAAAAAGGTAATAAGAAATATATATGTATGTGTAGTACATAGAAAACAAATAATGTAAAAGAATTTCGTAAAAATTTTTATTTAAAAGAATTCACTACAAATTTTTTTAAACTATTAGCATTGCTGTTTAGTTGCTGACATAGTGGAAGATTATTCCAAAGTCTAGCAGAATGTACATAAAATTGCCAATCGAAAACTAGGTATTGATGTCGAGGTATAATAATGTTTCGGTTTCGTGGCGATTGAAAAAAATTTATATTTTCAAATATGTATTTGGGAGTTTGAGTATGTATTATTTTATGCAAAAAAAAAAAAAAATAAAAAAAAAAAATAACAGAGAGCTGGTTTTTAATAGATTATCGAAACTGGCTCCATAAATTTTTTTAGATACAAAGGAAACATGATGAGATCTTCTCAATCCGTACACATACCATACAATATTGTTAAATAAAACATTTAGTTTTTTTCAACTAACAGAATCACAGTTTGCAAATAATTTACACCCATTCAATAAGAAAGGAACCAAGCATATCTTCGCAAGTTTTTAAAAGAAAATTTGTCACAAAATAAATTCGAAATAGTTCAGTTACTTACGTAGTTATGCAAATTAATTTATGGGTACTTGTCACTAGCAACCACATAAATTTATACATTATTTCAATGTTTAATATTAAGGAGATTATGATTTGCTCGATGACTCTATGTTACATATATTACTACAAATGATCTTTCATTCAAGATCATCCATAAAATGTTGCCAAGTGCAGAACAATTGACGTTCATTAATTTCATTAATTTTTAATCAATGTACTCATAACTTGTTGGTATTTACATGCTTTTTTTTATTAAGTATTACTATTCATAACTTAAATATTAGTTTGGCTACTATGTGGGTTTTAAGTATAAGAAAAAAATTTTATAATTATAATTCAAAGGTTTAAATCTTAAATATCTTACTAAGTAAGCCCGTTTTTATTTCACAAGAAGTTGTATTTAAACAAAAACTTTATTTAAGTTCCAAATTTAATATGTCACTTCAATTAAAGAAGAATTAATAAGGGTAAATAACTTAGCCTGATACAAATTAGCGACTAAAAACCAAAATGTCTCTATCAACCTTCTTCGCGCTCCTTTTTAACCTCCCCAAGAAGGCGTATGAAAAAGGTGAACACATTGTGTCAGCTGATCAATATTACTTTTCACTTCCTTTGAAGGTTTTCGCTCTCACGTTTTATATGTTTTTTTTTGCATATCCTTCACCTTATCGACATGCTCTACATAAAGTCAGAAAATTTTAAATAATATTGCAATCTGTGCAATATATTTTAACTTGTGTGCTCCAAAAAAAAAAAAAAAGATTAACACAACAATATAACAACAACAAAGAGTATTTTTTCAAGTTTTTTGCAAAAGTTTAAAAAAAAGCGCAAATGACGAAAATTCTGTCGAATATCATTTTCGTCATTGCATTCATTAGTTTTAGTCTGTTTAAATTGCTATATAATCATATGATAAGTATCACTTTTTGTGTGGCAATAATCCATGCTTGAAACTTAATTAAATTTATGTTTATTTGATTGTGTATTTAAATAAAAAATATTCTTCCACAAAATATTTTCTTTTTGAGAATTCACTTAGAAAAAATTTTCTGTTGAAGAATTTCTTGACTGAAAAATATTAGTTGATTATATATCTATTTAGGATTACTCTTAACATTGATTCATTTTAGTTCTTTGTGATTAATTAAGCCTATAACGAAATTAGTGAATTATTTCTAATATCAAGTTGTTTAAATTTTTTCACTTTAGCAAAGTTTTAAATTTTCAAACTAGTAACTCAAATTCATGGCTCTGGTTATATATATTAAATTATTCAGTAAAACGTTGTCAATTCTATTTCTTTTTAGAAAGTTTATTAATAACGCAATTTTTTTCAAATGGTTTGTTTGCTGGTTTTCTTTGATTTGTAGAGATTTATATAAAAATTGTGTTTCGTTTAAAATTTCATTTGAAAGTGTACTTAAAAAGGGTGAAATGTTTTAGCTTTATACATTTCGTTTATAGCACTTTTATTTTTATTGGCCATTTCCAAATGTGACTTGAGTCAATTCCATTGTAATATCATTAAATACTTAAACTTCTACAAAAAACCATTTGCATCGGTTGTTATGCTAACGTTCTAAAATGTATGTATAAATATATGGCATTAAAAATAAATACATACTTAAATTGAATCTTTATATTTAATTATTATAAAATTTTAAATAAAATTTTGCATAAAATCTTACAAAGAAATTGCCATTTAGAGCTTTTTTTACCGGGGTGGTAAAAATTAGCAATGTAATGCGTAATAAAAAATGTAATAAAAAATGCTAAACAATTTCTACGAAATTTAAGAAAAAGTGTCAAATGCTAGACCAGTCTTTAGGTACTAAATGAGTTTAAAATATGCTAAATGTAAGACAAAATATTTTAATATGACAACGGTGATTCTAATTATAGAGTATTAGGCAATTAGTGTCACCCTAATATATTCAAGTAACATAATGACCTGTGTTTCAGTCTCAACAAGTTTACATGCATATATGTATGTATATAAGTATATATAATATGAATAGTCTAGCAACATCAATTGTACAATCTTCGTTTTCCGTTAACGTGAACCTTGTTTTAATTTGTTTGCTTGATACATCACACTAATAATGATATTAGCAGGCGTATACGCAATAAACAATTGTAAAAATCTATATAACGTATACGCAAAATGCGATTAAAGTCTTTAAAGTTTTATCTTACACATCGAAACTTTTTATTATTAATTCGGCTTAATTTCAGATATAATTCCGATTTTTCTTATACATATAGAGGAGATAGATGACTTTTCCTGGGAAACTGAGTTATGTTGGATTTCAGAATAGTTTAATTGTAAGGCTATATCAATACTTCTATTTATAACTCTTGCTTAGCTTTAGATGTGTGATTTTTTTACGTATATATAAACAGGATATTAAGTAATAATTTGTCAATAATAACTCAAAAGCTATTATTTTTGAAATATGTTGTTGTTGTAATTAAGTAGTGATATTATAAAGCTTGTGGTGCTGGTATGGTGTAGTGGTTAAAGTGCTTGCTTACAAAACCAAGTACCCCATGTTCGTTCACTGGCATTTTTCACCAGGTTTTTTCGAGCTTTAACTGTCCCCCCCAAAATTAATCCATTCAAGAAGCCTCCTTCCTGACCACCCCTTTCCCTGGAATATAGGATAACATGGTGACAAAGGTCGGGCAGCCACCATCCCTTGGGAAAATAAGATAGGAATCAAATGCATAGAGGGCGTTGTGCCTAGGCAACGACAGATGGCAGCCCCATTATACTAGGTCCTGCTGCAGCAGACCAATCGTTTACTTTGCTGGAAAAACAACCCATTAACGAGACTAATACAAGGCAAAAAAAAATCAATGCTTTATAGAAACCAAATGCTGCCAAGAGGTTATGAAAAAAGAAAATATAAATCTTAATTATAAATAATACGCTAATACTCGTAATCGGAAAATAAACTGAAGAATTGAATTGGATCATTTGTAATACTTATCGGTAGGTGTGTTGGCTGAAATAGTTAGCGCGTTGTTTAAAAAGCAAATTATGACTGAAAACGTGGGTTCTATCCTTGTTTAGGTGAAGTTTTCAACATTATAAATTTTTTCAAGGTACATTAGCGTGGCATGGTGTTAGTTATTGTTGGACTTTGGTACTAGTCACTAAACAGTAACGGCAGCGATTGATACTCTTCTGTTCCAATGTATATAACAGTGCCCTCTTTCATCGGTAATGTTACCAGAGTCATCGGTGAATTAAACAATTAATAAAATGGCTACAACATCTACAGCTTATACATACACAAAAAATACTGCGTCTAATCAACACTAGAGGCGCTGCAACATTGTTATAAAAAGTTAATAAAAAAAATCGCAGTAGCAAAGTAACGTAAGCAATAAACTCCTTCATTTCACCACATGCACATTCTGTTCTCTTCCACTTTTCCATAGAAGGAACACTTTAAGTGGTAGTAATTAATTACCTGGGTGTAACTTCTATTAAAACAAGTTTACAGAATGATTGATAAAATTTAAAAATATAGGAAATTTTATCTAATACTTAAATGCCTAAATGCTTAGATTACTTAGAATGCTTAGAAATGCCCTCATATCACAGAAACATTCTTCAAAATGACAGTAATTATTTCCTTTACAACTATATGCAATCCAAACTACGAAGTCTTTATCCCTTTGAACAACAATTGGTAATATTGTTGGATATAGTGCAAATTCTTTTTATAAGGTGGACAACAATTTTCACTCTGACTTTTACTCATTTTAAAAATATTTTATAATAAACGAGTATACAAAAATATAAAAAATAATAAAAGAAAAAATTAGAGTTTTTGTTAAATACATTGTTTGTTGTGGCCTTGGCTGTTCATATGCCGACATTTCATTGGTCGCTAAACCAAATCGTCAGTGAACATTAAGCAGTTTGAAAGCAGAAAAAAAATTCAATGACGATTTGGTTCAGCATATAAACAGCGAAAGCCACATTAAACAACGCATTTTGAAAAAACTCTAATTGTTCTAACAAATATTAAAGTTCAATATTAAATACTGTAATTTAAAAAAATATATATAATTTTTTTTATTAAAAGAATAAAAAATATATTTCATCGGGTATATTTGCTTCTTTTTTTCCTGCTGAAGCATCTAAAGCCCTGGTTACAAATTTTTTAAATAGTGTAATCAACATGACGCTGTAACTAAAGCTTTGTTTATAAAAGATAATATTTTAATTAAATTTTCAGGTACCAAATTTTTGCTTACAATAATTTAGCACTTGTTTTGAAAAACTTTAAAGAGGGAACAGTTTTTGAAAATTAGTGGACTTCAGTACGATACCAAAAGAGGTAGTTCTTCCGCTTAATGGTAGAAGTGGCATCACTGCTCCTGATAGCATATATATATACACTATAAGAAGCGTGTCCTCTTATTATTTGTTTCTGTAGAAAAAAATTTTTTTATTAAAAGGGTTTTCTATAATAATGTAAGATTAGTGTGACTGCACATTATTAGGTTAGGTTAGGTTAGGTTGATTGGAGGGGTGTGATAGCCATGTCATACGACATACACTTAAGCCAGTGAAGGCTTGTTGTGCGCTCCCTTTCAAACTGCCAGAGTTCTGCGGCAGGATTCGAACCTGGGACCTTCGCACTACGAGTCTAGTACACTACCTACTAGTCTACGAAGGTCAGTCATTATTAAATATTAAATATTAAATATTAAAAAATACGACGACTGGAGGCTTGTGTAATACTCGTATTTCTAGTAATTTTTTAATATGAGACATATTTATTCACTTGCTAAACAAATCTATTTCCACAATCGATATTTAAATGATTATGAAATTGTCGTGGATGAATTCAATTTATCATTAATCAAATCGAATTCAGTTATAATAAATTGTTTATTGGCTTCGGGCAGTTTTTTATACCCCTGGACAGTTTAATAATTTTTTTTATTTGTCCAATCCTGCTAACAGTCTTCAATATATAATGATTTACTTTGATAAAAGCGAATGCTTTAAATTATTTAATGAAATACAAAGGTTTACTTGTCTGTTCGGGTAATTACTGTGTTTCTACTGATAACTTAAACACCCATAATAATATGTTACAGCCTAAAAAATTAGAAAACACGCAAACCAAATTATAGGATGGAAAAGAATTCTGGGCATGATGAGCTCAATCTATAACGATAATAATATCAGTAATTGATTATAATTCCATAACTTGTAATAGATATCAAATAAAAATGTTTTAATTAATAGAGCAGTTAATTTTGTCTTACAGGGCGTGGGACATTTGACATACAATGGCACGAATATATTATGTGTAGATACATATCAAAAATAGTTGTTATAGAAATACCAAAAAAAATTTTTCAATTCATTTTCTCAATTATTAAATTCAAATTATAAAATTTGAATCATAAAATTTTCATGAACTCTGTAGTTATAACGATTTTTATTGCCTTAGAACCAGAGCTGGGTAGATGGAATTACATTACAATTACAATTACATTACTCGGTAATTATAATTAGTAATCGATTCCTTTCGTCCACAGCAAAGGAATAGATTACTTTTTCAATTCCTTAGGAATCATTTCAAAAGTAATTTTTTTTAATTTCATTACAAGGAATTATATTTTGTAATTTAAATTAATTATGTACATTGTCGATCCTTTCTTTAACAACTTAAATAAATTGAAGGAATTTCCATTGATGAAGAAAGCATTTAGTAAGTCAAACACTCCGTTGACGTCCTCGGCGCCGGTTGAGAGATTATTTTCATTTGCAGGCTTTGTAAATACATTGTTTAGTTGTTGTTTGTTATTTGTTGTTAATTTCGCAATTAAAAAAATTTATATTTCTTTCCAACTATTTTTCTTTTAATAACTTTGCCAGAAAATAAGGTACAAAACTTTGAAAAAAAAAATCCAATGAGTTGTTCCGATTTCAAACTTTGACCACAACAGAAATTTCACATTTCATATTCGTGAATGAACTTTCAGTTTTTCAATTACTAGAGCGAAAAGTAAAGACAGATAAATGAATATCTAATAACTTTTGTTGAGTTTTTGGTGGTTAATTATGCTGCTATTCAATGCCACGTGAATATTTGTAGACTTCCTGGAGATGTCGTCTGTAAATTCATTTTAATACAAGAATAAAAAGAATTCGAATCAGAAAAAATTTGGTAGAAATAATTCTGAGCTGTTGGAAATTTGCTTGAATCTTAACTTATATTTAGAGGAACTACAGTGACAGAATGCTTTATTAACATTTTAGAAAGACATATTGTTGGTATATTCCAAGAAATAATTTCCTAAACAAAAATTAAATAAAACCCCAAAGAAAAGTACAGCGACAAATTCAACGATGTTTTAGGTCGTATTTAATTTTATATAGTTTTCTTACATTTTTATTAATGGAGCCTTATTTTGTATAAATAACACACGAAACTTATATTTATGGAGCCTTATTTTGTACAAATAACTGCAAAAAATTTTTTTGGAGTCTTACATCCTTTTTTATTTAAAGCAAAATTCTGGCAGATTAAAATAAATATTTCTTTCTGAATATTGAAAATATATAGGGGACTTACTTTATTGGTAATTGGGGCACTATTCCATACATAAGAATTCCCGATTAATGTGGTGTTATTTCATTAATCATTAGGATGTTCTGCCATTTTGTTTGGTCCTTATTACATATTAAAATTATAGGGTTATTGCCTCTTTGGGTAATTATTTCCAGGAGGATTACTTCATCCCGCCTATAAATTTAGTCACCTTTATTATAAAATGTAAGAACCTCAACAAGGCTTATAAAAGAAATTAATAAATTCAAGGCTTATAAAAGAAGTCCATTAAATAGGTAATCAAAGTCACAAAATGGAATACCATGGCCAACAGTATATATTGGATTTTAGCCGCCATTTAGTCATTGTGTATTAATAAGGGAATGTTATAAGATATTTCATGCAATTTTTATTTAGTGCTCATAAAACAAATCGATGCCACTAGTACTTTTATTTTGAAAAATCCTTATGTTAAAAATACGCATATTATTTTTAAAAAATATAGTTGAAAATATCAAGGATCCTTTTTTTACTAAAATTTTCATCTCCTCTATTGTACACAAATAGATATTTATTTTCCCGCCCATTTATATTTTTAATATTACACATATTTATGTAAATAAATATGGTTGAAAAGGATAATAATTTTTCTTTCGTAGGTTTTGATTAATGGCTCAGACTTTTTAAAAAACAAATGATTCATCATTTGCATATTATCGGTTATATTTATTTCCAAGTCATGTCGTATAAATAAATATTCCATCTGGATGTGCATAATGTTTGATTTATTATCTGGGGTTAAAAGTCTCAAAATTTTTTCATGTTGTAAAACTTTATAAGCATATTTGCTATCTGGAGAATTTCATGTTCAATATGTCAGTTATTAGAATGTAAAAAAAATTTGTAAAATAAAAGAATCCTATTAAAAATGAGAATAATGTTGAGAAAATAAGTCGATTCCGTTCAACTAATAAAAATTTATAATTTTGAGAAATATATTTCGTACAGGTTATTTTTCGCTTTTTATTTGTACAGAAATCGTTTACTTTGTTCTTATTTGTTATAAAAATTTTGTTGAAACCACATCAAATATTATTCAAATATCTCTTGAGGTTTGGAAACTTTAATTTTTACCAAAAAAAATCTGTTCACACAGTAGCAGCAGTTGATAAATTATCGTAGTTTGTTAAAAATTGTTAACGTGAACCCATTTTTATACAAATTTCTTATTTTCAATTTCAAAAATAATTGATTTCTAAAAGCATATTTATGTACGTAAATGATGTGATTTAGAAAATCGTTCAACATTTGACCTCAAATGCTTTGTATTGAAGTTGTGTGATTGAATTAATATCGAATTAATTATGAAGATTTATTCAATGAGAATGAAGTGCTCGAGGATGATATCCTTGATAAGATATATGACGATCTACATCATGTGCTAAACGATACAAAGGATACAATGTCCCACAGTTTTTTTTTTTTTTTTTTTTTTTTTTTATTAGAGAGAGTACGGTTGTTACTTCAATAGATGTGAATCGTTTCCGTAATGCACTTTAAAGTGGGCCGGCCCTTCACAATTTTATTATTTATTATTTTATTATAAACACTGACGAAGAGTTTGCAAAATATGTGGTCCAGCTGTAGACCTGCTAGTAACCATTATTTTATATATAGTGGTGTTATCAGGCGAAAGCTAAAGTTGTCTCACATTATGGTGTCGTTGATGGAAATACTCCTCATAAAATAATAAAAAGAGTCTTTGGGTAACACTTGTTGTGATAAATATCATAGTTCACAAATGTTAACTTTAAAAGAGTGTGTGAAACTATTGATGAGCTACAATTTAGGGAGCGCACAACAAGCCTTCAGTGGCTTAAGTGTATGTCGTATGACATGGGCTATCACACCCCTTCAATCAACCTAACCTAACCTAACCTACAATTTAGCCTTGGCTATACTGATGATACTGAGTACATTTGCTCTCGAAGCGATAGGTATATTCATACTTATGAATGTCATTACAGCAAAAATAATAAAGTAAAAATTCTAAAAATTTCCAAGATTTTTATTTTACCAACAAGAAAGTACGTGTGATAAGATAAATTTAAGTAGCAGAGACAAGAAACTATTTCTTTAACACAGCCCCGTTTGGAGCACCATTTCTATATAGTGAGATATACCTGTAAATCTCTATTTTTCCACATAGACCAGTTATCTACCCGAGAAGATGTCTACTTTTATTATTTCTTTTTTTATTGTTTAGAATTTTTTTGCATGTCCTTTTTTGCGTCCAACACCTATACTCTGAATCACCTGATCCATGTGTTATCTTGTATTGATCCGGTCCTACTTCTTAGGTTACCAAACTTTTTTTTTATATTTACCATGATTATTAAGTTGCTAGCAGTGCTCTGTTAACCGAAGAGGAGCACTGTGAATGAATGTGGTTCTTGTCTCTACTACTTAAATTTTAATTTAAGTATCAAGAAAAGAAAAGAAAAATAAAAAATCCTTTCGATTATAAAAATTTGTTATTATTTTGACGAGTAAACTGCTACCCAATATTATTATTACTACAAAATTCTCTTGAAAAGTAACTTCTTTTCATTAGTATTAAATTGCTCCTGCTTACGACGCTTTTATCCTTCTCAAAACGCAATGAGCAAAGACTGCTAGTTATGATTAAAAGTTGGGTCCAACTGGACCTTTATGTTACGTGAATATGGAGACATCTTAGATCTCATATAACCAATCTGCTTATAGCAATTTAATAGAACATTATAGAGTTTGTTAGACGTTGTGTCTTACTTTTTCTTTCTCTTCTTTGTTATGGTTATTTGTCCAACAGTTAAACAGAAGATTTAATCTTCTTCCTAGCCGTTCCCTGAGTACATTTAATATGGCTCTCGATTTTGCCTAGTCTAATATATAAATTTCACATTTACGCACGTTCTTTCTGATGACCATCTTTATGACAGCTTTCGTATATACATATATTTTGCTTCAAGTGTGATTTATGGAGCACTAGGTTTTCAGAAAAAATATTACCAAAAAAAAAAATTAACAACATTTTTTCAAGATGACAATCGAAAAAGTTGCTTGAAATATTTATATCCACGTACTAAAATTTATACAGTTGTAATAAAATAATTGTGCATGTAAACGAAAATAAAACAAAAAGCACAATTCGAAAAAGGTATTATCCAAACCTGAAATAAAGTCGGGTGCAAAATACATATGTATGTCACATGAGCGATATTTAAAATAAAATCTTTATGAAAATCTACGCCATTTGTAAATTTTTGTTTGTTTGATAGTTAGAAAAATTTCATTTTCATAATAGCAACCGCTTGTTAGAGTCTTTACTTTAAAAATGTCTTAATATAGCCCCATAAAAAATAGTCAAAATACGTTAAATCGCATGATCTAGGAGGCCAATTAACCATCACCGAACACGTTTCTCAATGGGGCCATTATTACACATGCTGTGTTGCATGTCAGACCGTCTTGTTGAAACCACATGTCAGCAAAATCCTGCTCTTCTATTTTGCAATTATCGCACGGTAGCGGTAGCCATTCATAGCAACGTTTCTGCCTTCGTTGTCTCTGAAAAAGTACGGGGCAATGAAACAACCGGATCATAATTCACACCAAACACTGCATTTTTCTGGATGCATTACTTCTGGCTGCTCTTCATACCAAATAGAGCGATTTGCTTTGTTCCCGTATCCATTCAACCAAAAAGTGGATGATATACTTTCTTAACCGAGCATGAACTTTGATAATAAAATTCAATCTGCAAGCGTTGTTCGTTTATAAGTCGATTTATGGTTAAAGTATAGACCAAAGGTGAACATGTTTAAGAGTAACATGCTGCACAAAAATAGCTGAGCTGCCAAAAACTCTTGCCAAAAAGAAAATTGCTAAAAAATCACCCTTTATATAGTGAATAGCATACATCACGAGAGCCCAAATGTATTAAAATAAAGCACCCTAAATTCGCCACCAAGGAGACTCTTTTTCGTCCTGTGTAATTCTATATAAAATTGTTGCTGCCAAATGTGTCTCAAAGATCAGCAGCAGCAAGAGTTGACTCGCAATATATAAAATAATACTAAAATAGTGAATTACTATTCACTGCAGTATGAATTTTTACCATACTATTCATTTTTAAAGAGTGAATAAAAGATTAAGTAGAATTTATGACTGGATATCCTGCATATAACAAAACTAACGAACAATAAAAATGTATTCAAAATACAAAACAATAAACGACGCATCAAAAGCACCCACATTTTTAAATATGCACACATACATATAAAAAGACATACAAATGTTTTTATTCAACAAAAGTAACAGTTTCACTATTCAAGTCGACCCTGTTTCATTCAGAATGAAAAGAAAAACCATCATCTTCTCTTGAGGATGTGAACACAATGGAAATGTGTATCCCCACATTTGCAAAATTTACAAACAATAAATGCAAGTATGGAGACAAGTAAAAGTAATAATGTAAATGAAAATGCATATTCATATGTACCATTTTTGATTTTAAAGTATTTTGGCTAAATATGAATAAAAAAATAAGTCCTTAATGTGCGACGTAAGTATGAATTCTAACGAATTCTTTAATTCGCTTGCAAATACTCGTACGCGCTTAAGTACTGTGATTGAAACTTTGTTCAGCTGCCGCATTTGGTACGCTTTCAAATGTCAAAGTGTTTGAAAGTTTTTTTCATACGAAATTAAATGGATATTTGCAAGTGTTAACAAAAACTTCTTTTAAGATATTTGAATTAAGCTGAAAGAAGATGTTTAAGCTGATTATGGCTGTAATTATTTTTGATTCACGATTGAGGACTTTTCTGTGGAAACAAATTAGAAAAATTAAATATAATCCATAGAACAGAAACATTCGATAAAAAGCTGGTTTATCAGTTTATCGGATTTGGGTTCGGTTCCCGAAATCCCGTATCATAAAGGTTCTTCTACATATAAACAAAATGTAAGAAATAATGAATGTCTCCTTGCGAGTATTTATCCCTCGCAATGTGATTGATTTCAATATTCTTAGTCGAAATTTGTGAAACTTTGGAATTGTGATTCTTTCGATACGATTGCCTTCGTATTTGATGTATTTTTAATAACGTCCTGATAATTGCTACAACTAACTTCTTTAGCGTTCAAGTAATTATGCCATTTTTTGTAGTTCTCACGTTTTCATGAGCATCCTTTTGTTCATCTGGACCATTAATGAAGAAGACATGCAGTTAATTTTTTTCATATGATAAAAATTAACCATTTTTACTTTTTATGCATGAAAACATACTCAAAACCATTGGAAATATTTGAAACGATAACACCCAGACAGATAGAGAAGTATGGTATGTTACCCAACAGCCTGCTTTAGCAGCCAACGTACAAAATATAAACTCTTTGTGAATACTTTGCTCAGCAATCTGCCTCCGAGGTCCTTAGATTTATGTATGTATTTGATTTGGGATATTTCACATAAATACCCAATGCATATTAATCACATTAATGTAAATACTTTGAAAAACCATTCAGGCCAAGTTAATCTCCGCTAATACCTTCATTAATATAATGGACATTGGAAAAAAGAAGAAAAATTTTTTTTAATATAAATAAAATGTTTTCCAATGAGGGAGTGAGTATCGAAAGCTAAAATGAAATAAAATAATCGAATGAAATATACAAAATATGTGAGATTATCGCAATATCTGCAGTGTTTCGAGTGAACATTTATAAAGCTCGGGAATGAGCTTTATAAATGTGGCCTGGAATATGTTCAGCTTAAGAGCTTATGGTATATCGAACGGGACCTGGAGCTGTTTAGCCGCAAAAAGTCGTACCATGCTTTTCACAAAATTTATGAAGATTTTGAGTCACGCCTAGACTGATCTGGTTTCTAGAGAAAGGATCACTTAAAGTCGGGCAATAATTGATGTTTGCCCTATTATGACAAATATCAAACAATAATTTTTTTTTCAATCTGGCGTTGGAAGTCTGTATGCAATAAAAGCTAAGGAGCGCCAATTTCTTAGCAATAGATTTATGCAAGATATGTACAGTCATATGCGTAGCTGTCATGTCGCCAAAATGATATAAATTTTTTAGACTGCTGCAGAATTAGATGGTCATGCCATACGCCTACGTCTATGTTAGTAGCTTTTGGCCATTTTCTCAATTATGGCCAAGCTGAATCGACACCGAATACTACAGCCACCAAGAAATGTTCAGATCCTAAAGCTGATAATGATTTAGGATCCTCTGGGAATCATAAACTTGTAAATGAAAAATGTTATTGTGAAATCCGGCTTATTTACTGTCTTGCTACGCAATAGCGCTGCCTCCTAAGATGAAAGAAAAGGCACTAGCTTTCCTTAGCGAAGGGTCTACATTAATTACATCATATTATCAAGATTTATATTTACATGCTGGCCACTATCTTCATATATTTGTGAGTGAATTGCACCATGTGCCTATTCCACCATTAAGTCAGAAGTGCTCCCATTATTCTGATTACTGATTTCTTATTCTAAGAAAATTTTTTCTTAATTCGACATTTATTAATTTCTGCATGCTGTCATATTAGAAGCTGTACGAATGAGAATCTAGTAAAACAACATGGATTTCAAAGCCCCATTTCTCATGGCAAAGCTCTCTCTATAAAAATAAATTTTAACACCATAAAGTACAGGTTTAAGTGTAATTTTACAAAATTAATGTGGTACAACACAAATGCGACTGGTTTGTTCTGCAATTAAAGGCTCTTATTTATTGTAGGAAAACATTAACAATGGTGCATTTTTTGTTAAAATTTAGTTGACAAGTTTAATTATTTATTATTTGTGGTTACAAAGTTATATTTTCATTCAATGGTTCGACTAATGAAATCTATAAAAATTTCAGCAAGCAAAAGGGGGGACGCATTTTCTTTTAATATTCCATTAAGGGAAGATTTAAATTTTTTTTGAATTATATACAATATAAACCACAACCAGAAAATTAAAAGGATAAAATCATATTTGTAACAAAATATTATATGTTACAATTTTAAGATTATATATATAGAAGATATCTAAAAAAACCTTTAAACAAGTTGCATCTACTTACTTGAGAGTGACATTTCTATAACGAATACAACGTGACAGAAACTTCATGCTTTTCTTCTTTTTTGGTAGCTGGATGCTATGACCTCTGTGGTATATCGATTATTCAGATATCCGAACTTCGGCCGCCTGTTGATAGACCCTAAGAACTTGTATATTATATAACATTCAATCATCCAAATAATGCATGCCAGTGCATTAAAAGAATGTAAAGATACATAAAAGCAAGGGAGTATATACGTCCCTATAGGAATAAAGAGTGTATTCGAGCAAAAAAAAAACTGATGGCTGATACCCATCTCATCTATATTATACCAAAAAAATTTAAATAGTGTGACTCTTAATGCAATGTTGAGATTTTTTTAATGTAATAAAATGCTTTTTTCCAGCAGAAGCCTGAAGCCTTAAGAGGAGTACAGCTGCCTCGCACATAAAGTAACTATTAAATATTTCTATATTTAGGCGACTACAAAAGTGATTCATTAAAATTTTGTGGCGGGGTACTGTGAAGATAAAGTACATAGTCAGGCAGAAAGGAGTGGGTAGAAGATTTCCCTTCTACAACAATATATTTTATATATTTATTTTCTTTCATCAGGAGAGCTACAATAGTGAGAGAACTAATCTGGTTAGCTTCTTTGAGAAACTAATGTGGTAGTGGAATACCTCAACCTTAATTAGGCTGATGAGTTCCTTAACTTATAAATGTTTATTTCCCTTTATGACGTTAGAGATAGCGAAACCTCACAAGTATTGCTAGTGCTCGTAGGTTATAAAATGGAGTCCTTCATAAATTAATTGCTAGTCGTTGAAAATTTCGAAAAATGTTCCATCAAAGGGCGCAATAAGTCAGTTTTATTACCATATATTTATAATGAAAAAATCAACAAATGTCCTTTAAAAAGTTGAAAAAACTACGTTTTAATTCTTTTTGCTTTTATTTCTTTTAATATGTAAGAAAATAGACGTTAAACTTATCAAGTCGGCCACATAGCGAGAGAGTAATAATATCTAAGGAACAACAATATAGCCAATATTAAATCAGCCCAAAAGGATATTATATACTTTCATAAATATTTTGGCACCCATAACCAAAGGCAGCAAGCAGTAACTGAGCGAATACCACCATGTCCTCTTATCTTTGCCAATAATGAGGCCATAACAATGTGCACAGAATAAAACTTAAAATATTTTATACGCCTACACGATTACAATTTTAAAAGAAAAATTCAACCAGAAAATTATGTATGTACAAAGAATTGTATATACAAGTACATAGACTCTCTTGTTAGGAATTTTACTACATGGAAATAGTCCTATAAAAGTATGCAATAAATTATATTTTCTTGTATATTGGGTATGTATGTAATTTTTTGTTTTTATGTCATAAAAATTTCTTTCATTTAATTTTTTTCATCTAGATGAAGTTGGCTCTAAAGTACTTAGTACTAACCATAATTAATAATCAAAATGAAATAAATGGGGTCAGTTGGCAAAAATTTGATTTAAATTATTATTCAACAAGGAATAAGAATTTAAACAGAAAACGAAAAAAATTTAATTGAACTGCGATATTACTTTATAGGGATAATAAATAACAAAAAAAAAAAAAAAACAAAAAGAACTCTTGTTTGAAGAAGTAACAAAAAGTAGGCTTAAACTTTTAATTAAATTTTATAATTTTCTAATTAAATTTTTTTTTAATGCGGTATGTACGTCATTTCAATACAGTAACAGGAAATGATTGTAAAATATAAGGACACAGAAAGAAATAAAAATGTTATCTGATTTATTAGTGGACTAAATTGAAGGAATTGTATAATGGATTCGTAACATTAATGATGTAAGCCTTGGTTAGGGCAAGTGTCATAGCAGATGATATTTTCTAATGTAATCCTTCTAAGTTCTTAAAAAGTTATTTCACTTTTAAAGCAAATTATCCTAAGTTCACTTTTTATTGATTTAGCTTTCGTCAGTTATAAAATTTGCTAGATCATTTGCTAGTCATTCTTTAAAAAAGACTGCATTAAGGAAATTTATCACACAATTAAAAAATCATTCCATGAGCTGAAAAAACTCATAATAATTTTCAACTACTACTTAAATTCATTTCATTAATAAAATTAAGAATAAAGTCAGCTCTTGTATTGCTGCTCCAACCTGGTTTTAGGTAGGAAACTTATCTGACTTCTAAAGGACCCTGTGATCATTCAAAATATTTTTTCGTAATCATTAACATTTCCATTCATTGACATTTTCCACGTATATTCTTCCCTTTATTGATTATTGCATTTTAATAATTTTAAAATATTGCAAATTTTATTATTGTTAAATAATTCGTATTCTAATAGTCAAGGACTATTTTGAATGATCATAAAATATGATTTCAGAAATATTACTTTTCAAATGAAACAGGTTTTTGGTTAAAAAATCTGTTTTATTTTTCAATATACGTCTCCGCTTTGTCCAAAGTTTCTCAGATTCCTTTATTCCTTCCATAAAATAATATTTGGCCAGGTCATCAAAATAGGTATTCGTTTGTGTGATGATTTCTTCGTTAGAGTCTAATCTCTTTCCTCCAATCCATTTCTTCAGATTTCGCAATAAAAAAATAGTCACTTGGGATAAATCCGGATAATAGAGCGAATCAGAGAGAAGTTCGTAGCCTGATTCATGGAATTTCACCATGGAAATTGCACATGTGTGCATCCTTTCATTGTGCCTTGTGGAAAAAACAAAATGCGGTCGTTTGTTTTTCAAATCCTAAAGTTGCCGTAATATTTGCCATTGGTCGTTTTACTCTTGTAAAGGAAGTCAATGTGGGTTATACCGCTTGCATTGCAAAAGTTTTCACCACAACCCACCCTGATCTTCTTTGGAGCTGTTTTGACTGACTAATCGCTTTACGTACGATTAGAAAACGGTTCATATCTTGTCCATATTGCGGTTGAACAAAGCCAAACAATCCTGCGAGGTTGTGTCACGTTTGCGTTTGTGTTTGACTGTAAGCAAATACGGCACCCATCTTTGCGAAAAGCTTCTTCATACCCAATTGATTATTCAAAACTAAAACGGCTGAGCCATGTGATGTGCATGTGGCTTCGATACGAAATTCAGTGAACAACTCTTTTACAATTGAAATTGATGGTGCAGACTTCCCATAGTATTGATCAAGCTCAGCATTGGATTAAGTGATGGGTTTTTTTCTGCCAAAAATAATAATTAATGAATACACGAAATTCGTTTATTTACATTTTATACTATCATTAATGGCTGTCAAATACACTATTGTTCAAATTTTGACAGAAGTCAACTGACAGAGAAGGTTAAGAGAAGGTTTGCTATTGTAGTCAAGAGGGGAGAAATGGAAAAAGTACTGACCTTTAGATCTGCCGTCGTAGTAAAAAAGCGGGGGACCGAATTAAAAAAAAAGCTTATAAGCTTACAGATATTGATCTTTTTAACATTATTTCTATAAAAATACTTTTAATATTAATTTGCATAATTCTTTTCATACATAGTTCTGTCTAAAGCCGTTTAAAATTTTTCAATGGCCATCAATACACGGCATCTTAAGGCATATTGAAAGTGGAAAAAATTCCAAACTACTATTGATTTACTAAAACAAAATGCAGACCATAAAAGAATCATGTGTCTTTATTTTATTTTCTGTTATTTATTTAATATCTTATTATAAATATTGTATAAATATGTCATACTTATAATTAAATTTATTTCCTATATAATAGACGATATTAATATTATTATGATGGGAGCTAAAACATGGCACAGTTTCATACACATATTCAATTGACAGGGCATATACGTGATTTATTAGAAATCCTGATTAGAATATTTTCCTGTAATAAAACGTATTTTTCAGACGACAAGTTAATAAGGATCAAAAAGAACTTTCCAAGCGAATTTTACAGGGACTGTGATTTCGATTGCAATTGTTAATTCCCTATTTTGCGAGAAAGTTTCTTTACTACTTGGATCGATTTCTCCATGTACATGAAAGACAACGTATTCTTTATATTCTTTGATTTATTTATGTGAAGGTGAAAAATATAAATAAAAGCTCAACTCAGTATTTATTTAGAGGTTTGTCGAAATACGTTCTCAAGTCGAATACTTACACTTATTGATACTTTGGCAGCAATAAAAAAATACTTTCTAAAACTGCGTATTGGTAATAAAATAGGAAAAATATAAAAAATAAAACAAAATTTAAACAGATTCATATCGATTTTTTCTCGATTACTCCACTTGGAAGCATTTGGCTTCCACAAAGCATCGCCATCTTACACGAGTTGTTGTTGCAGTAGATGGTTGCTCTGCTGTAGCAGGTCTAGGATAATGATATATCGATTATATATTGCTTTTTTTCCAGTTTGTATCAAGTCATTCTAAGTCTGCTCGAAATATATATTATTTAATTTTTATATATGATTGAATTCTCATATTTTATGTGTTTCTTTTATGTACAAAAATACGAGATTGAATGTTTACACACCAATGGAAGTTGATTTACAATTTGGTTAGTGCTAATAATGAAATATTGATATATGAACAAATATACTAAAAAATTCATAATAAAAAAATAAAAAAGTAAAGTTTCGTACTGTTTTCATTTACTGCGTATACTTAATGGACCTTCAAGGTCCTTATTAGCCTAATATCCAGTAATAAAATATACATCTTAAAATGGAAATTGAAATTGATTAATAGTATATCTGAGTCTTCAACGAATGCTACATGCTGTATAAATTTTTTTGCTGCAAAAAATTATGTAGGAAATATATTTCTTTTTTACATACAGGGAACTAAAATTAATGGCCGCAAAATAAGGGAAATCACCTAATTTATATAAATCACCCAATTTATATATAAAAAGTTGTTAGAAAACTTACAAATTGTTGTAAATTTTTTCAATTTGCTTTGGGCTAAGCTGCCACTATATCTGGCATTTCGTTTTTGTTTAACATCAAAACATATTTGAAAATCAATTTACCTCGTTTGCTTATATAGAAAATTTCATATACGATATAAGAATCTCACAAAATTCAACCACATTTGAAGATTGTTAAAATAAAATTGCTTGAAAATTTTAACACAAACGAAAATGCCCAAAAATAATATAAATAATATAATATAAAATAATTAAATAAAATAATAAAATAATATAAATATAATAATATAAAATAATAAAAATAGTGTGTAGTAATTTTTAGAAAATTAAATGATATAAAAAATATTTTATTTTATGAAAAAAAATTTTTTTGGAACTTCTTTGATTTGGGAGTTATTTAAATTTCTTTAATTTAATAATTTTTTTCTATAGATATAAAATATGTCGAAGCTTCAATTTCTCAACCATTCCTGCATTGTTTTTCCTGCGGTATGTAAATACCTGGATTTTCTTCCTTCAGCACTTTTGCAATGCCGACCTTTGGAGGATTCTTTTGTTTACGGCACGTCTGAAACCAACTTCACTAAATTATTTCAACGATTTGAATAAGATTTGAATGAGATTTCTGGTATATATATGAAAAATATGAATTCATAGTAGGATTATAGAACGACTTAAAACAAAATGCACAACAAACAATTTATATTTGTTATGAATCTAGTTCTTTTTCCTTCCAATCTGTATTCGAATAGACGCCTCGTAAATTTATAAAATTTGGATCAGTGCACACCTTAAACAAAATGATTTCATCGAATGAAAAATTAAAGCTTCCCATAAATCTAAACAACTTGAAAATCTCGTTAACAAACTCTTTTTTTAATATGACAACTTTAAACACTTGCGTCATCTTAAAAATGTCAACAAGTATGAAATAGGTTGACCGTAATTCTATATTCCTTATATTTTCTTACCAAAAACTGTGCGTTAAAAAGTAATAATGAGAAAAGGACAAAGCAAAGTTAAAATTAAATATAACTGGACATGGTTTGACTTTTCGCACCCACCAAACACTGTTTAAAATATTTCCTTTTCCTTTTTCTTGTTCTATTCGAACTCAGTCATGGTTATAATTGGGATGATAATACTTTGTTAAGGATTTTACGCAGTTTAGCACTAGACCTGCTCCATAACATTTGCCTTGTCCTATTGAAAACGAAACAATTTATGGATATATTTTTCGAATCGACTTTAATTTAAGAGGTATTGCGGTTTTTGTATATTTTGATAAGATTTTTATAATTTATTGCAAACTTGAGCCCAAGTTCAAAAAAAAAAATAATGATGATAATTGGAAAAATATCTTAAATAATTTTACAAAATTAAATAAAAACACATCTCTTGTTCGAGTATAATCTTGACGTTGGCATATTAAAATATCTGCCTGGACTTACAAAACTGATAAAAGATTTCTCTTGCTTTCGACGTCTTAAAATTTTACATAGTGAACATGCAAATTATAAAGAGAAAAATACATTTTTGCAATATTATTGTTAAAATATCAAATTAAAATATATTGACCAAATGCTATAATTTTTGTAAAATATGTAGAAAAATCGGTTAGAAAAATATTGACTTTAAAAAGAATATTCCGCCACTTAACAATTAAAAAACGCTTCTAACGCTCTCTAAAATATGTTCCTTCCACTCCTGGGGGCTTCTACAAAGTATATCCATCTTTACACGGGTTGTTGTTGCAGTTGTTTTCGCATTGTTATTATTTGTTTTTTGTCTTGTATCAGTTTCGGTAAGCGGTTCTTGTTCCAGCAAAGTAGAGGATTGGTCTGCTATAACAGGTCTAGGATAATGGGGCTGCCATCTGTCGTTGCCTAGAAACAACGCCCTCTGTGAATTTGGTGTAGTGGTGAGGAATCTTGCTAATCTTTGATTCCTATCTTTTTTTCCAGAAGGTGGTGGCTCTGCCTGACCTTTGTTTGTCATGATGTTATCCTCTTTTCCAGGGGGAGACGGTGTTCAGGGGGCTCATTGGATATATTTTTAAGAGGGGGTTAAAGCCACTTCATTTTTAAAACTTGAAAATAATTATTTATTATTATTATGAAAGGGAATCTTGGAATGGCAAACATGTGTTAAAATCATTAAAAAATTTATCCAATATTGCACATTTTTCAAACAAAAATCTCAGGAGTGTCTTGAAGTTCATTGTTTAGAGTTTATATTTACAGAAGTGAAAAAGCACCTTATGGAAACATATTAATCAAGGTGCTTCAAATATACCTGAAACACAACAGCAAATGAAAAATTTAATTTTTTTGTTTCTACTATCTTTATACTACATTAACCAAAATCAAAATACGCATTAAGGTACAATCATGGGCATCCAAACTATGTCTAGAAAAAAATCATTAAACAATATGGCTGCTCATTGTTGAAAATGTCTGCCATAAATTGTGTGTCCGCATGTATTTGTTAAAGGGAAAGAAATGTCGTTGAAATAAAACCTTAAACAGGACAATGAATCACTTCAAACCCTTTGCTGGATTCACAAATTCTAAATATTTAGCATTTGTATTGCATTTTTGTTTTTTGAGGTTAAATCAAGTACTCAGCTCTCCTTGAGTTTCACAATTGATTTTTATTTATTTATTTCTATACGTAAAATAATTTTGTTGAAATGTAAAAGTACATCAAGTCATATTTTTTCAAAATATGTTGTAATTGGGAGGTTTTCCTTTATACATACGTGAATAGCACATAGTCCTACGTAATAAAGTTTTTGAGAGTAGAAAAATTAAAAACGACACAAGTTCAAAATGTTTAGGATTAAAGAGCACCAAGGGCAAAAATTTTCTTTAGGACAAAATTCTATGACGCCAAATGCCGCCTTTTAAGGACGTGTGATGATTCAGCTTTAGGGGTTTATTTTTGCGACTTTCCTTTTTTTACATGCCTTTAGCTGCAGAGGTTGCAGTTTCAATTTTTTATATTTCTTAACTAGCCATTTTGTCATTGGCTCTGACACTCTCTATGGTCCGGTAACGGCTTTATATTTTTTTGCCTCCCATACCTGCTCTAGTTTGCGATGTTATTGACGACTTTATCCCTGGTTACTCAATAGTAGACACACTTCTAATTGTTATAACGTAGCCCATGTTTTTAGTCTGATTTTACTGATCTAGTTGCGTTTTTTTTTTTTTTTTTGATGATGATTAATGCACTTCGCACCATTCACGATTTGGCTTAAAAATGATCTTGTCTTCATCCTGCGCGAATTAAAAGTAAGGGTAATATTAGTCTTTCGGTAATACTAGAGCTTTTGTTCTTAAACTTGTTGCTGTACGGCTTAGTAATATTTAAATCCAATATGGTAGGCAAAGGACACAAAGTCCTTTTTATACGTAAGCGTAGTATAATATGGCTTGATTTATTAACGATAACATTAAAGTAAAAATAGTATTAGAATTATATAATATATACGATGCAAAGCAAATAATTTATACAGAAATAAAAGTGTTTTTAATTTTCATCGTTTTTCTACGGTCTTCCGCAAAATTTTAAAAATGTGACTTGGTTTAGTTTACTTCCCATCCACAGTTGTCTGTTTATACACAAATTCATTTAATTCTTAAATAAGAACAAGTGAAACCAATTTTGAATAACTTGCAAAGCAGAACAAACACAAAACGTTATAAAATCCATGACCAAACAATCGCCTGAACATTAAGTTTTGTTTCAGTTGGCGGGAAAACTTCTAATGGTTATGACAGCCCTACAATAGGCATGAAATAAAAAAAATTCCGTGTAGTTTATTTTTAGACTGTGTGCCATTATACCATAAACAGCCGAAGAAATTTACCAACCTGAATTCTTATGGGAACGTAATATTAAAGGAGAACTCTGTCATAGAATTAATGCATTAAAGATGAAAATTGGCGTGATAAATGAAATCAAATAAAGAGTACCTGATGTTACGTTTCTTAAATATATTGCAACAATATTTTTGCTTGATATTAAAATGAAACAACTACATATTTATTAGTACAAACTATCGGAGGATTTCTTCCAAAACTATTAATAATGCAACATGAAAAATAGCTTTTTATTATATATAAGTCATGTTAATGATTATTTTCAATTGTTTTTTATGTGGAGGCAATTTATATCGATTTTGCAAGGTGGTGTTAGTATGGCAACAACCACATTAACAAAAATAAACGGCATAAAATCAATATGCTTTTTGACACAAGTGTTCTCTTAGTGTCTTCACTGGAACACAAACACGTTTAATACAATAAATAAATAATAAATTTACATAATATTTGACGCGTCTGTTTTTGTTACTGTTGTTGTTGACATATTAACACCAACTTGTTTAATTAATACATCTGGCGTGAAGTTACATACATAAATAAAAATTTCACAAATTTCAAATTTACAAATTTCCATAATTTATATTGCCAATAAATTTATGTTTTTCTTCTCTTTACTTTAGATCTGCTCATTCTTTATAAATATGTCTAATTTTAATTTAAATCCAGGGCACAAATACACAACAAAATATAACAGCAATAGGTATTTTGTTGGTATAATTTGTTAAACGGTTCACGTTAGCTAATGTAAGAGACGTTTGTTTTTGGCATATGAAATCAATGCAAATGCTGATCCAAATTAAGTGTCATGTTGCCGGAATGGCTGAACCTGTATAAAATAAAATTTCATAACGTTTTTACGTGACATTTGTATACCAGTGATGCGACTATTATTATGTTGAGTTGTATCGTGGCCCAAATTCTCTTTCCGGTACTTTTATTGATATATATATATATATATATATATATATATATATATATATATATATATATATATATATATATATATATATATATATATATATATATACAGGGTGGCGCAAAAGTAATCCTCCTATCAGAAAATGCTATAAATTTTGCGATTGGCCCCTAATTTCAGTTCTGTTTTGACATTTGTGTAGTAAACACATGCGAAATACACGTTAATAAACAATGTTACGCTACACTGCTCCAGAACGCGGAATATTGGTGACTATTTATTTGACCAATAATCGGTCGGTGACTTTGGCACAACGTGAATTTCATCGCAGATTTCCTGGCCGTCCAACGCCTACTGGTGAAACACTGCGACGTTTAGCCGCTCGCCTCGAAGAGACTGGCACAACACGAGATGCTGCCAGGCGTGGCAGACCCCGGAGTAGCCGTTCTGCAGAGAATATTGCTGCTGTAGACAAGGATGTCATGGAATCGTGCCAAACGGTTACTGTGAATGGTGAGCGCTACAGAGCAATGATCAACGAGTTCTTTTTGCCGCAACTTGATGAATTGGGATTGGAAAACATGTGGTTCCAACAGGACGGTGCAACGGCACACACTGCACGTGCCACAACCGATATGCTGAAGGATGCATTTCCCGGGCGCCTAATCTCCCGTTTTGGCGATTTGCACTGGCCAGCAAGATCGCCTGATTTGACCGCTGCAGACTTCTTTTTGTGGGGCTTTTTGAAGTCGCGGGTTTATGTCAACAAGCCTCAGACTCTTGCAGCTCTTAAAGACAATATCCGTCAAGAATGTGAGGACCTATCTCCGGAAGTATTGGCCAAAGTGATGGAAAATGCCATAAAAAGGGCTCAAATGACAATCAACTGTGGCGGCGGCCATTTACATGATATCATATTTACGACTTGATGTAAAAAAATTAAAAGATCAAATAAAAATAATCCATAAGAAGAATCAAAGTATTTCATTTTAATTTTTAAATTACAGCCAAAAAACATCGGAAGGTTATTTTTGCGCCACCTTGTATATATATATATATATATATATATATATATATATATATATATATATATATATATATATATATATATATATATATATATATATATATATATATATATATATATATATATATATATATATGTATGTATATACAATTTTCGAATTTTCAAACTCCAAAAACGTAATGTTGAGATAATAATGTGCATGAAGAGACTTAAAAAAACCGGGCAAACACCATTGAATGCAACTAAAATCTTAGATTGAATTATAAATCCAATTTTATATAACAGTTAATTATTTTGAATATAAAAGTTAATATACCCATATAAACATACAAATTTGTTATTTTGCCACTTGCATACTACAAATTTTGAAAAATATTGCAAATTTGCAAGTCAAAAGTTTTGTTACGTATGCATTGGGAAGTAAGTACAAATTTATATACACATAATAAATAAATGGACGTACGTATGTATGTTTATTCTTAAAATTATAATTTTTACCCGAACTTTTCAAAATATCAACTTTTTTCTTTCAAAACTTTACTTAGTATAATTTTGGCACGTTTTATGTATAAGCATGAATTACGCGAACGTTTTCAAATACCGTCTCTATTATGAACAGCTGACTGTATATTTATTGAAAAATTGACAATTGAGACTTTGTTTGCGAGCTGGTTTAAAACATCAACAAATAAGTCTTCGAACTGCATAGAAAATTTTCTTTATTTGATTTTTTATAATAAACACAGGAATATTAACATAATTTTTTTAGAAAAAAAAGTTACACAAAGTGGCGTTGTACAACGTTTTGTTTTTATTTTGTTGACATTTGACACGTTTTGAAAGATTCATTAACTGCACAAACGTCCGTACGTTAAAGTACGTTACGTTTTTCTAACATCAACGTTCGGCTAACCCGGCCTTTAGACTAGTTGTAAAAATTAGTTGTGGAAAAATGAATATGCTCAAAGAACTTTTTAATGCTCATATACATACATATGTTTTTATTTTCTTATAGATGGAATTTAATGAGTATTAGAAAAAAAGTTGATGACTATGTGACTATTTTATAATACCTTCAAATTCTGAAATTTCGCGGATGGTAGACATTAAGTTTTCTGAACTCTATTATATATTATGCCAGTTTTCGATTTAATTTTTTAGGATTTTTTAAATATCCCATTTTTTAGAAACAATGATTTTACATTTCTACTAAACGGCTTATGGTTATTATCCTGCGTAAGCTATCATCTGAACAAAAGCAACTGTTCAGCAAATAGGAGCTTTTATTTGAAAATGATATCAAAATGTTTACTGCTCTATTGGAATTGCTAGTAAAATGCCATATGTGAAAATTTATGGTTATTTCTTTGCGCAGTCCCAATCCATATTTAGTTTTTGGAAAGATTTTAAATTGAAACTAATTTCGATTTTTAATAATGTCACATAAAAAGAATATAAGCATTAGAAAAATTGTTAAGCCTGTGTATTTCATGCAGATTGCCAATGATTGTGTATGAAAATATAGAAATATATGATATTTACAAAAGCATCTCAGCCGCGCTACTGTTCGCACCTTAAGGCGTCTTGTTTACAACAAAATATGTAAATAATTAATCACTTGAACAACATAACTTATTCAGGACAACTATTGATAACAATAAACATTTTATTTTTTAACAAAACAAAGTGTTCTTATGCCCAGTTTTTAACTTAATATTTAAATATGCAATTAGTTAAATTTAACATAAATTTAAATTGTATTTAAATACAGCTTCAGTTTTTCAGTGTTAAATAATTCTTGCTATTAAATAGCAATGAAAATATGGTAGCACTATGAAATGTTAAAAAATTTATCGATAGTTTCAAAGAAAACAGCTGTCGTAGAGATGGGCGCGAGTCGTGTTTTTTTCGTGACACGAAACATGCACGATCAACACGACGTGTTCGTGTTGAAAAAATAGATTTCTTTCGTGTTCGTGTCGTGTCTTGTTGAGCAAGAAAAACACGAAAACACGAAATGATAGTAGGTGTAAAATATGTATTCAGTAAAAAAATAAATTTTTTGTGTCATTGTATATGCAAAAAATATCAGCAAAACACTATTGAAATTTTTTATCATAACATCTTAACACAAAACGAAAACCAAGAATTCGCTGAGTATAGAGATGAATACAATTCAAAAAGAATAAATCACAAAAAAAATTATTGATGTTGAAATTGAAAATTACTATAATAGCTCAACAAAATGGGAAAACGATATATTAACATTTTGTAAGTTTGCAAACAATTTAAAGATTTTACAAACAGGTGCAAAATATACCTATAAGTTCCGCGACTAGTGAAAGAGTATTCTCAACTCTTGGACTTGATTATTGAGCGCAAATCTTGATAAGTTACTATTTCTTAACAAAAATATGTAAATAACACATAGATATTTATTTGCAAATAACTAAATATATTTAAGTTTATGTGATTCTTTTATGTTAAAACAAAAATATATTTGTATGTACATAAGTACATATGTATGTACATCCATACATAAGTGAATTTGAGTTGAAAATTTTTTTTATTGAATTTAGTTTCGTGCGTGTTGGTTGGTCTCATGTTTTGAAATTTTTTGCCGTGCGTGTTTCGTTCGTGCTTGACATCTTGGGTTTCGTGTTCGTGTCGTGTCGTGTTGAAAAAATCCAACACGCGCCCATCTCTAATTCGACGCCAAGAAATTGAGAGGTAAACAAACGGCAAAATCATATGTTAACTTCTGGACTTTAAATAAACTTTAAATGCCCAATGTTGCTCATTTAAGTTGCAATTAAATAAGCCTTGAAGAACTGTATTTCGGATTTAAATGGCATTTAAAGCTAAATGGCATTTAAATACAAAGTTAAAAACTGGGCATTAGACTCCCAAATAAGTGACACTGATTTAAGAAGAGATCATGTTTTCGAAACAGTGAAAATTAGTGTATTTTAATTTACTCAACGATTTAAAAATAATTTTTTTACTCATTTAACTATCAGCTAAATTTCCTTTTTTAAGTTTAAAAGCTCTTGCACTTTTCTTAAGTTTATTTTTTTTGTTCCTTTTTATTTTTTTATTATATTGTTTTTCTTTTTGTTTTTATTTTCATATTTTATTTTCATTCTAATTTGATTTAAAAATATAAACAAATTATTAAAAAAAAACACAAAAAATCAACACTACACTTTACAAATTAAAAAAAATTAAAATTTATAAATTAATAAAAAAAAATTGTAAACGAAGATAAATATGCCAATACTGAAACACAAGAAAAGAAAGATTCCAAAGAAATTGTCAGTATTGAAGAATCTTTATCTGCCTCTTCTGAATCTGAGTTTGTGTCCGATGCCTTTCAAACAAATACTGAAAGTGATTTAGAAGAAATTAAAGATGGTATGCGCAAACTTGGTATTGATACCATGACCCAACAACAGCCAGACAAGGCTTTGAGTAATAATGATGGTAAGATTTTTAATTTAATTTTTTTAATCTATTTTAATAATTTTAAGTTTATTTAATTTTTGAATGAGTGGCCCTTTCTTTGTCGCAGTCTCCACAAAGTAAAACTGCATACTAATAAAATATTTTAATAATTTTTTTTTATGTTTGTGTTCTCAGAACCAGATATTTATAAACAGATATTGGCTTCCACATTAAATTTTTTTTAAACTTGCTTAATCCGACGGTCATGGACTGTCCATCTGTCTGCTTTTTCTTATAAATAGATCGCGATCGGTCAACTTTGTTCGGTATAAACAAGTTCGAAGTATTTTTTACAATAAATAAAAGTACACAATATTTAAATAGACTATATTTATTTCTTATTTTTTGATACATTTAAGCAACATATTATATGTATATCTAATTACAAATTTCATATATTTTAAATTTCAAGTATTTTAATGACATTTCAAATAGTGTTAAATAATTATTATAACAGCTTTTAAATTAGAGGGAAAATTTTGCAATTTTTTTTTATTCGTTAAAACTAAAAAAATTCATAAGTATTTTTGTATCGGATACTAAAAAAAGAGTTCGCTATAACCGAAAATTCGTTTTAAGTTTAAGTTCGTTTTAAGTGCTGGCGATATGAATATCCTATATTCGTATTTCTTCAATAACTCGTGAAATGGGTTGTTCGTTTTGGTTTATAATTGTAGACAAGTGACTTGAAATATATTCCCAAAGAAAATAGTCGAATAGAGATAATTCGTACGATCGTGGTAGCCAATCAATCAAAGCATTACGTGAAATTATTCTTTCATCAAATGTTTCTTTAGTAAATTAACTGATAAATTAATAAATCTCCACAATTCGCAAACGGTGTTCTGACGTGTGGCTATCCATTATAAAATGGCAAACCAAATTATTCACTTAGCAACTGTCAGCTGTCAAACAAAATAGAAAAACAGTGTTGCTAATGCAAAAACATATATGCCTAAAAACACCTTTATATATATGTATGTATCCATTGCTACTCCATATACTTTTCCATTCCTTTCTTCCTAACATATGAAGTTTTATCAGAGTTAGCAATGTGTGGCAATTGTGGTAAAATATCCCAATATTCCGCTTAAAAAATAATATACCACTGTATTTGTTTTATCTTTCCTCATAAGTATTCCAAATGAATAACTTATAAACAGTACCGATCGTCGTAATTTTAGTATGGTTTTAAATGGCTTCCCTCGCTGAGATCCGTACACTGATTTACCGCCACACTGTAGTATTATTCGAGCCGTTTTCATTAGTTGCTGTTGTACTGTGAATTCTTTTACAAAGAAACGCCACTTACTATTTTTATTTATTTATTTAAAGCTTTCTTAATTCTTTTATGTTTATTTATTCAATTATTGTTACTCTTATAATTTAATTATAAAAATGTTTGTGTGATTATTGCATTTTATTTCACCATTCCTCCACAACACATCGTTTCAGTGAAATTGTTTTGATATGTACTTATATAATATGGCTGCCAAACAGGACTGTTTTCTTTTTTCATAAAATTTTTTTACATACAAACTAATTCAAATAAATTGGTCTTATTTTTAAGTTTATAGCAATGAAAAAAAAATTCTTTCCTCAGCAAGAATATTGAGATATATAAATTTTTACTTACGTAAAAATAGTTGTTTCCTACACAGCTTTTGATTTCATGAATTATGTCCAATTCATGATATGTATGTATGTGATTTACTATGCAAGTATATTGTTTTTTCGAATAATACATTTACATTTCGTGTCGTGTCGTGTTGAAAAAATCCAACACGCGCCCATCTCTAATTCGACGCCAAGAAATTGAGAGGTAAACAAACGGCAAAATCATATGTTAACTTCTGGACTTTAAATAAACTTTAAATGCCCAATGTTGCTCATTTAAGTTGCAATTAAATAAGCCTTGAAGAACTGTATTTCGGATTTAAATGGCATTTAAAGCTAAATGGCATTTAAATACAAAGTTAAAAACTGGGCATTAAAGCATGTGAATTAAGTTCCTCTGCATATACCAGTAGGCGTATACGTAACGTGCAGTTGCAAACAAATTATATGACGTATACCTAGCGACTAGTGTTGTTGGGAAGGAATGCGTTTTTTAATATATTAGAGAAACAGGTTGTTTTCATTATCTTAGACTTCGCTGCATTGGTATATATGTCTTTTGTGAAATGATCTATACCTAATTTAGTACATTTGCTTGATATGTCAGTTGTCCTCATACACTGATGTAGTAGACTAGTAGCGAGATTGTGGCAAGCATTGTTGCCAATTTCGTATTTTTAATACTAGACTTTACATATTTTAAACTCATTCAGCATACAAAAATGAATGTAGCACTAGAACTAAAAATTTTTTATTTTTATTTTTCACTTTTAGAAATGCTTTTCAAAAAGCTGTAGTCAATAATTTAATGTAACTTAATTTAAAAAAACAGCGCTTCGACTCTGATAATAATGTAAAGTAGGTTCTTCAGATAATGATTCTAAGTAATACTTAGTACTAAAAATTTGGGGTATTCTTGCCAACTAAGTGTTTAAACAATTATATAAAAAAAAAAAAAAAACTCTATGGTTTTTTGCAGGCTTTAGCTGCTCATATGACGACATTTCATTGTTCGCTTAACCAAATCGTAAGAGAACTTTAAACAGCTTGAAAATATTCAACCTTATTATATCGGTTCATGTGTTTATTAATTTAAAAAAATAACGCATAAATTTGAATTGATGTATTAAAAAACGAAATTTTTTTTTTTAAGAAAGTCAACATGATATTCATTTAACTTACAAAAACAAAGCAATTTGAAAAAATGTGAAAAAAATATTTTAATTTTTTTTCAAGAACAGTTTAGGAGTCAACCTCTTTTAAATATTCCAGGACATGTCCAATATCCGGATCTTTTTTTATCATAGAGAATTTATTATTAGATCTAACCAACCTTTATAAAAATTGTTTCCTTTGCCGTTCGAAGTAATTTATTATCAGACTTTGTGATGCAGATTTTCTTAGTAATTTATACATCTCCTGATATTCAGCAAAAAAAAAAAAAAAATATGTCGTTCAGTTTATGTTGAAACTTTAAGCTCCTTTCAATATCTGGATCTACCAGTATGTTTTACTTACAGCTTTAAAAATTTTAGAATTATATGTGTTAGTTTTTTGACTGTTTTATTTTAATTAATAAACTTAATTTATTTTCAAACTTTAGGTCTCTTTTAATTTTTATATTTTTTAATCTATATTTCAGTACCCATCGAGACCTTAAGTTTAAAAAATAAATTAAGTTTATTAATTTTAGAAATATGTTTTTTACGTGAAAGATGTAACATTTTCTTCAAAGTTACTTCCACTTGCGACGATAGTACTCAATGTTGTGGCAATGAAAAAACAGGATAAAAATAAAATTGGCAAACAAATTTAAATAAAATATAAATATATTATAGAAATATTTTCGCATTAAAACAGCAATAAAAATATCATAATTGCTATATTTTTTATATAAACAATTTAAAAATCATGTTCTAAATGTTTGCATTATAAGAAAGTATATAAACAAACCATTTTGCATTTATAATCTTTTACAATTATTAGCAATTATAACAAGTCTTGCAAATAATACAAATAAAATTTGTTTGTGGATAAATCAGATTAATTTTATTTAAATTAGTTTTACATTTTTATCCCTGTTTGAATATAAATAACATTTTCTTAAGAACTATTGACTTTTTGGCTTGAATCTTACCTGTTTTTTCCGTAGAATATATTATCGTCTGCTTTTTATTTTGTTTCCAGTCTTACGGAAAGAAAACGAAGGAAACAAATTTCATTGATACAATCTTTCCTCACGGTACTTTCTTATGTTTTATTTTATGAATATTTAATGCTCAATATGTGTACAAAATCACTCCTCCAAACTAGATTTAAAAAAAGAATTACATTATTCTATTCTCTTGCGTTATTCCAAGGAATAAATAAATAAATGTTGCCTTTTCAATTTATTATATTTGTGTAACTTCAAGTTACATCTAAGAAGTGACGTGCAAAAAAGTTATTTCGTCGTTTCCGTTTCCTTTTTCTAGTACAATCGATTATGTCTCATCGTATTGCTGTAAGATTCGTTTGAATGATGATTTTTATGTTATTTTCTATTTCCTATTTCCTACTTCGTATTTTCGGTATTTAATATTTTCTGTCCACGTAATCTCACGACTTTTGATTATTAACATTTAAATTTTTTTTCATTTTTAAAGTGAGATAGAGATCAAGTCACTAGCTGAGAATTTTAAACTTTTTAAAACAAAACTTCTTTCTGAAAAACTTAGCAGAAGATTAAAGTCACGTACACAAACCCACTGAGTCTAATTGAAATTTTACTAAAGTCTAGATACATTTTGTAGCTTCCCATTAAGTTGTCACTAGTTATCAACAAACTTTAAATCCAGGCTATTAAATATATATAAATAAAAGATTCTGTCACATATCTACATCATTTTTTGCATAAACTTTTTATACCATAATCTATGCATCATTCCCCATCAACATGTACTCTGATATATGTATATATCAGCCACTTTTTATAGAATACGGGGTATTTCATAAAGAGTTTTCTATCTTTAAATTTTTTTTTTTTTTTTTTATATCATTTAGCTTATAATTAAAATTATAAGATAAATTAGAAAAAAAAGAGCAATAGCATCGCAGGCCTTGAGCTCACAAATGTTTAGGATAGAACTTTACATTATTATATTGTTACAAATATATACATATATAATATATTTATAGGTACATATTTACAATTATTCATATAATACTTATTGTTTCTCTTATACATATGTATGTGTCTAGCTTAAATTTCATTATACAGCTTTGATGTTTTTAGGAATTTGGTTAATAGTATTATATTTTGTTTAGTAGGGTGGGTTAAAATGGATAAAGGATCAAAAAAATAATAATTAAATTAATTAATTAATTAATTAATTGAAATAAAACAAAGCGTGTATTAAATTTTATATGACTGTGGCGCATAAACCAAACTGATTTTGACCATTTGCATGGTTGTGTTGGCCTTAAGGGCAGCGGTGGCTTTTGACTTATTTGCATAGTCCTGTTATCCCACAAAAAAGCCCCAATTCTAAATTTGCATCATCTCCACGTGAGATGACCATACCCATAGCCGCCATAGTTTGCAGCTTATAAGCATAGACTTGCGACTTAAGAAAACTCCGCGGCAAAAAGTCTAATGGGGTCAAATCGCACGATCAGTTCACATCACCACCACACGAGATGACCATACCCTCACATTGATCGGACCGATTGTACAATATGGACCCCCCGGGGGGACGGTTTACACGTCTCGTCATGGTGGCTCGATGTTGTGCTTCCTGGGGTATAGGTTTATCAGGTTTCCGGACCTAGGACCTCTTTGCTGATAACCCCTAAAAACTTGTATGTTGCTACCCAATCCCTTAATTAACAGGGCAACGGGCGCGCATACAAGTAAATTAAAGATAAAAGTGGGTTCGCTCACTCGTCCGGATGGGTAATATGGTCTTTCCAGACCTTGACCTTTGGCCAATTACCCCTAGAACTTAATATGTTACTACCCAATCTCTGAAATAACAGGGCAACGGGCGTGCATATAAGAAATATAAGGAAGAAGCTCTGCCTATGCTTGTCTGGGTAGAGGTGCTACCGATACCTCAGGTTTGCATGAGGCCTAAAATCGCAGGTGTTTTTAACACGCGGCTTACCAGAATCCTATCTGGGAACAAGTAGCCCCTAGGACTTGTCCTAGTGTGGTTGTTGGTGAGGCCCCTTCGGGGATCACGTGGTGGCTGTGGTTAAAACCCAAAGATACGCGGGAAGAGGTATGGGTCAGGTGAGTGTGTCTGCAATGTGGTTGTGGAGGCCTGTTGTTGATGCTCTCTTCAGGCCATATATCTCTAGGTGCTGTTGCTATTCGACAGAGCTGCTCTAACGGTTGCGGGCCGTTGGGGTGGCTGGGAGGTTAGATAGCTCCAGCACTTTAGCAAGGTGTCTGTACATGGTTCTGCAGCCTGTACAGAATTGCTACCATGTTGTCCCTATTGGGGGCACATTTAGGACCGCCCCCTGTATGCGCCCTTGAAGGGGACAACGGGGACGGTGGTGAACGGCTTTATTCACCCTTGTGCAGGAGTGCACCGTCAGGTTAGGCCTTCGGGCAGGTACTGACGTGAATCTTTTGCAAAATCTGTACAATATGGCATGAATGTCATGTAGTGCTGTCCGGGTGAAACAACGTGTAGTTGTTGTCAATATCTTCCAATTTAGACGAAATTCAATATCGTTCTCAAAAAAATATGGAGAAATGCCGCCACCACCTCAAAATTCAAAGCAAACGTTGAATTTTTCGGGTTGCATTAGATTAGTTTCGTACCGAATTTAACACAACTTTGTTTCTTAACGTACTCAGTCATCCAGAAATTGTGGACGATTATGGCGGCCATGAGGTGGACGAAGCGCGCAGAACTTTTTCCGAACAGAATGCTCATTTTAATTGAACAATTTTATTATACGCATGTGTTGTTAAATGTATATGCGTCTATGGTGATTTGCAACATAAACTGAACAAATGGTATTTAATTTGATGCAAGAAGCTTTAACGATTTGACCGATTTCAACTGTGAAAGCTTAGAAATACCTTTTGAAGACACGATATGTATGCCTATACATTTTAATTTTTAATAATGACCGAATGCTGTTTAAATATTTTGTGCCAAAATGCTTAGAAAGATAAAATATCCCTTCATTCACGCCTTCGAGGGTCGATTTGGCAATTATTTATTATTATTATTATTTATTTTTTATTAATACATATTTAATAATAATAATTATTATTGCTAATTACTAATTATGTAAAGAACAGTTTTCACACACTTTGTTGGGGTTTATTTATGTACGAAATTCTTTAAATATTTAATAAAAAATATTTCGTCATTGGCTGAAATTCTATATAATTTTTTGATTCCTGAAACAAAATTATTTCCAAAAGAAATACCAGCTTTTTCCTTAATAAAAACATTGAAAATAGAAATTTTTGTTTCCATTTATTTACTGTAAAATTAGAATGCTTTAGTCGAAAAAATATTATTATTATTAATAAAAAAAGAACTTTCATTTCATTAAACTTACAGCTTATTCTAAATAATATAATGGCAACGATTAAAATGCGCCGTCATTTTCTAACTGAATGAATTCTTTATTTATGCTACAAATATTTATAGACCTTTTAAGTACAATATTGTAGTTGCAATAAGAAATTTGACTAGACGAAGCAGTTTCCTTCTGACTAGAGTGGATCAAAATAGACATTATCGGGAAAAATTTATTTGACGATATTGCTACGACAGCTGGATACTTATTTTTCAAAGATATTTAAATATTTTCCACTCCAAAAAATATTGACATAATTTTGTTAAAAAGATTGCTTTGACATTTTGAAATTATTAAAAATCCGACACAATTTTATTTATCCTGTATAGATTTCGAATCTGGAATTAGTCACTTTATGCCAATATATATATATATATATATATATATATATATATATATATATATATATATATATATATATATATATATATATATATATATATATTTATATTAATATTATTAATTACTGTTTCTAAGTAAGAACTCTGGATAAACCAATTGCACTTTCTGAACAGAACGGACTCGAATTCGAACCAGATTACTTAAAAGTTCTAAAAATTATATTAAATCGTTAGTGAACTTAAATTAATTAATTAATTGTGTATCGGCATAATAACAGCTAAGGCCTCAACAAACTATAATTTTTTAAACGATTAGTTGAGGAAGAATGTACAAAATAACACATAAATATTGAAATTATTCAAAACTTTCACAGGTTTTGAAATCTATTGTTATTTTGTATATTATAACTTTCAATTAAAAGCAGTAAGTTTTCTAAAATTCTAGTTCACGAGTTAATGACATACATTTTTTTCTTTTACTATAAATTTTTTAGCAACAGATTCTTAATTCTATGGCTTTCCAAAATTTACAATTTCATCTCACTTCTGTGGTTATCAAAATTTAAAAATAAATTTATTATTAATTTATTTATCTATAATGTTCACTCGTCCAAAATTGTGAGCAAATGAAAATTCTTTGTCTGCTTATCTCCATCTCCACCGCGATGCGTTTCCGATTATTATCGTACTTAAGACTTAAAAGCTCATTTCTTTAGAACTTCTAAATCATTTTATGGATTGGCACAAAGAATAAATAAATTTGATAAAATAACGCATATATTTTTATGTTTAACATAGAGATCTTAAATATTTTTATTAAAATCTTACTTCAACTCTAAAAGAAAAATCATTCATTCAAGGAACAAAATGGTTTCATTAAATATTCTGTATTATTTTAATAAAACTTTCTATTAATACAATGACCAATTGCATTGCATAATTGAAATCATTCAATCTCTGCTTTTCATAAGTTGTTCATAAGTTGTTCATAATTGAATCGATTAAAATCTTTTCATTGTTGGAACAAATTTACCTCTTAACAAATTTAATTATCAAGAGTTTTTTCCATCAATTATAAGCAATTTGTTAAATATAAGTAAAATACGTTGATTAATTTGACTTAAACTGATTTTCTCTTTTATATTTTCATACTTTTTATTAAACGCAAAGCCATTTGACCATTTAAGGCAATGAAAATATATCATTTACATAATGAAATATTCTTTATATAAAATGCATTGCGTTATCTAGACGTTTGCACCTCATTTCGTTCTCAGCATCGTGCAATATTGTCCATGTCACACTCCCCCTTTAAATATTTTTTTTAATAATTTTTTGAGAGTTTTCTAAATTTTTGTTTGTTGCTGACATTAGTAACTCAGAAGGAAAATAATCTAGTCTGTGGTAAAAATTGTTGTTCACCATTTTATTCAAACAGATTAAATTCATTTCTAATGTATAATACTGCGACAGACAATTGAGTAGAGGGCTAAACTATTAAAAAGAAGGTTGATTGTTTGAGGCCACCACGGAATAAGATTAAAAAATTAGTTTTATATTTTCTTGCCGTACTGTGGACTTAAAAAATTAGTAAAAACATTTATTTCAGTGATGCATACTTCTTCCTCTAATGAAAAATAATTTGGAAAATAAATCAAATAAGGGATAAATTAACAAGAATTGTTTAAGTCGGCCTTTTGATTGTTTATTACAATAATGAAACTTTTTTCTTAAATGCAATGAAATATTTTTCATTGTACCAATGAAGGGCTTCATTATCTCAATTTCAATAAAAAATCATTGATATAGTGAAGAAATTCATTGTCCGAATGAAGGGGTTTCTTTCTTAAAGTAAATTAAACTAAAACTTTCAGGTAAAAATTTGCTTTTAAACAACATGCATAACTAGGCCAATTGGGTCTACTAAACAAAAACTTTTCATAATTTTCCTAATGCAAAGTAAAGTGCATGTTTTATTTATTTCTTTTCTTTTATTTACTTTAAAATTTCATTGACTTCCTCACAGCTTTTGAGGCACACTTTGCTTCACAAAATTTACATCATATTTAATCTGCAATCCTCGTTCGCACATAATTCTAGTATTTGAGCGACGCTATTTTTTGGCACGAGTAACAAAGTATTGTATGCGGAAGTGTATTTATATGCGCATGAGGGTGTTGTTGAAATTTTATATTTTACAAATGAATTTAGTTAAATTTTTACACGCAAAAGTTTGTTAATGCGTACTAAATATAATGGCGTTATAATACATTCACTTAAGTAATCTGAACGAGGATTTAAGTTAATGTTGTTGTATGCTTTCAACATGAAAACGATATCTGTTCTAATTTTATCCTCGATACATATTGTACTAACACCCGCACAACATACAAACGTACGCTCACATACACGCTAAATTATTCATAGAATGAAAAAAACAATAAACCATTATATGAGAGTTGTAAAATGGATTTTTTGCTTATAAATATTTGCGCTTATTTTGAAAGAAAAAATGTTTATATATACAAAATCTCTCTTGAGGATAAAATCTATGCCATATTAATGAAAAGGATGTGTTAGAAATGTATTATAAAGATTTTATCAATTATTTTGGTAAGTGGATAAAAAAACAGGACAATGAAAGAGCAATAGAATTTAGTATAATTTTATGTTTAGCAATTACAATAATTTTGGATTGAATTTCGTATTATTACGTGATATTAGATACATATCACGTGCAATAATATTTATTTACTTTTTTTGTTTCTTTGTTTTTTAGTAAAAAAAGCTTTTAAAGCTTATGAAGAAATAATACGAAGAAATAAAAGAAGATATGTACATGTTTATGTATATATGAAAGGGTGATTTTTTTTAGCAACTTTCTTTTTTGCAATATTGTTTTTGGCAGCCCAGCAGTTTTCGTGCTACATGTTAATGTTAAACGTGTTCAGTATGGTCTATACTTTAACCATGAATCGACTTATAAACGAACAACACTTGCAGATTATTGAATTTTATTATGAAATCATTATCTAATAATTTTAGGTTTGCCTCTTTCACTGAGAACTAGAAAATTATTATTAAATGAGCAATCTAACTTATCACTTTTACATGAAAGTTTAAGTTAAAAAAACACAACACACTCACACGTTTTTACTAGTGCATTTAAATTTTTATTACTTCTAGCTCTGCTTTTAATGAAATCTGCAAGAAAGAGATTTTTTCACACTTTCCAACAGCAAAATGACCATGACAATGCTGGCCATTGCAAACGTAATTCTGGGATCGCGGTATATAATAAATATAAATTGAATTTGTTTTGCATATATACTATTGTTTATATATGTGTTATGGTTTCCAATATAGAAAATAAATATTAATTTCAATGGATTCCCTGAAAATTAACGTGAGTAATGCTCTTGGCTACCCTGAATAAGTTTCAACGTTCTTCTTTTTTTTTCAACTCTAGAAGGGGATCAATTTCAGCAATCAGTTTCTCCTTTCGACGACATTTTAAAAAAGAACTTTCATGTTCTAGTATAAACTTTCATGAAATTTGAATATTTCTGTAAAATTATCACTGATAATACGTTAAGGAAACTTTCAAAGCAGCGTAAAGGCAGTTCCAAACAACTTAATTTCGTAACACAATCATCCAAGGATGTAAATATAAAAGGCCAATAAATCTGTCAGGAATTCTGTTTTTTACTGAATCCAATGGTAGGACTTAATCTCTCTGCAGTATCAATATTATAATAAATTCGGTGGAAGTACGAACTTCCATAATTCTTAAAGAATAGTGCATTTCTTCAACTTCCAGGGAGGTCAAGTTGGCGAAAAAAATTAATATGAATTTACTAAATTTTTTTAATATTATTTCTACAAGTCTTACACTCAAACTTGAGGTGAAAAACCTTTTTGGTATAAGAAAAAACTTATTTCTTTAAATCTTTCACGCATTTTTTCAATCTGTAAGTGATTTTCACACAAGTAAACAAATACATGCGAATTGATAATGTCCTCCTTTTCTGAAGTCGGTTAAAGAGAACTGGTGACTACTGACAAATTTGCACGCCTTCAAGATGTAAAATTTGTTACCAGTGATAAATAACTAATCCTAATTTAATATAAAATTATCTTCTTTGACTTTTCAAAAAATTATGAAGACAGCTTCGAAATCGGTAAATAGGAATCAAGAAAAAAAACATCCTGCGGTGCCCAGCCTCTGTTAAAATCATTGGAAGTCATCTAAATTTGCACAACTTCGGCAGCCTCATATCAAAATTTTCATAATTGTTTTGAAGCTCCTTTTACTCGAAGTATTTTTAGTAATTATCATTTTTTTTCATCGTTTTATTCACCTTTTCAATTGCAATATACACGCATGTTGGCCTGTAGAGTTTACAATTGGGAAGACAAACAGACCTTAAAGTTTGTTTGAAGACCCCTGGGGAAACTTAAGGTTCAAAGTCACTAAGGTGCAAGCGATCCTATGGTGATTATCTCCTTGGAACAGGTAGCAAGAATGAAGCTTGTACATATGTGTCCAAGTATAATTCTTTTAAACGCACCAGAATCGAGTACATTACCGCCTTCATGGTTGAACTGGTCGCAACATAAGCATAATGGATAGAAGGGTTTTATCTCTTAAACTACTAAAAAATAATAAGGGAATACGTCCATAACACAGATGCTTAGAAGTTGTTCAATGTTTTCAAATGTGGAAAAACAAAATTGAAGAACTGTAATGATGAAATTTAACTTGGATTTCAATGGGTATCAGTACATATTATAACTTTTTTATTTCATGTATCATATACTTATAAGATTTCAATTATCTTTTGGGGAATTCAGTTTATTATTTATTCCCGGCCCTAGATTATCATCTAGATCAGTTATTGTATTTGATAATTTTTTAATAACTTGCAAGGTTTTTGGAAAACAGTTCTTTTTTAACAAAATATTTGACTTTAAAATGCAAATGTAATTTTAATTTACAATTATTTCTTTAAAAATATTTGTTGCTATAAATAAATCCACATACTTATATACGTATGTATGTATGAATGTTTGTATGTATTATTTTATTTTTCTTACAATATCATTTTGCTTAAAAGATTTTTATTCTCTTAAAATATTGCTAAGCATTTTACTTTGAAAGGCTTATGCCATATATTTGAAATTGTTTATAAATAAAGTTTGATATTATTCCAACAACTGTCATTTGCTTATCTTTTTTATATTTGGTAAATTTTTAAACTTTGCTAAATATCGTAAATCAAACACAAAATTGATTAAGACAATTTAAGGTGAGATTGGGAAGAGTTTTTCTATGTGTCCTTTAACAAATTTTAAATTAGAGATTTGTTCAAACAATTGTTTACAATTTAATAATGGCATTCATTTTGCAGTATATTTTTTTTAAATATATTTTTAAATAATTGTGCATTGACGTGCATACATATTGACAAATGAATAATATGTCAAATACTTTTCTTGATTTTATTATTTTTATATATTCCATAAAAAATGTGTTACAGCTTTGTAATACTGTTTTCTTACATTACAAAAAAACGATACAGTTGATGATAGATTAGTTTTTTCCAAGATGATAGGGAGTCGTCAGGTCTTCATTAAATTTAAAATAAAATATTAAAAAATTTTACATCATTTCTGAGAGGTTTTTACCTTATGTGATTTGCTGCCATAAAAAGTCGACGTTTCCAAATATAAACTCTTTTCGGAAATCAAATCAGCCAAATCACAATGATATCTTTGGCAATTTAATGAGAAACGAGTAAGACAGAATGGTATTGAAAGCCACAGGATCCGAGATAAAATGTCTTTATTAAGTATATTACCTGAGGCTCTTATCAACTTATATTACCTGAGGCTCTTATCACCTACTGGCTTTCAATTTTGTTCCCAGTTTTTAATAACAATATCTTTCATATGTTTAGTGCTACTGAATGATAAATACATCCGATATTATCGTCCTTCGTGAAAATTCAATACTCTTACGATTAACTTTAATAACACTTGTAGACTTTCCTCATTTCTGGCATTTAAACTTTAACATTTTTACAAACTTATTCACAGAAAAGTGCTGTTGAATTAATTAACCATATTATCCAAATATGTAAACTATCATAATTTTAAAATTCTTAACGTATTCAATATCTCAGCGTATATTTTCATAAAATTATATCCTTTCAATGATAAATGATGCTAAAAGGCTGCTAGTTAATTTTACACAAGGAAATATTTTGTCAGCTTGTCATATTGAAATAGCACCATATTTTCAAAATTATATCACGTCTCAATTAATAATGTCTCAGGTGATGTGAAAAAGAAGCGCGAAATATCTTTCTCTTGGTTTTCTCCTTAAAGGATAAAATTAAATAAATAGTATGGGTAGAGAATCCCAAACAAACAGGATAAATATCTAATCATGCATAACAATATTTTGAAATGTTAAGGCCTAAGTCAATTTCTTTGTTAATATGCTTTTAGATTCCAGCTTGAGGGTGTTATTTGATAAGAATATATCAAAATGACATGCACATAAATTATATGGGAAACCTTTTTTTTTTTGTTTTTTGATGTTAGAAAACAATATCAATTTACTGTTGGAAAGCAACTTTTCTTGCAGAGAAACTTAAAAGAAAATATTGTAGACCTAAAAGTAAATGGTAAGTTTCAGTTTGATTGGGCAAATAGGCTTAAAAAAAGGAAATAAATAAGAAACATTCGGATGATTTCCTTTCAAATTGATGTGTCCTTTGTTGCATAAGTGAAAATGGAAACAGCAAAGGTCAAGGGTTTTTGTCTTGGTATAGACGTTAGCTATCTAATAAACATATTTATATTCACTCTTCCTTCAATTTTAGCTTGGGATACAGATAACTTATGGTCTTTCAATATAACAAGGATAAAGATAAAGTCCTGCCAAATGCGCTAGCAAATTGAGTTTAAGTTTTTCATTGTGAAAAACTCCTCTAACTTAATTTCATAATTCTGAAAGTATTATTAGTCGACATTTTATTTGGGATGCTGTACAGTAACATCATACTATGGAAATCACCAAAATAGTGAAAGTAATATACTGATGTTGCAATAGAAATTATTAATGGTGAGTATAATTAAAATTGGCTAAATTTGTTTGAAGCAGCATTAAGTTTCTTACTTTTTGAATCTATGGATGTTGACATAGTCATTTTTCCCATAGTAAATTCATAGTCACAATTAGGCCAACTAATATCAGCTTTAGGCCGCAGTTAAAGCCTCGAAGAACTCGCACACTATCGCTCAATGAATGTAGAAAGAATTTAATAATAATGACTTCGCTGTCTTATTCTGTCTTGGAAATAAAATATACGGACCTTCTATTTGCATCATGTAAGAAATAAGGTAGTTGTATACCAATTATGATCCAATTTTTATAACCCTCGGAGGCTGGGCATTTCAGGCATTTCGATGAACAAGTACGGATATTTACCTCCTGTCTGCACATCTAGTTGTACACGAGCTCGTCTGATACTGATTATGGATCCTAAGTTGTAGTCCATCAAAATGTAATATATTTTTGTGAAAAATTAATAAACTATACACTGTATAACTATGGAATGTGTTATCAGTTTTAAATGATGGAGGTGTTATTGGAAAACTCTTTAAAATAGAAAATATTTGGTAAAAGGTTCTGTTGATTTCCTTAGTTAGTATTATTTTTTAAATAAACAGATTCGCAGAAAATCTTAATTTCCGTTTTTAATGGGTTCACACACTGTCATTTTTTTCTTATAAACTGCAGGATTGAATCGGATTCCAAAAATATGTTTTGCCACTTTTTCGACGTTCAAAATAGGATTTTTTTTGGAAATCGTGTGCTTTCAATACATTTTGAGCCTGTAAATAATTTACAAAACAACAAATGAAAGAAAAATATTTGTGTTTTTCGATGAATATTGAATTTTTACTAATTTCATAGTATTAAAAATAATAAAGACATTTTCATTTGAGAGAAGTCTAATGTCTGTCAACGAAACCAAATTTACTTTAATCTAATGACGTATACCAAAGTCATCAAGTGCTTAATTTATGAATTTTTACTAAAATTAAATTTGGCGGACTGGCTTATGTATAACGAGATGTTAAAACAAGAGGAAAATATTTGTACTTATTGTCAAATAACAGCCTTGGTCGAAAAGTATAGGAGACTAGCCAAAGAAAGGACATGCAAGTCTTTTCTTCCGTTGAAGTCTTTTAATCTGACATCTCTAAAATTTCCTTATTTTACATAAAATGCATGCAAATTTAACAAAAAGGAGATGAATAATTATTTCATCAGCAATATTTGCATATTTCAACGTTAATATAAAAATACCAGCATGTATGTACTTGTTTAAAGATAGAGTTCAAAGGAAGTACACAAGCACATAATTATGTCCTTGAGCTAATTTTTTTGTTTTGTTGTAATAAAGTAGCTTTTTTGAAATTGTTATGCATATTAAAAGCAAAAAAAAATTACACTTACAACACAAGCTGGCAGGAACATTATTCTTCAAGGATCTTCTTTTTAGGAACTAACATTTCCAATTTATCACAAGAATTCCCTTGAATGAACCTAAAGGAAAAAAACTTATTTTAAATAACTTTCCTCTATTTTGATAATTAAGTTGATTGTATAAACACTATTGCTGGGAGTGAAATAAATATGTATGTCTAAGTTTCTATACACGTACTTCAAATAACGATAAACAACGAACATGCCAAGATATCAAATAATGCCACACACACATTGACACGTTTTTCTCTAATCTATAAGTTGAATATAAATATAAAAACACAAACAAAATAGGACATAAGCAACTATTTCGCATTATTTTATTTTAATGCCGGAGCAAATTGGTATTAAGGAAAATTATGTGCAAATGCGTGCTAAAATGTGATTAGAAATGCTATTGTATGTGTGTGTATGGTATTTTCTTCTTCTATTTATATATTAACTATTGTCCTTTAGTAATTAGTTAATACTCAAAGACAAGATCTTTATAGCTTAAATTGTTATTGACTGTAGACTAGTATAAAATTTATCATCAGACATAATTTATTATTCTACTTTTCATGCAATCCTGCATTAAATAATGTGATACGGAAAAAGGGAAGTCACAAATTATATCCTTTACGTCGACTTGTCTGTTGTTTTGTGTTGTTGATTAACATCGATATCGATCATGAGATAACCGCAGCCCTATTCACAAAAATATTTAAATATAGTTTTAATAGTTAAAGTAGTTAATAAATAATTTAAGGCTAAAAAAAATTGTTTTTAAAATACTATTTTAACTATTTTATTATATAAGAAATTTTATTGGCCACACACTCATAACTTATACTTCATGATGTACAAAAACGATTAAAATTTTATTCGAATAGTCAAAAAAGTAGAATAAAATTTTATTACTCTGAAGTAAAATAAATTATATTCAATTTATGAGTTTCCATCATGATAGTAAAACTGGCATAAAATCAACAACAATATAATGATTGAAGAAAAACCATATATTTAATATTCGTTGGTGGATAGTTTTTGAATATCGATTTTTTTTCTATTTCCGTTTCAATTAGAGGGACATCACTAATACATTGAAATATTAAAATTGTGAATTTTGTTGTGCATTTTCATTTAATTGCACAATATAGTGATATTTTCCATTACATACAAAAAGTGATAAAATTTTTTTTAAAAGTTTGGACTTACAGCTTTAATTTATGGTGCAACATAAATCTTTATGTGTTGCACCAAAAGAGATACTTGAGAATAAAAATAACATTTTGAATAAAAAAAATTAACGACCGTAAGAAATTTTCAGATCATTTTCTTGGCAGTGGGAGTCGCAATGAATTGTCTTGAATTTCTTTTAGAACGTAAGTCTGGATTAATTGAAAACCATTAATTTAAATTTTCCATAGTCGTTTTTCCGAACTCAACTAAAATTTCTAAAGCTCATGAAGTCAAAGAACAAACAACATATCTGATCTATTAACAAATCACATATGCTTTAATTCAGTAAGGTGTAAGGAGTGTTAAATAAATGGACTAATGCCCGAATTTAAATAATTCAGTGCAACTCTTACAAATACAAACAAAAATTACAAACAAGGAAGTACAAATAACACTAATGAGTCCTACAACTCTAAAATGAAAAACGATAAAAATTCCTTGTTTTATAAACCAAAAACCTAGAAAACAGCACATTTTGCCACAAATCAGTTTACTTGAACTCATTTTATTTTTGCTCTTAATTCGAAACGTCAGTATCTAGTGTTCAGTTTGAGTGTTATAACTTGTCTTTTATTTAGAATGAAATCGTTTTTAACTTGTATTTTTGTGAATATATATCTCGATTTTTTTTAAATTTATCGAGCTTATGGCCCATGGTGCTCTAGCTCTTCTATAGTTGTCTTATAATTTTAATTGTAAGTTAATTAAATAAACGAATAAATAAATAAATATTTAGAATAAATCATTTAACTCCAGTTGTTGTTGAAAAAGTCTTACTTGAACGCTTTGTTTAACACAAAACTAGAATTTTAAGTAGACTTCTTTATTCAATGTGGAAATTTATGTTTTTCAATTCATCTTACCTTAAGGAGAGTCAAATTAAGTCAAAGTGGTGTCAAAAGTACGGTAGATATCTATTTCTTAAGCCAAGTACGGAACGCTTGATAGGATGGATTTTAGGTAAAACCAAAAACTAAGTTCAAGTAAAACGGACTTGATTCCTTATAGATATGATGTTTCCCTTTTTTTATATTACAGTGCAGGAACAGACTTTTTAAAGAAATTTTAATACAAAATTCTTATATCTCTGCTTTTTGTTTTATATTACAATTAAATTTTTTGTTTTTGTTTGATATCGGTCTCAGACCTTTTCACTGAATGCATTTTCGTTACCAAAAGTCTATACTTCCTCAGCCACAAAATTTTTTTGTAAATATCAACAGCACAAAGTCAATATACAAGATTTCTGAAATGATTTAACAAATCTAAGATGGACATACAGTTATTCGTACTCTTAACAAACATTTTGCCTAAATAAATTTTATTTCCAATTAAATTTTAATTATTAGCTTAAGTCTTAAAAATACAATTGTGGTCCGAGTTTGCAATATTCTTTGTAAGTCTACATCCACACAAAAGATTTACTGATTTTATGAATTTGGTTATTGAAAACGAAATTTAGTTTTCCTGTACACACATTTTAATTAGGGTAAAAGGAAAACATTTAAATTCAGAATGAGTTTTTATTTTCGTGTACCTCTAATAATTTAAACTTAATGTAACTGTCACAATAAAAATGGTATTTTTTCAATGTGAATATACACAACAATTTTTAAGCCATTTAACTATTTCGTGCAAGAGTAATATAATTCTTTCCACAGCCCATCTGTTCTTTTATCTTGAAAATATACTTTTCACAACATTTCACTTTCCTTTCTTGTTGCAAGAATGATTTTATAAGGAAACGCGCTTATCTTTTGTTTACAGAAGTATACTGAATATAAGGACGAAACTATACGGCAAAAATTTTGCATTGCAAAGAAAACATAATTCAGATAAAAAAAAAACAACTCATCTCGTGTTGAATATAAATGTGTGTTTATTTGTGGCATGGCGCAAATTTACTAAACGGTGCGAATTATTTGCAGCCTGTGTGGATGGATGTAAATGAGGTGATGAGAGTAAGTTTAGGGAAAACGTAAAGTATGATTGCAGTAAAAAAACCAAGGGAATATAGAAGCAATTTTGTGAAAAAGTGCTTTTTTATGCTTTAATTATACCATAAATAAGTTGATATTTAAACACAAATAACTTATAGCAAGTTTATACCAGCAAAAAAAATGTTTCGTAAAAATTCCATAACGATGTTTATAAAGTATTTCATTAGCTTTTCAAATAACGAGTAGATGTCAAAAGGAAAACTTTACGTCTAAATACTTGGAAAGGATACCAAATTTTCACTACTTCGTGTCAAAGTTATTTAATTTTGAAACTTAATCAACGAAGATTTTAACAAAGCGGACGTGGACGAGGCGTATTTTTGATATTTCAGCCAAATAAATTATTCATACGCTCATTGACACTTTTAATTACAGCAGTGGTTGATAAATTGCAATGATTGGTTAAAGATAGATGCATGTTGACTAAGTCTCAGTTTTTTTTTTCATTCGGTTTATATAATGATGGCTTCTTAATAAATAAGAACTTTTGCTCGACATTGTAAATACATTCAACAACATCAACATCATTGGAAACAATTGAAAAACAATACCACATCGAATTTTGCCTAAGAATTATCTTTTCTGGAGAGAAGCATTTTCATCTCGGTGGCCGGCACGTCATTGTCGAGAAGTCAATGTATCCAATGAAAGTGACAGTTAGTTGTGGATTTGTATATATATAATTATATGTACAAACAAAAATGACTCGAAGTTTTTGTACAAATCATTAAGTTTCCTAAATTATATACATATATTCACTTCAACTTTAATATATGTTCATGAATTTTTGCTGGATGATTTTTGAGGATCCTAATTTGCCCAAAAATTATCTTGTCTAAAGAGGCGCATTTTCATCTCGATGGCTTCCGAAAACCAGCACGTCATTGCCGAGGAGCCAACGTATCCTATTAGGATGACAGTTAATTGTGGATTTATATATACACATACATATTCAATCAAAAGGAACTCGAAAATTTTGTAAAACTAATTAGGTTTCCTAAATTATATATTTTTGCTTCGACTTCGATTTATATTCTTGGAATTTGCGGGATGATTTTTGAAGATTCTCATGGTGGGTTTGAAAAACAATATCGCCCTTTAAAAAATATGTATAGTTTTCAAATAAAAGCCACATTTTATTATAACAGAATTGATCTGGTTTTAAGTAATTTAAATTTTTTGAAAATAATATCAACTTAACTTCTGAGAATCGGAACAAATATACAAATATATTATTAAGAAGCAAAAAAAAATGTTGTTCCGTAAGATGGACTCTAATAATTTTTGGAAGTGTTGTTTTAGCATGTCGCTGCGTTAATACAAATTTTATTAATAGTTTTTTATATTTAATCTTCTTTAAGAGCGCACATATTTTTTAAAATCTTTTAATTTGCAATAGGTATAATTTTCATTGTGGATTTAACAATTGGATATTCAAGAAGCAACATGTTCCACAAAAATCATTAAAGCGATCCTGATTATTTTTAATATTAAAATTTTTATTTCGGCATATCCTCCCCAACTAAACGTCAGTGAACTTTAGGCTTAAAGTTTTTGGTTTAACTACAAGTGAAATGTCGGCATATGAACAGCTGAAGCCGCAAGAAACAAAACATTAAAAAATTATTAGCTTTACCTAGATTTTGATCACAGCCATGAATATAATTTTCCTGGTATATGATTTAATTTTAGAATAACAATAATAACAATATGCTTTTAAGCTCGTCTATTGATCAATGTTTTATACATCTGCTAAGTACTGGTGGAAAATGTAACAATTGATGGTTGTTGTTATTGTTGATGGTTATTATGTTACATTACGAAAGTTTTTTCTTTTATTCATAAAACTAATAATTCCTTATTTGATAAAAACAAAATATCTTTATTACACACAAACTTTTGAAATAATCTAAGCAAAATTTTTCTTTCCAGAATAGATGTGCAAGCTGTTGCACAAATGATTGATTTTCTAATTAAGTTATTGAATCATGAAAGTTCTATTATATTTACTAACGAATATTTATAAAATATATTTAATTTAAAGTTGTGTACAAAAATAAAAACATTTTAATATTCACACATAAATTTGATCGGAAGAAACAGATGCCGCGAAAAAAATATAAATTGCCTAAATATTTTATCATAATGAGACTGGAAATTCTCTAAATGCCATAGAAAATGAACAACGTTACACTTTTCAATATCATAATTAAATATATTTTGGTCCGCTATTGCTTTTACTCTATACCTAGAAAATATAAGGACATAAATACTCCTTCAAATTAAAGTTATTTAAAAAATAGAAAAAGATTTAATCTGGTTTTTGGCAGAGTAAGTCCACTATTACTTAAAATCGTCTCTATTTGAAAGAAAAGGACATATCCTTTCATATATGATGTTAATCAAAATGGCTGTTTAATTTTTACTTAAAAATATATTTGATTTCGCTTTCATGAGAGTTTTTAAAGAGTTGATAGTTCAGGTTCCATGTACAACATGGAACCTGAGAGAAAGGAAGAGAGAACAGTTGGTTTGAATATATCCGAGAATATTGAAAATCCCAAGCTTATCCTTAAAAACCATGGGCAAGATCAGCAGTGAACAATAATTGTTATGTATACGAGTAAATCTCTTATTGTTTCGATATACTAGAGAGGAAGTCGCAATCTACAAATGATGTTATTTTATATTTTCAGAATTTTCAAGGCGGCGTTTTGGAACATAATTATACAACAATATATTAAGATTCAAGTTTCATGCAGCGCATTGTACTTACTCTTCATTCAAGTTATTCTGAGTTTCATTGAAACCTAAACAATTTAAAAATGACCCATTATAGAGTCAAGAAAATTTTCCTTTCAAATTACATTAGCAAACCGAATGAATCATAAAATAAGAGGAAATCGTTTAAAATAATGTATTTCACTCAGCTTGAAAAAAACTTTGCTGTTATAATTTCACTGCAAAACCAACAAGGGTACTGAATTCATAAAGGTTTTATTAATTACATGTTTCACCGAAATTCTTTTTATTAATTCCCAAATAAAATTCTTGTAATAAATATGGCAGTAAATCTGAGAAATGAACATCAAAACCCAAAAAATATTTTATATGCAATAGATAATTTATTAATGAATTTTCATAACAAAAATAACCATTTCCATGTAAATAAAATAACCATTAACATGTAAAGAAATAAGTAGAAATATACAGTCGAATTTGGGTAAGCGAAAGTGGTTTAGAAGCAAAAATTATTTTCAATAAAATAAAAGTTCTTAGCTTTTATTTTGGATTAATCTTAAAGCTTTTTAACTCTCTGAAAAGAAAACCCATCCAAACAAAAAACCTTTAAAATAAATACACTTACAATGCTGGCTGAACATCAACAACGTCGGCTACCAGGAAATAAAAAAATCACAGTTTATTAAATAGATTTTAATTTAATATCAATAAAAGAGATTTACTTCTATTTTTTTTTTCTGTTCAAGAAATAAATTTTGCAGTGCTTAATCCATTTGGTTTTCTCTTATCCTAAGTTCGTTTAAACCTAAACCTAAACCTTGCTTAAAAAAAAGCTGAAATTTTCTATTTTCGTTTAAATTTTTTATTTCTATTTTCTATTTTCGTTTAACTGAATTCGACTGTAATATACTTTTGTACGAGGTCTTTCCAATATAAAATGTGAATTTTCATTTATTCATCAATTTCTCGAAGTATACCCCCTTAGATATTATACACTTGTGACATGGTTGTTTCCAATTCTCGAAGGACTTCTGATATTCACTTTTTGTTATGGCCTCGAGCTCTTTCAGCGATTCAGTTTTTATCTCCTCCATCATCGCAAAACGCCGCCCTCGCATGGGTTTCTTAAATTTTGGCATGATTACGGTATTTTTTTCGGCCAAAAATTACGAACAAGCAAGGACGATGAGCAAATGAATTATCGTGATGTAAAAGTCATGAAATGTTTTTCCAGAGGTTTTTTCGTATCGCTTCTTGCAAGAGCCATATAACTTCAAGATAATACCCCATATTAACCGTACGACCATGTACCCAGAACTAATGATGCACTACGCCACGGTAATCCAAGAAAATAGTAAACAAAACCTAGACATTTGATCCAGCTTGGCATGTTTTTTTTTTTGGTATTGGCTTTAATTCTGTCTTCCATTAGAACGATTGGACTTTGGTTTCGATATTATAACCATATACCCATGATTGGACACTTGTTATGACTCTTTTAAGTAAATCTGGATCGTCGTTAACGTCATCCAACATGGGCGATTCTTATGCGTCGGTTTTTTTGTTCAAAATTCTGCAATTTTTTAACGAGTTTCACTGCCACACGCTTCATGGCCAAAATTTCGAAAAAAATTTTATGGCATGAGCCAACCAATATGCCGACATCCTTTCAACTTCTCTAATAGTGATTCGACGATTCCTCACTTTATCAAAATTTTCATCGTTTTTTGATGTGATGGAGCTTCCAGGACGAGCGTCGTCATTCACATCTTCTCAACCTTCTTTCAAAAGCTTGTAGCTTGTAGGCGCCACTCTCAACATCTCAAGTGCTTTTGAATATTTAATTCCATTTTTTACACAAAATTTTATACAAATTCTTTGACCAATTTTTTCCACAGTTGAATATCGCCGAACTAGCAGAACACGTCTAACTGTTATGCTTCTCAAGAACAAACTAAAACACAAACAAACACAAGTAAGAATATATGTACGAGGCAAATGTGTTAACATCAAATGCACGTGGCCTGAGAAATTTCAAAATTAACCTTTTCTATTGAACAGACCTCGTATTATGGTCAGCCTTGAAGTTCTATCGATGTGCACACACACATAAACACACTGTATGTTTAATAAGTACATGTAATCATATTAACAAACTAATTTGTATTCTAGCATATTCCGTATGTTCTGGGTTAAGCGAAATAAAAGTTTCTTTTTCGTATGGGTTTGTGTGAAGGCATTTAAACAAATTTTACTATATTTACTTTCAAGTGGCCTTAAACATATAATTCTACATATTTGAAATGATTAATATATGTTTGTATTTCTACACCAGACACACGTTTTAGTTTCGTGGTCTTATAACCCTTCAGGCAGTTAAATTTGGTTATTAATTTATATTGCCAAGCAGCTTTTGGACAAAGTTCTTTATACTTTGTGCATTGCCACAGAGCCAAAAATGCAAAATCTTAACATTTCTTGACTTTTACATCCGATAATAAAAGACGGATATTGTTGATATATTTTGACATGTCCCTATACAAATTTGATTATTAATTAATTAATTTACTGATTTATACAAATGGGTAATTTCTTTTTAATTTTTGGGTTTCGAATCGAAAATGGAGAAAAACACAAAAAATCTGCAAAGGTGAATCAAATATATATTGGGAGCGTTAAATGAATGCATGACATTTAGTTTTTAAAGAATATTTCATGTACGAGTTAATGTTGCCCGCGGCTATGCCGTAAGTCCATCCGTTAGCTCCAATTTCGGCATCCTTTTTCCAGCATTTCGGCTGGTATCTCACCGAAGGTAGGTCAAATGTTTTCTTCCAGTAGTGAAATTGTGGCTAGTTTTTCCCTGCACATGAAAGAATTCACGTATTTTCACAAAATATGTTGTAGTGGGGTCAAATCGGATGGTATTGACGGTCAATAGACTGCTGCAATTTAATTTTTCACCGAACTTGTTTCTCAATTGGTTCATGGTATCACGTGCCGTGTTGCATGTGGCACCGTTTTTTGTAACTACATGTTAACCCAGTCCAATTCATCCATTTTGGACAAAAAAATCGGTTATCATCGCAAGGTATCTTACTCTATTGAATGTTACATTGCCATTTTCATCGTTTTTGATGAATGATGCCGCCGACATGTAAACCGTACCAAACAGTGCATATTTTAGGGTGCATTGACATTTCTTGAGCTGTCTTTTGCTGCTCGGCAAATTTGTTTGTTGACGTATCTATTGAGCCAAAAATAAGAAGATCCCGAATGATGTCCATACAATCAATCGCCCTAAACTGCAGAATTCGATAAAAATTCTTTACTATTTCTAAGATCTTCGTTGTTGGCCTTGCCAGAAAGCCTATTGCTTACATGATTACATATCGCTGTAAGGACATACGTGTATGTGATTTCCATGTACGTGTACATTCCTACTTTGTAATATTATATGTAAATTATACGTATGACAAGACCACAATTCTTACCAAATTTTAAATTTAAATCTTGTGGAAAATTTTGTTGCATAATTATAATTTAGATTTATATACGATCGAGCTTCAACAAAAACTAGTGAATATTTAACTCTATTGAAAATTTTATTTTGCTCGATACTTCCTATATACGTCCTTTTATCTGATTCGTTAAATAGTCGTATAGCTAATGAAATATAAAAAAACTCAACGAAAATTTTTTCTGCGTTTCCTAGACATGGAACTCTGCCCCTCGAGATATATAGAAGATCCAGGTGTTTGTGAATCAAAGTCTTCGCAGGGTGGTGTTCAACAACAGGCTCTGGGAACAATCCAACCAACAACTTATGGGCACAGAAATAAAAAGGCGTAAATGGTGGTGGATTGGCCACACGATAAGTAGGATCAAGAAACGACATCACAAGTAATGGCATAGACTGGAACTCGCGAAGAAGTTGAAGAAGAGGACGCTTAGCTCACAAGTGGAAAAGGCAAATCGATATAGAAGTGGCGGGAATGGGTATAACCTGGGGCCCTATGCTCTTTCTAGAATCAATGGGAAAATATACATACAACAAAAATCTACTAAACCAAGTTTATCCCGTAAAATTGTCCCATAAATGTTAAATATTATGACTTCATTTTCTAAGCTTCCAATATAAAATTTTACTGTCCCTTTAAACGCGTGTGATTTAATCTAAAAATTACCTTTTTCTAAACTATAAAATAAGTATACGTTGATGAAGAACTCCTTTTTTTTGCCAAGTATTATGGTCGTAATTGTCAAAGCTCATAAGTTATTGATAAAAATTTTCATCGAAGTTAAATATTAAAGAGTCATTATTTGTATAAAATTTTTTCAAGAGTGATCTGAAAAAAAGTGTTTATCCATTTATTTCGTCTATAGATTTCAGTGAAAAATTTAAAAATCTAGATGTTGGAACAAAAAATTGATCCTGAACAAGAAACATAAGAATACATCCTACTGCATACTCATGTTGAGGGTAAAAGGGTTTCTTCACAAAAGAGTTATTTTCTTTATTTTCACATCAAAATTGCCATAAATTCGCAATAAAAATTTTTGCTTGTAAAAATTTGCTTTCGTTGTAAAACAATAAAAAGTATGTAAATGTTATTGCATTCCTATTCTTGTTTAAAAAGTTGTCAAATTTAATTTTTGAAATGTTTTAATACAGATTATATTATTAGTGTAATGGCAGTAAAATTTTACAACCAATTAATTCCATTTTCCGATGTAGACGTACTGTATTCTTGGAATAGGGATTTTATATGGCAAAAAGTTGCAAAGGGATTTTTTGTATATTCATTTGTAAACGATGACTATCGCATGAATGTAAATAAGGATGGCAATCGGTTGTAAAGCAAAAGTGATTACAAAGAAAAAAATTCGTTTGCGGTAAGCAAATTGAGTGAATTAGAAAATATTTTGTATGCAGACGGACGGACCTACAAGGACTTTTGCAAATTCTGATAACAATTTAACAGAAAAAATTATTATATTTCTTGTATAGCTAAACTTTAAACTATTAATAAACTGCGGCAATAAAAAAGTTTAATGTTTAATGAAAATGAAATCTACTTTAGACAAAATGCTTGTTTGAAAATTTCTTGACAAGGATATTTTCTGTGTAGTTGTTGCAAATAAAATCATAATGAAGTCTAATAAAACGAACTTAAAAAAAATAACTGTGGAAATCATTCCTGATGTTATATTTCCAAGTCTACAATGTATACTATAGATTTTCATTTGAAGCGTAATTTTTATTTACTTCTAATCTTATAGAAATGAATAAAAAATAAAAAAATATATATTTCGTAAATTGAAAACTAATCCTTTGCCTTAGAGCATCATATTTACTTAACCTAAACTGTAGACAATAATTTTATGAAAACGCAGGGGCCGTAATAGTAACCCTTTTTAAATAAATTGTCTAGCAAGTTATTAGATCACTAGTCCCAAAATACTTTTTTAAAATCAAAACATCGAAAATACAAACGAGCTGTGCAGTATCCTTCCAGTAATCGACTTTCAATAATATTAAAGTTTTTGCTGATAAATTGACTTTTTTTAAGAACAATGTGATGATAAATTCGAATATCTTATACCTTTTTATATCAATCTTGGTACTACATGGGTTATATTAATTAGACGAAGATTACACCAAACAAATTGTTTCATTATCTGTTGGCTTACATCGTTAATTGGCTGGTGAGGTTAAAAGAGGAAAATATCTCTCACTTGTGTTACCTGTATAGATGGTAAAGTGTCCAAAAGAAAAGAAGAGACATGTTTGTGATTTATGTTGGGATATCAGAAAAAAGGAGGTAAAGAAAAAAAAACAAATAATAACCTGTGTCCACATGAGCATTGACTCCTGAAATCATCCGCTTGTCCAAACTAGGGAGATAAATACCACAAGATTTACCATCGCAAATAAGACAGACTAATAAACCATTGACGCCCTTAAGTGTATCTAATGCTGTATCCCCAGTAATAAATAACTATACAGTTCCTGCAGGAGTCATGTCTGAATGGTTGCTAGATTTGCAAGGCCCTCCAATTGTCTCTACTGAAAAGATAACAATTTGCCTGTGCGGCTCACGTCTAGTCTGATCCATATTAGCCTAGAGATCCTGCGAAATTGCTTGCTCAACTCAGGGTACCCTTGTAGGCTAGTCGTTAGTGTACTCGACTAGTATTCCAAAGGTAGCAGGATCGAATACTGGCGATAACTTTGGGAGTTTCTACAGACAAGCCATATGAATTCGCAGTTTGTGCTAAAAAAAAAAATACAATAAAAAGGTAATTCCCGTCAGTTTGCTGATATGATCCCCAAGCTACAGTATGTCAGTAATATCCCTTTATTGACCAGTTGGTCTGCCTTTACGTTAACCAAATTGGTCCCATGTCCACATACCCAAATGAAGGTGATGTTTGAATAACTTGCCATTCCATTCGGGGGTGCTGAATCTTTAGACAGCATCAAATATTGTTTATATTTCCGCAAGGGATGTAGCCTTACTATTCGTGAAATTGCTGATATTTCTATTAAATGAACTGTAATACCGAAGCATGATGTCCACACCCTTTACAGCTGATATCTTGACTTGTACTGCAGTTCAGTTGTCCGGGAGTTTAATGGATACGCTCATATATTTCTATATTCTGTATATATAAAAAATTAAGAATATTCTTAATAAATATAACAACACTTTTACCCCCTCAGTAAAATCAAAAGGAGTTTATACTTTCCTTAACAAGTAGATAATAAACAAAGTTAAAGAAAATGAAGCTTCTCTTATCGAATCTTATAAGAATTGAGCTCGTGCCCACAAATAAAAATTAAGTTCATTGGTTAACAATATATGCAGTTCAGCTAACAATACGCTTAACAGCTAAATAGTTTTTATCCAATTTATTTTCAAAAAGTCTGAATATGTTTGCCTTAAATTTTAAGGACATAAGCCCAAGCAAAATAAGCAACCTATTGTACGAGTATTATATCGTAAAATTTTTTTTAATATCTCAAAGGCACACAAACATATTCTTGGCAATAAAGAGAAACAATGAAATAAGCAATAAAAATTTTTTACTTATAGTTTCTGAAGACACTTCAGCATATCAAATAAAAAATTAAAACAAAAAGTTATCAACGAAATAAAGCTGATAATAATTCTTAAGAAAACTCAACAGAAATACTAAAGGTGAAGAAAATTAACCTTCAGTGCATAATTTTAACCTTGTAACTACATGTATTGCAAAAATACTTTTGCTACTGTGCAAATGTAAAGGACATTTTGTATACTTGTATTTTTATTTTTATATTTAAGATGACAGCCACTTGCTATAATAATTTGTGCATGAATTACGTTTCATGAAGAATCGCTCACACATAAATAACCAGCAAAATCTTGGTAATTACTTGTCATTACTCATCAACATAATTTCAAATCAGCCATACGCTTTCTTGGCATTAGCTGTCGAATAGTTAAATAAATACTCTTTAACCAAATGAATAATAGTTTATTTTGTGGGATGGCAAAAGAGAAAACAAACATCTGGTACTGAGCTTGGATGCCAGGAAAGACAAGCACACCAAGGTTAAGATGTAGATTCTCATTCCTTTTTTATTAATTTTAGAAGAAAGGTTTTATCAAAGAATTTTTCATGTCTTATTCTTCAGCTACTTTTAAGTCTTAAATTTTTTCATATTTAATAAGTGAAGAGAAAAGAATAAAATAACAAGTTAAAGACCCAAATAACTAACAAATTTAATATTCTTATATTCTGTAATAATTCCTAAACTTGGTGAATATAACCGCTTTTTAAGTCAAGGACATGGAACATGACTATTTCCTGACAACTAATTCTCTATATATCATTATCATAAATATCAAAGCAAAATGGCTTTTGACAACATCTGCAAAAATTTTAAATTATAATATTATCTTTGCGCCACCTTGTATAGTACTTAAACAATCACTTGTATTTAAATTTTTCATATCTTAAGCTTACTTAAAAGAACTTTAACACAAACTTTAAGAAAAACTCCACACACTTCCAGGTCAACTTCTCTTTCAACAATTACATTTATTTCCTGACATTTTTTCGTTGCTGCTAAATATATTAACTTTCGTTTTAGTTGTATGCAATTAGCCTAAATAAATTTTCCTTTTACGTTCCATTTTTTTATAACAGTTTCTATTTATAAACGTTCCTTTTTCCTCCTCGTTGTATACGTTCATCTTAAGTAGAGTTGACTTCAACACGCTGAACTGAAAAGCAGCAACAAAACGAAATACAACGGAAGTGCATTTCGAGAGGAAGTCGTTTTAATGAAGAAAACACACAAAAATTAAAAGCTATAAAATAATAAAAAAAAGTGAATGAAAAAAAAACTTTGTAATTTAATGTCATAAATCATAAAAATTTAATGAATTTATATGTAAACATTTATTGTTTTTCTCCAGGGAATAGATTGGTACATATTGCTTGCAGCAGTATGTACTTTTAATTGAGTTTTTCAAGAATTTATTGTTTTGATTGTTGAAGGAGGTCAGGAAATATGAAATTTTTATGAGCGCCATAAAATATAATTAATGTCATGTGATCAGAAGTGCTTTATGGCTTTCAATTGTATTGTGTAAATCTTATTTGAGAGATTTATATCTATGAAATTTTGCAAATATTATTTTTAGAAAATTTATTTGTACAACAAAACCAATTTTTTTTTTGCAAAATAAGATTCTTATGGCTAATACTGGTAGACTGGATTGAAAAATGTATGCGTGTATTTGTGTTTATTAAGCTCACTTCTAGCAGCCATTTTAGATGGAGCTTAATTTTCCTTTCGAGCTCTTACAAATTGTAAAAAAAATCAAATAACATTTACATTTTAGGTTAACGTTTTTTTTTAATTTTTATGTAAAAACCTCTCTTACCCTATCAACTTTCTTGGACGAAGTCAAAACACACCCTTAAGTAGCGATATAGTGAGGTTCATTGTTTCACAGAAAACTTTGTCATACAATTTAACTATGGGTCATCGAATACGTGAAAGCTCGAAATTCAACCCGAACATTAGAAATAAACCAAAACATAGAATTTACTTAAGGATAATTTTGTTTTCAAAAATGTGCTGATTGTTGTTGGGCATAAATGACATTTCGTTGATGCTAAACAAATCATCAGTGGATTTCAACCGCCTTGTTGGCATTCAATATCGTAAAACCCACAAAATATGTTTCTGGCATTCACGCCAGAGGTACCTTTGAAGACTTTGGGATGACAGCTTTGTAGCCACCTTGTTCCAATATCGTAGTAAAAATCATAGAGAACTAACTGGACTTTCAGAAAATCATATTAGTTATTGTTTTTGTAATAATTGGACATCTTTGCCAGGATATGCTTCCTTATGTCAATTTCAAATTCGTAATTTTCGTCCTTAGATTTCGATGACTGTTATTTTATTTTAAAATAAATCGCTATAAGAAGAGCATATTGTTATCCTTTGAAAATTAAAATTTTTTGGTATATATTTATATGAATTTAATTAATGACATGTTTATTTCACCGACAGATTCTTTAATTTTAATAAGTCTTTGTTTCAATTTAATTTTTTTTAATATTTTGTCAGAGCTTCGAGTGGAAAAAACTGGTGTTGGAACAAACGTTTCTTTAATTGAAAATAAAAATATTGGACAAAGAGATTTGAAAATTATATAAAAAGTTATAATTTTAAAATTTATTGGAATATTTTCCCCAACTAATCGTTTAAAATAATTAGAGTTTCAAAACATTTTTATTGTTTTTTTTTTTTGTTTTTTTTTTTTTTTGTTTCTTTAGCTGTTCATATGATGACATTTAATTGGTCGCAAAAAAAATCAAATTCTATACGAGAGTTCTAGATCATATATGATTATTACCAAATACATAATCATAGTACACTTAGAACGCCTTTATGCAAACCACACAACAAACAATTATACTCAACATAAGAGTATTTTATTTTTCTTGCAACATGTATACAATTTGGTCACCCTTTGGGTGTTAATGATTGTATTTATTAAATATTTGTTTTAAATATTTATTTTAAATATTTGATTTTTAAAATTTATTGGAATATTCTCTTCAAGCTTTGAATTTTACATGATAAATGCATGCATTAACACACAAGCAAGCGTTTAACTACATACATGTTGCAAGAAAAAAATAAAATACCCTCATGTCGAGTTTGCTGTGATATTTGTATAAAAGCATTCTAAGATTAGTATTGATATGAAATAAGCTTTGAAAAGCATTCAAACTCATATGTTTTTATAAAAACCAACAAATACTTTATTAGAGTTTCATAGAATTCAATATTTTGCTGCTTGTGACTTACAAAACATAAAAGTACAAAGACAACCCAACAAACAATTATAATTGACTTGCGTCTTTTTGTTATACTTATATGCTTACGCTCTTAAGAGACTATTTTTAAAGCTGGTATAAGAAGTGCCTTTCCCCTGCTTTCACTTATTGATCAAAAGATGATCACCTTTGGTGATGGCAACTTTAAACAATCTCACTGGTATAATTATCCTGAATTGAAAATATCATTTTCCTTGCTCCTATCTAGCCAGCATTTCTCAATACTATAATACGCAATACTACAATATAATAATTATATTAAAATTAATAAATTTGATTTTTTCTGGACTCTACCCTTTTCCTACCCACTTCACATATTGGTTGAAATAGGATCACCTCTAGAACATATCATTTTATACAAAAAGTATAAAGTCGCTGTATATAAACTATTGAAGGTATAACGTCCTCCGCTCTTGAAGTTGGTTAAAAATAGTTTAATAATTTTTATAAAATTAATAACTTTGACTTTGTGAAAAATTCATCTAGCAAAGATGTTCAATGCACCATTTAACGATTTTGCAAACACAGTTGTTCTGCTTATTTTTTCTCATAATTGCCATTCGTACTATTAACAATATTGGTCAAGATATTATTTTATTACTATAAAAACATCTATGACATGGCAAAAAAAAAAACCTCTAATTTATACCATTTTGTACGACTAAACTTAAAGCTTATTTCAGATTATAACTAATCGATACCTGCCTAAATAAGTATTAACTTCTTTTGCTAGAGAAGCCTGAATCACAGCTTTTATGGCGTAATAATCAAAAATCTTTGAATAATACCCCATGTGCATTGAAATGTTTTTTGAAACAACATAACACTTAGATCCTAATTTGAATACAAAAGCACAAACTACCTAAATTAATAAGAAAAAAATCATTAAATTCATTGAACAGAGAGTGAACAGGGAGAATTAAACACACAAAAATATTGTATACCCAGCATTAAGAAAGAAAATTCATGAAGGAAATAAAGTGATAATATTGGCTTATTTACCATTATAGGCCACATCCCCTAAGTATCAAAGCCAACGACCCAAAAGTAATAAGGACAACATTGGGCCATAACACTGTTTATATAGAACGCACTTGCAAGCAGACGTACGAATATATTGAAAATCTTGTTATGAATGAAAAAAATTGTAAACAGTACACACAGGAACTAGGTTTATTTAATTTAATAAATAATTTGCATAGACTAGATTTAAGCATTATCCATTTAGTTCTCATATATTTCTAAAGCCCAAGATATAAGGGCACTTAAATGATAATTATTGTTTTCATTGTAAAGCCATATTCGTGAAGCGTTTTTAAATTCTCAATAATCAGTATATTTTTGAGGCAGTTTGATCACTGCATGATATTTTCGAAAAAATATATTTATTCCTTAACATACTCTCCTTTAAACTCGATATGTTTAATCCCTTGGTTATTTAATTTTTTTTTTAAATAATAAGATTTCTCAAGGCTCTAGAAATAGGCATATGTTTTAATAATGATCTCTTTTTCGTTTATAACAAATCTCTTACCATGGCTGGTAATTTGGAAACAGGAAAACCAGTCCGTAGCCCATATTAAGGATTCTTGTCAAAGTGACTACCCAGGTAGGTTAGGTTGATTGGAGGGGTGTGATAGCCCATGTCATACGACATACACTTAAGCCAGTGAAGGCTTGTTGTGCGCTCCCTTTTAATTATCAGACACAAACTGCCAGAGTTCTGCGGCAGGATTCGAACCTGGGACCTTCGCACTACGAGTCTAGTACACTACCTACTAGTCTACGAAGGTCAGTCTGCAGTCCCAGGTATGCAACCGTTTACTCTCTTGATCAAATAGTACTTTTTTTCTTCGCTTAAATGAGGTCGTTTTTTTCAAATCAATATTGAATCTATTTTTTATATAGAGTGATTTTTTAAAAGCTTTCAGATATGATTAAAAATAACATTAAATTTAGAGAAATGTATAAAATCTTTATTTGAATCGATGGAACGATCTATATGATTTAATGTTTAAATATGATTTTATGTAAATGTTGCCCGTGGCTATGCCACTGATGGTTCATACGCTGGGACCAATTTTGACACATTTCTCTCGAACATATCGGCAGGTATTTTGCGAATAAATTCTTCAATATTGGCTTCCATTGCGACAACCGTTGCGGGCTTGTCGCTATAGACATGAGCCTTAACAAAGCCCCATAAAAATAGTCTAAAGGCGTTAAATCGCACGATCTCGACAGCTTCTTAACCAACCCCTAAAGTGAAATAAACTGTTCACCGAATTCGCCTCTCCATTGGGCCATTCTTTCGCATGCTGTGTGGCGTGTGGCACCGTCATGTTAAAACCCCATGTCAGCCAGTCCAGCTCTTCTATTTTAGACAAATAATTGTAATCACTGCACGGTAGCGCTCTCCTTCGTCGTGTTTGAAAAAGTACGGTCCATTGATGCCACCAGTCCATAATCCATACCAAATAGTGCATTTTTCGTGATGCATTGGCAATTCTTACAATGCCAATATTGAGATACCGGCCGATATGTGGCAGAGATTATTACAAAATTGGACCCAGCGTACGAACCATTTGAGGAGCAATTGCGGTCAACATTTACATGAAATTATCTTTAAATATTGCACCAAATAGATCGTTCTATTGACTCAAAAAAAGATTTTATACATTTCTTTAAATTGCATGTGTTTTTTTTTATCAAATCCAAAAGCCCTTAAGAAACCATATTTTGTTTAAAAAAACTTGGTACTTACTGTAGCGTCCTAGAAATTCGTCCCGAATTAACTTTCAAGTGCTCTTGTAATCAAAAGAATTGTGGCGTTGGCTTCCTTGTTAAAAACGCCTCTCATTTCATTGTCTTCAGATTTAGGGGGTGGTTTTTGTATGTGTGTGTGTGTGCGTATAGTACATTTTGTGTCATTGTCAAGGCTGTTTATGATTAACATATTTTGTGTTGTTGCAAAAGTTTATTTATTTTGTTACGTTCTCTTTTACGTAGTTGTTGTCTGTATGTCTGGTTTTCGTTTGGTTATTTGTGTTGTATTCATTATTCTTTTATGATTTTTATTCTTACATGTTTATAGTCATGTATTTATATAAGCGTATACATGCACACAATCGTTCATAATACATACAAAATATGTAATACGAGATTTTTTTATTTTGTCTTTAATTATAATTCTAGGATATATTTTTCGCTTTAAGTTATACAATAATTTTTATTTGTTTAATATTTATAGTTTTATTTGAATATGTGTATGTTTCTATGCACGTTGTTCTTATGAAAAAGTGAAATGACTTTTGAGTCTTCGAAAAAGTTTTAATTTATTGATGAATATTCATGCTGCCTCCTTGTAAAACTCCTATCATATGCTTTGTCGAGTCCTAAAACTATTTCTAAATATCGACTTTTGGAGTTGACTTGAGCTCTTTTAGGTGTGCAGTACTTATTTCTGCAATCGTTGCTAGTTCTTTTATTCAAGGCCGACCTAGTATCCGAAATAGGCCAAATAATTATGGCTGAGGAATAATTGCTGTGATATATTTGCCAAAAAAACCACATAAAAATGATGGGTTTACAGTAATGATCCTGCAAGAACAAAAAATATTTAATGCTTTAACTGATATTATATTGTTTGTATGAGTGTGTCATCAAAAGAAAATCTGGTATCAATGTCTCGCAAAGTCCATTTACTTTTTGCTCACACCTCGTATACTTTGACATTTGTCAAGTCTAGTTGTTTTATGTACTAGTATCAATGGCTGATTTTGCGTTTTAAACTTTTTAAAGTTTTTGCCAAAAACTTTCATTACTTTCATGCAGTATGGCGTCTCTGACTGTCTTAAAATTTTATATGCATTTGCATATTTTGTTAATTATAGTGGTGTCATGTTGTCGCTAGTTTAAATTACTTCAAAGGTGGAGTGAGGTGGCATTATAATAAGGACTTATTTTAAATAAAATTAAAAGTTTGTGCGCTATATTCATAGTAATTAATTCAAAGTTTATAAAAGGCTTATGGAAAAAATTTTTCGTATGAAAGAGGATTCATAAATTATTTATAAACCATTCATTAAAGTTTATGAAGAAGGTCGTGCCAATTTTAGCTATAATAATTTAATATATTTGGTATTATTTATGAGAATAATTTCCATGGCCACTTCTTTATAAATTTCTTAGTTCTATGTAAAAAAATGAGTAATGAAAGCAATTTAAATTTTAATTAATAACAAGGCAATAACTGAAATTATGTGCATATTTTTATATATACATAAAAGTCAATAAATTGTAATAAGGAGACTTCAAGATAGATTTCTATTAAATTATGGCAGGAGACCTTTTTGTTGTAGAAATAACCAATCTCTAGGCATTATGATTTACTAAAAAAATATGGAGATTATCTGTTGAACCTTTCGCTTATATCAACTTCAACTTGAGAAGAAAGTAATAGAAAATACACAATTTTTGTTGTTCATACCAATTAATTAATTATGATTAAATTAACAATTAAATTATTTTCAAAATATATTCATGATTTGAAAAAGATATTCATAATTATTTAAAAAACAGTTCTAGAAAATTTTCGACAACAATATCTATCGGAAATTCGAGGCATTGAAAGCAATTTTGTAAGTTTCGGAAAATCAGTGATTGGATTTGAAAATAATTTTGTGGGAAATTTGAAATAAAAACACATTTTTTGGAAGTTCTTCGAAACGATATCTCTTGAAAATATAAATCGAAATTAACCAATTTTGTAGCATTTGACATTTTGCGTTGGTATGTTGATTGGTAGCGAGAACTATTTGAGAAGTATTCATAAACTTGATTTGAAACCGACTGCATGGACTGTACTGAAAATACGCAAATCTTCACACCGACTTTAGCCAAACAAGAAACTGGTATAAATGTAACTTTTCTCTTACTTAAAAGCCCAACCGCTACTCAATCAGTACATGGCAAGAATATAAGTCGAAAATATAAAATGAAAAACCATTGCATATTTTTGGGGTTGTACTTTAACTTCGTTTTGAAGACGTGTACGTATGAGTAATAAAATATAAATTTTGGCTGCTGTTATTTTTCAGCTCGGCGGACATAAAATTTACTGAATTTAAAATTCGTTGATAATGTGACATATTCATAGCCACAGTTATAATTTTATATTTTTTAACATGTTTTATTAAGATTTCCGCTTTATGTGTATTTTTATATCCAATTTTTTTTATGTGTGTTTAATTTATATCTTCAAATTCGATTACTTTGGAAATTATTGTAAATCAACCATATTCATAAAAACTTTTAAATACTTTAAAAATCTTTTGGAAGGAAACTTCAGTGAAGCTATATTCATGAACGATAAGTAGCCTTAATCACCTTAAGCCATTTATAAATTCGAAAAATTTATATGTGGTAGGTTTTATGCTTCCTTAAAACAAAAATAAACTTACAACTCGGGAATAAAAATTTTATTATGTATATGCTTACTATCGCGCAACTTAAATGTATTTGTTTTACAACTTTATATGTTTTCCAAATTCATTTTACAAAATTTTATAATGAGAAAAATTTTTGAAAATTTCCAAAAACTATTAAAATTTTGAAAAGCTGTGGTCACATCTGGTCTATATGATAATCCGAAATAATTGGATATGTGTATAAGAGTCATTTTGAGTCATTTTGTATATTGACGAAACAATAGTATAGAACTAATCACGTCTTGAAATTAAAATTTTTAATTAAGAAAATATATCAATAATTACTATTTTAATAGCAGGCCAATATAATACTTAAGTGGTGATTTCGGAGTTACGGCTATACTACAACAAATCAGCTCTAATCTATAAAAAAAATTTTGAACAGAAATTCGGTTCGTTTTGTTTGTATGTAAGAGTGATGTATATAAAACTGGATACACGAATAACTTTCAAATTATCTATTACCGAAATGGCTTAATTAATGAACTTTTCAACATAATTCCTGTTTAGTTTTATTTTCGACAATTTATGTTACAATGATGTTTTTTTTGGCCTAAAATTTTCTTTAACATTTTGTTTTACTTAAATACCAGTACCACTAACTGTAAAATGAAAATGAAAAGTGAAATAAACTGTCAAGCACAAATACAAAATAAAAAAAATAAAAATCTGTTCTTGAAGGTTTTCGAACATAAAATTATAATAGTTTGTTTATAAAATGAATAGTTTTCCCTAATAATTATTTTACTCAAACGTATAAGAAAATTTTTTTTTTTACTGTTCCGTTGGTTATATTCCAGGGTTTGTCTTAGATTTTCTTCTTTGTATGGAATAATAATTGAATGTGAGAAATCAATTTGACACAAATTTTTGGAATTATTCTCAAAAAAAATTTTTTTCCAAATTTTTGAGACACAGTAATAGTCGAGATAAAATTAATTGAATTAGTGGTGATTTAAGCTGTTTTCATAGTGAGATATGATTAGACTCTGGTAATAAATCCAGCATTAGGCTAAAATAAAAATAATTTGACTAAATATTAAAATTTAGAGGGATTGTACCAATAAAATATTTGAACATTTCACAGTTTAAGTAGTTTGAAAACATTCAACCTCGGATGTTTATTCCATACGAATTAAAATACAATATGAAAATTCTCTATCATATATAAATACTACAAAAACACATAGTTACAGTGGGCTTAAAATGCTTTTATACTAATATCACAACAAACAATTATGGTCAACATGAGTATTTTTTTTATTTTGCTTGAAACATGTGTACAATTAGACGTCCTTTGGGCGCCAAAGAATATATATATATATATATATATATATATATATATATATATATATATATATATATATATATATATATATAATATATATATATATATATATATATATATATATATATATATATATATATATATATATATATATATAACAGGAAGAAATAAAATAAATAAAATAAAATCTTTATTTTAAATAGTTAATATTGAAATTTATCCGATAAGATAAAGATTTACGATTTACGATTTCGGATTCCAATTAGCGTTGGTTTTTTAAAAGTGATGGAAAGTAGATTTTCGTAAAGGACTCTTTACAGGCGATCCTCATCGAAGATATGGTGTTATTCTATTTTCCATTTTGGCAATATTTTCTAAGGCCTTCAATAACTGAAATGCAGTATTGGACACTGTTGTCAAAAGTTATTGCTTTTCGTTTCGGTAATAACTTCTCTCGGCTTGTATCGCACTTTTTAAAGATCGCACTATGCGAGTTGTTATAGAGATGAGTTCAAGAACAATTAAGGCTCTGCATTTTTTCCTACCCTATTTATTATTGTGGTTTGAATGTCTTTCTTTCTTAAGATATGATTCTGCAGTTTTGCTTATGACAATAGCATTTGTCATTCGTATTCGTTCAGCAATCGGTCAGCTTTCTAGAGATTGGGTCCATGATAAAACATATGAATAATATATTTTGTCACTACCTGGTTACGATCTCCAAATCGGATAATTTAAACAAGGTCGAGTTTCATGCTCCTCTGACTTTCTTATTATTTATTCCACACATATTCGACGGAACCTCGTGCATGGACCTGTGCTTTAAAATTTATTTTAATGTTTCTTAACGGCATACATGAGAAGGTCAAGAGAATCATCGGTTACCAGTAGCCAACGCTATTGAGTAATCCGAACATGGACACAGCATGTGTGTATCTCTATATTATACCGTTGCTACAATAGAATATGGTTTAATCAAATCAAGAAACTGTTGCCGTAACCTGTTCTTTTTCACGAACAGCTCGTTTTTCGATTTGCGGTCATTGTTACATTGAACCACATTTCACATTACAGCGAATATTCGTTTTATAGCTAAATAATTCGTAAAAGAAATAATCTTCCCTTAGAGATCTTTCTATTAGTTTTAGTTTGGAAACTAAATGTCTACAGACTCTAATTCCTTTTTCGTAGCTCCAACACACTGCATTGCATGATTAAGGTCATCTACTAAGTGCTCGTCCAATAAATATATAAAATTACTTTTATTGGCTGGTTGGGTGTTTTAAAGTGAAAAGATGCCTCATGGCTAGAATTTCATCTATTCTAGAAGACTTTTTAGGTCCGTGTAGGTCCGCAAGCGGTCGAAGGAATATTTGCTGAATAGTTTCAAATACTATTTCGAGTTCCCCTAGTGGAACATTGTTTTTCGCTTGTGAGAGTTACTTGTAAATTGTTATTTTGATTATATAAAATTTTTGAGGTTCTATCACTCTGTAGAAAGGTAAGAATAAGGAAATAGTATTTTATTTCACTCTCTTAGTATGAAGAAGTTTTACTGGTAGCATTGAGGTTAAAGTTCATAAAACTATTTTTACCTTTTAGTTTTATAAATCTTCAACTATATTTCTTTTAGTAAGAAAATCTTATTGAATTAACCATAGATTGTAGGTAGAGTAGATATTTGATTTATGTTTATTTATATATAAGTACAAAATCACTGTCAAATCATGTCCTTTGACGCATTGAATTTAACTCAGACTGGATTTAAACTAAGAATTTTTTCATAAAATTTGTGGCATGCAACATCTTTTTTTTTTCGCTGCTAGGAGGGGTGTTGAAGAAAACGGAATGGCAAATCTGGCTGCGCATGAAATCTCATATGAGTCCTCACAATATTCATTATACAAACTAATGGACTCTACCTTAGGTTAGGTTTAACAGGTAGCTTTCACTCACTAGTCCACAGTGATTAGTAACATAACAGGGAAGAATATAGAAAACGAAATGAAATACCCAGAGACTATGGCCGGGATCTAACCAGTGACCCTCTGACTACAGATCTAATGAACTTACTACTAGTTTAAGAAGGCATTCCACCATATATTTTCAAATAGATAAAGTTTCATTTAACAAATTTCATGAAAAAATGCTTATTGTAATTACAGTCTTACACACTTTTAAATATATTTTATCTATTTTAAAAGTAAAAACAAATATATTTATTTTCTAAAAAGTGTAAACTTTGGTACATTATCTGTTTTCTTTGTGCACCTGCGGAAACATTTTTATGATTTATAAATTTATTATTACTGTTGGTGATAAAATGAAACCAAAACATAAAACTTAATTACCAAACTTCTTTGGTATTCGTGTCATGCATTTTTCAAGACCAAAAATATTTTTTCGATGCTTAAAAGATAAAAAGTTTTATTTTGTTCTGAAAACTTTAGTTTTGTTCACATGTTATAAATCAATGCAAGTCTCACGATAACGCCCACATTTTTATGTGCAAAATATTCGCTTGTTTGGTTATCGTGTGTACGTCTATATTTGACTTTTTTCCAGAAAACTTATAAATAAGAGAAATTTTTAAAGTAAAACTAGAGTAATGTTGTTAGTGTTCTTTTCTTAATATAAGTTTAAATCCTGGCATCTTCTGATTCACTCTATTTTTTGTGGGTCTCTGACTAAATATAAATCGAAATTAGTCCATTATTTGGAGTAGAAACAACATCGAGCTGTCAAAAATTGCAGAAAGCCTGCTACCGGGGGATACTCTATTTAGACACATGGTCTTGCCCACAGGACGATTTCGAATAAAGCATCTGTAATTATGCAAAAAAAATACTCGAGTTTTGAAGGTTTTAGCTGATCTCATCACAAAAAAGCCTTCTTAACTGAATGGAATCCAAGCACTGTTCCGGGTAATACCGATATTTGGATACAAGCTCTTGCCCACAGGGCGATTTCGATTAAAGCATTTGTAATTATGCAAAAATAGTCCAGTTATGAAGGTTTTAGCGAATAAGTCTCCTTAACGGAATGCAATCCCAGCACTGTTCTCTGTATACATATTTTTTTATTTGCTATTTTCTATTGGTTTAGAATTTTTTATTAACTAAGCCATAGTGTAGCGTAAGTTTTGCTTATAATTTATATAAAATTTATATTAGCCCTAATACAAGATTAATACAACTTGTAATCGGTGGCAATCCAGAGGCTCTCATTGACCTTTATCGTCGATAAACATTTTATCTACCATTTTGTTCAAATATGCTGGAAGAACTTAAATATGATTTTAGCACAATTGCAGTGAAACTTTTAATATTGCTAAGCCAGTGGGTATAGCTGAAACTTCAATGCGAGAGATAGTTTCCTCACTAGAAAAAAAAACGACTCTTTAATCTGTAAATCTATTATTATTATTTGGTATAAAAAAATGATAATGAAATAATAAATTCCTTTATATGACGCTATTATTCATTTCAATATCCAAAAGTCTCTAATATTTGAATGATTTCTGAAACGTGCTACAAATTGAAAGCTTAAAAAATCAATAGCAGCCCTCTTATCACATAAAATTTGTTTTGAATTATTTATTAAAAAATTAGTTACTCTTTATTCCTCGTGACAAAGATTAAAAATAGCTTTCGTAACACAAATTGCATGTCATAAAATTTTTAACGCATTAAGTACACATGCATATCAATGACCATATATAAACTAATTTCTTTATCTACACTAAAGAAAATGCAAGGCCACAAACATTAAGGCCAATTGAATTTTATTAGCGAATTGTGTTATTTTGTCTCTTTTTATATTTCGTTGGCAAATGAAAATCCTTTGAATTATTTTTAACTAAATCAAAATAATATAAGAGCAAAATAGAATTCTAAAATTAAAATTACAGAATTTTAGTTTAGCCTTTCTTAACTTGCTTTATACCGAATTCATTTGGTTGTTAGTTGATAAATAATTCCCTATTTAAGCTTATTCTACTTGGCGACGGCAATAGAAGGCAACACCGTTTTTTTTTTGTTGTTGCCAATCGGCATTCCAGTTACCAATATTGGTATTTATCAATAACACATGTTTGGAATTCTGGAAGCAAAATTGACGTTGGTGTTGTTTTTAATTGTCTTTGATTTTGTCGTCGGGGTTTTAGGTGTTGTCTTGCGTTGCTGTTGTCTTAAATTGATGTCTTAAAATTGCCGACGCCAAATAGAATAAGTGTTATTATTTTTTATTTACAATTTTTATAATCAAGCGTTAGGTCTTTTTTTAAAAAATAACAATTTTATTAAAAATTTCGACGCCTCTTTGGGTGTCTTCTTCAGGAAATTTTTTTATTTAAAAAAAAAAAAAAAAAATTCCTGAAGAAGACGCCCAAAGAGGCGTCGAAATATTGAATAAAATTATTTTTTAAAAAAAGACCTAACGCTTGATTATAAAAATTATATATATTAAAACAAAAAAGGTCGAAAAAATAGTGTTAATTTATTTTTTATTTACAGCGCAAAGCAAATATATCAGGATATATGTCTAATAACAAGGAAGAGGTTTGAACTAATCTGTCACAAATACAGGAAAAGCAAAATATTTTATTATTTATTGTTGGTATAGCTGTGTAAATGCCTGCATTTCATATGTGTTAACGCAAGCATCAGTACAATATGTCAAAAATCATGTTTGGAAGCATTCAATATCCTGCTAAAAAAATAGAATTTTTTTACACTATTTCTAATAAAAAGAGCGCATTAAGAACAAAAAAACAATAAATAATTTATGACACGGAAGTAGTGCAAATTTGAATCAATAACAATAAATCTAACGAAGTAATCGTGTTGACATTTTTTGTAGTGAATTATTTTTATTTTATTTTTTTTTATTGAAGCAATTGATTTTTCAATTTTATTCTACCAGAGCAAATAAAGTATTTGTTTATTGCGTCTTTGGTAAAGGGACACAAATTTATTTATATAATATCGTCTATGGGCAATTTAATATTCCATCATACGATGATGTATATGAACATATTCTGAAATTTAAGCAATATCTAATGCGATTATAAAGTCAAGTTTCAATCAACTGTTTCAATCACTAGAGCGACGATTTGGCTCAATTATTTGAAAACGATAACAGAGTAAAAGTAAATTTATTTCGCAGGATCTCAAATGATATTCCCATTATAACGAAATATATTTAGGATACATTAAAAAAAAAACTATAGTTTAATAAATCTTGAATATGTGATCTCCTTTTGGACTCGTGAAATTTTTGTTCAGTGATGAGGGTCTAACAAAGACTATCAAGGAGATGGTAAAATGTAATTTATTTACAGTTTAAGCTAAAATTTTCTTTATTTATTTTCTAATACAAGGCACCTCGCAAAGAATATGTAATTACTATGCCAAATATTTTAAAAATTACAAAGCAAAAATTTCTTTTAATGCTACTAAATTGATATTTGCATATTTGGTACTCAGTCGCATGAAACCGCTCAAAAAAATTGCAATAAATATTGGTGTCACGATAATAGAAAAAATTCTTTTGTAGATATGTTTTTTTTTACTTTTACTGAAAATCATGCTTAGGAATTTAAGTTCGAATAACTATAAATTTATCTTTGAATACTTAAATCAAAAACAAACAGTTTCAGATTTTTTAAAAGTTTTTTGACTTCGTGCTGCGGATTTTAAAAACTATGTTTTGGGGCAGGAAGGAAGGAAGAGCCTGGACTCAGCATCGACATGAGAGAAAAAAAAAATGAGGATTAAAATGAAGACAAATAAAACAAAAATAAAATATCAATTATTAACATTTGTTTGTTGAATCACAAGCCATAAATTTAGTCCGAAGCCATTTCTGTTTTAAATCCAGTCTAATCTTCTTCATCATGAATTTTTGTTTTCGTTTAAAACCAATTCCGAATCTGTTCTTGCGTTAAAAAATCCGTTCCTGGTTCAATAAAATCTGTACTTGATGCATTTCTGACATGCTTCTTATAAAGGGCATCGAAAGGCATTCAAGATGTTTTTAGAGTCAAAAATTTTCAAACTTTTCTTTTTATACGTATAAAATGGCAGAAAACAAATCTGTAATGGTAAATAGGAATAAGTAGTGTCTGAAGCCATCCCCACTGTAGTCGAAAGTAGAAAATCTTCACTTACGTGCAACATGCAATTCGAAGAGGTGCTACTATAAACTGACATAATGAAACTAAATTTAATAGTGATTTTTGTCACACAGTGGCGATAGAGAGAGCGTTTAAATCACACATATTTCTTAACCTTAAAAAAATTGGCATTGTGTTCGGCCTTTGATCTTGGCGCTGGAGTCTAATGTCACCCGAAATCGTTCCCGTAATTGAAAAGTGTGTAAATGAGAGCTGTTCTGAGGGACAACTTCTTATTCTTATTCGAAACAGCCAAATTGAGCAATTTCTAAAAAAGTCGAATAAGTTTCATATTGTGTATTGGTACTGTCATTATTTTAAATATTGTTGTTTAAAGCTTTTGATTAAGAATATGCGATGAGTTATGAGTCCTGAGTTCAAGACCAGTATCAACAATAGCGCTTTTGGCATCATCCACAATTTTAGAAAACCTATTCTAATTTAATTCTATTGTTGTGATCGTATTTTTATTAAAAGTAATTACCAAAATCAATTAAGGTATTCAACGAAAACTAATATTTTTTTGTACTTTTACTTTAAATAGCGAAGACTTTTGTTTATAACCTTGGGTGGGAGTGGTATGTCAATCTGTACATTCCACCCATAACAGGGTAATATAATGCGAATCTATTTTTTTTATTTATTTAACATGATTTTTTTGTTTTAAATAATACATATACGCATATAACAGTTAATACCAGCGGTCAGCATCTGTCAAATTGGCTGTCATTTATTCGGTTTGCTTTGCCAAGTCATCATAGACGAAAATAGTATTACCCAACACGTGAAAAGGATAAAAAAATTTAATCAAAATGGGTATTCTGTTCGTTCAACGTTCCAAGCGTGTCGTTTATTTTACGGTCGCCATAATCGTCCTCCATGTCTGTATGTAGGGGATCGTCAACAAACGAAATTGCCGAATTCGGGACATGAGATCCGAGAGGGTGTAATGCATTCCAAAAAAGTTACTATATAGGATTGATTTTAGACTAGTGGCATTATTAGGCCATATTTCTTTAGTATGACGTTAGCCAAGCCATCATCGTCAAACTCGAGGTCGATTATTACCAACATTTTTTAGCTTAAATTGCATGATATGGACACCAAAGTTATATGGTTTCAAATGGACGGAGCTACGTGCCACACAGCTCATGTCACATTTTGCAGTCTGTACGAGCGATTTGAGGGCATGGTCGGTCGTCACACGTGGAAGTAAATTGGTCTTAGACTTTTTCTTGTAGGGTTTTCTTGATTCGCAGATCTATGTAAATAAGCCGTAAATTACAGTGGCCGTGAAAGCTAACATAACTCATGTCATCGGTCGAATTTAGCCTGATGTCTGCGTTAGTCATTTTAGATAAGCTCCAAAGCCACCGTGCACATTTAATAATGCTGTACTTTACACATAAAGGCATCGACAGGGTCGTTAAATAAAGAAAAAAAATTAGTAATACCATGCAAATACTTGGATTTAAAGATCAAAACCGATTAATGATTTATGTACGTATTTACGCAGAAAACATTAAATATATTAATTTTATTATTCATCCAATTCTAATTTCTCTCCGAAGGACTACAAAGTCGCCAGTATATGCTTCTTTTTATTAAATTATTCCAAAGTTTTATTAATGTAGTGAGATCCAAAATTTCCATAAGCAAAACATTTGCTTCTACTATAAATATATCCAAGCCCCGAAGGACCTCCGACATACCCGTATATACAACTAGTTTTTGTAATACAACCTAGTGGCTTTAAAATAATATAATACACACTCCATTTTATATTACTTTAAATCTATTAATTAGTTTTATATTTTTTCTATTTTATAAAAATGATTAGTTTTTTGGAAGTCCTCTTTCTACAAAATAAGGCCAAATACATGTCGTCACGATGTATTTTCCCCTCAAAGGATGTAATTGCACCCGTCTATGTATTTGTACAGCAAAGGGTAGTTAAATTATAACCCTGCTCACACCTAAACAAATCTGTTATTTCGTAAGCCTGTGCAATAGATAATTAAACATGTTTTTGTTTCCGTTCCGTTGGCATGTCCTGCGTTTTGTACATGTACGGCAGCAATAAATAAAAATTAATTGGACATTATGCTTTTAACTGAATTTATTTTTCTATATATGCACGAATCTATGTGAATGTTTGTGCTTTGTGTGTATTTAAAAAATTATAAATTGCGTTATTATACAAGATTAATGATTTGTAACGAAAAGTATTGCTGGTGGCAGAAAAGAAAAATGAATACAAGGCTTTCTGCGAAAGGGTTTTTTTATGAAATATAGAAGCCATTTGAAAATTATTTTTAATTTCATTGTTTACAATGAAATGTAATAGCTTTAATGTATCCTTTTTGCGGTCTTTCTTTACTTTATAATATTTGTTAAAATCATATTCATGTTAAAACCAGAACTTTATAAAAGGGTATATGAAGGCAGGGTGTTATGGAGGCAGTAATTATAATGACAGTAAAAAAATTCTACAAAAATAATCATCTGTACAGTAATTAAAAATAAACAACCTATAGTTGAAATTTTTTGTAAAATTTTTCTAAATTTTATATTAATAGTGGAAACAAATTTAGCTTGTCCCAGAGGAAAAATGGCAAATTATTGCCGGATATCGTGAAGACCTGAAACACATTTTATATATTTGCATTCCATGAAATATTAATTAGAAAAAAATAGACTTACGTTGAGTAAATTGCTTGTTGTGTTGTTTATATAAAAGCATTCTAAGCCTACTATGATTATGTATTTGTTGTAATTCATATGCAATATTGAATTCTCATATTGTATTTGATTTATGTGGCATAAACATCCGACGTTGAATGTTTTCAAACTGCTTAAACTTTAGGTTAGGTTAGGTTAGGTTAATTGTAGGGGTGTTATAGGCCATGACATACACTTAAGCCAATGAAGGCTTGTTGTGCACTCCCTTTAATTACCAGACACAAACTGCCAGAGTTCTGGGGCAGGATTCGAACCTGGGACCTTCGCACTACGAGTCTAGTACACTACCTACTAGTCTACGAAGGTCAGTTAAACTTTACTAACGATTTGGTTTTAGCAACCCATGAAATGTCGGCATATAAAGACCTAAAGCAACAACAAACAATGCATTTGCAAAAGCTCTAATTGTTTCTAACGATTAGTTGGGGAGAATATCCCAAATAATAAATTTCAATAAATTTCAGTATTAATTTTTAATATAAGCAAAAGCATTTTAAATTTTTCTCAAGATCAAGCAAGAGTATATGAGAATCGTCTTTAATTAAATTTATCACTTAAATTTTATTATGAAAAATTTTTCATTTTAATATAGAGTATCCTTTATGTAAGATTCGTTATAAAATCATGTATGTTCTTTAAAAACAAATACATGCAATAATTTTTACAAGCTGTAAAAATATTTATTAAATACTTATTCAGCATCCATTTGCGTGAAATATTCTTTAAACAAATTTATACTCGTGTATACCGTTGCAGTCCTGTTAATATTTATTTATTTATTTTTTGTGTATTCTTATTCACTTGCAGGAAAAAAGCCATGGTAACGATGGAAGGACAGTTTTTAGTACGACAAATTTATGACGATGAAATCACATACAATTTAATTGGTGCCGCAGTGGAAATATTAAGTGAGTAAAAGATTAATCATAAATATTTATTGCTTCAATTCAGCGCATTGTTTTGTAATGACTTCTTTAATTCAAAGAGAGAAATCATGGCCATTTATTGATGGTTAAATATAATTGCAGTTGTGGTTATGAATTAAATAAAAGTAGTAATAAATAAGATGAGATTAATTTTTTTTAATGAACATCAAATTACAGGAAGGAGAACTTATCATAGAGGCCTTCTATCGCCATAGTATGTTCTATAATGAAAAAAAAAAAAAATCATCATAATGTTTATATAATCACACCTTAATTGTTTGACTTTGCTAAAATTCATTATAGTATTTTGTAAAATTATAGCTTTTTTATGTTGGCTCAACTGTATCTACGTATATGTCTGAATTTCTCTGTCTCCAACCAAAGCATCATTAGACTTTAGACATCATATTGCTAAAGCGTTTAAAATACATACTGCTTTTGTACAAAAGCTTAAAATAAGTTTTAAATGAAAATTTCAACAATTCAGTCATATTTTTCTTGTAGTGAAATACAAAAAACTGCAATATTGATATTAGAAAACTTTTATATAAACAATTCAACCAGCAACTTACATTTGCTTTGCATCCTTGATAATGAATGTGATTTCTTTTACAATCATTCGGTAGAGTGTTTCGAATAATTCATCCAATATTTCTTGTAAAAAATATTTTTTTAATATATTAATAATATTTTTTTGAAAAGGAATCGTTTTAAAGATATATTTTTTAACTAGTTCCAAAATAGCTAGTAAGAGAAGAGGTTGAACTCACAACCATAGAAAAAGTATAATAGTATATGCTGTCAAAAACTTAACTCAGTTGCCAACAAAACGAAATGGTAGCAAAATATTTCTTATTAATACACTAGAGCCCCGACTTGCGTCGTCCCGATTTGCGTCGTTTCGATTTGCGTCGCTTTTTAAAAACTGTAAAAATTCGATTTGCGTCGTTGCAATTTCAACTTGCGTCGATCCCAGTTGCGTCGTTTTGACCCCGATTTGCGTCGGTTCGATTTGCATCGTTTTGATTTCGATTTGAGTCGCTAAAAACGGTTAAATTGTTTACTGCAGCATTGTGGATTACCATTTTTAGCATTTGTAGTGCCTGATATAGCATCTTTTCTGTCTTTTATCATTTTTACAACTTCTGGCCTTTACATTAAGAAGTTTTTAAATTGCGTGAAATAAGGGGAATTCCCTTTTCTTTGTTATATAAGTGGTGCCAAGAACAACTGTCTGGTTATGGTAAGAATTTAGAGTGTTATTCGCCAGAATCCATTCAATTAAATGTTGTGTTGTTGATTTAGATTTATCATCTGAACAGAGCTTAACGTAAGCTAAATAAATTAAAATTTTTTAATGTATATACTTTTTATGAATATACTTATGTATGTACATATGTAAATGAATTAAATTTTTATTATGTTTTTTCTTAATATTTTGTTTTGTTATTTCTTTATAATAATTATAAACATTTGTTGAAGTAATTGAAATAAATAAAAATGTGTTCATACTTGTTTTTTATCAAAAATACAAAATTTTTTGCTTTGTTTTGAATATTTTCCCTAATAAATTAAATTTCAGTGCATTTATATAGAAAAAGGTGATTCGATTTGCGTCGTGTTTCTCCGGTCCCCATTAACGACGCAAGTCGGGGCTCTAGTGTATTACGTTCTGAGAAATTTGATGTACATATAGTTGCATACGAGCTATTATATAATGTTTTTTTTTTTTTCTCATAATCAGGGTATTAGTAGGGTATGATATGAGTCGTGTTGTCTTAATATCACTAAAACTTTTCAAACAACTATTTTTTTGAAACAAAATTAAAATCTTGTAGAACATTAAAGGCCTCATTAGTCTTGACTTTTACTTTCTGTTCCGTTCTGTGCCGTTCTGCTTTTAAATTTTTGTAGTTAGAAGTTCCGTAAAAACGTATCAGCTATTTCTGACAACAAAGAATAAAATTAAAACCGCGCGCAATTGTAAAGTAATTTAAAGCACAGAGTACTCAACCAGAGTACTCAACTTTGACGTATAAAAAGGGTCCGAATCATATTTTGCATAAACTTTGTATAACGTGCATAAAGTTTGTGTGAAGAGATATCTATATAAAAACAACTAGATTAGCTCTCCCTTTCACACAAACTTTATGCATGTTTACAAAGTTGTTGAGTCTAGTTCTAGTTTATGATTTAAAGTAAATTATAATAAATATAAACGTGCAAAATGGACAATAGCTACTCAGATTCGCATATTGATGACGTGTTTGTTGCAACAAGCTTTTTAAACTTGTGCAAAATGTACAACAATATAAAAATGAGGAAAACTCACGGCCACCGAAGATGGCACGCTCGACCTATCAATAGGGATTGGTCATCATCTGGCTATCATCGAAAAGTTTTTCAAAAAATTAAGGATATTGGTGACGAACATTTCTTTCTTCATACCCGAATGACTAATAATGTGTATGAGCTATTGTTATCAATAGTTAAGAGTTCTCTAAGAATGTCTGGACGTATTTAGGACATGGAGGTTCCATTCAGTCGATTGCTTGGAGCCACAAATTGGGTAAAACTCCAGTTGGAAACATCATACTGGAGACGTGTGTTGTATTGTGGCGTTTGCTATCTCCTATTTATGTGAACCGACAACCGCTCAATACGTTGATATCGAAAAAGAATTCCAACATAAATGGGATATTCCAAATTGCGTGGGAGCAATTGATGGCAAGCACATAGCTTTGAAATGGCCTTCGAATTCAGGATCAATGTTCTTCAATTACAAGAAGGGTAATAGAAAATACCTTTGGTATTTTAGCTGCCCGTTGGAGAGTACTTTTAACTACTCTAGAATGGTCACCTGACAACTGTGAGGCCATTGTATTAGCATGCATAGCTTTGCACAATTTCATTATGCACTGTACATGAAGGAGAATGGCGTGCGGAAATTGGTGCAAATGGTAGTCGTCCACTAAGATCAATTACAACACAGCTACGTAGGTCTTCAGATACTGCTGTCCATTTGAGAGATCAACTGGCAAATTATTTTTGCAATGAAGGCGCTATCAACAGTCAAAATATAGATCTGTAGATCAATATTAATTAAACCAAATATTAATTAAAACAATTTATTTTATATGTTTTTAAACAATATGAAATAAATATGAATATTTATTTACTTTAAACAAATTTATTCCAATAAATTCTTATTACTAATTGTAAAATTCTTTGGCCCGATCGGCTTGGTTCCCTGAAACAAGCAGCTGTTTCTTGCTGTCACTTAGAACTCTAAGTAAAATTCAGTTTTCAGCAGAATAGTCCGGAACGGAACAGAACGGCAAAGTAAAAACTAATCATATACACACATTCTCCATTTAACAGAAAACAATCAGCTGATTCGGAACAGAACAGAAAGTAAAGACTAATTGTACCTTAAGGCAATATGACTGGTAGCACATGTTGTGAATGTGCTTAATAATTTTTTTTATTTTTTGATTATAAATATAAAGTTTCCTAAAATGTTTTGTCTGTTCATATGCCGACATTTTATTAGTCTTTAAACCAAATCGTCAGTGACAATTAAGCAGTTTGTCGGCATGTGAACAGCTAAAGCCACAAAAAACAATGCATTTTGCAAAAACTCTAATTGTTTTAACAATAAGTTGGGAAGAGTATACCGAAATAATAAATTTCAATATTAAGTACATATATAAAATTTCCTATTGTTATCGAATAATAGCATTGATTGATTATTTTTGAAATTTGTAAAAAATATAGTTTGACATACATATATTTTTAGTTCTTTTTATTTAGCATTGAAAGGGACTAGAAATACAGTCTTATTAATTGATTATAAAGCTTACGACCACCTACTGCAAATTGAGTTTTATTTAAATAAAATATAGTTAAGGCTAAAAAAATTGCTTTGCAGTTGTTAAATATTTAATATATTTTAAAAAAGATGCTTTTGTAAAAACTTGCATATTGTAAAATTTAAAAATGCCAAGACACTGCAAAAAAGTCTTAAGTTATTCAAAACTTTCAAATTTTTCAATGGATTTGAAGAGGTATTTTCCTTTCACAATTTTTAATGACATAATCGTTATTGTACCTATATTTTGATCTACATGAACATGAATTTAGGATCAGAAGTGATCATGTAATTTAGTATTAAAACTCACTGGAGAATGTAGTCATGAACCAAGGCCATAGTCTACAATGTTTATTGATATTCGATTCTGTGGAGCATTTTATTTATTCTTCGTGCAATTTAATCACTCATTCCCAATTCCAATTAAACCAATTTTTGAGTTTCGTATTTTCAAATGAAAGTCTTCATTTCCCTGCAATTCCAAGTCAACATTAACCCACATTTCACCAACAAAAATCTATGTTCAAGTAGTTCATTTAAGCCTAAGCGACTTAGTGTTTAAAATGATACTAATTTGAAGTACAATTGTTAAATTAATTACAATTAATTATCTGCAATGAAATATTTTTTAAATCTAAAATTGTTTGAAATCGTGACATGCCCATTTTATTAATGTCAGACTTTTTTTATAAATTAATTTTCCAATATCTTATACATATGTACCTGTTTATTTCTATTGTGTATTATATTATAATCTTATTCCTTAGGAATTAGAATAGAGCCGTTGGAATGATTTTATAATTTCTTTTCCTTTTTGTACAAGTAGCGAAAAAATGTTTTTGGGTTACACAAAAATTAAATTTTGTTAAATAAAAAATAGCCGTAATCTTAAAAAATTTCAAAAATATTTTGAAATTATAACAGCAAGAAGCAAAAATAGTATAAAACAACTAAGAAAAAATTTTATTCAATTTAAAAAATGTTTGTGACTATTTGAAAATATGCAAAATCCCTCCATTTAAAACTGCAACAGTTTCCCTTCACATGAAAAATTTGTTTTTCATAACATATGTATTTAAAAGTTGGGCATCTAAAGGGTGTCTTTTTAGCAAATTTCTTTTTGGCAACACTGTTTTTGGCAGCTCAGCTGTTTTCGTTCCACATGTTAATGTTAAACATGTTTAGTTTGATCTATTTAGCCATGAATTGAATTACAAATAAGCAATGCTTGCAGATTATTGGTGCATCGCCGAATTTTTTTTTTTTTTTTTGCGGAAAAAGTGTGTTCGGCGACGAAGCTCATTTTTTGTTGAATGGTTACGTGAACAAGAAAAATTGCCGTAATTGATGTGAAGATTAGCCAGAAGCATTGCATCCCGAAAAATTATGGATTATGAGCTGGTAGCATTATTGAACCATACTTTTTCAAAGACGACGAAGGCAAGAACTTTACTGTGAATGGCGAGTGCTACCGTGCGATGATTATAATTTTTTTTTGCCCAAAATAGAAGAGCTGGATTTGGCTGACATGTTCATTTGCCGATGTCATATTCCACTTAGCTTTGAAAACAATGGCCCAAATGAGAGACGAGTTCGATAAACAGTTTATTTTACGTTTCGTGCCAGTGAATTGGCCGCCTAGATCGTGCAATTTAACACCTTTAGACTTTTTTATGTGAGGCTATATTAAAACTCATATCTTTAGAGATAAGCCCTACAATGATTGACGCACTGGAAACCAATATTGAAGAATTTCTTCTTAAGATACCGGCCAACATAGGGGAGATAGTATTACAAAATTGGATCCAGCGTTTGAACCATTTGAAGCTTAGCCGCGTTCAAAATTTACATGAAATCATCTTTAAACATTGAACTAAATAGATCACGCTATTTACAGAGATGTCATATATTTGTCTAATTTGTATGTGCTTTTTTTTAAATCAAATCCGAAACTCTTAAAACTCACCCTATATTTAGTTATTTATTTTATGCTAACAACATCCAAGTATTTAATTTATTAGCTACTTTCAACATTCATGCCATTGTGACACAGTTTTTAATCTATTGACACTAAAATATTTAAAATTGTTTTGCGCTTCAAATATTGTATACAAATAACTCCTGATAAAAATAACAAAATCCTTGAATTCTTTTCACCGCCAAAAGTATGCTATAGTTTTGGGTCATGTGCTACGTATGATGGATAATTGAGTGTGTGTACGTATTAATCATTCGCACTGAATATCTATATCAATTAGATACTACGTTTATACGCACGTCTTATTTGCAAATAAAAAAGAAGAATGTTGCCGAATAACTTTTTTATTGTAACTTATTAACTCACATAACAACTCGTGAATAACGACACTATTTGCAAATAAAAAGTAAGACGTTGCCACTTCATGACCGTTTTTTGTGTATTTCTTACCAAACAATCATATTTTCGTCACATGGCATCTGTATGCAATTTCCCGTATAAACAGTGAATTAGTTATTTGCAAATAGTTCTATTTGCAAATAAGACGTGCGTATAAACGTGGTAAGAATGACAACGAGTGATCGCTCTGAAATGCTTGTCATAAAATATATACATCTTTTTTGTTGTGATTATTTATTTAAATTGTGGTATGTGCAACACTCAATTTGCCGGATTGTATGTATCCATATTCATCCTTTGCCATGGTGTAGGAAGCAGCGCGCCCACAAAATAGTTTTTTTTTACACGCCCCAAATAAAAAATTCATAAACCAACCGTAACGCGGTACAGTTATTCCAGAAAAAGTCCATCAACGCGCGGAAGTGAAATGCAAAACTCTAGCAGGATAAGTAAAAATATTTACAGACATGCTTATCGACTGTACATCATCTTTGACCTATAAAGCCTACAAAAGGCAGATTACACTAGGGTACGGGTCTTAAGACTTTCAAAAGATTTTTTTAGGGTCATATTAAATAAAAAATTTTAGGTAATACCACATTTCGTTAAGTGTAATGATAAACATGAGCATAAAATAAATTATTGAGGACTAAAATAAATACATATGAATGTATATTTTCATATTGTTGTATTGAGTTGAATTTTTTGCTTTTGCTTAGAAATGAAATGTGTTTGAACTAAAAATCTTAATGTTTTTGTTATGGAGTTTCCTTCCATATTATTTAATGTTTTTATGACATAACTCTTTTCAATATCATCTGAGTTTTTAACAAGTGTTAATAGTTAGTATTATAGTGTAAAATGGATTTAATTGTATACCCATGACATTTTTTATGTGAAATTCGTTCCACTCAGAATCACACGCATTCATATACATAAGTGACTCCGCGTCATTCTACGATACCAAATGGAATTGATTATACAAATATCATGCTAAAGCTGATATTTTCTTTAAGACAATTTTGCTCGTTTTGATTTTTAATTAATTTAATTTTAACACTCTTCTCTTTGCAGAAATACCAGCTGGTGATATTTTGGAATTGTTTGGTAAAACGTTTTTTGAGTTTTGCCAAGATTCCGGATACGATAAAATATTACAAGTTCTAGGTGCAACACCAAGGGATTTCTTGCAGGTAAATTTAATTTTAAATTCTAGCATAAATCAAAAAAGCATTACTCTCTGGTGTCTGTTTTTGTTTGTATTAAGCCTTGTCGCAATTTAAAAAATCCAATTACATTTACATTTTAATTTTCACAGTTCATAGTACTAAAGAAAATCATTTAAATTTCATTACATTTTCCATCATTCATTTCATCATTCGTTCCATCTAACTTTCATTATAGTTTCTTCTCTATATTTGCTCTTAAGCGCTGATGCAATGCGTTAGATTCTTATAACTATTAGCACATATTCCATTGTGAATTTATTCCCCCTTAAGTAATTTTAATTACGACCAATAATCATTTATATCACTAAATGGTGTCAATTTCAGTGTTAAAAAAGAGGCAAAATCATGTTTTCAAGGGAACCGAAATTCGTATAAAATAACAATTAAACAATTCAAGACATTAACAATCTTTTTAATATAATAATAATGCCACAAATATAACAAGTTAATTGCGAGCAATTTATACAGAATTTTTAGAATAAGTTTGCACAAATCACAGCCAATTTATAGTAAAATTGTTTTTCATTTTCAAGCACCTGTTTGAAACAATGATGGTATTACAATTTGGAAACCTCATTGATTAAATAGTCTATAAATTATGTAATTTATTCTACCTTTTATTTAACACATGGACTGAAAGCTTTTGATGCTAGTCCTCTATAGTTAAAGATTTATTATGATTTAAATTGCAATGATATACCACTGTGCTTTATTCGTTCGCTCAGTGAACATTGAAAGACTAGTCAGTATTACACTGCACAGTTAGTCTAACACTTGGGGGCTCGATTGGGAATTTTTCGTTATTTACCTTTTGGGTTACGAATACACCACATAATTTTTTGCCAAGATTTATTTGCCCTTAGTAATACTGAGCTACATTTACTACATCCTTTTTGCTCCATTCCGTTTTATATATTATTTTTTATTATAAATTGAATGTACGTTCGATTTGTTTTCAATTTGATTCGTTTATTTATTTTTTCCTGTACTCTTCAATTTATTGTATATTTATGTATTGTTTTCTCTGCTTTTTATATTTTTCTATAATAATTCAAAAAACTACAATGGCTTCTGTTTGCATGTCCGCATACGTACTTGGATGGATTCTTGGATGTTTATACTGCTTCCTGCATTAATATTGAAACCCTGGTCGATGATGATGCTACTGATGCTGACATAATGCAATGAATTCTTTTTGTATGTCTTCTGCCACTGCATCACATCGTATATGCAACTCTTTTTTTTTAACAATAATAAATTCCTGCAATTGATGATGATCTCGTTTCGTTTTGTATTGAAACAAATGCTATTTGTTGCCGTGGAAAAATTGAAATTTTTTATATTTGTATGACTATTGTTTCAAATTCAATGAATGCCAATACTGGTGCATGATGATGATGATGATGGTTGTTGCTCACATTGATAATTTATGGGCATGCCTTTGTCACTGTTTTTCACTGCAACTGTAACAATTTTCTATTGAAAATACTGGTGATGACCTTCAATAATTTGATATAAAAAAATTGCTTACAAACGAATAAATACAACTTTGTTTGCATGACATGCCTTGGGCATTTTGACATTGATTGGCTATTTCTTGAAATTAATTGGCAACTTTTGTAATGCCTCATTTTGTATAAAAACTATAAATCACAAAAATGCATTAGAATTTGGATGCTCTGCATGACCACTTGGGCACGTTGTATCCGGGCATGAGAGCGCCATCATTTCGTTGCACGGAAAAAGATGGTTCATTGCTGTTGCATTATTATTCAGAGCGTCCAGGACTGGAACATATTGTTATCGGTATAGTTAAGGTAAGTGATGTAGATTGTGTTACTTTAATAAAAAATTATTCTCGTTTTCTCTAAAAATCCTTCATAATATACTTTTAATGGAAATATCGTGATATCCATAATTCTAAGATATTGAATCGATATAATAAAACGCATTTCAAAATGTGTAATTTTTTTATATAATCAAATTAATTCCTTCATTCCTTATATTAAAAAAGTTTTCTTTCAAGAGTAAAAGTTAATTAAAAAATCTTTGCAATCACTGAAAAGCCCACATATGACATCTTATATAAATTTCTATACAAAATTTAATGCAAATTGCTAAATTCGATACCAGATTTTCTCTCCTTAAGACAATACTTGAATGACCTTTTGGCAATTTTTTTTATTTTTAGAAAATTTCATAACGAAGAGTGCTGCGAAGTCAAATCATAAAATGGCAAAATTTATGTACCCAGAAGAATAAAAGTCTGAGTTATTTTATGTGTGTATTGCAATTTGAGGCTTAAGTAGTTAAGACGTCTGGATATGATAATGTAATAATTTCTGTTTCAAAATTGTTGCTTAAAATGAATCAGGAAATGCTTAAATCAAGCGCTCCGAACTTGGTACAGAAAGAAGATTTGATTTTACTTTAATGAGCTTTAAATTAATCATGCAGAATATCCAATGGCAAGCTCAAGCTCTTTTACTGGAAGTTCTCATCCAATTAGTAATTCGTAAAGCCGACTGCCGCCAACAGTGGCCGTTTAAAGTTTAGCTGCTAATTTTTATTGAGTTGAGAGCCATGAACCACCAAAGCTACCACGAAAGTTCATGCAACAATTGTTTAAAAGAAATACTTGGTGTTTTCCTTAAAAAAAATTATACGAACGTTTTTAAAAAAGCATTGTTCATGTAATGAAAACTAGGACGAGGAAGGCAGTTTGAAAACTGTTTTTTATTAAGTTTCCCTACTTTTCAGACATAATCTATAGCGAATTTGAAAAAAAAAATTTTAATGTCTTAATGGATTACATTTAAAAAAAGGAAAATATTTGCAACATTTCATTTCGAATTTCATTAGTCAACTTTATTAAATGATATTTTATTAAAAAATTTAGTTTAAAAAATATAGTATGAAATAATTGACAAAAAGTCATTTTTTAAATTTTGATTTAGACCACTTTCATAATTTTGGGCACATATGAAGTTCATAAAACACTAGAAATAAAATTTTGCCAAAAAACTGACATCAATACAAAAATTCAATCGAACAGATTACAAAACCAAAGCAACTATAAGTTTCGTTAAATCCCGATGTAGATCTTGCCTTCAGCGTGGCTTCTTCTTTTTATTAATTTCACCAATTTAATTTTCGACAGAAGTTTTCAATCACAATTAAGAAGTGTAAATAGCAATTTCTCTGTGGAGATTAGAACCGCCTATAGGTTGTATTTTACTCCCATTTTTAGTTTGTATTTTACTCCCAGAGAAGATCTGTAAACCTTCTTAGATAAAAAAAGTAGGTCTATTAATTTCGGTGAAATTTTATAATACTTATTTCAGTTGGCCCCTTTTTTCATTACATTTCCACATAAATTTCTATAAAACCAAAGTTACACTTTCAAATAAAAAAAGTTTTTTTTTTCTTCAAAATCTATCCGTAAATGAGGGAGTTATGCGATAATCAGTATTTCGAGGCGGTGTGGGGCGATGAATTGCTCATTCGATTAAAAAGAAAACATAATGCGACCAAACTACAAGCAAAAACCTCAAACAAAAAAACTGTTTTTAAAATCAGTTAATAAATAGAGGATAATCAACATTTCAGCAAGAGGACAAATCGCCCGTCCAATTTTGGAAAACAAAATTATGGGACCAATTTGCAAGCAAACCTTTCCAGACAAACATTATTTTAAAGCAAACCCAAAAATCAGGAAGAAGCAACTTTAAAAAAATTTTTAAATTTAAAATTTTTAATATGGAAATTCATTATTTGGGATATTCTCCCCAACTAATCGTTAGAAACAATAAGAGCTTTTGCAAAATGCATAGAAAAATCAAAAGTTTGTTGTGGCTTTAGCTCTTCATATGCCGACAATTCATTGGTTGCTACAACCAACGGGCGTTTAATTGTATGGGTGTTGAGAGAAAAATAAAATAGACTCACGTTGATTAAATTGTTTGTTGTGTTGGTTTGTATAGAAACATTCTAAACCTATTATGATTATGTATTTGCTGTAATTCATATGCAATATTGAAATTCTCATATTGTATTTGATTTATGTGGCATAAACATTCGAGGTTGAATGTTTTCAAACTGCTTAACTGCCTGGCCCACGATGTCGAACGACATCGTTCGCTTGCATAAATACGTTTGAAACAGCAACAAATTTTAAAATGTTGTTTTTGGTTTGAATGTATTTAAGCACGCGAACGATGCCGTTCGACATCGTGGGCCAGGCAATAAACTTCACTGACGATTTGGTTTTAGCAACCTATAAAATGTCGGCATATGAAGAGCTAAAGCCACAACAAACTTTTGATTATTTTAAATTTTTCTTTAAATTTTTTTATTATAATCACTGTGATGCATCTTTTCACTATTAAAAATATGTTCTACGTATGAGATTTGGTTTTCTTTACGTATTATTCATACGCTTAGATTTATGACGGCAACACATAATTGATGATCTGAAGAAAGCAAATGGTACTTTAAAATTTTACCGGTTTATTTTTCGTTAATACGACTTAATTAAAACCCTTAATAAAATTTGTTTTTAAAATTAACATCAGTGAAAGGAACGGTTAACTTCAGCTTCAGCAATAAAGCGGCTTTTAATAAAATTCGTTATTGCTACCAGGTAAAACCGAAGTTTATACAGGAGGTGAACTAATTCAAATTGAAATGAAAAACACTTGATTTTGTTATTGCCGCATCAGTATAAGTTATGTGTCCAGTTTCGAGTAACTGGGCGTTCTCTCGGTAACTTGCCTGGAGAAATTGTACTTATATTGTTTTTGTCAAAAATGATTGCGTCTTTCAAGAATCAGAAACCTATTGCCCTGGACTCTAAAAAAGAAACTCCACTCATATATCCTTCCTAAATTCTACAAAAATACAGGTGAAAAAAGCACTTCATATATGCGTCGAACTAAGTAGTTTTTAAGAACTCATGAGTTCAATACTAGTGTGTCAATGGAAGCCATTTATTTACTCTTGAGTAAACAGCTTGTCACTGAAATAGCACCTATTTCAGAAGATTAAGCAAACAAGCTGATTAAGCTGACAAGATTAAGTAAAATTCGGTAATCTTATTGAGTTCATAAAATAAATGAACTTTTCAATCGTTTTTTTTGTTGACTTCTCAATATCATAAACTTGCAGAGTTGAATGGGAATCAGTAGCTAAAATAACACAATTCTAAACATTTTCGCAATATCAGTATTTATGTGTATCAGTAGTTTAAATAATGCAATTCCGAACATCTTCCCGAAAATAATTTTGGATCGATTTTTTCAAATTAATATTTCCGAAATAATGAAAATATTCTCTTCGTTTGTACTACTACACGTAAGTTTTTTTTTTCGTGTATTTGAATTTTGTCGAAGCTTTTTCTCTTTGCCAAAATATTTATTTTCTATTTTCGTTTGATTTGCGGTGAGTGCCATTCTCGAATATGTGACAGTGGGGCAATTTGTGACGAATATTAAAGCTCCTCTTTCTGGGTTTAATATGAAAGCTCGTTTTTTTATAAATATACCAGGACAGTAATCACGTACTCATGATACACAACAATGAAAGCTTTTATAAAAAAGGCCAACAATTTATATCAAATTGGACTGCTATTTTTCACGCCATATTAGCGTACAGAAAACGGAAAAGAATATGATAATTGGCTTAGTAATTTGATGAAGGAAAAAATAGTTTAAAAAAAGCAAAAGTTTACCCTTTTTAAATTTTTTAATATAAGCTTACTTTCTTATGAAATGTCTGGAACATTATTTTTTATTATTTGTTTTGCCATTAATAAGGAATATTTTCTTTTTTATACTTGTGATCATTTATTTTAAGGCGGTTGCCTCTAAATTGCACGGAGTTGAGGTAGAAATTGAAATCGTTAAACGTAAGGGAGATCCTGTGGAAGAGGACGAAGTTTTTCAACACAAAGAAAATCAGACACAACAGCCGCCAGAAGCTTCCTTAACATGCCCAAACGAAGAAAATAATAATTTAAACAACAACATTAACCTAAATAACAACGATGAATCTGCGAATAGTCCTGCAAATATTACAAGACAAGGTCAGCATTATTTTGTTTTAATAGTGTAACAAAGAAAAGAATAAGGAAAACTCCATTTGCATATATTAACTCACAACCTTTTTTTTTCCTTTTTGATTTCAGAACAATGTCCATTTGCAAGAACACAATCAAATTCAGCCTCATCTTTGACTGCCACAACTAAAGATAGTTTCGACAAAGAGGAAAAGGAACAAAAATGCTTACGTTTATTAAAAAATAAGAGTGATGATATTGAGCGTTATGACCATGTCCAATTTTTAATACGAGAAATTTCATCTAACAACAAATTAGATGGTGAAACATCTGGAGCAAAAGAAGATGCGAGTAAAGAGCCACCGGATGAAATAGAAAATTTATATGGTGGTAAGTATTTAAATAAAAGGTCTTAGGATTTTTTCGTTGTTGTCCATCCATCTTTCTTCATTCAGTACGAGTAAATCATAGGGATTCGAATTCATGTTAAAAATAGACCCTGTATATATTCGCATCTGCTGCTTGGTTCTTCTTGCATCAATTTCTCGGTTTTATTGTGTATATTAATGGGCTCAAATATAGATCACATGTTCAAGAATTCTTAAGGTTTAATATTGTAATCAATTTTATTTAGCTAATGGTATTTTTTGTTAGCTTTTGACTGACTGATAAACCCACTTGTTCAACTTTATACTTTTAGAATTTTATTTATAATCTTTGATTATTATTATAATTTTATTGTAATGAAATATTTCATGTTTTCAATAATTTTCTAATTCAGTAAGACAAGTTGAGAACAAGTTGACTTATCATATCATATTACTTTTTAAAAATTTTCAGAGGTAAATATTTTTATATAATCTTCGATTATGAGTGTGAATGAAACATATTTATGAAAGTGATCATTGTAGGTAGTGCACTACAGCCCAAATCATGAAGGACTTTTAGTTAAAATCGGTGGGGGTTTTGTGTCACAGCTTTCTTACTTAGATATGACTATATCAAAAACTTATGCAGAATATCAAAAAACTTATTGAGATTCATAGATCATGATAACAGTGAGTATTTTAAATAAACCAACTTACTTGAATGGAAGTAATTCCCCTTCTTTCTAGAGAGTTGTGATAGTTCACGTAAACTTTTTTCAATAATTTTTTTTTCGTTTCTCAATGTCTAAATTTGATCATTTCATTCGCACTCAAAGCGAATTCCTAACAAGTGAAATTCACAGCGCAACTGATAATTTTTTAATACAAAATTTCTTCTCTCAACGTCTAAATTTCATAATTTTTTTTCGCATTCAATTCGATTTCATAACAGTTGAAATTGATAGCGCCACCGATAACTTTTTTCAATAAATTTTTTTTCGTTTCTCAATATCTAAATTTGATCATTTCATTCTCACTCAATGCGAATTCATAACGGGTGAAGTAGACAGGGCAACAGATAAATTTTTCCTTTCTCAAGGCGAATTCATAACAATTGAAATTTTTATTTCCACTGATAAATTTTTTTCGTATCTCAATGTCTAAATTTGCTGATTTCATTTGATACGTTGCTTATGAGTTATTAAATATTTTCCTTTATATTCTACGACTAATCTGTTATTTTTCTCATTGCAATTAGGGAGTCGTATTTTGTTCCCTGCTGGGTTCAAAAAGAAGCGTCATGAAACAAGTTTCCGCCCAATTATAGAAATAACAAATTTAAGCATTTAAGCGAGCAATAGCAATATATTTTTTAATGAACTAACAAAAGTCTTCTTATATTTTTCAGATTCTTTAATATCACCAGCATCATTTTGCAAGATTTTTCCATTTCATTTGATGTTTGACCGCCAAATGAAAATTGTACAAGCTGGAAAGTCGGTGTCAAGAGTTTTGCCACGGTATGTACCAATTAAAAAGTATAAAGTGTCTGTCTCTTAAAGAATTATTTTATAAAATCGATTTTGATAATATTGAACAGTAAGTGTAAAAAGAGTTGATATCAAACAAAGCAAACTGTGGATGAGGTACTAGCATAAATATATTTTCTTTTAAAGAACTTAGTACGACAATATGTCTGAATTTTTTTTATTCTTTAAATATTTATTGAAGCCTTGCATGAGGCAGTGACAAGTTTGCGAACAGGGCAAATTTGTAATGGATTAATTCGTGCACGTTTTTGTGCTCTGCCGTTTGATTTGTGTTTATTATCAAAGATGATCGTGTTGTTCGCAAATAAGAGCAGGTCTCGGAAACATATTCCCTTACTTCATTAAACTGCAGTTCATTATAGCAACAATAAAACAAAGAAACACATTCCATAGAGCTTCGGTACTCCAGTAAGTCAAAATGTGTCAAAGATTTATGTCAGTACCTGTCATTAGACCAAACCTGATGGTGCTCTTCACCACTGTTCCCGTTGTCCCTTTCCGACGCACATCTGAGTTGAGGAGCCACATGTGCCCCAGACAAGGACGACATGGTAGAAAATTCTGTACTGTGCAGAACCATGTACTTACACCTTGCTAAAGTGCTGGAGCTAACTAACCTCCTATCACCCCAAATAGTCCAGCAGTATGAAGTCCCCCTATCAAATGGACCACTCACCAACCGCAACCGTCAGTCAGCTCTGCGGAAAGCAACAGCACATAGAGATATATGGCCTGAAGAGAACATATATAACAGTATCACTAGCAGCATATAGCCCCCGGGGATTCTAGTGAGTCAATAGTGTTAGCTACACTACTATCACCTATGAGCCTTTTCGCCATATTTTGTACTCGGTCAAGTAGCTCTAAAATAGACTTTGAGGCACCGGCCCATACCTCAGGGTTGGTTGATATCATCCATAATGACAGCTGGAGTAGCCGATAATTGCTGTACAAATTAAAATAAATTTATAATGTATCTAATGTATTTTATATTTAATATATAATAAATTTTTATTGATCTGGCCTTAGAAAAGAGTGGTTGAATTATATGATCTTGTTAACCACCTTCCAAAAATTGGGCCTACGGAGTATTCTATTTAAGTTTTTTGTGTGTGTAACCTTTTGTTTAGTTAAACATAGATTGCCGTGGCTTGGAATATTGGATATATTATCGCTGGACTATTTCATTCTTGTGCCTTCTTGGTCATGGTTGACTATTAACTAAGTCGGTCTCTTATCTCTTTAGTATCACTATGCTTTCGGGCTTCCAAAAAAGTTTTAGCCTTACATATGCTATCTATCCATTAGCCACTAACAAAGTTCTAGAGCCATCATATCGCAATTTGAACTCGTTTTTTTCGAAAACAATTTCTTATAGCCTCACAGCCAAGTAAAATTTAAAATGACAATGATTTATAAATGAAAATTTCCTAATCGTTCAAGAATACGAATCCCAATCAGAGCACTCGATATGGGGGACACTAAAGCAAACAAAATCATAGAGTTTGTTACATATTGGCAAACGAATAAAGCAATATATAGTGCCACTAGGTTTCAACACCCACTTGTTCATTGTTGTACAAAAATCGAAAATAATCTACACATATATATGTTGCATGCATTTACACTAAAGTATACACAAACACATTTATAACCATACGAAATTGCTATTTTGGTTTCAAATTGTGTTTAATATTTTTCCTTTTTTCTGAATAAAAATTTTCTCTTAATTTTTGGTAGAGTGGCCGACGAAAACTGTTCATTATTGGAAGTACTTGAAGCGATACGTCCTCATTTACAACTGACATTCGAGAATGTTTTAGCCCACATCAATACAATATACGTTCTACAAACACGCCAAGGAGCTATGGGCAAGCATGAACGTTATCTAAGACTTAAGGTTTGTACTGTAATTTAAGTTACCATTAAGTCCTTAATTTTCATGAACACAAACAAATATTCAAGCAAAGAGTGATAATACTTAAGGCCATTTCACACTATAACACAATTCCTTAGATTTTCATTTTGTAGGACAGAAATCGAAGGAAAATTTTCAACATTGTAGTCAACAAATCAAACGTGACATTTCATTTCGTTTTTACTCTATTAGACTTGAAATAAAATGAAAAGTATGAGCAGAAAATAAATAGAGATCCTGAATTTAAATTATTACATGTTTCCATTGATATTGCTTTATAGGGATTGTTTTCTCTTAATTAAACTTTTATTATTTTCCCTTCCGTTTATGAAAATGAAACCGTGGAAAAATGAAAATCCTAATATTTAGAAAAAATTCAAAACATTAAGCTTTTTGTCAAAATGCTTTCCATATTACAAGACATTTTCATAATATATCGCTTTTACACTAACAAACTTGCTCAATATTACAAGGTGATGCAAAAGTTATTTCATAATTTGGTTTGGCTACCAAAATCCAAACAACAGCCAATTCAAATTGTGATATTGCTCTTGCGTTACCCTGTATTTGATTTTTTGACAAGTGCTGCTACTGAGTGTTATAGTGTGAAATGGGCTTTACTGTCAAAAGTAAGTAATCGCTTCTTGTTTTAAGTATTATAAATATTAGGAAAGCAAATATTTCAAGTATAGAAAAGTTTGGACTTAAGCAAACCAACGTTGTATAGTTTTGGCAGACATTTATCAATATTTCATAAAAATGGAAAAAAGTACCTAATTTTTATCATGTTTCGACACACATTATCGAACTGGGGAGGTCGTTAATTTTTATTCTTTTGCTAGAATTTTAAATTATATTTTTACATATTTATTAAGATTTTTATATGGTGGCACTACTATAGCCACAAGTTGTTGCCAGCAGCTACTAGTGTGCGTACAACAAATGTCATTAGGTATATAATTGTTAAGCTACGTACACACGGTTGTCAGATCTTACAATATTGCCAGTAAAATTGTCTGAAAATGTATTACAATCGTGTGAACTGCCAATTTTTTACTTACAACGTTGTCAGAAAAACCATTGTCAGTCCATTGTAAGACGACAATATTGTCAGGCATCTGACAACCGTGAGAACACCTATCGCAGGCATTGTCAGATAATTGGCAGACATTGTAAGGTAATTTTTTATTGGCAGATGTCGAAAATTTATGCACCTGACAATAACACCATTGTCAGAAAAATATTTCTATAGAAATAAAAATTAAAAAAGCTAAAAAAATAAAATACCAAAAATAAAAATGAATATGGCTTCTGATGATAGCACAGACATGATTGTCAGCAGTTTCCAGCCAATTGAACTGCCATGTTCAGTTCAGCCACAAACGGAGTCTGATGGAGCCAAGAAAACAAGGCCGAAACAAAAATCCTATCGAAAAAAAGGTGGAACCGTTTGGTCTCATGAAGATCAGCTAAAGTTGATCTCGGAAGTTGAGGTACGGCAAAGTTTATGGGACGCCGGTTGCGCCGAATATAAACTTCCCAAATATGTTTTGTGGCAGGAAGTGGCAGATACCATATCTGTTAGTGTAAATGATTGCAAAGCGAAATGGGCAAATCTGCGTACCTCTTTCAATTGCAATCTCGAAAAGATTCGTAAAAAAAATCAGGCCAGGGCACTGATGACAATTTTCAAATTGCTTGGCGCTACTTTAAACCAATGCTGTTTTTGGAAACAACAAAAGTACGCCAAGCCACACAATCCGTTTCTTCCATGCAACTGGTAAGTGTTGACATACATATTTAGAAATAAAGTGTAAAAAATAATGTATGTACTATGTGATTTAATATTTTTTTATTCCTACAGAAATCTGCAACCACAGATGAATCGATGCTTGTTGGATTAGGGTTCGATGAGGAGTTGGCATCGATTTCGCCATGTCCATCAGCATAAAAACGCAGCTGAAAAAACACCTCATCATCGTCTACACCAGCAAGCAATGGTGGTCTAAAGGAGATGGCTTTAGAGGCACTCCAGTCATTGCGATCCGCCGACGCTCAACCAAAGGACGCATGCACGGCGTGCGGCGAATATATTGCCGCCGAGCTGATATTCTTTTCCATAATGTATCACACTTTAATAATTTAACTTTTTTTGTGTTATGTATACATAAATTCAGATAATATTTTCTGACATATGCTTTGAATTTTCTGACAATGCCTAACAACAGATCTGGCAATTTTTGTCATCCAATAATATGACAATCGTGTGAACTGACAATTTTTGTTGGCACATAAATTCATTGTCAGACAATTAACTGACAATGAAATTGTAAGATTTTCTTACGATCGTCTGAACACACAATTTACTTCTGGGTGACAATTTTTCATTGTCACTACATTGTTAGTATGTTGCCAGGTCTTACAATATTGTAAGATCTGACAACCGTGTGTACAAAGCTTTAGCTTTGTGTACAGATAAGGATGTCTGCATAACCACATGCGGCAATGCACTATGGCCGAACTCCCAAATTTTAAACAATTTTTTAGAGTTTAATTTGCACTATATTGACAAAAAATTAATAAATAAAATTAGAGTAGTTATCATTGATTGATTGATTTCAATTACTTTGAAACACTTCATTACAATTAATATAAAATACATATTTACTAGCAAAATTTTATGAATATAAAATATGTGGAATATTATATTTTACAAACTCTACACATTTCAATAGGTAGGTAGGTAGGTAGTTTGATTGGAGGGGTGTGATAGCCCATATCATACGACATACACTTAAGCCAGTGAATGCTTGTTGTGCGCTCCCTTTAATTATCAGACACAAACTGCCAGAGTTCTGCGGCAGGATTAGAACCTGGGACGTTCGCACTACGAGTCTAGTACACTACCTACTAGTCTACGAAGGTCACATTTCTATAAATGCTTGCCATTTTTAACCGACTTCAAAAAGGAGAATATCATCAACTCGTCTATATTTTTTAATATACCCATAACTCAATTGATTTGGAAAATTATTCTCATGTTTGAAAAGAAATGCATTTCGCTGTGTGCCATACAATTTTCATTTTTTTTTTCGAAAATCGGATGGACATATTGAAAATATTTTTATTTATTAAAAAGTGATAATCGCACAACTCCTCCACCAATGGACCGCTTTAAAAAAAAAATTATTTGAAAGTACATACTGAGAGTTTGTTCCTATAGATATTTAAGTGGAAATAGGACGAATAAAGTAGCCGACGGAAATATTGATGACCACATAACTTTTGCTTTTATAGATCAATTTTCAAAACTATGAAGTTTTAATTAGTGTCTGATCGACTCTTTGTATTAAAAATTTTGTTTTTTGGATTTTTATAAAGTTGAAGCATCGTTTTCCACTCTATAAATTGATTACAAAAATCAATAAATATTAATTCCAATGCCGACGTTGCGTACTTCTGATTGTTGAAATCTTGTTTAATTTTTAATAAATCATATTTTTATGAAATTGTGAAAAGTTTCATTATTTTATATGGATTAGAAATTGCTTAATTTTGCTTGTATTTGCGAAACTTCAGTTTTAATTCAAGCAAATTTTTTTTAAACAACTGCAAATTCACTAAAATCTTTTTCCACAAACAGTCAAGTGAAATTATTTTCAGTGTTTAATTTTTAAATAGAGAGCAGCAAGCATATAACAGCACCCTTAATAGTAGCGTAAAGCCATTAGGTAACACTCTACAACACAACAAAAAATAAGATAGTTCTAGCGATTGATTATCATAGATGGTACCAAAAAACTTTGCGTGCGGTAAACTTTTTACTAATAAATAGTATATCCAAAGCTTTGACTTGTTGACGAATTACAGCAAAATAAGATACATTTTTTCAGATTCTTGGGACATTTCAGCATTTGGCTGTCTGGAAAATTAATATTTTTGCCTACGACTTACATACATTTCTGTAGCAAAATATGTGGGTAGAGGTTTAGCACAAATAGGGGACTGTTGGCTGAAATAGTTGGCGCGTTTATGAGTGGGAACCTGGGTTCTCGATTCCTTTTCAATAAAGTCATTCTGATTTACGTTAATGTGGCATTGGCTTAATTGTTGTCGGACTGTTTAAGTGATGAAGGTATAGAACCGGTCACTGAAAAGTAACAGAGATTGGATACTCTTCTATGCTACTGTCTACTACTTCAAATCTGACACCTGCGTCAGTAATGTTAACAAAATCATAGGTGTAATAAAAAGTTAGTAAAAAGGGAACACATAGAGCTTAATAAACTTAATGCATCTACTTAACACCAGAGGCGCTGCAACTCTGCTTTAAAAAAATAATGAGAAAAAACCAGGAATATTTTAGTTATAAAACAAAAATTAAGCTCTCTCTCTTTCCCCTTGTCTTCTAATTCCACTACCCGTCCCCTCTACCATATGCCTTTCACAAAGTAGTAGCACCTTAAATATTTAGTAGGCATTAATTGTTTGAGTGTAACAAAATTTTCCTCTGCCCGTTGTTTTCATATCATACAATTTGTATGTAGAAACTCTAATACGAGGTTTGGTGACAGTAGTTCCTGGGCAAATTCATATTCGCAATTTTCGGCCATAGGTCAAAGATACGCATTTATGATTTTAATGGAAGGTCTTTCTACTGTTATCAGTTTCTAAATGGAAAGAATTAGTTTAACTACTATTGAAGAAATTTTTGTCCTAAACACTTTATTAATATTAATTAATATTAAGAATTTCAGCACAAACGACATGTCTTCACCAGACCTAGCGATCAATTGGTGAAAAGAAAAATCCCACGATTTTCCAATAAGACTACAAATATATTCTTAGTAGTTTTCCTAGTTGTTTTTTTTGCCATTCAGGCTGACAGGAAATTAAGTAGTTTCTAGATTTTGTTTGCTGAAATGAAGTAATTTCCCACAGATTTTAGCATTTGACATTTTATTTAATGTCAGTGTAATTAATAATAAATTGTAATAGACAAATAAGATAAAGAAGTTTGGCAAACTTTTTTCAGTAATCGCTGGATTATTGCCTCCCGAACTTAATCAAAACTAAATGTTTTTTTCCTATAGATTTTCTTTTTCATATGATAAAACAAGTAACAGCTGTGAAAAGTAAAGTAAAGTTTCATTTTGTAGCAGTATCAACACTTTAGATGTAGTTCACAATTTCAGCTTAAAATTATTTAATTTCATGTCAGCCTGAATGGGTTATTAAGCACTTTGCTTGAAGCCCTACTTCTTGTTTAATTATTTTTTAGAATTTCAATGTTACCTTTCATATTTAATTTTCCGAAAGACATTTAAGTTTCTTTACGACAAAAATAATTTTTAATTATTTTTTGTACGGAATCAAATCACTCATAGAAGCGTATTTTAATCAAAGACTTCTTAATCAATTTGATAATTTTTAAAGCTAAAAACTTGTTTAAATATTAGATTTAAAACAAAAGGTATATAGAGGAAATCAGGAACAATTTAAACAAAGAAATAAATCAAAAATATATAAATTCGCACATATTGTATTAAAAGAACAATTTACAATTCAGAAACTAAAGGCTCGAAAAGTTTGTCACATCGCAAATGTTTAAAAACTTTAATAACAGGCTGGCGTCAGAAATACAAACATTTCTATGGAGTGTGATTAATATTTAGATGAGTGCTTCGAAAAACGACTCACTATTCCATCTTACCTTTACAACTAATAACAATAATATATGTACTTAATAGCCCAACTGCAGAATTTTTTGAAATCAAGAAATTCAATAATTTATTTAAAAAAATACATAATTTTTCTGGCTTTTAATATCCTGCAAATGTCTTGATTAATATCTTGTGCAGTTTATTTAATTTTCAAGGCTTTAACGAACATACATATATCCATACATATATATGTATGTAGATAAATAATAAACATAGAAATGATACAAATATTTTATAAACCTGTCAAAACATTTACGTCTATTTTTTATATTATTTCTTGGCATTACCATCTCAATTGTGTGGATTTTTTTAGCTTCTGTTGGAATACGCAACAGCGTATTCTATAAATATTATGAATGTTTATCTTTAAAAATATATAAAATTTATTTAAGAAGGATATGGACAACAGCAAAAGCTGGCCGAAATAAAATTGAGAAAAAAAACAATTTAGAATTACCACAAAATGATAAATTTGATAGGAAGAAATAATAATATTTCAATACCTCAAGCCATAACTTCTACCATAAAACCGAATCTGTTTTATCAAAATATGTTAAAACGAAATGGTCTAGAAGAATAAAAGCAACAGTTTTTTCTAGTTTCTCCTAAAGAAAATTTCATAAATATGCAGCTCCCGAAGGAATCAATAGTCCATCGTTTGTGAACGTATATTTGCTAAAAATATCCCCTTGTTACGTTTTTCTGCTAGTACTTACCATCATTTTGGAGTGTATTTTACACTCAAATGATAAACTTAATATAAACAATTACAGCAAGAATTGTAATGGCCATGTTAAGTAAATATTTAATTGTAAATAAACAAATAATGGCCTTTAATAAATAATATTATGGGGGATGGATTTTATAAAGAGAATTCTCTTTTTTTGGCATAATTTGTTCTAGTGGCATGTAAAAATATATTGAACAAGAAATCCTGTTGTATCTTATTTGGTAAAATCAATAAGGAAAGGAAATTTCTTGGTCTATTTCAACAACTAAAATAGACACCCCAATGGAATTAAAAGTACGTGCAATTGACTTATTGGCTTAAATTAAGCACTAAGCTTAGATTGTAAAATTTTTTCAGTACATTGTGCCATATTGCGGAATTTCAAATCTTCCATCTAAGGATGCTAATGCTAATGCAGTTTTTTAGTGTCCAACAAATTACTTGGTTACCTTCAGTATGATTTTGCAATGGGCGCTCTACAGATAATTTACTGGCACTCCCATCGGAGAAATGGTGTAAGACAATTTGGAATTTTGGTAAAAATATGATACTTATTCAACACTTTTTTAAGGATCTCGTCAAATAACCCTTGTTCTCTATTATTTTTCCTACCCAACTTTTTATGACTGGCCTTCTGTCTGAAATTTCCAACGCTATCTTCTATCTTCCAGATGCCAATAGCTTTCGCTATTCCTATTCATTCACCAATAAGCCCAGACTTCTGCAGATTGAGACCTTGACCCATGACCTTGTAACAATCTGTGATTGGTATTATACAATGAACCGAGCATATTTTTCATGTCGCCTAAATTGCATTTGGGTGTCGGAGTCGTTGTTAAAAGATCACTTTGAAGTTGCTTGTCCGTGTACAGCAGAGGGCGTAGAAGCTCATCGCTGGCAGTAATGTAGCCAACTCTACTGCCTCACTGGGGCATTGGCGTAATTTAACGTATGTTTCATTATTTTATCGGTACCACAATGGAATGTGTTGTAATTAAGGCAAGGAACATGTTTTTGAAACTTGCTTCTTTTCACAAGTAACACGTTTTGCATTAGAAGCGCATTCCTTTGTGAACAATATATCTGTGAATCGGACTTTACATTACAGAGAAAGTTTCCTCTTCAGCTGAACGTCTCATATGTGAAATAAACTCCCTGTTGAGGTTCCTTCTGTTATTTTAAGCGTGTAAAAATGAATGCCTACATGCCTTAATTCCTCTGTACTGCTTACCATTAGTAATTTTCTTAATTCCAATGTAATTCATGGCATAAAGAGACGTCAAGTGTAGAAAAGAAGGACAAATCCAATATCAGCCTCAAGTGTTGGTAATTTATATCATTGATTCAATGTGGCTCTCCGATACAGCGCTAAAGACTCCAAAAATGTCGACTCTAATAAATCCTTCAGGGTGCTAACAGAACAAGTAATTTTATATCATTTGTTTGGAATGTAATTTCCTTTTTGAAATAAGAGATAAGGACAATCTGAGGGTGTTATTCATCTAACATTTTTTAATTAAAGTAAATATCCTCTCTTCGTATTTAAGGTACTTTAGTTATATCTTAAGATTAATGTCCAGCAGGCCTTCGCTAAAATTTTACTTATACGTCAAGACATGTACAAAATACATTAAGCGTTTGCAGCTTGTGGCCATTGAATAGCTTGCGAGTATCGCCAATTCTCATACGTAACACATTCGATATGTCGTATGGGTAATAGTTGAATTGACGTCGCTTAAATTTAAATATTTTCACAAAATACATTCAAAACTAACATCGTAACCCAGTGCGAATTAGTAATTTGTAAATATTCCCATTTATCATACGTGGCACAGTATATAAAGATTGGTTAATGCAACACTCACTTAAAATATATTCAGGGGTAGTGATAAATGAGCGTATATTGTCATTTATCATAAGCGGTAGATTATGGGGTACGGATAATATCAACACATATTTGTTGACGCATCATTCTCATGTAAAGAATTTTGCAAAATACCTTTAACAAAAATTTTACAACTCATTGTTACTTAGTGAAAATCCTCATTTATTATTTAAAGCACATTGCAATCATACGAGTCATATCTTTACCAAATTATTGACGATTTCATACATGTATAAGAACTTATATAAAAAAACATTTATTCATTAAGAATATCGGGTATATTGCAATATTTTTTATTTATTATAAATAGTAGATTAGTTCCGCTTTTTCTGTACAGTTATTTTATATTCCATAACCAATATTTTTAATGAATAGTTAATAATTTGTATTGAAAATGTACTAAAAACATAGAATATATAATAGATTCACAACATGAAATATGAAATTAAAGGAAGACCATTAGATGTCTTTTTAAAGGTTCCTTGTAAAATATTTTTTCTATACTTTCACATGATTCTCGATTAAATTATTGATAAATTTTCATTAAATTTATTATTTGAGAGGCTGTACGTACATGTCCAGATTATTACTGGAATGTCACAACATGCTCAATGACCTGGCGACTCATAATCATATTAGTCTGATATGGGTACCGGAGCATCAGGGGCATGCCGGGAATGAGATGGTGGACACCTGTTCGAGAAGAGGGGCTGAGGGGAACTTCATTGGACCCACCCCTTCTTTTAGGTTAAACAAAAGTCTCCTTAAAGGGGAGATTTCGAAATGGACATCGTCCAGCATTGCACAACATTGGAATGACATCAATGGATTATGTCACTCCAAGAAATTCCTACGCTTTGTGGCTGGGAGGGCGGATCTGGCTCTAAGACTGGACAGGAAAAGCCTATGGACGCTGGTAGGCGCGCTCACAGGCCATTACACCTGCAAAGCCCGCCTATACAGAATGGGCTTATCTGACACGGACATCTGCAGATTTTGCGGTGAAGATGAGGAGTCGATGGAACACTTGATAGCAAATTGTGGGGCATTGTGCCACAGAAGACACAGAGCTCTACATGCATATACGCTAAGTGAAAAGGATTTGCTCACGCTCCCATTGAAGGAGCTGATCCTATTTGCGAATGTATTAAACTGCTAGGGACAGGGGAAGCATCATAGATCAACAATGGTCGCAGTGCAAAGGGCCATCCTGGGCCAAACCCCCTTTACAATACAATTACAATTACATTATTCGATATATTTTCATAAATGCATTCATTATAAATTCGATTATAATTTCTTGTTGTATTGTTTTCTAAAATATACTTATAGTTTTGCATTTCTCAAATAACAAGAAATAAATATGATTGAATTCTATGGAATTCTCATATTGTGTTTGTTTGTGTTTTTTATAAGTTTAGGAATTTTAATGCTCTTCAAGTATGATTCGGATAAAGTGTTTGATTGTGAATGATTTGTGTGGCACCAATTAAATGCAGGCATATACTCAGATGAGCCAACAATAAAGAATATTTTTTAATAATTAATTGCTAATGTAATTGACTCTTTCAAAAACGCGATAATGTTTAAGGAATAAATATATAAATGGAAACTCAGTCACGTAGACAAATACAGGCATAATGAGACAATGTGTCGTTCTGAGAGACAACCATCATTAGCATTTATGTGATTTTATTTCATTATTCATGGCTAAATTTTAGACCAAACAACATGTTTAACAGTAACATGTTGCACAACAACAGCTGAGGTGCCAAAAAAAAGGTTGCCAAAAAGAAAGTTGATAAAAAAATTCACCCCTTATAACACACCGGGGCTCAGTTAATGTTTTTAAATAAAGCTTAAAGTCTTAGGTTTTAGCAGAACCTCATTATTTTGCTCATGTTGTGGGAAATTGAAATGGATTATACAATTGAATCAAAATGCACAATAAAATTCATTAGAAATGTTAGAGAGAAATATGAATATAATTTTTTTGTGATTTACAAACAATCAAAAAAATAATAAAAACAAACTCGATATTCAATTGCTCTCCTCATTTGAATTAAAAAAATCTTGTGCACTTTTCTTTATTCATTACACTCTTGTTGATATTATTTCACAGAAAAACTTGATGGAAAATCATAATTTTTGAGAATAATTAATTTCACTTAAAAATAGTCAAAAATTTCTTATATATTTGATTGAAATTATAATCGTATTATAAATTATATCGTATTTGGGGTGCTTATGAATAGAACTTCTTATCAAAGTCCGCTTGGTTTCCAATAACTAATTTGTACTTTTAAGCATAGAATATTTTTTTTTTACAAATAATATATAAACGTATTGCAAAGCGAAGAATAAAGTATTTGACTTTTATAAGCGCGAATGATTTACTTCTATTGAGTCTATCGTAGTCCAATTAAAAATTAATTTTCCAAAAATATGGACATAGATCCTTCGTAGCAATACAATAGAGATTTAAAATCAAATCAGAAAATAAAATTTTGCAAAAGAATGAGATTAAAAATGAAGCTTTTTTTGGAAAAAGTTTTGTTTTGCTGGAATCTTTTTAGCACCATTTCCCCAAATGATTGTTTTTAGAGACAATTTTCTTTTTTACACGAGATTGAACTTTACTTAATACTTCAATAAGCAGATAGAATATTTTTTTTTTTAATAATAAAAACATTTTTTTATGAATATTAGTATCGAAATCATTATTTTCTAATTTATATTGTTTTCGTTCTTAAGGGTCAAATGATGTATATAGCAGAGTCGGATCGCATACTGTTTCAATGTTACCCAAGCGTTATAAATCTGGATGATTTGGCCAAGTAAGTATAATGTCATGTTTTTCATTTCAAAATAATAACACGTAAGATAATTTTAATGGTTAAAGTAGGATTAGATTAAGACACGTGTATTCTTTAGTTAAACCTGCTGAAATTGTTTATTATCGAAAGACTAAATATATAAATGAAGCAGAGATTTATGGAAAGCTTTTTTTAGGAAATTTGCTTCTTTAGGGTTCATAGCGTCATAATGATTTAATATAAAAGTGTTTCCTAACCATAAGCCGTGAAGTGCCACGAAGTGACGAAAAATTAAATTAATCACTTTAATTAATCCCTTTTTCTTAAATAAAAATATATCCCAAAACATTTTAGCCTTATTCACTTCAATCAAAAATATTTGCTTATTTCTAATGTTATTGAATTCATCATAATAATTCATTTTACAAATAATTGCTGAGTTCACAAGCCTCCTTTCAAATGTGTAAAGTTTATTAGAATCAATGTATGAGTACATATACATATTTACTTGGTAAACTCTTAAAAATCAAGACTGAATATTTTTACATGAAATATATTACATGAAACTTTATATATTTTCCAATAGAAGATGGAGTGCCAAAGTTGTAATAACAAATTTTGTTAGATATCGGATAAAGTTTCATACGCTGCCTGTTTCGCTATCACGTCTAATACCATATCGCTGCTCTCATTTTAGCCCAATAAATGAAGTTACATTGAAGAGATTGATTTAATTAAAAAATGCAAAGTGTTAATCCACTCCAATATTTAGTGTAGTGTTGAGAAATTTTGCTAATCTTTCATTCCTACTTTTTCCTCAGTAGTGGTGGCTGCCTGAGCTTTTTCATCAAGTTATCCTCTTTTTCTTGCAAAGAGGTGGTCAGGGTGGTTGAAGCCACTTTATTTTTAAAATTCGAAAAACCATTGGTTTTGTAGCAAGCACTTTAATCACTACACCACGCACACCAGTCCAATACATCCGTATTTAATTAAGCTAAAGTCTTGCGACTATAACATATCTATGGATTTTTTTTAGCCCCTAATATACAACGCTTTTCTCAAGAAGGATTCGGTGTAGATTTTTTTAGTAAAAACCAAGACTAGTCTTGGTTGAAAGCAGAAATGATTGTGGATTGGATTTTGGGGCACATATTCTAAGCAAAAGCCAGCGGTATGACTTTTTCTATTATAAACCCTGAGCAGACTTTAATATTTAAACTTAGTATATCCTTTCTTCTATTTACTGTATTTTATGATTAAAAGTTTTTTAGTTTTAATTAAAATTTTTTTTTAAGAAACAAACACAATTTTCCTGAAGATAATACTCAATGAGTATCGAAATATCGATATGTACCTCGAGCTTAAATAATGTTTTGATTAAAATTGTTATAAAAATATCAAAATATATAGAGTTATTGCTTTTTTAACTTGATATCAGGCCCCCATTATTCGCCTGTTCATAAGAAGAAATCTTTATCACTTCAGCTACAAAAACATTTTAAATATCGCCAGCACCAAATAAATGTACACTAAAATGGCTGAGAATTTTCGTATTTTATTGGAAATTTACAGATTACAGCATAGATTTAGAATTATTCGTGGTTAAATTATTAGGAAGGATTTTTATTTTTTATTTTTAAAGTAAAACAAAAACTTTTCTTTTCGTTTAGGGACGGGTAGCACACATGATTCATTCAACTTCATTTGTGAGTTGTCAAAACTGATTTACGTTTTCCAAATATATAAAGAATATTTTTTTAGGTTTATAACCAGGTTAACGATAAAACAAGGTTTTGGCAATTGTATTCAATTTGTTGTAAACAATTTGCCTGGGCCTTTTTGACATTAAGTAAAATTAGAATTATATTTGTTGCACTATTGAGTTTAATTGTTTAGAATTTGCCCTTTAATTTACAGTAAAAAATTTTTATTCCTCAATTGGAAAATACAAAGTATAATAGGAAACAAATATGTTATTAGTAATAATACTAAAAAATATATCAATGGTAATATTAATTAGGCCCTTAAGATAGGGCACAATTAAGGACTTAAGATAGGCTACACACAAAATAGGACAACTGTGCCTATACTTCTGGAGTAGTAGATATTAGCGATGATGAATCACATGAAATTTATCCTCAGCCAATCCACTATCTGTTTTGTAGCTTTAATCTGGAATTATTATTATTATTATTATTATTATTATTATTATTATTATTATTATTATTATTATTATTATTATTATTATTATTATTATTTTTATTTTATTATTATTTTTTTTTTTTTGAAATGAGGAGACTCGAATCACTTGAGTATAGTCCAAGTCTATGTCACTACTCTACACTATCCTGAAGTACAATTCATTTAACAAGAAAAAAATAAATTGTAGCACTACCTGATTTCTCGTTCTTTATACATTTATTTTCCTTAAATTAAACGCTGTCATTGTAATTGATGCGGCATCCTGCCTTTAACGTTTGCATGTGTATATCTTATTCCATTAGCCACCAAATTGCTATTACCTTATCATTACTTCGCTCATATATTTTCACCACTTTTCACAGAAAATGATATGCAACTTCTTCTTGTGGAAATCTGTATAAAAATTTTTCTACGGCTTGTAAGTCTAGATGATAAAACAAACTAAAAGCGAGGTACAATGGAACATTATTCTTTCCATGTATTTTTATTTATTTTATTATTATTTTTTTTTTTGGGTATTAGAAAACATGTATATTTAACTATTTAACTTGAAGGAAGGAACAAAAACGTTATATCATTATGCGATATCATTATATCCTTGACTTTTTTAGAATACAAATATAAATACGTATATATTTTTCGTACCAACTGGAGGAAACATTGTGCGTAGAAATTTTGTAAAGATAGTGCGTGATAAGTGCCTAGAAACGAAAATAATTTATGTGACACATGACTAAGTATAGCACGAAGACGAAAATTAAGAGAAAATGGAAAATATGCCAAGAATGGTGAATAAAGCTATAACTTACAAAAAATAATAGATATGAAATAAAAAGTCCTTACGATAATTTTGAGTTACATTTTCTTTAAATGACTTCTTTTAACTTGTATCTATTATTTAAAGTAATTAGATCAACAATTTATTTCAGAGTTAATAAGTATATAAACCGGCCTACGTAGACTAGTAGGTAGTGTACTAGACTCGTAGTGCGAAGGTCGCAGGTTCGAATCCTGCCGCAGAAATTTGGCAGTTTGTGTTTGATAATTAAAAGGGAGCGCACAACAAGCCTTCACTGGCTTAAGTGTATGTCGTATGACATGGGCTATCACACCCCTCCAATCAACATAACCTAACCTAATAAGTATATAAACTAAAGAACGCTTAAATATTCTGGATTGGAAAAATTTTAACATAAATTATAGCACTTCATTTGTTTATGGTATGGATTTAATAACTTTGTTTCCACAAACACTTAAATCAGGTGCTTGAAATATTCTGTCCGAATGCCCAATCAGAAACAACACTAATTCATCATTTATTATTAATTTCCATCATGTGAATTTGTCTTAAGTGTCTTGCATTTGTAATATTAACAGAGATGTTGTAGTTGCTAAGGTTTTTGGTCTAAATATAGAATGTGAAATTTGAGATTTAATTGGTTTAGATAAAGTAATGTAATTTTTTTTTTTTTTGCATTTCCAAACAGCATCAATTTTTATTGACGGTCCTTACAAATATATGAATTAGAAAAACAGGATTTTTGTTATTTATTATTATAATTACCTAAACAAATTTATAAACTTAATTTATTTTTAATTTTATTTATTTCATATTAATTTTTTATTTTAAAATAAACAAATATCCATGAGTAACGAAATATCGATAAAAAATTAAAAGAGACCTTAAGCTTAAAAAATTATTATAAATTATAAATTAAAATAAAATGGCCAAAAACTAGAAAATATATTTACTAAATCAAGTTATTTTGTCTCACAGGTTTTCGTTTTGTAGTATTTAAAAGGATATTGTAGCTATTAAGGTCCTTAATTTTAATATGGATTATAATATTTTATATTAATTTTCCCAATATACAATTTTATTAAGACCTAAACAAGAATTTTTCAAAGTGATATCGTATAATATTACTTCTCTCTTAAAATTATTATCAAGAAATAACTCTTTCATTGCTTTCTAAATACCAATTACTACAGTTTTTTCACTTTCTAAGGAGCAAAACTGAAAAAAGTCATTTCCACGAAACTGTGAAACTCTGTTGCAATTTTCAAAATACTTTTTGAGTATGAGGACTTTAAAAAAATAGTTTACTTTTAATAATTCCATATTTCTACACCCTGTGGGTATCTTCTTTAGGAAATTAAAATTATTTTTATATCGAATAATTAAAAATAAATATCGCACACTAAATACAAAAGAGTCACAACTCAAAAAATCTAAATTGTTCAGGAGAGGCAAAAAACTACTGACGCTCTACAAGCGACACAAGTAAAAATTTAATTTTCCAACTAAAGCGTAATCTAATGGAAAGGAAATTTTAGAGGTCGTTGAAGATTTTTTATGTGAAATGATTTGTGAAAGAAAAGCGATTTCGATAAATTTTGAGTTGTGACTGCTTTGTATTTAGTGTGCGATATATGAATAAAAAAATACTTCTTTTCTTTAACAAAGTGGAGTAGAGTAGTTAATAAAATTATGTCAGTTGATATTCAGTCAGGACTTATATTCATTCATAAGCCGATCATAAAAACTTGGCAAAAAAGATTATAAATTCGTTCAAAACCTAAAAAATAATTCAATTAGTTAATCGGAATGCATATCATTAATTTTCAAAATACTTTAAGAAAAGTTACTTATTTCTTCAAATTAATATCATTTTCCTTTATTTTGTAATTATAACAGTTCGATTTAAGCGGGATGAGTTGGCCAGTGCTGTCACCGCTTTTAATAAGCCTAGAACTTCTGTGTGTTTTTTACAACATTTTTTCGCGTATGGGAGATTTTTAATAAAACTTTTTGAAAATTTAGCACCCACGCCCGGTTATTAGAACATTCAGTTATGGGAATGCTTATTCTATAGAAAATTTGATCGAAAGCTTGAATCGTAACAATTTTTCTGGTTATGACATGTCTGCCCGATCATAGTTTATATCATACAAAATAAATGTATAATACACATTTATTTGTTTGAAGAATATAAACAGACACACATACAGAAAATATTTAAAACTTCCTGCAGTAACAAGCGTTAGTTAAGATCGTTAGAAATTATTAAAATTTTCGCTACTTCAAGTTAACTTTCAGTTTTTTCCAGATAAACAAATTATATGTACATATAAACTAGAAATTGATAGTTAAATCCTTTTGAAAAATCCTTTGTTTAATACATCATTCTCTCAAAAAAAATTGGGTGGTTAAAGCCAACATGACAACAGCAAATTGTCAGCAGCACAATTGTTGATAAATATTTCACCAGATCAATAACAAAATGGTTCAACATGAAATATAAAAACTTTGCAAATCATCTTGGTAATAAAAGTCATAAATAACAACAGCATACTTTTTGTTTAATGTTGGTTAAGATTCGTAAGCAAATTCTTTCACGTATGTCTATTATAAATAACAACTTTGTCATAAATAATTTTTTCAGCAAAAAAAAAAAAAAAAAAAAAAAAACAGATTCTCTACAGTATTCAATTATATACCCAGTGTCGGGCAAAATACATGGTTTGCGGTATTTAAAATACAAAATACAAAATACTTGCTGATCATGTATTTAAAATACAAAATTCAAAATACTTTCAGGACATGTATTTAAAATACAAAATACAAAATACAAAATACTTAAAAATCTGTATGTATTTAAAATACAAAATACAAAATACGTATTTGTATTTTAAATAGGTATTTCAAATACATGTATTTCAAATACTGCCCAACCCTGTATATACCTAAAACAAACATAGAACTTATATTAAAGAAAATTAACTTAATTTATAGCCTTAATTATCATTAAACTTTGAACAAAGTACAATTTTAATTTCTGGCTTGAACAACATAAAAATTGACGATATTAAATTAGGAAATAGTTTCGGGGACGAAATAAATACGCCATAACAACCCATCATTGATATTATATGTGAAATGAAGTTCTAATTTTAGAAACGAAATAAGCCGCCAATATACAATTAAAACTCTAAAAAAATATTTATTTTAAATCGCTTTATAATTGCAGACATTTCGCTTTAAAAAGCAAATGATTTAAGCTCGCAAAACATTTTTACGGTGTTATATAATTATAATTTCTTGGGATGTTCTTTCATATGAAAAACAACTCCGTAAATATGAATATAATGAGATCCAAAGATAATTAAATAAATCCCACAAAATCGCTTGTTTGCCCTCTGTGCCTTTCTTTGGGACTTAAGTTACGTTAGGTTAGGTTGATTTTAGGGGTGTTGCTAAGCCCATGTCATACGACATACACTTAAGCCAGTGAAGGCTTGTTGTGCGCTCCCTTTTAATTATCAGACAAAAACTGCCAGAGTTCTGCGGCACGATTCGAACCTGGGACCTTCGCACTACGAGTCTAGTACACTACATACTTGTCTACTAGTCAGTTTTCTGTGAGATTTAATTTCATTTATTGTTTGTGGAAGTATTTTCTGTGGAAGTTTTTCATGCCACCATAAAAATTGGCTTGAGCTTAAATATTTAAATATTATACGAAAATACAAAGGAGTGTTCTAAACGATTAGGGCGAAATTTATAAGCCTTGCATAAACATATGATATAAAATGCATTAGATAATTCTATTGCATTCAAATGAGTTTTAATTGCGGAAGTAAAGATTTTTTCGCTCAAAATTTTAATGATAATTTTTTAAATCTTTTCATTTCACTCCTCAGTCTTATCGTACAAGAGATGTAACGAATGTTACTTTTTATATATTCACGAATACGAATTCAAATATCTGAGGCAATATTCGCGAAAAAATAATACATGTATGAATTTAAAATTTGGATACTCTGTTTATGACACTATTTATGCATCTACAGCATAAAATATTGAAAATTTAATAGAAAAAATCTTCTTGCAGCAAAGCTCTATTTCGCATATGTACATTTTAGTTTGTAAAAATTATTTAAAAAAGTTTAATTGATGCCATTCTAGTATTTAAAAATCTATATAAAATACAAATTTCCGTCATAAAGCTACTGGTTTATTATTACAAAAATGTAATTAAAAACATTTAAAAAAAATAAATTAAAAATAAATATTGCAACACTGTTATATTTAACATCAACATTTTGTCAATAAATCACTTTCTTTGTGGTCATTTCATCTTTAACCATGCAGCAACATCATCAAGTTTTCTTGTTAAGTTTTTCACACGTACTGATTGTCAAAATTCATTTGAGTTAATGGCTGTGACGCAGGATGCACGCAACTTAAAAGCCATTTTTCTTCACTTTTAAATCATTTTCCCTGTACGATGAAAGATTTTTATTCCACAGAACTTCTTGGCTTCTGTACAGCTTTATGAATCGCAACACATCATTACACTTAGTACTTTTATGCACAAACATATTTTGTTAATTGATATTATTTATTTATTTATGATGTTTTTAAGTAAAGGTTCTAAAATGCTGTAAATATTTATTTGTAAAAAACAAAACAAAAACTGATATTGGGAAAATATATTTAAAAAGAAAAACAAAAAATGCTTTAAAAAATTGTTATTGTTTTCTTGAACGCAAATTGATACGTTCAACTTAAAAGATAAATTGAAAGCAAATTCGTTTCAATTTTTAAAATTCTCAGTGAGTGTATTGAAACTTGAAAGGCAAAACTTGATCGTCTAACCCCCAAGTTACTGGCACCAGCACTACGTATGTTGAGGCCACTGCCCAACTTCGTGCATCCCCTCTGACTGCGTTGTGGTTCAGAATGATTTATAAAGGTTTTTTAGTCAACAACAGCAAGATTATTACTTTAAGTTTCATATAATTTTTTTCATCACCGATTCTCACAAAATATTATTTTTTGTGACTTTTCTATTTAATGTTTCTTACACGCGTAGAAGACATCTTAAGAAAGCTTTATAAACCACTGTTAAGTAACAATGGATTAAAAATAAATTAGTTTTATGAAAAATTTTAAGCAAGCACAAGCCTGCCTTAAACTTACTTTAAGTTTATATTTCCAAAGTATCATTCTATGTATATTAATAATATCCCTATAAATGGAGCAAATATGGTTTCATGTTGCAACCTTAAATTAAAGCCGGTAGTTTGGGCTCTAAGTGGGAGTTAATTAATTATTTCTTTGGTGGAAAACAGCACTACGTTATACTATTTAACCCAACAAAAAAAACAATAAAATTGTTAAGAAATACTAAAAAAGAGTGTATAAATTTAAAAAAATATGTCAGTAATGCACAAAATCAATCAAAACAAACATAAAAGGCTTGATATTCAAATACTCCCCTTATTCGAATAAAAAGGATCATTTTAATTAGTTTATATTCATTACATTTTTATTGATTTGTTTCATTTTTTTGCCTTACTATCATGATAGAAACTCGAAATTATTCAAAATAATTTATTTTGCTATAAAATAATAAATAATTTTTTATATTTAACCACTCGATTGAATCGATTACAATCGATTTTGTACATCATAAGCAATAAATTACGCATTGTTGTTATTCATTACCAATAAAATTCCTTAAATCATTAAGTAGTTAAAGTAGTATCATACGACTTCTAAACAAACGTTTGTTAGCCATGAATTGTTTGTTAGCTGATGTGAACTTTGAAGTACGGGCGTATTTTACATACACCCGTATATTTTTTTTTTTTTTGGAACGAAAATACTTGACGCACATTCAACATCACATCACATTTCTACATCACTACTTCGTTCAATTTACGATAATTTGATTCATCGCATCTGTTAAACAAAAGATGCTTAAATTATTGAATTTATAACCTTTAAGTTTAACTATTTTGTTTACTTTTATTATCTCTTACAAAGACAATGAAAGACGTCATTGAAACTTTAACATATAAACCGAATATCAATAATGATGGCATTGGCCCTTAAGCTGAAAGCTCTTATAATTTGGGGCAGTTTCATTCCTTTAATGTGTTTATGTTTTGGTGTACATCTTTCCCTTTTTCCTATTGTTTTGCTATTATATGGCCAGTTGGTTTCATTTCATTAATTTTTGCTGAAAATGAAATGCAATTTGATCTTGAGTAAATCTGTCACAAATTTTCCGACAGCTACTAACTGAAAAAAGCTAAAACAAAGAAGATGCGAGGTAGAAGCGTCAATTAAGGTTTCTTAATTTTGTTTTGTTTATAAAATACTATATTACAACAAAAATATATTCTACTTGAAGATAGGAAAAAATCGTTGAAATATAATCAGTAGTTTTTTTTTAGAAAACAACCCGGAATACATATTGTTTTCTCAGCGAGTGGAAGGAAAGCTTTTGTAGAAATAATAATAAATATTCATATAATTTATATGGTCGATGACTGATTGTAATACGAATAAATGAAGGAAAAGAATATCAAAATTGATATAATGAGGAGAATAGAAAATGAAGCTATAACTTGCAATAATAATTTAACTGGCTATTGAAAATTTACAAACTATAAAATCTCTATGGATATTATGACATTGTAAAAAAGATTTTCCAAAGAAGCCAACAAAAGCAACCACAACTATGATCCGCCAGTCACGAAAATATGGATGTCCTCCGCTGGATCTCTTCCACTGACTTGTTATTACATGATACTGCTCATTGGATTTTAAGTCATTTTTAAGATTTTATGAAAAATTGATTTTTTGGAAGTTGTACAAATATTATACGTCCCACAGTATATATTACATTGTGATGTCATACACATCATATATATCAATCTTGTTACATATGTAATTAATATTATGCAACAAACATATAATTTTTTCAAATACTTAAATTTTAAATTGATGATATTATTCGACCTTTTAACTTGCATAAATTAATTTAATTTTTTTTTTGAGTTTGAGGTCTTTTTTATAAAAAACATTATATTTATTTTTTTTTTAATTTTTCCATATTTCAACACCCTGTGGGTATCTGTTTCAGAAAACTAAAAATATTTTATAAAATTTGAAATGAAATCAAAAGGAAAAAGTTTAAATATTTTCCTATTCTATTGTTTGATTTATTGATTTGGCTAAAAGGGTACTGATGATTTGGTTAGCGCCAATGAGATGCAGGCATATACCTAGCTAAGTCAACAACAAACAAAAGAATATTAAAATAGTTATTTTGGAGAATATCCCGAATAACAAATTGTTTAAATATTTTCCATACAAAATATTGACAATTGAGGAAATTAATAAACATTTTTTTTAAATTTCATACATAATTAATTATAATATTTAACTTCATTGGACACACCCTATCTTTTGGGTTTAACAAAAGTCTCCTTAAGGTGGAGATATCGAAATGAACATCGTCTAGAATTACACAGCATTGGAATGACATCAATGGGTTAGGTCACTCCAAGAAATTCCTGTGCGTTGACGCTGCGAGGGCGGATCTGGCTCTAAGACTGGACAGGAAAAGCCTACGGATGCTCACAGGTCATTACACCTGCAAAGCCAACCTATACAGAATTGGCTTATCTGACACGGACATTTGCAGATTTTGCGGTGAAATTGTGGGGTATTGGCCCACAGAACACACAGGACTCTACATGCATATACGCTGAGTGAAGAGGATCTGCTAGCGCTCCCATTGAAAGAGCTGATTCCGTTTGCGAACGTATTGGACGGTTAGGGGCAGGAGAAGCACAATATATCAACAATGGTCGCAGTGCAAAAGAACATCGTGGGCCAAACCCTAATTCCATTACATTACATTACATTACGTAATATTCAATTACCTAAAGAAGACACCCACAGGGTGTTGAAACATTGAAAAATCATTAAAAAAATAAATATATTGTGTTTTATAAAAAAGAAGACCGCAAACTCAAAGAAATAGTTTTTACTTCAAGTTTTTTAAATTTTATTTATATTCTCTTCGAACTGCAGCGAACAGCCAAATGAGCATATAAAATATTAGCATACATATAGAGCTGCTTTGATAGCAAAAGTTTTAGAAGAGATACAGCCAAATAAAGTTTTTAGGAAGTCATGAAAATGCAAAAATGCAAATTTAGCTCACTTTTACGAAGAAGCGATTCCTTCAATGCCTTCAACTGAACTATATATTTTTTAACATATTAAAAAGAGTATGTATGTAAAGTTTTTTCCATATACTTTCATATTAATTGAAATGAAAGGATGAAAGCTTTTTTGAATTTAACTATTTTTGAAAACGTCAGTGTTCTAACGACTACTTTGAAAAAAAAATAAAAATATATACCTCAAGAACAACTTCTATTAACGTGGCATATATTTTAGTGGAACCAAACATTTTAATTTTAGTTAACAATCTATAAATCCTTTATATATACATATATGAATTAATAATCATTTCTTTAATAATCTAATTTACATTTCATTGCAGCTTGTTATATATTTTTGAATATTTACATATATATATACAATATAGGAAAATATTTTACTTAAAATTTTTATATAATTAAGGGTAGATAATAAATGATAACACTCTGTAAGAAAAAATATATAGCAAATAAGTTTTTCTAGAAATTGGATACCATCTACCCTTCCAAGTTTTATATGGATGAAAAAAGTTGGTATAATTTTGCCATCCTTTTTGGCGTATACAAACAATTTAAAAACAAAACCTAGAAATTTTATATATCACTTGAAATTGTCATCTTCTTATCTTTTTAGTAAAGTTCTTGAAATTTAGAAATTTCTGGGATATTTTCTATCAAATAATGGGTTTAAAATGAAAATGATGCGTCTTTCCAGGTACAATATCCTTAACATATATTCACAAAATATTTTAGTTAAAAAATATTAAGATTACTTTTTTATAAAAATAGTAAACCAATAAATTTAAAGGCAAAAACGACTATTTAGAAAGCTATTTATATAAAATCTACTCATAACATAATCTATCAAAATAATTTTCGATATTCTACCAACTATTTATAAAGAAGTTGTTACATATTGTGGCTTAAACTGCCTTCATTTCATATAGGACTCATAATTATTACAATAGGTTTTCAGCCTAAGCTTAGTGTTGGTTTTTTTTAATTATAAATAAAAATTTGATCTAAGACTTTCAATTAAAACCAATTAACTGGGAGAGATAGTCAAAGAAGAGACAGATGTTGTTCATTCGATTTACCTGGACTCATCATTTATATTATGAATAATATTGTAATATGAAACTATCGAAGAAATTTGTATTGAGTAATAATTAACTTAATTAACTACAATAGATTAGATTAGGTTAGGTTAGGTTGATAGGAGGGGTGTGATAGACCATGTCATACGACATACACTTAAGCCAGTGAAGGCTTGTTGTGCGCTCCCTTTAATTATCAGACACAAACTGCCAGAGTTCTGCGGCAGGATTCGAGCATTGGACTTTCGCATTACGAGTCTAGTACACTACCTACTACTCTACGAAGGCCAGTCTCAATAGATTAGAAAATGTTAGTTTATTCACAGCTTTTGTTTGCCATTAGTTAAACAATTGTTTAGCATTAGTCTAAAAAAAGCTGTGAATGAAGTAAAATTGGCTAATGTGTTGTAGTTAGATAATTGTGAATTTTACGACTGCGAATTTAGGCCTTAATAAATAAAAATTTGATTTAGCAAAATGTTTGCCATGCTTTGATTTTAAATTGTTTTTCAATTACCCAGTATTATCTATTTCCCGAAAATCTTCAATTTTGTCTGTGAAATAAACTTAATGTAAATGAATCTCTAGGGAGTGTTTACTCAAATTAATTCACTTAAAATTACCACAGCAGTACAACGGCTGCAAATCTTCCTAACAATTGTAACGAAATTCCATCTGTACAGGATTCAAATAGAATATATAATAGGGAAATTCGTGCTTACTTCTTGTGGGATAATTTTTTTACTATCCAATTTGTGTTTTTGAAATAATTTTTTTTACAAGAACTTATATGGAGGTCAGCATAAATGATGGTGACGTGAAAGAAAGTAACATGAAAGCTGTCTTACTTGTCACATTATATATTTAGCCCAAAGCAGTTAAAAGTCTTTTAAGCTCTGCATATTCTTATTTGAAAACATTTTGAGGCCATTAATTTCGCACTAATTCAAATATAACGAGACTTTTCTGCTTAGACATGATATTTTTTGGAGTGACTTAATAAAATATTAATAAATGGAAGGGAATGAAAATGAAACAATTAAATACGAGTAGATTAAGACTTTTATGTAGAAATGAATATGAAATAAACCAGGACTTTTAATTTAGGAAACTTTTGAACTCATCAATTTGCTTATAAATTTTGATGTCTTTAATCTACCACAATATTGCTAACTTATGAAATTGTGGCATAATCTAAATTATTTCGATCTAATGAAAATACAACAGATTATCTTTAAAAAAAAGGAATTTATTTTGTATAATATTATACATATATATGTTTCTGCCTCGAAATATATTTAATTAAATTTTAAATAAATTTAAAGTTCTTGTTCTAATTGCTGCAGTTCCGTTTTCGTTCATGGTTTCCTAAAAGTGTAATTTTGCTCACACCTCGAACCGCAGTGATGTATAAGTAATAAAGGGATTTTTTTAGAGGTATATAATTATAAGTTGGCAGTACTATCTGATATGTGCGCTATTTTGACAGCTGTTACTTATTTTGTGCTTAGTGTGGTTAACCATTTCATAATGAAAAGCCTGAACAATTTTTCCCGATAAATGCGGCTCGGTTCAAAAGACTCATCTCGTAATACGTCCACTTTATAGACAGGCCGAATAATGCCTCGAATAATACCTCAAATAATACCTCGAGGTAAGGGAAGATGGGGCTGATTGTAGACAGAAGTGGCCTTGGATTAGATTTTTTGGCTTTTATTTCAAGCGATACCAAGTGGACGAGTTATTAATTTTTTAATACTGCAGCAGACTTGATTTAACAATTTTTAATATTTAACATTTTTTTCAAATATAGATTTTTGCATTGAATGTTTATAAGTAAAGGCCACAAAATGCAAAATAGCGACAGTACAATGCCAATATATAAATGAAATTTTGCACTTGTTTTTTAAGACTTCCTGGATAGATTTGTTATTATTTATTATTGTAATTGTAGTTAAACTTTTAATTATGAATTTTACTGAAAGCAATCAGAGAAACTTAAGTTTATAATTATTGCTTTTCCTTCCCGTGTACAGCATTTTGGCTATAAAATTTAAAAAAGCATAGACATTAAAAAATCAAACACATTAACTTAGTGTTTATTTGCTAGGATCCATCCAAATAAAGGAAGTAAATAACACTCCTTGCCGCGTTGTCTTATTTTCAGGAAAGGCCTACATATATCCGATGTACCGCTGCATGATGCTACTAGAGATTTAGTATTGTTATCTGAGAAGTTTGAAGCCGAATATAAATTAACGAAAAATTTAGAAATGCTCACTGACAAGCTGCAACAAACATTTAGAGATTTGGAAAGTGAAAAACAAAAAACTGACAGGTAAGAAATGCAATTAAATTATGGTTATTTATTTTTATTTGGCAATACATTTCCAAAAAACAAACATTTATATGTATTTATTTTCTTTATCCCACAAATAGACTTTTGTATTCAGTGCTACCGAAATCTGTTGCAAATGAGCTGCGCCACCAACGACCTGTTGCACCAAAAAGGTAAAATCAATATTTGCATTCATACTGCATAGAAAAATCTGCTAGCAAATTAATTGAAAAAATTCAATTGACAACGTTGAATAAATAAAAATAGAATATTACTTTTTTTTCAATTTCTACTTTTATTTGTTATTCAACAGATATGATTCGGTGACATTAATGTTTTCTGGCATAGTGGGTTTTGGTCAATATTGTGCTGAGAACACCGATCCGGAAGGCGCCATGAAAATTGTTAAAATGCTAAATGAACTTTACACTGTGTTTGATGCTTTAACAGACTCGAAACGGAATCCAAATATTTACAAGGTAAATATAAATATTAATTAAAATGACTGAAGTGCGCAAGATTTAATAAAAACATTTTCAATTGTTTTTTGCCAGACGTTTAAGATTAGAAATTTTTTTATAATAATTTGCAAGTGGGAATGTTTTGTAAAACCTCTTCTTGCGTTTTCTATTTAAGAAGAGAATATTTGTTAAGTTTACAAACATAAATTTAATATATTTTTTATGAAATAGCAACAACAAAAAATTGGCAATGCATTTAATTAAATAAAACGTAATGTATTGTAATGTAATGTAATGGGAGTTTGGCCCAGGATGGCCTTTTGCACTGCGACCATTATTCATCTATTGTGCCTCCCCTGTGTCCCTAACTGTCCAATACGTTCGCAAATAGGATCAGCTCCTTCAATGGGAGCGTTAGCAGATCCTCTTCACTCAGAGTATATGCATGTGGAGTCCTGTGTCTTCTGTGGCCCAATGCCCCACAATTTGCTATCAAGTGTTCCATCGACTCTTCCTCCTCACCGCAAAATCTGCAGATATCCGTGTCAGATAAGCGCATTCTGTATTGGAGGGCTTCGTAGGTGTAATGGCCTGTGAACTCCCCTACTAGCGTCCGTAGGCTTTTGCTGTCCAGTCTTAGAGTCAGATCCGCCCTCCCAGCATCATAGCATAGGAATTTCTTGGAGTGACCTGACCCATTGATGTCATGCCAATGTTGTGTAATCCTGGTCGATGTCTATTTCGAAATCTCCCCCTTAAGGACACTTTTGTTAAACCAAAAAGAGGGGGTGGGTCTAATGAAGTTCCCGTCAGCCCCTCTTCTCGCACAGATGTCCGCCATCTCATTCCCGGTATGCCCCTGATGTCCTGGTAGCCATATCAGGGTAATCTGATTTTGAGTCGTCAGGTCATTGAGCCGGCTGTGGCATTCCAGTAATAATCTGGACCTGTACGTACAGCCGCTCAGGGCCTTAAGAACCGATTGCCTGTCTGCTCAATGTTATAGACCTGTGTGCTCTAGGCCCCACTATTCCCGGCCCAACTCTTTGGAGCGTTTTTGAACCATCCGTGTACCACATTTGCGATCCATCTTTTAGCCATTCTGGGTTTGCGCACCATTCTTACCTTGTAGGGATGAGGACCATGTATTTCCTGTCGAAACAGTACAAAGGGTCCATATGGTCGCCCCCCTGAGACATATCAAGTATGTCCCCGAATTCCCTGAGGATAGCCAGATGGTCAGTAAGTGTGCCCGCCCTAAGGTTCCCCTTCCCGTAGATAGAGATTGCCCTTATAGCTGCCCCCTCTTGTAAAGCCAAATTGAGCGGTGCAATGTTCAGAAGAGCTTCCATACCCAACGTTCATGGCCCCTGTGATGCATAGGCATGCAAGTCTTTGTAACCTGCACAGTCTTGATATAGTTGTCCGTTGCTCACTCTTCCTCCACCATACCAGAGCCCCGTACAGTATGGTTGGTCTCACCATCTGGATATATATCCAGTAGGTTACTTTGGGTCTCAGACCCCAGGATCTACCAAGTAGTTGCCTCGCTGTCCAAAGACTCATCGTGGCCTTTCCCAGTACTGACTTGAGGTGCGGAGAACCAGATATTTCACCCTCACACTGGGAACTATCTCGATGCCATCCATCCAGAGACTGGGTAAATTAATCACCCTTTTCTTGGTAAATGGTACAATGATCGTCTTCGCTGGGTTAACAGAAAGCCCTTCCGAAGTGCACCATGCATACATCTTGTCTAGGGCGTCTTGCATTTGGTCCGCAATCGTCTCTGCATGGTTCTCCCTGATTATTACGGAGATATCGTCCGCATAGCTGGTGGTTCTGTGCCCCCTCCGGTTAAGTAGTCCGATCAGGTTATCCACTAATGCAGACCATAGATGGGGAGATAATAACCTGCCCTGTGGGCATCCCTTAAACGCGGTGACTGTGAGATCCGTCGGTCCACGTGAGGCCCTAATCGACCTTTGGTTCAGCATGCAGCCGACCCATCGCACTATCACAGGATCAGCTCCTCTAGTAGAGAGTGCTGTTTCCATTGCGAGGAAGTTCGCATTGTCAAAAGCACCCTCAATTTCCATAAATGCACACATGGCTATTTCCTTCGCTTCGATGGCCTTTTCAATATCGCGAACAATATTGTGCAGTGCCGTGGTAGTTGATTTGCCCTTCTGGTAGGCAAATTGGAGCCTGTGCAGAGGTCTCATGGAAAGTACCTCCATCCTGAGATATTGGTCCAATAGTTTTTCAATCGTCTTCAACATAAAAGATGATAGACTAATTGGTCTGTAAGACTTGGGAGATTCGGGGGTTCTGTTCCCAACCTTGGGTATGAATATGACCCCTACCGCTCTCCAATTCCTTTCGACATATCCTATTGTTAAACTTGATCGAAAGATGTTAACCATCTCCCGATAGAGGATAGTACCTCCTCTTGATAACAGACAAACGCGGTTAATAAACCCGCACTAAAAAATCCATATACTTAATTCAAGTAAAAAGTTTTCATAAAAGTCAGTTCAAAGTTTTTCTTAATATCGCGCTATCTATTTAGTGGTTTGCTGACTGCCACTGACCTTCGTAGACTAGTAGGTAGCGTACTAGACTCCTGGTGCGATGGTCCCAGGTTCGAATCCTGCCACAGAACTTTGGCAGTTTGTGTCTGATAATTAAAGGGAGCGCACAACAAGCCTTCACTGGCTTAAGTGTATGTCGTATGACATGGGCTATCACACCCCTCCAATGAACCTAACCTAACCTAACCTAACCTAGTGGTTTGCTAACCGCCGGTCTTTTAAAAGCCGAAAAACGTATTGACTACGGAAATACGAGTATATTTTCTAAAATTTACCAATTGTCCGATATTTAATGTCATAAAATTAAGACTTTTGTAAATTAATGATTCACTCGCCAATAGTTCAGAAGAATGATGCTCTCAATTTTAAATAATATGTTGCCTCACTTTAGTAAAACTTTCCCAGCATCTAGAAAAAAACTTTGTTAAAATTTATTTCATGGTCCATGGCTTATTAGAAAGGAAGGTTACGAGGCTGTAAGTCTTTGAAAAAATATTAGAACCTTAAACTGTTATATCTACACTCTTTCATTTGAAATAAATTTTTGCGTATGTAGAGTATCTTCAATTATGGTGTCGTGATTGGTTTATCCTTCAAATAAAGCAGTTGCTTGTAAAAATTTAGTGAGGAAATTCATGAAGTATCATTTAAGAGAAATTGCGTTTTATATTAGAATTATAAATCGTAAAAAATCCTAATGGTAATTTTCATCGTATTCTGGACTGAAAACATCAATAAAAATGATACATTCTCCATTGCATTCTTCCTTTCAACAAATGCACTAAGGATATTTATGAACGAGAGTTTAGGAAAACTAATTAAGTCTTGGTACATGATTGTAGATTGAAAATCGCCACAAAAAATTTTAATTTCAAATATTTAAAAAAAAATTCTAAAACCAGCTAAAAATTTTAAATTCAGTAAAATTTTCTAAGAAATTAGGTTTTTTTTATTGATATTTAATAAAATTATTTCACTAGAAGCGAAGAAATTTTAACTAATTCAACTTATTACGATATCGTATCGAGTAAGATTTCCCAAATATTGTTATTAGCGCATCCTGCATTATCCATTGTGTTTAGTATACACTTTAAAAATTAAAATAAATGACTTGCAATTACCCGTGAATTTAATCCATCAAAGAAACTTTAAATGAGAAAGAGATCATACGAAAAGATTGAAAAAAGTTCTGTACATAGATTTAGGAACTTTTAGCGATTTGACAAAAGCAGAATTTATTACCCATAAAAAGTGTTTGCTCTAACGATTATCTGCTTCCCTAAATTTTCGCTGTCAACTTTGTTATAATATTTTAACATTTATGTTTTGGTATGAGAAAAGCACAAAGGGGAACATAAAAATAAACAAAATAATTTTTGTGCGGCAAACGGTGTATAACACAATTTTTCTCGAGTTTGATTATGACTAATAAAAATAAAGTTAAATACACAAACAAATATTTTTGTATATTGTTGCTAAACAACAACTTGCGTTATTAACAGGAAAAACTTACTTCCACTGAACAGAAACTTTTAACGCTTCAGTAACATCACACGAGCTATTGGAATTAAGATAGTGCCAGTGTACGTATCCAAAAATATTTTTAAGCGGCAAAATTATGAATTTCAAACTAACTTTTCTCACCGCCATGGTAGCCTTTTATTCAAGTTGCTATATCGCACTACTTACAATATAAATATGGTGATAAAAAGTCACTATAGGAAGTTATCTTTTTTTGATGCTTATTCAATGACTATAAAGTTATCTTCAGTATGTTTCGAAAAATAAATTTCTCATACTTTTCCCAAAAAAGGGATTATACATAAGTTAACTTAAGCTATTTTCGATCACTTCAAATGGTACAAACTTGCAAATAGTATTTTTTAAGTTCTATTCGATACGCTGTTAATATTAATGTATTATATTTATTATTATATTGTTTGTTCTATTGTTTGTTGTTGGCTTGGCTGAGTATATGCCTTCATTTCATTGGTGCTAACCGAATCATCAGTACCCTTTAAATCATGATTGAAACGTATTCCAGCTTGTATACTTATGCCACAGACTACAAATACTATATGAGAATCCAAACAAAACTCAATCATATTTTTCCTGGTATGCGCTGGTCTTCCGACTAGTCTTCTTCCCTTCGTATTCCAATCTAGGCATTTCTTGCCAATATTATCGTCTCCTCCGTAAACCGAGGGTGTGAACTATCCAACTCCCATTTCGCTTATTTATATAAGTTTAACTTCCTAAAAAATCAAAGAAATATATTAGTTAATAATGTGAAAGCGAAAAAAATATCATTCAATTCACTTATGTTCATTGGGACTTTATATATGTTACCATTGATCCTATAAGGGCCTGTGTCGGATGAGCAAATGATTAGTCTACTGCATCCTAGTTTGCCATCTAAGCCAACAGACTGGCAGAGTGCAAAATATATTAATATAAGAACATATGTATGCTTGCTGCCACCCCAGCTAGGAGAACAGACGCTGCAGACTCCTCTACTTGAAGTGCAATTGATAAGGATCACCCTAGATTCACTAAGTAGAACCAATCAGAACTTTTGCCTTATCATTTTTCCCCCTGGTAACTTATAACATATGGTTTTGGAAAGAAAAGAGATACCATTTTAAAATATATTAAAAAAAGTATATAAGATCGCTAACAATTACTCTTTTAAATTGGTAAAACTTATACCGTTTGCTGCTTGTTTGTGGTTAAAATACTATAATTTTTTCAGTAAAATAAATTCGAAATGCTAACTCAAGTACCACCGAATTTTTTTTTACCGAATTTACTGTCAAATTCAGCTTATTTTATGAAATTTTTTACATAAAACTTTATCTATTTGCTAATATAAAGTAGAGTAAAACAGTTGGGATAAGAATTCGTATGAAATTCAAGGTGGTGCGATTTTTTTAATCCCTTTGCTTTATGATGCCTCCCATTAGAGAATAAAAAAAGTTTCATACAAAAAATTTCATGGAAATTCAGTCGTACTCAGTGATGCTCCTTAACACAGACAGACAGACGGACGGACGGGCAAAGAGAAGAGCAGAAAGAAAATTAAAAAAAATTCTATATATAAAATTGTATATATTGTTAATCACATATGCAATTAGATACAAACTAGTTTATACATACTCTTTAAGTACATACACACTCTTCTTTCTACGATGTATACTTAATATTTTTAGAATAATCATACGCCATAGTAATTAAGTAATACTTCTTTTTAGGTGGAAACTGTTGGCGATAAATACATGGCTGTCTCTGGTCTACCGGACCACTGTGAAAACCATGCGAAATGTATTGCACGATTAGCTCTTGATATGATGGATATGGCTAAAAATGTCAAAATGGGTTCAAATCCAATGGTAAGTAATTGCCAAGGCATATTTAAGAAATTGTTTTTTTTATCTATATTAAATACCATTGCCAGCCGGCAAAATTTTTATAAGTTCAATTTTCAAATCACACAATAACTATGGATACGTAACGACTTCGTATACAAAATAAAAAGACCGAGATTTCTGTTCTTATATATTTTCTAAAATAAGATTTGATCATGCAGATCTCAGCCCTTTGTTTAAAATTCACTTAATCAGTGAGAAGAGACGAAGTTCCAAAATCAAGAATTTCCCTCTGACTTGATAGGGTGATAACTTAAGACTCCAACTAAACTTCACAGCAGTTTCTGTAAACAGGTTCAATGCGATTGGACCCAATTGCCCGAGCAATAATCGAAACATGCAAAATCTTTACAATATCTTCTTGTGAATTCAAGCATACAACACGCTGTAGCAATAATATGATGAATGTGTTTAGAAAAACATTTTTTTGTCAAAATTAATACCTAAATTTTAAATTTCTACTTCTTACTCAAGAGGTGAACCTAAAGTATGGTAATTCAAAGTGATAAAGGTCAAGTCGATTACTATAAAAAGGGTCTAAAGATTTTGAAAACACCAATTTCTAAGTCATATGCAGAACAACAATTGTTCAATTTTGTTTAATTGTCTTGTTATTTTTTTTTTAGTTTTTCATCAATCAACATTCTGTATGAAATGCAAGCAAAAGAAATGCTGTTGTAAATTTAAAGTTAAGTTTTTAATTAAAACTGCTGGGTTTTTCTTAGATTTCTTTATTATTTAATTACGTATACTATTTCGATCCTTATTATTATTTTGTTTCTAAAAACACTCAAGAAAAAACTCAAAATTGATTTTGTAATTTGAGAACTCCTCCATATGAAATTTAATCATTTAAACATGTTTCCTTTTACAAACTGAGGACTTTACAATTTGTCTCTTTAATTTTTTAGGAAGGCAAGATGATATAACTTCCAAAATAAAAACCGTTTCTGGCTTTACCCCAAGAGCCATTAATTCTCCTAAAAAATGATTTTTTACTGCAGCACAGAGTACAAAATTCCCAACAGTCGTTTATTAAAATGTTGTTAATTCCTGGCAGTATTTATATATAATTTTGTCAAATTAAAACTTTCCAAATAACATATTGTATGCAAATTTACAAATTGCTTAAGTAATAACAATAATTTAGTTACAATGTTTATTAATCGTTTCTCTTGGGAAAGCTTACGCGAAACATGAAATTCTCCACTTAAAATAAATAAGTATCAGATTTTGCTGTTGGGCATTAATAAAAGAATAAAAAATTTGTTCGATAGGTACACTTGTTGCTTCTCCTTCACAATTGTTTGATTTTTAAGTGCTTCAAAGTTTTAATACGTGATGCAAGTGGCAGAAGTTTAAACACAATGTGTACAAGGACTAGATAAGAAAAGCTGAAAAGGAAGGTAGGAAATATTAAATTTCCGTTTTATTTATTATGCATTTAAATTTTAATAGGTTAATGTTGATACATCTTTTAATTAAGAATAAATTGAAAACCGTTGGCATAGAAAACGTAACACTCTATTTTAAGCCTAAACGGCAGAACTTATATACTCTATTTTTCTTCTGTTAATTCCTTAATGCAACTTGATTTCCCAGTTGAGGATGGCGTCAACCTCTATAGGGTCTTACCAAAAGTCTGCTGCATTTTCTAATGCAGAGTCGAACTCCAATAGTGAGACTCTTGTCTGTAATTCTTTTTATAAAGTATTTTTTCAGTTAAAAGCCAGAAGGTTAAAAAATAAGGGGAGTCGTATTCCCTTCTATAAAGTACATATTAGTTATTGTGTATTTGGAGGAGTACAAAACTGAGTCATAAGGATTTATAGGTGTTGCAGGTGGAGATAAAGTGATTACTTAGTCAGAAAAGTGCTTGGACTTAAACGACGAGAGTATTACACTATTTTTAGTTCCAGAAAGAAAAGATATCTTCTGATTTTTGCCTTTGAAAACAAAGAAACCTTAGTAGGAAAGCGGAAACGAATTGGTATATATGTCTATATAAAAACTTTTTCTTATTAATGTTTATTTATGACGATGGGTGCTATAAACCTTCCCTCTTAATTTATTTGCTACTAAAGGAGCAGAAAAAATTACAATTTTACTCGTACTCTACTTTAATATAACAAAACTTTAAAATTTAACATGTCTTATTTTTTATAACCATCTTTTTGTTTTTAAGCAAACAAAGTAAAGATAATTATTGTACTATAGACAATAATTTCCTGCTCTCAGTGATACTTCGTACATCAGATCAGATATTTTTCCCATCATCTGCTGCTCATTTTGCTTCCCCAAAACTTCTGTTCATAACTTCAAAGCAAAATGGCAAAACAAACTTATACTGCAACTAAAATTGAAAAGTTTCCCATGAAGCTTTTTTATATTTAACATAGACCAGGAGCAAAAAGTAAAGTGCCTTAGGAAGACGAACAAATAGTTTATAAACTTGTATACCCAAAAAGTTTTGCTTTGATGATTTATGCTTGTATCTGCATTCTCATAAGCAAAAAAATATGATTGCTAATGGGAAAATTGTCTTCTATGAATATTTAAACAATTATTTAGAAAATATAGTGTAAATTGAGAATCAATTTATAATATTATAATTTTTCTAATATGTTTTAAGACAAAAAGAAAAGCAAGTTATACGAAACTGCAGAAATTGGATTCTTTAAATCATATACGGAATTATTGATTCAATAGCGGAGTCATAAACCAAGTACCAACGCGATTTGCACAATCAAAAGAAAATCGTGGTAGATACTTTTAACTTCATTTCATTTATTTTATTAATTTAACAATAAAATTTCTATTATTAAGCAAAGTTATAAAGTCATATACTAAAATGCAAAGCAAGAAATAATATTTATATGAGTTTTTCATATTTATATATTGCTCCTTTAAGAAAATATAGACATTTTCCAAAAAAAAAACAAACCAATTTGGCAATTTGCATTGAATATTTTTAAAGTTTTACTTCCCAAATCGAAATTTTTGGCATAACTTCGGCTTAGTTTCAGATATAATTCAAATTTTTTTAAAGACTATTACGCTAAAGCTTTTCCTGTTACCTGTTATTTAAGGAATCACATGCAGTAGAAATAAAACCGGTTTCGATTAGAATTGATTAAAGTACGGAACTCCGATAGAAACTCGTTTTGAAACAGATCCTGCAAAATGACCAGTAGTATGTACATGCACTGTTGCTGCAGTTGTATTGGACTGGCCCATTATTATAAATCTTAAAAGCATGTAGATTCTGTAATTTTCGAAGCATAAGGAAATTTGATTTATGGCATTCGCAAAAATTTTATCCTTTCGTCCTGTAGCTGAATTTTCATTTAAGCCTAATAGAGTTGTGTGAAGCGGCCCGAATTCTTCCCTGTTGTAATTCTGATCAGGAACTAATTCCAGCTTATGGATCTTAGTGTTGAACTCTTCGTTGAAGGATTTCAAATTTTCTACATTATTTGTTATTTTTTCACGGCATATTTTTAGCCAGTTTATACCATGTCCTTTGCCATTTTTTAATTTAATTTAATTTAACTTAATTTTTTATAAAAAAAATATAACTCCTGAATTGTCAATAAATAAATTTAGAGAGAAAAATTGCTTTAAATTAATAAAACATAAAAAGTTGTTTGTTGAAAAAGTTGCACTTATAAAGACTATAACGAAAAAAGATATTACCTGTTGCAATAATCGGTGGGTAATCGACCCCGCATTGTATTTTTCCACCAAACATTTATTATTTCTAAAGAGAAGCCTGGTAAATAATATCAAAACCAAAATAAAACTCCTTAACCAGCCTTGTAATTTCTTGCTTTATCATTTTCTACTCAAATCTATTGTTTTTTCTAACTCTAACTCAATAATATTAATTTAGGAAAACGCACGTAACACATCTTATCTGAACTATGAAAAACAAAAGTTTAACGTTTTAATAACAATAATTATTATTGCTGAAATTAGCTTAAACTGACAGTGGGAATAATTTTTCAAAAAAAATGTTTTCTATGCTTGCGAACTAGACTTGCTTTTTTATTGTACATTTATTTGCTTTTATTTGAATTTCATATTTCAATAAGGTTTCTAATACCGAAAGCACAAGACCAATATTATATTGAATTGACTTCTCGTATATGATCTAAAAACTACGGAATGGAATTCTTAAGTAATTCGGTTTTTTTGTTTGCACTTAGTTTTTTAAGCATATTTTGTGCCAAAAGTGAACAAATAACTAAAATCTAATTAAGACTGATGACATCTGTCTCCTGCCACACTTTTACCCAGATGATTCGTGAAATCAGAAAAAATTTATTATTGCTACTGAAATTAGTATATAAAAACAGCAGTCACTCAAAGCATGTGCCCTTATAGACTTGTGTTCATTTTGGGATCACTAAAATCCATAGAAACAAAATTTTTTGTCTGGGATTGGTTGGGCTTCGATAGTTAATAATTTTTAGCTAAAAATTATTATATTAAATGTTCTTTTAATTTGTGTTGAAGATTTAATTAATAACAGCACATAAGTGATCAGCACATAAGACATCAATGTTCACCTGAATCATGTGGAATATTTCTATTGCTTGGACAATTTTGGTAACCTATTGAAACTCATTTCAAATGTTAAATTAGAAGTTGTCTGATTAAGTCCGTGAGTTTTTGAATGAATCTTAGGTTTCTGGATAAAACAATTTTTTTGATTTTTCAACACTGTCTCCATTTTTTATCCCTTCCAAAAATAATATATGTCTAGGTCAACAAAATAGATGTTCGATGGAGAGATAATTTCATTGTGGCAGTCAAAACTCTTTCCTTCGAGCCATTTCATTAGGTTTCCTAAAAATAAATAGTCACTCTGAACTAAATTTTTAAAATAAACAGATGATGAGGTAACCCGTTGCGTAATTCATGGGATTTCGCCATGGAAACTGCACATGTCTACAAATGCAGTCGTTTGTTTTCCAAATCCTCATTAAAATGACCCAGTAACTTGGCATAATATTTGCCATTGATTTTTTTACTCTTATGAAGGCAGTCGATGTGGATTATAGCATGTGCATTCCTAAAAAGGGACGTCATGACTTTATTGGCTGACAAACCCACCTTGGCCTTCTTTAGAGCAAATTAAAATCAGTTTCTTGGCTTACTACTTTTTATTGCTCTCTGAAGTTTTATGGTGATCCAAATTTCGTCCTTGAATACGACATTGCATAAAATCTCGTCGTTATTGATTGCGGGTTGAACAACTCCAAGCATTTCTGCGAAGTTGTCACACAAAACTGTTTGTGATCGCTTGTGAGCAAAAGCGGTACCCATCCAGCTTTTTCATACCAAAATGATCATTCAAAATTAAAACCACTGAGCTATATGATATTCCTATGGCTTCCACAATCTCTAACATTTTCAATCACCGATCAGCCAACACCATATTCCCAATTTTTTTAATTGTTTCGGCTGTGGGGAGACCTGGGAGTTAAGAACTACTTTTGTTGTTCTGAAATTCGTGATGCATAATTTCCATAGTATTTATCAATTTCGGTCTTTGTTTTTTCCACAAAATAATTTTTTTTTTTTTTTTTTTTTTTTTTTTTTTTTTTTTTTTTGACGGGCGAGGTAGGGTTGAAAATGCCTTCGCACTTACAGTGACCGTCGTCGACTGCGTTGAGTGGTGTTTCCACTAAAAAACTCCCTCCTCCGTTTCTGGTGGGATGCCCTCCCGGGACTGTTTTCTACATTACTTCAAGAAGGCCCAGAAACTTCATCCTCCTAAGAAGGACTTTGCTCGTAACACCCACGTCTGGGTCCGTCATTTTCATGCTGCTGGCTCATTCTTGCTGAGTCTCCGTTGATGGGGACTCATTTTGCCGTGCATCGAGGTCTCTTTTCTTTCTTCTTAAGACATACTCGATGTATTTACTCACAGCATTCCATGTGTTTTCGCATTCGAGCATTCTGTCAACTATGTTGGCAGGGGTGAAAACGCCAATCTGCTCTCTTAATGCGATTCGCTCAGTATTCCATCTGATGCAGTTGAAAAAAGTGTGTTCTGCATCGTCATTTGTTGCATCGCAGTAGATGCAACTGGAATTACTTGTTTTACCCATACGATGTAGATACTTCCGGAAGTATCCATGACCTGAAAGGAACTGGGTCAGGAAGTAGTTAATCTCCCCAAATTTCCTTTGAGTCCACTTTTCTATGTTAGGAATGAGCCTCTTCGTCCATCTACCGGACGTTTCTGCGTTCCATCTGTTTTGCCATCGCTGGATGGTTTCAGATCTCCGCTCTGCAGCACTAATAGTAATTTCCGCCCCCCTAGAGTCCCATGCCTCTTTCCGTTCGCGCGCCAGGAGATCAACTGGAATCTCTCCACTTATTACGAAGACCGCCGCGCCTGAAACTGTACGGTAGGCTGAGGCGATTCTGAGTGCCGCTGTGCGTTGGACTTCTTCTAGAGCCTTACGCTTAGACTTTGCTCTCAGTGCATTTCCCCAAATTTCGCTGCCATATAGCAGTATAGAATTTGTGGTTGCCATAATCAGCCTCCTCTTGCTCTGTGTGGGCCCGCCAATGTTTGCCATTAGCCTGCTCAACATGCCTGAAACTTTTGCTGCCTTTGCAGCCGCATGTTTTACCTGGGCCCAATAAGTGAGCCTACTATCGATTTTTACGCCCAGATATTTTATCGCCCTTTTCGTCACCAGGAGCATGTCATCTATCTGCATGCTAATTTCTAGTGGCATATGCCCTCGCGTCATCATGATTAATTCAGTTTTGTTCACCGCTAGTTCGAGCCCATGGTCCTCGAGCCATGCTCGAGTCCTTATCATTACCTGATTCAATTTTCTTCTAGCGTCGTCCGCGTCCCGTGCCGAAATGACCGCCGCTATGTCGTCCGCGTACCCTACAAGGTGTGTGTCTTCTGGCATATCTATTCCTAATATCTCGTCATAGCTTAGATTCCAGAGGTCAGGACCCAGGACGGATCCCTGGGCTGCCCCCGATGTAATCGTTCTAACTATCTGGCCGTCTGGTGTGTCGTATATAAGTTTACGATCCCTAAGATAGCTCTGGAGAATTCTCATAAGATATCTAGGTATGCGGAATCTTTCCCGCAATGCCTTGATAACATTTGCCCATCGTAAGCTATTAAAAGCGTTGCGTACATCAAGTGTAGCTAGGACGATTATACGTTTCGGGTAGGAGCGTCCGTTCTGTGCGTTTTCGAAACTTCTCACTACATCCTCAATGGCACCAAGAGTCGATCTTCCGGGTCGAAAGCCGTGCTGCCTCTCCGATAGTCCTCCGGCTGCCTCGATGGATTCTGCTAATCTGCGTTGCAGAAGCTTCTCCAATAGTTTGCCTGTGCTATCTAACATGCATAGAGGGCGGTAAGCTGATGGTTGCGTTTGGTCGCCTCTTCCCTTGCTAATCAGTATGAGCTTTTGTCTTTTCCACTCTTTGGGAAAAGTGCCTTGGGCAATACAAGCGTTATACACTTCGAGCAGAGCGTCTGGCCGATTTTCGGCTAAAAGTATGAGTGTCTCCGCTGGTATTCCGTCAGGCCCGGGGGCTTTACCCCTCTTAAGGCTTCTAGCTGCGATTTTTAGCTCTTCTTCAGTGAAGGGCGTGTGTATCCCATCAGCAAGGACTTCGCGTTCATCGTGCAGTGGAGGGTGCATGGGGAACAAGTTATCCACGATGTGGTTGATATCGTTCCCTATGTGCGGAGCAGCATGGCTCGCGTTTAGCTTCCTCGTAACGATCTTATAGCCGAGTCCCCAGGGGTTGCTGTTCAGATCGTTCCGAAGTTCTTCCCATTTCAACTTCTTGCTTCTAATAATCGCCCATTTCAGTGCTTTTCGGCATTGTCTGAATTCTTCGGCCTCCATGGATGCCTCGCCATTTCGCCGGGCTCTGGTGTATCTCCTTCTGTTGCGGAGGCAGATTCGTCTGAGCTCAGCTATATCTGGCGTCCACCAGTACGCAGCCTGTCTTCTAGAATGTTGCGTTACACGGGGCATGGATGCCTCACAGCTTTGAACTATGCGCTGCCTCAATGCCGTTGCCATGGAGTCAGCATCACTAATGGTGTGCGCAGCTGAGACCCCGTCGAAATTGCTTAGAAATCTTTCGTGGTTCAGCTTAGTTGCATTCCACTTGCGTGTGCCCCTCCTTCTTTGCGTCCGGTCAGAGTCCGTTCGTTCCGTGGTCTGGAAGGTAATATACTGGTGATCGCTACCAGTGAAGTCTTCCAATACTCTCCACCCTTCAACACTTATAGCCAAGCTTTCGGACACCAAAGTGATGTCTGGGGTGGTGTCTTCACATCCCGGTCTTCTGAAAGTAGTAGCATTACCGGTATTTGCCACTATCAAACCTAACCTAGCAGCCATGTCTAAAATGTTTCTTCCGCGTGAGTTCGTTGTCCGGTCCCCCCATTCTACAGCCCTGGCATTGAAATCACCCGCTACTATAAACGGTCCGCCTATTTCCCTAACCCTATCCACAAAATAATAATAATATTAATAATAACAATAATAATAATAATAATAATAATAATAATAATAATAATAATAATAATAATAATAATAATAATAATAATAATAATAATAATAATAATAATAATAATAATAATAATAATAATAATAATAAAATAATAATGCTTAATGAGCGCATAAAATTCTTATACACAACACTTATTAAGCCACTCTGGTATACATTTGGCTACGAATGCAAAGCATGGAAAGCTGCATCACTTCATTTACAAGCCTTACAAGTCATCTGTAGTTACTGCCATAGAAGAATAGTAACGACATTCCGGACAGAAACTATACTTAATGATAGCCAGGGTTCAGTGACAAAAAAAAGTTCTATACGAAAATAAAACTGTGCGGTCCATGCTCCTTGCAGACCAAAAGATAAAATCACCAGGAAATCAAAAGCTATCAGCATAATGTTAAATTTGAAAAATCCAAGTGTGCAAAATTCAATATATATATAAAAAATATTCATAGAGAAAAATGACGCTTCTTAATAGTGCAGCACATTAACATCAAGCAATTAACGTTCATACGGCATTTGCATAAATCTTACGAAAGAGATTTATAAATGGCTTATGATTTGTAACAGAATTGTGTATAATGAACTTGTTACAATCATTTGATAATATATAATCAAATAATCAATGCTGTGGAATGTATAATCATTATTGCGAAAATTGATTTTGTTTTTTTTTTCTTGCACAAATAATACGCCTTGTTTTTTCGAAATTTTTCAAATTTAATTCTGTGAGAAATTTTCAAATACCATATTTCCTCACCCTAAAAAAATTAATAAATTAGAATTAATTTATAAAAATTATTTTCAATAGAACACACACACATTTTTTATAACCAGCAATTGGTTTCATTGAAATTTTGTTGAAAGGAAATATGCATTATATTACAATAATGATGTGTAACATCAATCAGAAAATATTTATTTTTCTTTTGTTTTTGTTTTTACGAGTAGTACAAGAATAACACTTTAGAATATCCATGTGCTGAAGAAGTACACGATTTGCATTCCATCAATTCACAAATGCGACGTACTCGCTTAAATGTCAGACAAAGAATCCTTTTCATTCAGCACAAAGCAGAATGATTAAATTCCCAATCAATAGTTTGTAAAATGAAAAAGAAAAAGTTTATTTGACTTTATATGCTCTTCATTTATTTCGTACCCTTTTCCCCCAAGTAATTCTGCAAATATACTTCATTGTTGTTTTTGATTTGATTCTCTATTAAATTGCTTAGACAATGAATGAATGAACGAATGAATGGGAGTATGAATGAGAGAAGTAGTTAGTGAAAAATTATTTATAGACTGCAATTTTCAATTTCCTTTTCACATGAACACATACACAAATAGTACGGAAGGATTTGCATGGGAAGCTTTAAAAAGTTTTTTAAATAAAGTACAAACCAATTCAAAGTAGGAAACAAGTAACAGAAGACGAAAAATGTAGCAAAGGAAAAAGTTGTAGTTATAAATATATGACAAGAAAATTTCTTTTTGAATTTGTCCTATTACAAATAAATAGAGAAAAATAAATTTTAATATTCTGGAAAATACACTCACATTTATCCTCTTACAATAAATCCTTAAAGCCGTTAACAAGTTCAACCAATAAAGTAAGTTCTCCAAAGCAATAAATTATTTTTAAAGAAAGTCACAGAGGCTTTAATAAATAGAGATTTATTTGATTTCATGGCCAAATATGCTGTATGTACTCCGATCTGAGGGATATCCAATGCATTCTTTATTTATTCCTAGACTTATTCAGACAACAGTAAAAACTGATAAATTTGTTCAGCAAAATCCTTCCAAGTCAGCGAATCCTCCTCAAAAACCAGCAATCAATTTAGCGCCAAGGTGTCCCAATATATTAGATATAAAAATCTCTTTAATAATGGCAGTTTGTCATACGACAAACTGTCTGTGAAGCATATATAAGAGTATATGCAATAAAAAATTATTTTGATGTCTGTGAAGCATATATACGAGTATATGCAATAAAAAATTATTTTGATATTTTCCGTGGCTGGGCAAGACGACACGGATCTCAAAGGTTCGAATTTCAGTTAATATTCTATAGATCTTAATACAATAAATAGACAGAGACGTACGTGTATAACATACTTATTTTTTACAAATACAAACTCTGAAATAATTTGGCTTGTGTGTAGAAATACCCACAGTTTATGGCAGGAATCGAGCCAGATACCCTAATATTATTAGCATAACACACTTGCTATTGGTTAACGAAGGCAAAAATTGTTACCAAAACATTTCAGAGAAACATTTTGTCTAAAGTAAATTTTATCTTCAGTCAATTTTTTTATTGCCGCAATCAATTATTGGTTTGGGTCTATAGAATGCAAGAAAAGATTTTATTTTTTTAGATAATTTGTTTTCTGAATTTACAAAACTCTTCGTAGGCCCGTCCACATTCGCACAAAATAATTACTGTTGCAATTAATATGCTTACTAAAAATGAAATTTAGTTTTGTGTAAGATCACCATATCTTGCTGAAAGCTACATGTTCTTTTCACTCCTCGAGGGAGCATAGGGTCATGACAAGGTGGTTCCAATAATATCGATCTTCGACTCGATGCTTGACTTCGTTCGTTCTATTGTCAGTTGCCACTTCCAGGTATGCGCTAATCTCCCGACTCGTTTTCTTCGGTGCAGTTTCCAATCTAGACATTTCTTGAAAATATCATCGTCTACTTTATAGAGGGTGTAACCTATCAAACTACATTCCCGCTTACTTAATTCTATTCTAATAGGCTGCTGGTTTGCTCTCATTCAGAATCGGTTGTTGGATATTGAATTTTATATTGGGGTTGAATAATTTGGTTTTGGTAAATTTCGAAATATTACAAGATTTCCAAGCCGGGCTTAACTAAGCACATGTATTCCATACCTTATTTACGCGACTGGATATTCATTCTGCTAAGCGAACAGTTGTATCACTTGTACTACGCAGGTGGTAAAAGCACTTAACATCTTCAATATCTTGATCACATACGAAGAAATGGTCAACCGTGTTGTTATTGATGTGGAGCGATTTATCTTCAGCCCAAACAATTTTGCGATGATGATGGAAATTTTCGTCTGCATCTTTGAGAAGGAGTGGCTAAGTAGACATACATATGTCATCGGCTTGTTGCCTTCTGCATCATAGAATCGAGGACGCCGCTAAAAATAGAGGTTATAACTGATCCTGTTGCTCAGTCAGTTTTTCATGCAACACACGGCAAGTGGCTTTTTTGTACAGGGCTTTTGATTAGCCATATTAGTTTTTCGGCGAAAACTTGCATATAAGCGAGTTCCTTCTCTAAAAAGTTATTGCTCAACGATAATCCTAAAACTTTTTACTAGGTCAACCCAAGATTTTTCGGAGCTAAAGCCAGCTTCCTCATTCCTGAGTGATGGGGAGTTTGTTGCCTAGAGTCTTTTATTTATAACATATGCAATTACCTTATTTACCATGCCAAACAAGGTCATGCATATCCAATTCTTCCGGGTGGTTAAATTACCTTTTTTACAATGGCTTGTCAGGTAAAGATTCATGGGTCCAAAACGCCCTAATAATCGGTATCAGCAGTCACGCGCTGGTTGTTCGGTCAGCTGTAAGCAGTTCTGGAGAGATATTATCCAAACCAGGAGATTTGTTTGGTTTAAGAGATCTTATCGATTCGCTAATTATTGAGCTTTAATTATTTTTTTTGTTTCATAATATTAAAGAATTAAATAAAATTTTCATCCGATATATTCATTCCAATCTTTATTTAACATTTGAATCATTTATTTCTTTTATGTTTAATAAAAGTTTATGAACTCCACCAAAACTATACTTATCAGCCATTTTTCCACATCAACAAACTGTTGGAAACATTTAGTGTCTACTTTTGGCTGTGCAAACCAAGTGTCTATCCTTAATGTAGGGTCATGTAACCTTAAGTTGTGGCAACGTAAATGCTTTCAAAAAAAGTTTTCATGCACTTATTTTGTGGCAAATATATTTCCACTGTACGAGCACAAGAGTAGGCTAGAGATGCGATAAAAGTGTTGTAAATTATTATATAAAATCATGAATAAGCATTCCAAACTAACATTAACATTCGTGATAAGTTTCATTGAATAAATGATACTTGGACCATCAACATACCCACACATTTCTATGTGTACAAAAATCATTTGTTAAAAGTTTTTCGACATTTCTATTAATGTTATATTATGAAAAAAGCTACTTTTGAAAATGTCTTCATATTGTATTTAGGGTAGATAATAAAAGCTTGACTTGACAAATGCGTGATAGGACCAGGGAAAACTTCTCATATAAAGCAACATATAATTAGCTTATAAATTGCTTCTTTGCGTTACTCTGTACCCAACACACAGTCGCAGGGAAAACTGACTAGATAAGACTATCGATAGGTCTTCTTCTAATACAATATAACGAGTTATTGTCGCAATGAAGGCTGTCATACGAGCGAAGGTGTAAAGAATTGCATTGAATGCGCATAGTCCGAAAAGAAAAAATATGGTGGATAGGACTAGGAGAAGGTATAATTGCGGGCAAAGAAATACATAATTATTATAAATGTGGCTGACTATATTAGTGACAGTGGTCAAAATTGAAAATATTTTTTGACCGAATTACAAAAAGGACGGTGCTATCAATTTTAATTTTTCATTATCAATCTTTTTTTTTTCGATTTTGTTAACGTATTTATTATGGCAAAGCCTTCTCATTACTGGTTCGATTTTGAAAGAAAATTTATTTATTTAAAAGTTTATGCCTGCTGTTTACTGCGATAGGGATAAAGTGGCCGCCCGAAGTATTGATTATCGCGTAACGCAAAATCTCTTTTAACAGATATTTAAATTTTCCCTACAAAATACAACAAAATAGGAATGGATGATATCAGATTTCCTACTCACCGATTGTTTATTTGTATTAAAGTCGACTTTTTTAGCGGAGTTCTTTTCAAACTATATTTCCTGTTTATACTACAATCAAGTGATTTATAGCAAACAGAAAATAACACTGTCTTGAACACATTTACTCAATACGTTGATAATTGATTGATTGTCAAAATTAGTTATGAAATTAATAAATTATATTAAAAAATATATATAAAAACAATCATATTAATCATACCAAATAGTACGTACGTATGGACAGCACTTATAAAACAAACAAAAAATCATAGAAACCCTCCATGAAATGCAACCTTATGTTTTATTCTCTGATTACTTTTTAACGTAATATTGCGAAAATGCTTGTCATATACTTACGATATTAAAGTATATATATTATACTCAGGATACCATATAAGAAACTGAGTAAAGAAAAAGTTACTAAAGTAATATATATTATTTTGTTAATAACTTAAAAATCAGTAGCAATTAACATTTATTATACACAACAAATAAATTCAATTACACGCGTGATTTTAGGAACAATTTTTACTACTCATTCCTAGATAAAGAAAAATATTGGGTTTTCGCTCTCAGATCCGCTCTATCTATCTTTCTTTCTCTTAGGTGCCAATAAATAACCGTTTAGGTCAGTAGCCTGATTCAGAACAGTTTTTCCATGCGCTCTTCTCCCACAGTTTCTGGCACCAAGTTTTGCGAGTTCCTCCTCAGCTTGATCCTTCCACCGGAGTTGGGCTCTTTTCCTTCTACGTCTTCCTTCGGGATCGAATTCGTTTTCTCGCCGGTGCATTCTCATCCATACGTATGATATGCCCTAGCCAGCGCAATCGTTGTACTTTGTTGATATCTTCGCACAGCTCATATACACAAGTCGTGATTCATTCGATGGCGATATTCTCCGTCAACGCAGATAGAACCATATATATTGCGAAGAATCTTTCTCTCAAACACGGCAAGAATGGCTTCATCTGCTTGCGTAAGGACCCAACCTTTAGCAATTGATTTTAGAACAATTTATGGAATTCATTGATTTTGTATACATAATATTTTGTGTTAAAATCACTTCAAAAAAGCTTCAAAAGACTACAAGACGATTTTGGGTACATTATTTTCATTTCGCAAGGGATGTGAGTGGTTTTTTGCAGCTTCAATTAGATTTTTTTATCATTGCACTTGCTATAAAAATAATAAATACAACAGAGGTGACACTGACTACATAAAAGTAATCGATAACTAAAATACGAATTTCGTTAATGAAATTGATTTTAATGTATTTTATTCTTGAATATTGGTTTAAATTTTATTACGAAACCTTTTTTCTTTTTTAATGCAAAAAAGGAAAAAATGTTTTCCACCACATAAACTTTTTTTCGATATCATTGAAAATAGAATACAATTTGTCATCCTTGGCTTTCAAATACATGAGACGCACACAAAAGTAGAAAGTACTTTATGCGTGTTATGCGTCTATACGTTCTAGGCGTTTTACTCTGTAACTTATCAAATACAATTATCGTGATTCTATTTTTTTTTTGCCTCATCCATAAAACTCCACAATGCACAGAACGGATGGTAAAGTAGTGCTTTTATTACGATTTCTTGACGAAGGCTTTTTGGCCTGAAAGTGTTTATTGAATGTATTTAACTTTAGAGTCAAATGGGTATATTTTTGGAATACGACTGTGAATGTTAAAAAAAAATTCTAAACACTGAGGGCCTAATTTTGTGTTATACGAAAATGATCTGTTGCGTTATTTTAATAGATTTTTTTCCTTAAAAAAACTAAATTTTACATTGCAATAGCAGAGACCCTAATAATCAGCTGCATTCGAAATTCAATCTTCGCTGGCTATCGAATATCGAGTACAGAATGTTTTGTTGTACTCATACAACGACTTTTCGATTGAACGCAATTTTGTTATCGATGCTGTATGGCAGTTTGTAAAACTTATTGAAAATCTCTCCTTTTCTTACAAATTCCAGATGTAAATTATTTTATTTTAATGTCATGCAGGTCTAAGGTTGTAAATACAAAACGCCTCCTAGCACAGTCGAAAATTGGACATAAATCTATAAACAACCTTCTAAAAAATCTCTCAACTTCTTCCTGCGACTGGCCACTTACAATAAGTATTCATCTTCATCAGACGAATCGTCTAGTCATAATTTCGTCATTGTCATGTTAATTAATAATTAATTCAATATTTTCTTTTTTTATCAGTTTATAAACAAGCAATAATTATTTACAGTTTCAGCTGACGTTGTAGTATGTATTATTGTGAACAAACCAATTAAGTTAAATTCACAATAGCGCTATTTAATCGAACTTGCGCCATAATACCAAATGAGAATTATTGTGTTCAGTTTATTCGAAAACAATCGAAGGTGGAAAGTTGCTCATAATACTTACCCCAAAAGTCTCATTGAAATTAAATTCAAAAATATACCTTATGATTTCATATTTTATCAGAGATTAATTTTAACAAAAGGTCAGGAAGAAAAATGATATTTTAACAAACATACCCTCAAAATTTGGGGTTTTTGTTGTAAACAAAGTGATAATGTAAAAATGTCATGTAATGCCACAATCGATTTTTCGATAATCATAGAATTATTTATTAGATTTCACTCATACAAAATATAATAACAGTCTCATCATTTGTTATATAGTGTGAAGTGGACTTAAACAATTAGAAAAATGTGTCAAGAAAATTTGTTGCTATTTTGTTAACTTTAACAGTCATGTGTGGCAACGGAAGTTGTCATCAGAAATTAGCAATTAGTCGAACGCGTATGATGAATAAATGGAATTCAATGTGATTTTCAGGGCTCCAAAATTATTATTTTTAGCCCCTTTTGAAAAGAAATTTTAAACTTTATTTATCCCAATAAATCTTTAGTAATCATGAAAGATGTCGGTTTGGATTACATCCACAGGTTTTGCTTTGAATATAATCAAGGATATGGTACATGAATATCACTCATACGTTATGCCAAAAAATAATAAGTTTTGGAAAAACCAAACAGCAGGAAAAGTTTTTCTCAAATCTTTTTTCGTACTATGATTACTTAAACGATTAGGAAAGAATATTATTGGCATAAAGTTATTGATGTTAATAAGGCAAACCCTAGTAAAATACAAATAATCACAATATACAAGGGAGAACTTTGTAGAAGTTGGTGATTAACAAGCATTTACATTCAGTTTTATACCCCAAAGTCCTTAGAGTTTTTGTTCACTTCTTTATGTATGTATTAGACATATTCCAACAAACTAACTGCGCAGAAGGTATAAATACATATTTAATTGAATAAATTTATCGGAGGTGGAAGGTGAAATTCTTGAAAAGTTTTTGAAAAATAGGCAGAAACCAGATGATAATCAAAAAATCTCTGTTAAAGCATTTTCAGAAAATGTTATGAATTAGTAAATTATTATTAAATTTTTAGGTTATATAAGGCTGCAAAAACATTAGTGCGTAATAGAGCATCTGATATCCCAAACGTGTATAAATGTTTAAACAAAAAATTTCTGATAATAGAAAGATAAAATTAAAATTCTTGCATTTTACAAGGTAAGAGTTGTATATACAAATACAATTATTCATAAAGTTTATTACGCCATCGGAAAATTTTATCATTTGCATTAGTAGTTTGAGTGATATTTTAATACTTAACGGCTAATGACTTATAAAAACTGCTGAATTCAGCAGCTCGAAAGATTTAGGAAATCAAATGGAGAAAACAGGTCAAGTAAAAAACTGTTTAATGCTTTCGATAAAAAATTTATAAATACTTAATTTTGAAATTAATTTTTTTGGGATATTTTCTCCAAATAGTTGTCGGAACAATTAGAGTTTTACGAAATGTATTGTTTGTTGTGGCTGTTCATATGCCGACATTTCATTGGTCGCTAAACCAAATCGTCAGTGAACTTTGAGCAGTTTGAACACATTCAATAAAATTTTATATATTTTATTTACTTCTTATTGTTACTACTTTGTATATAGATTTTTTCCTTTACTATCCCATTATTACAGCCTTTCTCAATCTCTTCAAAATGATACTAGATTGTGGGCTGATGATAATGCTCTAATTTTTCTGGTATTAGTTGTTGATGCATTATTGCCATCATAAAAATCCTTTTTGCTGTTGTTAAATTTGTTGCTTGTCTGACAAGTACGTCAATGTTTCTGACCTGTTTAGAGTGTAAATGGCCCGCAATTATTCCGTTGGAAATATTAGCAAAAGTTTTTTTTTTATTGTTCTTATTGTTTATTTATAAAAACTGTAATATAGAGGTACATAGTATGATTTTGACAATATGTGTTAGGACCAGGAGGAGTATGGTACCTCCCATATAAAGCAGTATTTAGTAATCATTTATTTCGTTTAATAAAATAAGTCAGTCTGTTCAAATTTGGCATCGCTTACTCTGCTGCCAAAGCACACAGTCTCAAGAACAACTGACTAGACAAAAGCAAGGGAAATGGTACCTCCTCATACAAATCAATATCTAATTATTTTATATCTGGCCAACTATAACAGTGAGAGTATTCAAAGTTGGCATATTCCGGAGATGATCATGTTTTGACTAATTTATGAAAGCAGGCAAAGGGTGCTTTCAATACCGACTTCAACATAGGTCTCCGAAAATGTTAAAATAAAAGCTTTTTAACAAAAAATTTAATTGACTTAAAGTACAGACTCTAAAATGTTTGAAAAGAATATAATATTATATGCGCTACCTGCCGAGAAAGTTTGACAATTAAATGCAAAATATAATTCATAATTTCAGTCAGAGATCTCAGTAGGCAGCGTATATAATATTATATTTTCGATAAAAAATTTCAGAAGGTAATGTTTTTAAAACATATTATGGCTCACACAGTGCTACAGCAGACTCCAAAAATTTGAAATTTACCAAGAAGTATAATTATTTTTTTTTCTCCATTATACCTCTTAGAAGAATTAGGCTTCTACAAAGCATTTCCATCCCACACGAGTGTTGTTGCAGTTGTTTTCGCATTGTTATTTTTGCCATGTATCAGTTTCGTTAATCATTTGTTGTTCCAGCGAAGTAGATGATTGTTTGTCTGCTGTAGCAGGTCTGGGCTAATGGAGCTGCCATCTGTCGTTGCTTAGAAACAACGCCCTCTGTGTATTTGGTGTAGTGTTGAGGAATCTTGCTAATCTTTAATTTCTACCTTTTTTCCCAAGGGTTGTGGCTGCCTGACGTTTTATCCTTTTTTCCAGAGAGAGGGGAGGTTCTTGAATGGATTTTGTAAATTGTCGAAAAACCATGGTGAAAAATTTTTGTCCTTTGCCAGGGAATAAACCTTAGTTTATTAACCACTTCAACCACTACACCTCGCTTTTCGAAGTAAATTTTTTTCTATGGAGACATATATCAAAGTAAATTCAACTAGATCTAAAGGGTTTCAAAGGTTATTATTCCACTAATTCAATACAAACCAAGAACTCAAGGACAGCAAAAGATAAAAAATACTCTTTCTTAAATTATCCCCTTAAACTTTTTTCCATTCGTATATTATTTAGAACGATGAGCATAAAATAAGTGCCGCAGTTGCTGTAAGAGAACAAACTCAGTACTACTCAGTAGAAATAATTAAAAATATAATTAAAAAAATAATTAAAATAATTAAAATATTGTTATTTTTAACATTTGCGTGATGAAAAAGAGAAATTCTAAATATTTTTAAAAACGCGCTATTTTAGTCCGCTAAAAGTCAAAGTTGCTGATAAGTTTTAAGTAACAAAACTTTTAAGCAAAAATATTAATAAAAATATCGAATACGCACTACATTAAGTCATTCCTTAAAAGATAAACATATTTATTTCAAATTGCTTATCTGGTGCTTTTTTCATCAAGAGAAAACATGAATTCTTTTATGGTTGAAATGAATTTACCATAAAACGTTTTCGCTTTTCTAATCTTTCGTAGAAAACATTTTCCATAGACAAACCTCTAAGACAGCTAATTTTCAATGGGCTGTACAAAACAATAGTAAAACAAAGAAATTCATTGAAATATTTAATGTTTTAACATAATCATAATAATGTTTAATGGTTCAAAAACAGATACGTTTAACCACAAACGTCTACAATTATCGCATTTACACTGACTATTCTTAAGCGAAAGCATTTCTAAGGGTATTCTCATAAATTTAATCAAACTATAAAGTTGTCAGCTGGGGTTATGCTTTGAATAAACGTTTTGTCTAAATATACACATTATTTTCTCGAAAACATCCATGGCTATTGTACCCAAGTGTCGCTGAATATCGCTGATAAAAAAAATTCCTTTCATTTAAATGCTTCCGCCCTAAAAATTTTCCTTAATGGTTTAGAAAACTAATACGAAATTCCCTTGAAATTTAAATTCCTACTTAGTCTAAGTAATAAATCAATAGTAGTGAAAGGACCTCATGTGTTTATATCATACATATATTCAATAATTTCTGGTATAAACTGTAATCGTCTTCTTGCAAATAAGCTTACCAACATAAGCTATATATATATATATATATATATATATATATATATATATATATATATATATATATATATATATATATATATATATCCCTGAATTGGGAGCATGTGCTTGTATAGAATGACGTGAAGGACAATTGATAACGACTTGTTGCTTGTTGTAAGTAAAACTGTATGTGAACGTTGTATTTCGTGGTACATTAAATACTACTCTACTTCTTTTGACAAATAACTTATTTGAGTGTCGAGCAACATATTGAAGTTGTATTTTACTCCTTATTATACAAATTGAATGACCATAATACTTTTTTATGACCGTAACATTGAATATTTGTTTGCAACACAAACATATTTTCTGCCGTTTTCTAAACGTTGTCTGGTCAAATGAACACAAAATTGGTATTTTGCAAAATTTTTATGTGGATATAAATATAAATACAAATGACCTGTTGTATATGATTCAATAATTTGCAATAAATAGGAATTGTCGTGTCATAAAGACGTCTATAAAATAAATTAAGAAATTATGTTTTACATGTGCATACGTTTTGCTTTTATTTTATTTATAAAAAAAACACTTTTTATGACTATTTTTCTTTTTTAAGTAGATTGCATTTAAATGGCATATAAGAAAACTTTAGCATGTTCAAGCTGCTTAATGTTTTTATTTTTAAATTCCAATACAAAATCATCTACAAAACATTTAACTTTTAATTAATCACGTGTTTGTGGTCTTCCCATTTTGTTTGGCTATTAAACTGTTTGTAAAAATTGCAAGTTGGGCAAATAAATACCATAATGTCGCAAGTCTTTGTCATACCAAAACTAATATAAAAGTGAAGCCAAGCTTAATGGCAACTCAGCACATTTTTGTTAGTAAGTACATATAATTTGATAGACTGTTAAAATGACGTTATTAAATACTTTCCAAAAAATTGGCAACCTAATTTTATTCACAAAAACACCTCAATTTGTGATATGAAATTAAACTCCTGGTAGAAAGGTAATAACACCTTATTAAAAGAGATCTCATAAATATATATTATATAATATATTTTTCACTTTTTTTAAAAATATTATTTCCTGATGATTGTTTCAGGCAATCTATTAAATGTCAAGGGACTTTTGATTATACAAGTACATAATATTGGTAAAAAATTAATATATATTCATACATGCTACTTAATAAAGGACTACTCTCATATATTATATGAAAATAATTTGCAATTAAATCTTCCATAATGGAGATGACTGGCTTGAAGTGAACCCAATATTTTCCTTCTCAACCCTTAAAAAATTATGTCTTCTTTTTTAATTGTAACTGAATCCTGGTCCTTCGTTTTTCCTCCCTTGTTGAACTAGTCATACCAAATCAATCTTATAGTCTTTTACATGAATGTCATTAAATCCACCGAGTATCATCTAAAAACCGTAAGCTGCTTAGCAAGACCATCCGCAATTCAGTGCCCACGACATTCTGCATATCCGGAAGGTTGGGATACTGTTGTCTCCAAACTTTCACGTTACAATAGACATTTATTTTCACTAAAAGTTAAAAGTAGTACCTTTGATAATGATGATTTTTAATTTATTCAATTTAATTAATGAAACCATTATATATCATATAGTACCTTGGTCAATACACCGCCCATGTAAATGCAGAGATTTTTGCTTGCAGGACACAACTACCGAGTAATTTGAATACTTACTTCATTCACATTTGAGTTTTCTACATAAAAGACTACATACGATCTACGTGCCACATAAGCAGTGCTATAATACACAAAAAGGAATAACCTCAACTTCATAAATAAAAAGCTTTAATAACGCGTCTAATAACAAAACAGGTCTGTTCGTGTAAACTTGTAGCGGATAAATAACATTTCACTTTTACAAATAAATCTAATTCATATACAACCTTATTACGCTGCAAGTCCTTAAGGTATTCCACTCAATTCAATTCGAACACACTTTCACAAACTAGACATTGTTTGTGATATTGTGTGGATGCCGTGTCTCTTTTTCTTTTAAAGAACACATATAAAAAAAATTAAAACTAAGTTCTGTTTTGAATAAAATTTAATTTAATTATGAAATATATTACAAACTTTTATTTCATGAAACAGCTGTTTAAGTAATTTTTATAAGTAAAACTTTTACTAGTGACTTCAGAAACAAAAAATTTTTCTTTTCATATCTTGGGGTCTCTTTTCACTCCCTCTTTACAAATTTGTTGAGTACGTAAACATTTTCCAGTAACAATTAGTAAAAATTTTAGGAAATGAAAATCAGTCTGTAAATAAAGAGAAACAGTGGTGCAATTGACAATGAATATCTATTGTTGGATAATTAATTTAATTTCCAAGCAAATCGATGGAGAGAAGCATTTGTAGAAATGCAAATGAACTGTGCAAAAGGACATAGGCAGCACCTGATTTTCGCTGGATCAATATTAACTAAATTCACTTCTTAGTTGGGGTGTTAAAAAAATTAATTCCAACATTGATAAGTATAATTATATATTAATTAACACAATTGTTACTGGAGATTAAGTGGCAGAGAAATTGCATTTTGTATCGCATTATGCCACAGCACGAGGAATATATCATTAATCATATGGCACAGAGACCATAATCAAAACCTAAAATCTGTACTATGAATCACGGTATTTAGAATGCATGACTGTTTCCTTCTTTACGAAAAAAGGGTTCTCGAATTCGACTAGCCTCGCTAGATTTGACCAAAAATTCATTTGGTTCGAATAATTGGTATATTATATAATTTATTTATTTATTTATGATCTAATTACACAATACAATTAATGTAACTAAAAAAAGTATAGGGTACTAGCGCGATAAGGCCTTCGACCCGATATTATATAATTATTTAGAATATTTATTTGAGATATACAAATAAAAATTTATAATATTTCTTAATATTATATGTAAAAGAGACAACAACTAACCATTTAAAATACAATAGGTATGAAAGTTATATATAATAAAATTATTCGTAAAATACGCGACAACCTCCCCTCTCCATCTAATTGCTAAAAAAATCACTGTCTATAAGTGTGAGTTTCATTAGGGCTAACCAAATCACAAGTAGACTTTATCCATAACATTCCAAAATCGTTTAAAGCATTTCATTTTATATATAAAAAATACAATATACGAATTTAAAAAATTCAATAAATATTTTTTGCTTGCCAATTACAAAAACTATAAATATGTACATATGATTTGGTTTGCGGCCATGAAATTTAGACATATAGAAATTTAAGAATATAACAAATAGAAAAACTTGTACGTAACACTTGTTTTCAAATAATCTACCTAAGTTTAATATTTAAGTATTAATTTATTTATTGCAGCAAATAACAATTGGCATTCATTCAGGTGAGGTGGTAACCGGCGTCATAGGCAATCGAGTGCCACGCTACTGTTTGTTTGGTAATACGGTTAATTTAACAAGTCGCACTGAAACTACAGGAGTCCCAGGACGCATAAATGTCAGCGAGGAGACATACAAGTTAGTAGCAATTTTTTTTAATTTCTAACATGTTGCAACTCAATGCAAATTTTATGTAGCATATACTGGCACATTTAATAGCATGTTGCCAATAATAAAACTGTAAGTTACAACATAATATTTCATTTAAGCTTAAAAATACTTTTTAAAATGACAATAATACTGTGTAATAATCAAAGAACTAGAGGTTTATCTACTGCAGAGGCATTACATGATGCAACATCTTCAGATGTTGTCGCTGGCAGGTGCTGGTCTAAACTTGATATTAGTTCTGGCGTCGACGAACATTTTGTTGCATCTTCTTGTTCTCCATTTGTATCAGCTTTTAGTTCTATGTCCTTTGGCTCTATAATTGAAGTTTCTTCAGCTGTAAATTTAACTTGTTTCTTTTTACCACTCGTTGTAGATTTTTTGGCAATAGTTTGGCAATCGTTTTTATTCATCTTTATGAGCACTTTATTACATTCATTGTCACTTTCGCAATTATTTTTTGGGTCCTCAATTTCTTCCATTAAATCGATATAGCGTTGCAAACGTCTTGGCAAACGCAAAGTATCAATGCCATCGGGTAATTGTCCATTGTTTCGCAGCAAATCACGTATGCGACAGCTGAAGAAAAAGAGAAGAGGAAAATAATTTAGATTTTTTGCTTTTTCTTCAAAAGTAGAAAGCAGGAAAAATATTATTCTTTTTTAATTTGATATCAAATTTTGAAGGAGGAACCACCAGTAAAAGTAAAGAAGAAATTTTTTTTAAATCGTCTTAAGTTCATCTATTTTTCAAGATAAAGTTTCAATGTGTTTTTTCCTTATATTTTCAGCTTTTCACTTATTTAAATGAAAAATTTTCATTCATGGTAAAAACGTTAAAGTTTCTTGAAAACACGATTTAATAGATGTTTCTGTATAATAATGTAAGTGCTTTAAAAAAATGTAAGAGCTTAATAGGCTACAACAAAAACTAGAAATTTCTTCAGTATCTTATTTATAGAATAAAAGTTTAAAATTTTTATACGATAAAGTAGTTGACACTTTCATTATTCGTATTTAAATTATAACAGGAAATGTAAAAATGGCATTTCCCGTGCCTGTCAGAAGCTATAAATAGAATGCTTTTGGTTTGTGATGCTGGAAAATGTACGAGTATACAAATACTCGTAAAATAAATTTTTTTTATCGGGATTGTACCTAAAAAGAACTATTTGAACTTTTCAGTATTTTTAAATTGCCTAAAGTTCCCTGACGATTTGGTTTAACGATAAATGAAACGTCGACAAATGAACAACTAAAGCCACAACAATCATATTTTAAAGCTTTTAATTAAAATTCCATAAAATTTTATGTACACAATATTTCAAACTGTCATGGTCTAATTGAAATTTCATTAATTTGGTTTGAGTATTGTTTCAACTACAGGTTAATAACACTTTGTTAATATAAATAGCTTCTCCTTGCTCCTTCCTTAATAAAACTAAGGACAAAAAATATCAGCTTTAATTGACGAATTCAGAATTTAAGCTCGTGCCAGATTATTAGAATTGCAAATCTTAAAAATTAAAGTAAAATGTAAAAAAGTTTCATATAAAAAAATGTATTATTAAAAGTCATGGAAATTTATTCGACAAACCATATTGTGCATGTATAAATTACTTCAATACTCCAACCTTTTTATTCCTAATAAGGAAATATATTCAAAGGGATACTCGTATGTACAAAAGTAAATGATTATCTAGTGTCTTAATAAATATTTCTTTAAAACCAACTTGATTTATTCTACCCTATGAATTATTTATAGGTTAGTGCTCCATAACATCTATATATATAAAAACAAGTCCGTATATGTACGTCGCCGAACTAATCATAAACGCGTCGAGCGATTTCAACCAAACTTATACACTACGTAGGCAGTGGCCCATATATGGTTTATATGAAGTTTGGTTAAAATCAGATAACGCATGTGTGTGCGGTGCGTATGTGAAGTGAGTGTGTTTTTGCCGCAGGCATTTTTTGTACCGCATACAGCATTCATTAGTATTGAATACATTTTGGTCGTTTGTGTATTGGAGAGCATTGCACGGAGTGATGCAAATAGCAATTTGTTATCATTTCTCTTTTCTCTTTGGACGTCATTGGTGATTGATCTTATCATAATCGATTTTATTAATTTCTTCGCATTTTTTGATGAGTAAACCAACTTTATTAAAAACAAGTGTGTTTCTTTTCTTATTTTGTTTTGCCGTGCGAAGCAGGCAACGGGCCCGCTAGTTTTTAATAAAAAAAGAGTAAAACATGTAGTAATAATATCCCAAAAAGAACAAGAAATCTTCACTTTTCCAACCTTCACAAGATCAATATTATTTTCGTAGGTCCCTACACTCCGTCTGTGGTCTTCCGTCCATCATCTTGGGTCAATTTTTTTCATTAAAATTTTTTGCTAGTTTTTTTCTTTTTTAGCTTAATCTTTAATACTTGACTATATTTATAAGAGTCTGCCATTTCAATTGATATTATTTCCTTCCTTTAATTCTAAAAAAAATGGAACTTCGACAGGAGTTGTATATAGTGAGTTCTTTTGTTGGTCTTTTTCTATAAAAATCAACCATCTTCATATACTTTCTCAGTAAAAAAAGTATATACTTGAAGCAGAGCAGTCTCACACTTCGGAAATATAAGAGATATGGTAACAATAATGCTTATAAGTGGCATGATTTTTGAACTAGCTCTTTGAAGCCACTTAATTTTTAAATTCGATTTAAAATATTTTTATAATTTATTTCATTTTCACTTACTGCGTCATCGTAAAATTTTTTATTAAAATGCATGAAAATATGATAATAAATGTTTTTTAAATTCTAGTACAAATTGAGAAAAAAATTACTTACAGAGGGGGCCAACTTCAACTGACTGTTTAAAATTTTTTATGCAATTTCCAGACAATTTTTATTGTAGCGATGTTCATTCAGTAGATGCCCAAGTTATTACCACGTCGACAAATAGGACAATTTCACTTACAACATCTACAACTTTTTCACTGCTAACAGGCCGAATAACATTTGGTCATGGCTCTTGGCCTACTGCATCTTCAAAACGAGTCATGGTTACACAAGGAAACGGCTCATGATATTCACTTTATATATCAATAATTGACCTTCGGGAAACATAATACAATTCGAAAATTGTTTCCTGCTCTTCCAACGAGTACGATGACATAATAAAAATTCAAAAAATCTTTTTTAAAATAAAATATAAGATAGTATGAGCACTTAAAATCAGTCAGTCAAAGTTGGACCACCCTTTAAAAGGCTCTTTTATAAGCAATTCCCATCTAACGCCTACATTAGAATTTTTCGATAAGTACGAGTGTCTAATTATTTTTGTTTGGGCTACTAGATGTAGTATTCAATGGTCTCAAATCTGACCTACAATGTTATTATATTTTACTTTACATATTATTTATATTAAAGAACTTTATATTTGTTTTTATTACACAATAAAATTTATTTTTATAATTTAAATTTTCAAAATATCCTGATAAAGCAGTACTGAAAATAATAAATTTCTTTGTTTTATAAAAAAGGACTTAAATCTCGATAATATAAAAATATATAAATAAAAACACAACGGTCGCAAAAAATTATATTAATTACCATTTTTTATTTAATTTTTCAGTGATTACCAAGAGAAAATATATTAAATATAAAACAAATTTGTATGGAAAATAAAAAGAAATTAGTTTCACTGTTCCTTTCAATATACATTTTCCATGGTTTTTTTCAAGAGTGTTAATACTCGTAAATATTTTATAATTTATAATCAGACAATGTCAGTTGATCATGTTTCCTTCAATCTCATGGTAGGACGTTAACTGCAGGTTAACAATTGCAAAGTTTAACTTTTATCGTATTTGTGACAACATATTTTTTTATTTATTTATTTTACTTATTTATTTATTCTTAATTTATTGTTACATTATTCATTTTTTGTGGCTCAGATATCCGACTCAGCCTTTATACACGTGTTTAGCTAATTTCCATTAGAGCAAAATAACATTCGTCCATAATATATTATTATTTCCTAATCATTTTCTTCTTTTTTTGTACTTTATCATCCATCCTTTCCATCAACAAAGCCTGTAGACACCTGTCCATAGTAGAAATGATGATAATTGATGCTGCACAAAAGCATCAATCATGAATAAGTTTTACAGAAAAGTAAAGGGTGTTTGGAATCATTAGATATCTACATACATATATTTATCAATATTTGTTCCTTTAGGGTGGAAATGTACTAAGACAAATACGCCTCATATAATATATTCTTAAACTTCATTTATCATCTCCATTTTGTTCCTGTTATACGGGTGGTAACAAAAGAGATGAAATACGTTTGCTATTGTTTAATAGTGGCAAATTCAAAATGTTTCTCTTTTTTCAATAAAATTTTTTATTTTATTATTTTTAGATTAAATACATACATAGAATTTATGAAAGTGAAATAAAATGTATATGACTTGAGCTGACATATACATTTTTCTACAGTTAAATATAATGACTTTTTTTCGTTTCGCTTCATATCAAGCGCTTGACAGCGACAGCATACAGGATTTTATTTTACAGCCATTAGCTGGCATGTTATAAATGACTTAACCTTATAAGGAGACACTTTACTATTATTAGCTGAAATAAAAATATATTTTTATTTATATATTAATATATGAATTTAGTTTTTAGTATATACTACATATGAGTACACATATCTTTGCTGGCGGGCAAACAAAAATATTAATATATCTATGGAAAGTGCTCCCCACCCCCCATTTCTTCCATTATACAGAATCTGTAATGTTGACCGCTTTTAAATCAAGTAACAATTATGGGCTTTAATCCCAAATCAAATTTTATGTTCTGGGAAATTTTGGAATAATTTTTAATACAACTAATTATGCATTGTTTGTTGTGGCTTTAGCTCTTTATATGCCGACATTTTACTGCTCGCTAAACCAAATCGTCTGTGAACTTCAAGCAGTTTAAAAACATTCAACCTCGGATGTTTATGCCATACAAATCAAAAACAATATGAGAATTCAGTATGGTATATGAATCATAACAAAATACGTAATCATAGTAGGTCTAGAATTCTTTTATACAAACAACACAATAAGCAATTATACTCAACGTGCAACATGTATACAATTACACGCCCATTGGTCGTTAACGATTATGTGCATTTTGCAAAATCTCTAATTGTTTTTACCAACTAGTTGGGGAGAATATCCCAAATAATGAATTAAAAATAACCATCAATATAGAAATTATGCCTATATCTAACTAATAAAATTTTATTTGTCAGAGACATTATTAAAATCTTATTCACGTTTTTTTTAAGAAACAAATACTTTAAAAACGATTTGCAAAATAGTTTGAAATCCAATTTTATTATATTTGTATTTGAAAACAAGCATCTGTTCTATGTAATGATGTTTTCAACTAATCTTATCGGTGACAATAGTTTACCTAATCCTATTGACCTACTGGAGCTTCGCGGGCGTGTTTCGCTTTTTTATTGTCGTTACAATTCATTTTCGATAAGATACTGTCTAATTGTATTTAATATATAAGTGAACTGCACATCCCAACACAAAGAATATTCGGTCTTTAGTTGAAAAATTTGTAGGTGGAATAATTTTCATGCAGTGGACTTTCCTGTCACTTTCAACATGAAAGAGATTAAGTCGAATTTTCATAGACTGTTCTCCCTCTATTTTCATTTCCATAACCTGTTTTTGTAGTTTCAGAAAAATGCATTGCAAGAGAAGTTGTCATCCCCATGAAACTGCTAAAATTACGTTCCCAAAATAGTGCAGATTTTTATAATTTTCAACGCTCTCAAAACAAGCTGAATATTGCCTTTCGCAGTGCTTATTCACCGATTTGCAAGCTGTCTTTAATATGTTAATTAAAACACATATTTCATGTAGATTTTTTCATGAAAATAATTCTATATTCCATTAGGATAAGCTATTAATAGCTGAAAATAGTTTTTTTTTATTTATATAGGCTTGCTTATTTTCATTCGAAAGCATTTGTCACAATTATTAATCGTAACAAAGAGATGTTTTCATACAAATAGTTCAGATTTTTTAGTCAAAAGGTTTTCAGCTCAATTTCCTATGATATTGAAGTAATGAATTAATGGATTTTCGGTAGCAAAATGAGTTTCGTTTCTTAAGACTGAACTTCATTTTTCTTCAACGGGACGTTACCTCAGGCACATTTGCTCAATTCTCAAGGCCCTTGGATTCAATGGTGTACCGTTTAATAAATAAGACCTTTTTAATACTGGCTGCATATTGAATGAATAAATTTCTAAAAACAAAAAAACAAATAAACAAATAATATTTTTCTCATAAAATAAATTTTAATCAAAATTGGAATTTTTTAAATACGCTAAATTTACGCAATATTACAGAAGAACTTAAACTTTGATTCACTTGACAATGTTATGATTAGTTAACCAAATAAATCAATCCCAGATATGGATTCAATACAACTTTTCCAAAATGTACAAATGAAAAGAAATTATATTTTTGTAACGCATTTTTTCCTTAAAAATTATCAACAACAAATATCTACTACTGCGAAGAAATATAATCATCCTTATTCTTTTTGGCGTCATCAATGTACCCGTAAATTTTTTGGTCAATACCACTTTAACTTGGCATCAACACCACATCAATAATAATTTTATATTCCTCAACAGTCTCAAGACGAATTTGACTGTTTATATAGTAAAACGTATTGCACATATTAAATAAATATGTGAATTCTTACCGTTCAAAATTCTGACTAATTACAAAGAAAAAAAAAACAAAAAAACATCCTAGACCTCTATTATTTATTTCTTAAAAAATGGTTTTCGACTAAGCAACACACTGTTTAAGCAAGTCTCTATACCATTCGTTTTAAAAGCAGGATTAACAATTGTGCAGCAACATTACGATTTTCTACCCAAGAATGGTGCCTGCAGTGAGTTCAAAGATTGTGTCTTAGATATTGTGTCAGGCGTGTCCACCATGGCTATAGTTTCAATTAGTAGAAGCTGAAGAAACTTAAGCCATGGGCATTGAACACTGTTGAAGTACTTTCTTCCGCTTCCTCAAAACTATTCGAAATGGTACAGGTGTGATTTTTGTCCAATGTTTTTTAGTAATTTTTCAATTTTGTTTGAGTTCGTAATTACAAGTTTATCTTTTTCCCCATCTCATTTAATTTATTTTGTAAAATAACAAAAAAATTACAAAAACCTGATCTACGATACCAAAAATATTGGAGACCAAATGTGAATAAATTGAAAGAAACTTTGACGTACGACTTTTTAAAGACTAAAAAAAGTTTGTTGGCAACTAATACAACCGAATACAAGTGACTTGTGAATTGAGAAAATATTATTAAAATGTATTTTTCATTTCAAACGCCTTGTCATATTTTCAATTTCGTCTAATTTCTGTTATTTTTCCAAAGAGCAGCCTAAACAAAAGTGTTGAAATTTTTCTTAATCTGCTACTCCAGACATTCAGCAAGAAATGTTTGAACTTTTTTCCATAGAGGTGACGTCTATTTCTAATATCATGTCCTTAATACACGCGCCATGTGTATGTGTAACAACACACTGTGTAAATTACATGAATATCGTTGCATGGATTTCAGCTTCCAGATCAAGCTCAAGTGCCAGCAAGTTAATTTTTCTATAATCTTATTACAAAATTAATCAAATTCTTGTCACGTAATCCAATTAGTCTTCATTGATTTGGGCATTTAATAAACAATTCAGTCAGTAAAATAAATAAATAATTCACCTAAAGAAGAAACCATTCTCTGTTCAAGCAGTTGTCATATGAATTTTAAAAAAAACCTAATCCTGAGGTACATTCTTCACTACTACGAACAAAATTGTATGCAGAATATCGGATTTGTCTTTCTATTGCAAAAAGAAGGTAAATTAATGAGCATCTATGACAAACATAAAAATGCCAAAATGTGGCATATTAATTTACTTTTATGTAGATAAAAGCATTAGAGTTTCACTTCACGGCTTAAACCATTTGCAATATATAAATATAGAAATGCCACAAAAGTTAATTATGTGTTCGATTAATAACTTTATGACAAGTCAGAACTATTATTTTCCAACTTAAATAACTTTTCAATGACATGACCTAAAAAAAAACAATTGTCCTATACAAATTTTATGAGCCAGTAAGGGGTTAAATGTGCAACACAATGTGTCTGTATAAATGCAGGCAACACTAAGTATAATTGTCTATCAGTGTATTGTACGAGTATTAAATGGTTACATGAGATTTTTACTTTTTTCTAATGGCAATAACTTAAAGGTCATTTGTCAGCACTTTAAAAAGTGTGAACTCAATGCAAAAAGGGGCACAAGGCTAACAGAGAAAAATAATACAAGTTCGTTTGGTGATATGACATAGAGGTTAAATAAACCAAGTAACAAATTTATGCACAAACTAACGTGCACAAACTGTTTTGACTTTATTGAAGCAAAAAAAATCTAAATGTAATTTGTGGCATTATTATAAAATTTTAGGACAATTGGAGAACAAACCATGTATCAGGGTATCTGATCAAATCTATTCGACTTCAGGGTTATTAAGGAACTTCGATGTCCTTTTATTGAGAGGAACCAAAATACCAAAAGCACCAAATTGTATGGCACGATGATCTACTGATGACTCCAAAGACAAATATAGAGGGTCAGGGGCAAAAATTTATAATCCTCTGAATTTTTAGGCGGACACATACAAATTTTCTACCACTCCTACAGAATGCTCAAGCAGCACTTTATGCACTCATGTGAGATTAAGTCAGGAGTTGCACTGGATTGCATTACACATAGAGTTGTCAGAAATTTTATAGGTAGAATCTGAAAATATCTTACAAGGTATTATCAAAAATCTTTCAAACTTGCATCTTTTAATAAAAGATATTAAAAAAATTTAAAGCAAATTTCTAATTTCCTTGTCTTCTGTAATCAAGAACAAGAAAATAAAAATAGAGCATCTTTCCTTAAAGGAATCATATGAGATTTTAACTCGATCCCATCGAAAAATATGTTAAAATTTTTATTTATTTCAAAATATAAATTTAATTTTCTGGTTGTCTCTTTCGTATATTCCAAAATTTCAGTTGAAAAGGATTTTGGTCCTCATTTTTCGAAAATAAAAAAGAGGTTACAAAATTTATTTTTCAGAAATTATTGCAGTGATTTCGAGTTTTAGTCCTTTTTTAAAAATGATAATAGTTGAGACAATTTTCAATTTGTTTTGGATGGATGTTCAATATTTAATAGATTATAATCACTACAATTTGTTTTTCTTTCAATTATAACAAAAAACCTTATTTTTTCTATTGGTGGGGTATTAAATCTATTTTCAAAAACATATATTTGTTAATTTCATCGACCTTATGGTATGTAATTTATGTTTATTTTCAAAACCTAAATTATTTTCAAAAATGATAACAGATAAGCTTAAAATATGTGATTAAGTATAAGTGTGAGTCTTAATTCCTTGCAGTTTATTTTTGTTAATTATAACAAGAAAAGGGATTTTTGTCCTTTTGTTAAAAAAAAGCAAGGAGTAAAATGTTAATCCTTTTTTTTAATGTAACAATATGAGATATAATACATGGGTATTTAAGGAGATTTCTAACGTTTTTTAACGTTCGTCCAACAGTTAAACATGTTCACAGTTTTTTTTAATTATCACAGCAGAAATTATCTCATTAACGGAAAGGAAGACAAATTTCAGTCCCTGTTTAAAAAATTATAACATATAGCTTTCATATATATTATAATATCAAACCATTGCAAAATTCAATTGATTCTTTGCATATAAATTATTCAACGTTGACGTATACGCATTATGATTATAAATTTATTCATCATACGCCATTTGCAAATTATTATTATTTTTTTTAAAGAGCAGTTACACTCACGCAATTAATGCCTACTACTTTACTTAAAGTGTTACTTCTTTGTGAAAGGGATAAAGAGAGAGAGAGAGAGAGAGAGTGAGAGAGTGACAGCGTAATTTCTGTTTTACAACTCTACTATTCCGCGTCTTTTTATGGCAGAGTAACAGCGCCTCTGGCGTTAAGGAGACGTATTAAGTTTCTTAAGCTATATGTGTAGCAATTTTATTAATTTTTTTGCTTCGCTGACGATTCTGTTAACATTACCGACGAAGGAGGGTGCCGTGATGTAGTGTACATTAGCGTAAAGCGTTTCAATCGCTGCGGATACTGTTCAGTGACCACTTTATCACTTAAAAAATTCCAACAACAATTAACACACTGCCACTCTAACGTATATCGAAAAAAAAAAACTAATGATAAGTTGATGACTTGCCCTGAACAGGGATTTAAGCCAGGTTCTAAGTCATCGATTGCTTTGTAGTCAACACGCTAACTACTTCAGCCAACAGCATCCTCAGTTAGTAGCACTAACAGAATTGTTTCTGACCGCATTTCACTGGGATAGCGTTCACCGCTCTTTGAAGTGATCAAGGGGGAAAGGTCAAAAATTTCCTTACAAAAAATTTAAAAATTTTGTTATTCTAAATTAAAACAAAAATATTTCAACCTTACATTTTCATGCCGAAAATTTTCGTATAATACACATTTAACGATTAGTTAAGCAACTCTATACTTTATTACTAAAATCATTACACAGAGAATTTTTATTGTAATGACACTTTTTGTTGCTAAGCGAAATGCTGGTTAGAAGAACTTTCAAGACGAATAAAATCTAATGACCAGAAAAGATATCAAGCATGAAACACTACCTGACAAAAAATCTCAATTTGTATAACCACATAAAAGACAGACACGTACTTGATGTTCCGAGATGTAACACTAAAACGAAAATGTAAAAAAGGAGAAAATAAAAGATTCACACGTGTGGATATGACAACATTAAATGTTCATAAAGAGAGAACAAATTTGAAAGTCGTTAAGAGCTTTAAGGCGGCAAGAACAAACCAACATAATTCCAAGTATTTTGTATTAAAATACTCAATAAAAAACCCATTAAAATAAATGAGAGGAATTCTTTTCCTTCCTTTCGTAATATACCATGAACAAACTAAAAAAAATAAAAAATTTTCAAAACTCATCGACAGAAAAAAATCTTTTATGTTTGTTACCACAATGAATGGCTTCAATAATTGACATATTTTATCAATTCACAAAATTCATTTATCACTTTTAATTCTGGTCTATTTGCTTGCCTTTTCAAATGCAGAAAAATAAATAAGCCTTTTTTGGCATTGATGAGAAGTTTTCCCTGGAGAAAAGTTTTTATATTTTTTTCCTTAAAAAAATACCAAAAAATTATTCGGATAAAAACGCTTATACTCGTGTAATGAAAAATTAAAACAAAAAATTTATAAATTTGGGTGTTAAGAAAATATAAGAAAATATAACAAAATATTGAAATATCGGGTAAGATACATATAATAATGTGTTTAAGTTCAATCTGATGTCGGCATTCATATGAATTTTATCCGATACAGCATACCACCTTGATCTCTGCGGAATAAATTCTTCATTTACACAAAGAAAGTCCACGAGTTAGAGCAGAGATCAAAGTGATGTTGTGTATGAACCAAAAAGCATAAAATATAAAGACGAGGTATAAGGAGAAGCTTAAAAGTATGTCGTTGCAACTAATCCAAATTTATAATTAAGAATACATAAGCACAAGACACAAGGATAAATATAAGAAAAGGTACATTAGCAACTGCTCTAGCACAACACTGCATTGAAAATGGACACAAATCAAATTTTGACGAAGTAAAGATATTAGATAGTTTTACGATACAATAGACAAGGAAGTGAACTAAATACCATAGAGGACCGAGTTAATGCTAGTACTCACACCAATATTGTGATATTTCATTTTTAATTCCATTATTATTCTTATTTATTTATTTAACCAATAATTATAAATTATAAGATTAAGAAAGGATAAGAGCAAGATGACCATAGGCCTTCAGCTCAACAAGTACTTACAATATTTTGGGAATATATAAAAATTTATCTTTCATTTCATAGACGAGCTTTAGGTATTTTTATAAAAAACAACATTTATTTCATTCCAATATTTTGACGCCTCCATGGGCGTCTTCTTCCGCAAAAATTTCTAAATAAATGTGACAACTAATGAAAAAATGTTAAAACTGTTCTTACATACATGCATATAGACATAAGCAAATTGAAAAAAAATTTAAACAAATCAAATGAAAGTAAAACGTTTTAAAGAAACAAAAAACAAAGTGTTTTCAGTTTTGAAGAAATGAAAAATTTTTTATATACATATTTGTATGCATGTGCACATGTACTCGTACCTATTATGGACTCATCCTTGAATAATCTTCCGATATTTTTAGTTTACGATTTAAGACTAAAAATATATAGTTTCTTATTTGAAGAATTTTTTAATTAAATTTTTTTCTGCGATACAGACAATAATTGAACAAGTTTCCTCTTTTTATTAAATTTCGATGTTAAAAATTTATGGGTAAAATTTATTTGAAGACTTTAAAAAATATGCGTTTTTTTTATTGAAAAGTTATCGAGCCTGTTCTGTATCGATTTGAATAAACTCGATTGCACAAAATTAATTTAAAAAATTTCTATTTTCAAATTACCGATGGTAGTGGAAACACGTCAATGGTCACATTAATCGTTTTTGTTATCGTTCAACTTAAATCAGTTCAATTTGTGGAATAGGGCATAATATTGCAAAACTCATTGCAGTAGATTTTATCCTCCCAAAATATTGCACTGTATTTTGAAATGTCTACAGAAATTGTTTAGAATACTAAAAACAATAACAAATTCAGGTCACGCACACAAAGCAAAGCAGGCTGCCAGAGACAAGGACAATACAAAAGATTTCTGCCACCATAAGGAATCGTAAATACTACAATAAGATATTTAAAACAATGGGAATCATAATGACTGGAGATTTTTCTTATATTGTAAATTTTCCCATTCATTGTCTATTGGATTTTAAAAGATTAATGAGAAAATATTACAAATAATGATTATCTAAATGCATAAAGATAAATAAAACTGAAGGAAGAGCCCATTACTGCCTTTTAATGCAAAATATTTTACTAAAATCGATTGAGTATTTTGATACACCACGCGAACATACGGCCTTCGTCTTCAAAATATAAATGAAATAATTAAAAAAAATATTTTATATGTAAGGTTCGAATTCTGGCCATTAAGCAACTAAATGGTTTCAATAAATTCTGATATTTTTTTACTAAAAAATAATAGCGATTGCGAAAGAAAAAATACAGGGTTATTAATTTTTCGGTTTCAAAAGTAAAATTAAATAAAACACACAAACAGCCAATATTTCGATAAAACTTTTATTTTATTATAATGTAATGACATTTGATATTTCGATAAAACTTTTATTTTATTATAATGTAATGACATTTGATTGACCGTCTCTAGGTTGGTTGCAGCAATGGATATTGTTTTCGACCATCTTTTCGCACATTTCGTGCGGTACCTCGGAACTAACTTGACAAATGCTGGTTTTTAAATGCTCCAATGTTAAGCTTCTATCCCATTAGACAAGATCTTTGATGAAGCCCCACAAAAAGAATTCTAACGGCACCAAATCGCATGATCTTGGTGGCCAATTTACGTCTCCAAATGAGAAATTACGCGTTTTAGAAACTTCCCATATAAATCGTTAGTGTTGTGCGGCTCTTGGCAACATCTTATTGAAACCACATATCGTCCAGTTAATCAAATATAGTTCGAAAAAAGTCGTTTATCATACGGCCATAGCGCTCTGAATAGATGGTAATGTTACCTCCAGCGTGGTTTTCGAACAAACAGGGCTTAATTATACCCACGGACCATAATGTGCACCAAACACCTTTTTTCTAGATGCACAATAACTTCTGGGTTCTCTCAGTCAAATTCGCGACAACTTTGCTTTTTGACGTAACCACCGAGTGAGAAATGAACTTCATCGCTGAAGAAAATTTTGTTCCAAAAATCAGCATTGAAAGTCCATTGAGCATATCTACGGCGTTGCGCATGTTTAGCCGGATTTCATTGTTACTTAACTTGGACTTTATATGGATAGAGGTGCAAACCCAAATGTAAAATAGACTATAATGAGTCCTAAGATAGGCCCTACTGCAGAGATCGCTGTGGAATCGATACAAGTGATATCTTCGACATCTATAACGCTTCCAATGCTTTATTTATTTATTTATTTATTTAAGTCAATGGATACAATAATAATCCTTACTGACTAGCAACTTAAAGTAAATGTACAACTAAAATAAGTTATTTAATTGCGATTTAAAGATACTATTTGGCAGCGATATTAAATAATTTCAGTGATTTATTAATTGGCTCATTAATTGCATAATCGGTTCTATGAAATTCAATATGAAAAAAGTAATATTTCCTAAGAGATCTCTGAGGAACGGATATTTTTATATTAGCAAGTAACTCAGTACAGTCAATATTACTATTGACAATTCCATGAAGGAATAACAGAGCAGAGATTTTTCTGCGGACTTCTAAGGATTTCATTGGGATCCATATACATCTATGCTCATAAGAAGTTAAAGGAGTTGAAAAATACAGAGAAGTAAAGACAAATTTTAGAAACTTAATTTGAACTTTTTCCAGGCGATATATGTGTATCTTAGCATTAGGGCTCCAAATAAAGGAAGCATATTCCAATAAAGATCGTACAAACGATGAGAAAATAATTTTTTTACTATAAAAATCAAAATTCATAGTATTCCGCTTAAGAAAGCTTAAAAGAGAATAAGCTCTCGGAATTATATAACTTATTATCGGAATTATATAATTTATTATCAAAAACAACACCAAGGTCAAGGATCTCATTAACAATTTGTATACTTTGATTGTTCATTAGATAAGAAGTATTTAAAGTATGGCGGCATCTATAAAAAGTCATATGTCTACATTTTTTAATATTAAAAGGAAGGCCATTTAATTCAGACCAGACTACAACTCTACTAACATCTTCCTGTAATTCCTGAGAATCACGAATACAGAAAATAGGCTTAAAAATCTTTAAGTCATCGGCATAAAGAAGACATTTAGAGTAGTGGAAACAGTGGGAGATATCATTAATATAAATGTTAAAAAGTAACGGACCTAAAACACTACCTTGAGGAATACCGGAAGTAGGAATAAAAGGATCAGAGCATAGACCATTAATAGTGACAACGCAATGTCTATTAATTAGATAATGCCGGAACCAACTAAGCATTTGAGAGTGGAAACAAATTTTCGATAATTTTAGTAGTGTGGAACGCGGTCAAAGGCTTTAGCAAAATCAGTGTAAATAGAGTCAATTTGAGCACCACTTTCAAAGTGAGATGTACAAAATTGTGTAAAAACTGCAAATTCTTTGCACAGTAGATCGATTATGATGACCACAATCTGCTCGATACACATTCGTTAATTGCGAACCTTTAACTAAATAAATGACAGTTTAGATGACAGATATTTAGCAGCTGACAGCCTTGCTAGGCCGGCAACTTTGAAACCCGATACAATAAAGTCGTTTTATAAAAACTCACATTTTCTATTTATAAAAATTTTTTCATTGCTCCTCATGCATACAAATAATTTCGGTAAAATTTTACTTTGAGTCTAATGGAAAATTATTCATTATCTACTCACCGACATAAATGTCTTAGAGACATAACGCCAAATACTTGTTCAATTGGTAGAATATTATCACGTATTAAGCAGCCATAACGTTCCAGAAACATTTCACGTCGAGTTTCGTACGAAAGAATAGGCTGGAATTAAATTAAGAAAACGAAATGAATTGCTATAAATAAATTTGGGGCGGTAAAAATGAAATAAGATTATACCAGCCGAATGTGTGTGTGTCTGTGTGTATATAATTAATTATCTACCACAAAAGAGCAAAGAGCTATAATTTGTTTCCGAAATAGGAAAAATAAGAACAAAGGAAAAACCCACACAGAAAAATCAAAGACTTTGAAATTGAGGCAAGTAAAACTAAAACGTAACTTTAATACGAAATCTGTAAATAAGAAGTGTGTTCAGTATCTAAATACTAATTGTAGAGTTTGGTTAAGGAAATATGAGTATCGAAATATCGACCATTTCAAATAAAATTGTTTAACCACTAAATGACACCTTGAGCTTAAATAAATTTTAATCAAAATATTTTTTTATTAATTTCATATTCACATGGAATATCTTTGAAACACTATTAGCAAACTTAAGGACGCATGGTATTCAGTTCCAATCAAATTATAATTTTGTTGCTAAAACTCTCATGTTTCTAACCACACTACGCGCTGCATAAGGACTCTATTCGATTGGATGCCCCCGTATAGTGGTAAATAGTGTGCTAGTGTAGCAGTCTGAAGACTACCTATTTGATGTCTAAATTAAATACCTTAGCCAGCTTGTGTTTATTTAAGGAATTCCTTTTATGGACAAGTGTTAAATAAAATGCACTATGCGCTATTGAAAAAATTTCTTTTGCCGTAAAGTCTTAAGTGAAACAATTTCATATCGATGTATATATTCAAATTAGTTATTCTGGCTTGAGTTCGATTAATGAATTCGTCAATCCAGACTAATAAGTTTTTCAAATTATTTTTCTCAAGGAAGAAGCAAGGAGAGGTCAACTGCACTAGCAAAATTCATCAGCACTGTTTCCCATAGTCAAAAATATATACACGAAAGCGTTAAATAATGGCCTGATTTTGTAAATTAAATGAAAATTTGATTTTTTCATTTCTATTGAAAACACTATTACAATTTCTAATTTGGTTTTTTGTTTTAGCACAAATAATCGAAACTGTAGTCCTTAAATATGCTTTCCATCATCGATTTAATGAATGTCGCTCACAGTTTGTAAACCCAATTATCTAACTGAAGATGTAAATAGTTACCTCTGCACCTTTTCCAATATTCCCTGGCTTTCAGCACCTATAAGATCCTTGCCTAATATGCACTATATTCATCAGGAGAAACGAACAATCTCCAAATGTTAATCCCTATTCGAAAGTATCAACATCCGAAATTACCTTCATATTTAAACTGTGTTTAAACTCTACTACTTGGATATAATTGGAAACTATACTGAAGACTTCCCACCAAAGTGAATTTCAGTGTCTTTTCGGATATACCCATTGAAACAAAGATTTGTGAAAAACTTTTTTTAATTATTCTAACGAAATTTAGCTTAAAAAGTCTAAATAAATAATTAAGGTAAAGATGATAAATGGACAGACTTATGACGAGTCATGAATTATTTTCCAGAAGGAATATTTCGAAGTACAATATGTTTGGAACGAAACAACTTTTTGCCTTAATTGTCGATAGCCATTACAAGAAATTTCACATTTGATAATTATAATAATAAATTACGTTTCTCACGCTTACACTGATAATATGGAAAAAATGCATCATAAAGTTCAGATGGCAAAGGGGTCTGAACCAGGTTCTGGTTGAAAATGACAGTCAAGCATAAAACTTATATAGCGACCTTCGTATATATTAAAAACTCGAAACATATTTTACAGCATACATATATAAAGTTTAAGCTTAAAGCCATAATACTATCAAACAGAGCTATTGCGAACATAATTTTGTTCAATGTTGGTTGACGAACTGTCTGTCCTTTTGTGCAAATATTTTCATGGACGAAAATAAACGTTTATTTAGTAAAACGATATGGAACCTTTCTCATTTCAATAGAGGCGTGTGTATGTAGAATACACAGGGAATATAAATATGGACATGTGCGTGTACGTAGACGTAAAGATAAACATTTCTTTATTCCATTAAAAAAAACGAACTGTGACCAGTTTAGCTATTTTATAGCTAAATTTAACCCCCCATTGTGCAGTTTCCACAGGGAGAATTGAATTTGGCCATTAGGGATTTTGGCTACTTTTACTTACATACATACATTTATTTTTTTTGTGTGGAATATTTGTATGTATTTATAAAAAATATTCGATCATAAATCAACAAAACTTTTATTATAACTAATGTTATTGTTATTACATTTTGCAATGTTAAACCGGCATCAATAATCTTTCTAAGACATTCGATCTTATAAGGTTGTCTGTATTTATTGCAAAATAAGGCAAAACAAATTTCTGTTCTATAAAAGGTCAGAAATGGTAGCAAAGCAATTTGGTGAGAAAAATTTTTAATGTTTATGGAGGAAATGTAATTGTGTATATATTCCCTGGCGTCTAGTACAATCTTAGAGAGAAGCATAGAAAATTTATAATAATCAGATAAGGCAAAGAAGTTATGCAATTAATTGAATTAAAAGGATTACCCTTATAACACCCTGACTTGGAAAACCCCTTTAAGTATATGTTAACCCGGCGTGACTTTAACAACAGTTTTAAAAACATTTTACTAACCCGATTGGCTCGGCAAAAGGGAAATAAAGAAAGGAATAATCAAACATTACATTAGTGTATCAAGAATGATCGACAGTTTTACTCTGGTAATTATTTAATCGATCTTGGCAAGGGTAATTCTGGTGCCTTCCTAATAAAGGAGGCAGAAATACTGGCCATTAGAGAGGAGCGAAGGGGCGGATAGAAAATCTTGCGGGAAAATCGGTAATTTTTTCTGCCCATAGTGGATTTCCTGTCTAAAAACGGGCAAGCTTACTGGCCAGAGCTTGTTCCGTTTTAAACGACGCTGATGCCATATTCTGTCTTCACAAGGCTGAAGAAAAATATCGTAAACTGGACACTTGTAGGGTCGCAAAGAACATATAACCATGCTGTAATGAAATGCGCTCAATTCAAGGAATCATTAGGAACCCCCACTTCATCTCCACACTCGTCGCAGTGCTGACAAGTTACTGAGGGCTAATCAGTTACGCGATTGGACTGCGGCTTCTTTACACTATTTTCTGCTGTAGTTGCATAGAATTGAATCATCATACGAATGCCTCTTATGTTATTTTTCAAAGCAAAGATTTTTAGACAAGCATTTACTGAATGACCTATCGAAGTTATCAAATATCGGTATAGGGGACCTTAGAACATTTCTCAACTCAGCATAGTGAATCTAGTACTATTCACCAGATCTAGCCTTTGATTCTTAAATCGATGCGTTCACACAGATCAGTAGTTATTTTATTTATTTGTTTTTTGTCAAAATGGGATTACATGATTCTACTTACTCGTAAGTGCTCTTCTAGGCTCTAAAGGTAGCGAATTACACCAACCAGCCCACCATACATTGATTGAATTTTGACCGTGAAGTTTTTATATTGGAAAAAAATAAAAAAAATAAATAAAGAAAATTAGAAATTTCACGTACTTTTATAACTTTTCCAACAAGAGTCAGAATTTAACACAAAAAAGAATTAATTTTTGATCGATTTCTTTTTCTATTCTTAGAAATATAATGTATGTAGTTCTATCCCAACATTGGCCCTGTCCACTTTAAAATTAATCTAGAGTTTTGCCGATCTGTTAATAATCTCCCACATCTAACGTCTCTTACAATTATTTTCTATCGTCTGTAGACAAAAAATATTCTATTTTAGCTTTAGAGTCCAAATCAGTTTGTAAGCACTTAAAGCACTTTAATTTTTATTTAAGCACTTTATTTTATAATTTAAGACATCGCATTCGTAATTTCAATCGAGTAGTCAAAAATATAAAAAGTATTTATTATTTTGGAGCGAAACACATTATTTTCAAAAGTTGCGAGTTTCTATCATGATACAAATAAAAGGATTTATATACTCGTATGGTGAATAGAGAAGAAGTCACAAGTTTTTTTTTTTTATTCGAATGAAGAATGTATTAGAATATCGAACATTTTATATTTGTGTTCATTGTATGTACATCCCTTACATATTTTTTATGTATTTAATTTTGTTTCCTTAATATTTCTTATGGACTTCATTGCGTATTCAAACTAAATTGCATATGAGGAATTCAGTTTGATTTGATTTCTTTATAGAAATATTTTAGGTATAAAATAATATTTTGAAAATATCAACTTAAGAAGGTTTAAAGAAGGTTTATGAGTGGTTTTGAATTTCAGCAAAACAAAATTCTTTTAAATATAATCTTACATAGAAGTTGTTTTAAATTTTTTGCATACGGACGTGTATTTGGATGTGTATTATGTATATCGGCAGCACTTGGGATTAAACTATTTTAAAGGGGGTACAGGCATTATTAAGGAGAGCCACAGTCATTTATATTACAAAGAAAGAAGAAGAAAGGAAATTAATGAAAAATATTGTTCTTTGATTTTGATTTTGTCTTTAAAAATATTTTTCAATTTGTTAGTTTCATAAATATTTTCATTTTACATTTTGTCAGACAAAGGAGTAGCAAAATGCCGTAAATATGTATATTAATACAAATATATAGTTGGGGGATTCAAACGGTGTGCTATTAAGTCATATTGTCATAATGTCTTAATATTTTAGTATAATTTAAAAAAATTGTTTTTGTGCTGCAAACAAAAAAATCAAAAAATAATAAGACTTTTCGAGGTACTATGTTTATTATTTTGTCATAAAATAATGGAAAAAATCTGAGCCAAAAGTTAAACGTGTGCGCACAAATCCAACTAAAAAATGGAATCTGCTGTAAGAAAAGACGCTAGTAGAGAATTTGGAATCCCAAGGTGGACACTTCTGCGGCTAGTGAGCAAACTAGCAACATTTATTAAAAACCCTTCCACAGTTTGTTCTTCCTTGTCTTTATCACCTACGAGTAGATGATTTAAAATTTAAATGGATAAATTTTTTTTTCAAACTTACTTGGTCCATCCATTATGATGTCCAAAATGCAATTTTCACACAAATTGTGTATTATTTTGGTTTTGTTGCTTGTTTTTGGCATTTTCAAACAAAACTATTTTTATAAAGGTTTTAATTTCTTTTCTTTGATGTCAAATATTTATAAATGCTTTATGTTCATATCAGCTAAAATAGCATACTAAGTTTTGGTGGGTTGTTCAGAGCAGTCATATATTTTCGTCATATATTTCCGTTCGAATCCCCCAAGTTTATAATATAATTGACTAATGTATTATTTAATATATATTAAGACAAATTTTATATTGAAATGTCGCAACCATCTTTTGGATATTTTGAAGAACTTAAATAATAAATAGAACTTAATTTTGAATTTTTTTTTTAGAATTTTAAATTTCACATAGAGTTTGCAATATTTCCAAATGTCAAATTTCTATATATTATGTACATGGCATATAAGCTTTCGAAAACTTGCAAATTAATGCTTTTGTTGTTTGTTGCTCAGAAATCAACCAAAAACTTGTATACAACTTCTATTTCTGAACAAAGCCCCTGTGCCGCTCCTTCATACCACTAATGGTGTTTCGTCTTGATTTTTTGCCGCTCGCTCTTAGGATGCATAAAATTATAATTAGAAAAATTATAGTTTTACCTACAAAGTCATAAATTTTCACACTTGAATATGTCAATAAAATCTCATAGAAAACTATATTTTTTATTTCATTGTATTAAGGACAGATAATGTTTGTAATACAAGTGCAACAGCAAAAAGGAAAGCAATATTTTAACTAAATGAATAGTTTCTTGTATGTATGTATGTATGTAAGTATACTATGTATAAAATAATAATGGAATTTAATATGAATACATACCTTAAAAGGACATTCAATTATTGGTATATTACGTAGTAACATATGCAAACAAGAAACATTTTGGAATATATAATTACGACCATTTTCAATCAGTTTGTCAAGCAAAGCAAAAATAACAGAACTCCCACCATCCGGAGGATTTGGTGCGGCGCCATATCTGTCATGAAGAAAAATATAACATTATTAGAAGAAACCACTTAAGCTCAGCCAAATCTGTATTTTTAATTAGCATTACTGTAACAACAAAAAATCTTTTAAGCACAAATCCATTCAATTTTAAATTTTTAGCTGAAATCAATATTCAAATTATATTTCCCCAATGAAGTTACAAATTTAAATAGTGTTTGCTGGCGCCAAGATTTGTATGTATGCATAAGAATATTGGCAGATATATTACCTCTATTCAATACAAACATACAATATTCATGTGTAAAGGACTTAAGCTGTATAATGTTTATTTACTTTTTTTGTTATTTTTTAGCCAAAAGGAAATGTTTTCTCTGTAGATGGCGATAAATTTACATTTGGTAGTTCTTTTTATTCCTGTAAAAAAATCCAATCCCTAATGTAGTTTGAATTTAAAGATAATGAAATAATAGGCGAAACATGCAAGGATAAGCTTTGTATATATGTATATTGGAGCTGGAAAAATTTTTTTGAAGTTGATTTATTACTTAAGTTTCGTAATAAAAGGTAAATACTAGGGAATCTTATACTAAAATCACTATTACGAAAATCTCATGATTTGAATCCCATGACTCGTTAGAGTCGGATTTTAGTATTTTTAGGGTTACAAAATCCCGATTTTTTAAAATATATTTTTCGAATAATATCTTAAATTTACTGTACAGTAATAAAAACGAACATTGTGCTTTCTATAGTAAATCTTATATCTGGAATTGGATAAATGATTCATAAAAAACCAAAGTCAGAGTAGAAAAAAATACTTTACTACCTTTTTACGTATGTAGAAAATTAGACACCTTGATATACTTCCTTAGAAAGAATTATTCTTTGCCAGGAACTTTAGAATGAGATTAAAGATATAATTAAAATTCTGAATTCTGTTTGTACCAAAAGAATTTTTTTTTTTTTTTTGAATTTTTTATATGTGTAATCCCAGTCCACAATATTGAGCAAATGTTCTTGCAACTACATTTTTAACTTTCATTTACAACCAACAGTTTATGTAAACTTTTACAACAGTTCAATGCAAATTGAAAGCTTGAAACAAGCCACGTTTACAATTTACTATTCACAAATGTATATATTTTTATTAATATCAAAAATAAATTACATTTATTTAATGTTTTAATTGAGAGCTTTAATTTTCATTCCATAAATAATATCTTTGATTTACTATTAACAACAAAGTGCCAAAATTGCGAAAAATCATCATATTCCGAAGATACTCGGGATCCCGAATACCAGCAAATCTCAATTCCTAAGATTTACAAAAACTACCCCTTATGACAACCCTAGTTAACACATACATACAAGTTTATACCCAGTGAATAAAAATTGGAATCTGTTTTTTAGGAATGATATTTTCATTGGTTCCAAAGGATCCTCCGTTAACATATTTATTCGACTTCCTAGGAAGTTATATTGAGTTTCATTGATTAAAAATTAACTTATAGCTCACCATGCATTTACAGAAAAATATTTTTTTTTTAATTTTTAACTGAAACTGTTACTTTCATATAAGAGAAAAAAAACTCATCGTTACGACTGGCAATTTTTTTATAATTTTGTTATTTTTTCTTTCTCCATTGCCCCTCTTGGAAGCATTTTGCACTGTTATTTTTGCCTTGTATCAGTTTCGTTAACCGGTTGTTGTTCCAGCAAATTGGATGATTGGTCTGCTGTAGCAGGTGTAGGATAATGAAGCTGCCATCTGTCATTGCCTAGAAACAACGCCCTCTGTGTATTTGGTATAGTGGTGAAGGACCTTGCTAATCTTTGATTCCTACGTTTTCTCCCAAGGGATGGTGGCTACCTGACCTTTTTTGGGGGGGCGGTTTGAGGCCACTTAATTTTAAAACTCGAAAAACCTTGGTGAAAAATGTTTGTCCTCTGCCAGGGAAGAAACTTGGGATACTTGGTTTTATATGCAAGCACTTTATAACAACTACACCACGCCACCACGCAGAGATAAAAATAAACTGAAAGTACTTAAAGGTACTCCCTTAGTTTCGAATTATAAAAAGAAAACACAACAACGCTGACTTTGGAGACCATTACACCAACTCTTATTGTATATTTCATGTCTGTCAGCACTTTTTAGATTACTGTGTTACTGTGTATATTAATTAATGCTAATTATGATAATCAAGTGGATAAGAACACTCATTTGATTCTGAAAGTTGCCAAGTCCTCAGCATGATTTTTCTTCTAAGCGTTAATTTTATGTCATTTAAATTATATTTAAATCACTGTAGTTACGCACTAGGGGCATCATCTTATTTTTTTTTCCTTCTCCATGTAGTTTTCCTCAAAAAAAATAATAAAACATATTTTAAGCCAATACCGTATTATGGAACAAATATGGTACGTATGTGCCAAGTATTTCCTTCTAATATTTTAAATTCATTAGCTGGTAGAAATGCATTTAAATCCTTAAAATAATCATCATGCTAAAAAGGATTTTCAAATTAAGGCTTTTAAATATTCTATTTAATTTTTTTTCATATGCTCAAACAACATTGAGCAAACAAGCCATAATTCTTTTTTTTTATTTCCAAGTATGCAAATACAGTCTATATATAGAAGAGATTTGAAAACATGCTTGGCATTTTACCAATGAAATGTAAAAACAAGTATAAATTATATAAACGCATAAGCATACATATTTGAAAATATACATTTGTATATGAACAAACTTTTATAAAAATAAAAATAATTTTTTTTATACACACGTGCACATACTATTTACTTTGCTCTGTTGTAATTTTCTTTTAGGAAAAGCAATTTCAAATTACTAACACTATCAACACCATTAAACAAATAAACGCAAATGGCATCGGGACATGCAAATACACTTCAATTAGAAAACACAAGTCGTCAAAGCGTAAACACATGCAGAGTACAATTTGCACACTCACACATGTACATTATATGTACATTATATGTAGAAGTATGTGAATGTAAATAATCAAGAAAAGTATATGTTGTTGATGAATTACATCGCATCCTTTTCACAAAGTAATAGACTCTAATTTTCTTGAAAATTACTCAGCACACAAAATTAATTTCTGCCAAAAGCTTTTATTTGTTTCTTAAAAAGAAAATAAATTACAACAAAGTAAAACATCTTCTATATTATTTGTTTAAACAACTCAGGAAGAATATTAATATTAATCACAATTGCAAGTATAGTCTCAAGCAGAGCTGTCAGATATGGCGATTTCTCGTCAAACGTGGCGATGAAAAATTAAAACGTGGTTATGAAAATTTTGATATTGCGATTGGCGATATTTGAAGTCCATGGCGACATTTTTGGCTATGTTTTTTTATTTTTCCATAAATTTCTGACCTTTTTTGCTTTCTATCCTTACAGTCTAAAAAAAGCGGTCTGGAAACTTTTATTTAAGTGGTTGAGTTTAGTTGGTATGATATGTGTACAAAGGCGAATTCAAAGTATTTACATGTGTGTCTATATCAAGTACATGCAAGATGGCAATACATTCGCAAGAGTCCTTTTCAGATTTAGATAACCTTGATTTTGGCATAGAACTTTAACATGAAATAAATACAACTGCTTTAAGTGTTGCTGATATGTTGGTTTTAAAAGAAAGTTGGTTTTAGTATTTAAAAAAAATTTAAAAGAAATGCTAGATCGACTGCCCGAAAATATGCACATTTTTCAAATTTATTCTCATTCTCAATTTCAAAATGCTGCAACTCTATTTCCCAAGTTAAATTTTCCGCTGTTCAAGAAGTTTTAAAAAGTTTTGGGGACCCTAATATCTCTCTTGGTGGGGAAAATTCCCTTTCATAAATTGTAATTAATATTTCGCTAACGAGGTACCCAAAATCCTATACGAATTCTTGTCTAAAGTTTATGATTATCACGATGCTGCTGGCACTCACCACTTTAAGGAGTTGTCGACGGCCGTTCTTAATATGTTGTCAGTACCCACAAGTAACTCTTGCGTGGAAAGACTTTCTATAATGAATTGCGTTAAAACTAAATTGAGAAATAAAATTCAGTACGAACTTATAAATTCTTTACTTCTAATAATATTGTTTATGAATGTAAACAGTATATGTTGTAAAGCATTCGTTCCAACTAAAGATATGTTAGGTAGATTCAATTCAAAAGAAATGTACCACAATAAGGATGCAAACAACTATAATGATGATGAAAATACCGAGTACGAAAATTTTGATTCGATACTTGATACCGTTTCCTTACTTTAAATTTTTTTTTTTTTTTATCTCAGCACTGAAGCATTGATTAGTTTTTTATGTTTTTTGTGATTTTTTTGCAATATTTAACAAATATACCATTTACTAATTTACTTAAATATTATTTAATAGGAAATATTTTTTTTTTTTTAATTTTTGTAAGGATTGTATTTTGAGAATACAATAACTGAATTTTTATATTTACATATAACAATTTTGTATTAATAAAATTAAAACAAAAAATTAGCAAAAAAAACATACTGTTAAATTTTGGCGATATTTGCCCGATTTTGGCGATATTTGGTAAGGCATTCGAATGTTAAACTAAAAAAAACTGATACAATTTTTTTAATAAAAAAATAAAAATTTATTTGTTACTTAAATTACATTCTTTAAAATTTTGGCGATATTTTAGCGATTTTGGCGACATTCTACAAGCCATTTGGTGATGAAGCTCGAAAAAAAACTGTCATCCCTGGTCTCAAGCATCTCTCGGCGTTTTTTCTAGAAAAAAAAATTAATTCATCAGTATTTCTTTTTCGCCTTTTGGTATGTTGTCCTTATTTGAAAGGATATGCCACCAAATAATTTGAATCTGCAAAGGATTTGAATCTCCTTGTTTCAACAGCTACCGTATTATTATAGTGTTTTATAAGCAAAGATTCTGGCTATCAGGAGGTGGCGGTTTGAATAAAGATAAATGCCATGTCAGCCACGGCCTCTAATATTAACTCTGACAGTCGTAACCCCGTAACTACCCTATCGTCCCCGCTTCTGAAATTAAAAACAGCCATGGATTTCATCATTTGGGTGCCAGTAACAGAAGCATGCAAGTGCATAACAGGACTTAAAACTTAGCTTCTCATTGCAAATAATGCCAGTTAGGATTGTCTAATTACCAATTTTAAATGACTGCTTTTTCAAATTATATTTTAGGTAAAAGCAGTCTGTCTGACTTTTTTACAATCCCAAAACATATTTGATTCAACATTTTAGTAACATTCAGTTTCATAGTGTTTCTTTTTTGTTGTTTTATTTTTTTAATGTTTATAGGTAGTGGTGTAGTGGTTAAAGTACTTGCCTAAAAGACCGAGTACCCCAGGTTGCGCTCCCTGGCAGAGGAAAAAATTTTCACCATGGTTTTTCAAGTTTTAAAAATGAAGTGGCTTCAACCCCCTCCTAAAAATCCATCCAATGATCCCCCTGACCACCCCCACTCACTGGAAAGGAGGATAACATCATTACAAACAAAGATCAGGCAGAGCCACCACCTTCTGGGTGAAAAAAAGAATATAGGAATTAAAGATTAGCGAGATTTCTCACCACTACACAAAAATACAGAGAAGGCGTTGTTTCTAGGCAACGACAGATGGCAGCCCCATTATCCTAGACCTGCTACAGCAGACCAATCATCTATTTAGCTGGAAAAAGAACCGATTACCGAAAATGATACAAGGAAAAAAAAATTAATAACCATGTGAAAAGCAACTGCAACAACAACACGTGTAAAGATGGATATGCTTTGAAGCCCTATGCTCCCTCCAGGTGTGAAAGGAACATATATATAATGTTTATGCATATTCATGAAAGTCTATACTACCTCAGCCACTGCTCTGAAAGTATTAAGGATTTTCGGACTTAAATTAAGTGTTGGCAGGATAGATTTCATAAAATTTTAAGTGTGGCTGTAGGAAAAACTTCAATTTTCGCTATCGGTGTATCAGTAATTGTTAGACGCATCGTTAACATATTGGCCCTTTGGTATATAAATGCCATTTTGCCATGCTCTGTGTTGAATTTAATCTATAATTTGCTAGTTGATGAAAACTTTGTTAAACACAAATATCATATTTAATATGCTGTTAAGTGCTACAGTAATATTGTATGCATTAAAAATCAATTTTTTTGTGGTAACAATAATAACATTAACATTAACTTTCCCATATCTACTTATCTTTATCGACTTTTTAAATTACAATAAAATGTATAACAAGACTAATAAACTCTGCTAATCCTAATAAACTCTAACCCCCAACGTAAGCAATCAGTTTTACTTAAAAGGTACTCGTTATTGGCATTAAATATTCATCATACGCTCTGATTGAAGGCGTACACTTGATGTAATAATTGGCAACACAAGATGATAATTTATTTAATGAAAATTTCTTTTAAAATCACAATTATTTTTTATTTAATATTTAAACGTTAAATCAATAATACTAGAGAAAGTCTTAAGCAATTTATGCAAAAATACGATCTATTATTATTTATATTCATTTAAGGCTATAGATATCGTGCAACATTCTAAGCGATATTGAGAAAATTTTGTCTTCTATTTTATTGTACAAACTAAAAATTTAATACATTTTCTACAAATAATAGCTGTTATATTATTGCCAAACAATATTAATATATTACCAAATTTAAATCCAAAACGAACAAGCAAATATAAATATTTAAGACTTTTCTATCAATTTATAATGTTTCCAAATGTGCGGCTTGACTTAGTTGACTCTTAAGATTTCACAAATTTTCATTTTGTCAATTGACTTGTTATTGCCAAAAAAAAAAATTTTTATTCTTTGAAGCAAATTTAGTCTGTTATTGTATAATATAAAAACTGGCTTTAAAAAAGTTTTTGAAAAGTTTTTAGAACTTTTTCTTTTAGGAAATAAAACTGTATTTAAAAAAAAAGTGATTTATGTAATGGCCATACGACTAAAATGTAAAATTCAAATAGCTTAACTTAAAATAAAAACTTTAAAAACACGTTTTCATAGAAAGTCTTTCCTGTTTTTTTTTTATTTTCTAATCTGTTAAGTTTTAAAAATATTACTTATTGCGTTGACTAGATTAGATAACTTGCCTTAATAATCCTAGTGGAATTCATGGAAGAAACCATGGAAACAAAAAAGTTTCATAAAGACTAACCATCTTAACAATAAAATTTAACAAAATAATTTCGAAAGTTAATATTTTTTAAGGTTTGCGTAATATGGAAGATATTGTAAATAAATTAATTACAGCTCTTGCGGTATTGGTTTTCCAATTAAATTATTAAACATTTAATAGAATAAACAGGTATTCCTTTCCCAAATACAAAATTTAATGCCACAAAAAAGTTTTAGAAATAAATTAATCTGTACTCCTCAATCTGTAGATGTTAAGCATAACAAATTTTAATTAATATCCCTTCAATTAGTGCGTTAATGTATTCTATTCTCCTGTTAAGTAGGGTTTTTCTTAATTTTTTGATATGTTTTTAATTTTAAACAAAATGTATAATGAACATTTATTCATTACATTAAATTTTCTTTGTTTTCCAAGAACATCTTGGACCACATAATTGCCTTAAGAAAATGAATACCAAATCTCGTGAGAGCAAGGCTCAATAGGCAAGGCAGTTGATTTTTTCTAGGCAGCCTTGGCTTAATACTTTATCATACACTTCTAGAGGACTCGACAGTTTTTATTATGTTTATCAAAATAATAATGATAACCTGCTGGCTGAGTTATTTGCAAGTAACTCTAACTTGGTGGAAAGCCGTCAACCACTGCTCTGAGTTCAAAAGGGCGCGTGCAGTAACACCCTGACCTAGAGCCGATGCACTTCCATCATTGGTTTTGATGCAGTGCTGTTCGACGCCAGCTCGTTAATTACCCACACTATTTACTACATTTCACCATGCTGGTGAGTTTCCATTGTGCTGTGGTTTACTAATGTAATGTCAATCTCCAAGAAAAACGAGAAGTTAACAACCCAGAAAATTACCACCCAATAGCAAATTGTTCTGCAATTTCCAAAGTGGTGGACAGTATGATAAACTTGCATCTTGGAAGGTATCTAGAGTCCAGTATGGTTTCCGTAGAGACCATCCTACTGGTAAGTTGCTATTGAAGAAATGGTGTAATTCCATTCACCATTTTGGCTTAAGTTAAGTGGTATGGAACACTTCTGGCACAACTTGTTGCTCTTGGTGTCCATAATGACGTCTCTAGTCTTATGTGGAGCATTTTTAGGAACGACACCCGACGATTTATTATAGATGGGATCTCGTCAGATGGGTTCAAGATAAATTCAGGGGTACCACAAGGTTCCGTTCTGTCTCCTAACGTATTTCTTATTTTTCTATGACAAACTTTCTAACACTATCTACTCTTTTGCAGATGACAGCAGCTTTAGCAATTCCTATTCAATCGGCTATAGGCTAAGCCTCTTGGAGATTGGGGTGATGAGGCGAAACACGTATTATACGCTTGATCATGATCTATCTGCAATCTCCGAATTGGAGTCACACACACACACACACACACACACAAACACTGTTGTATGCTGACGCATAAACGTAGGAATGAAAATGCTGTTCCATTGAGTTACATATGGGTGATATAAATACTGAGAAATCTGAAGCTCCTGATGTTCTTGACATAAAAATTTAGTATTTACTATTTATACCATGTATATCCAACCGAAAATAAAATACAACTCTCATGTATAGGCCAGTAGTTCAAAGCCTATTTTGAACCCACTCGACCGGGTAAAGGAGAGGACAAAGAGACTCATCGGTGACAGTACCGTAGCCAACTCTATTGACTCATTGGCAAATAACACGTTCTTCATTAAGAGCACATCCATTTGTGATCGCTACAACAGTGAATCATAATACGTATTACAGTGAAAATTCCTTTATTAGTCAAACGGCAATGACCTACTTAAAAATGTGTTTCCTGGCATCCCCAGCGTGGTTATTGCCTGAGTACTGTTCCAATTGAAAACAAATGCCTCTGAACGCTTAGAGAATAACAAAAGTGGTATGTGCAGATCACCTGAATGCATTTGCTGATGGTACCATCAGTACCAGGGACTGAATGATGCATGAGATCAAACACTCTTACTTCACCGAATTTTAATCAGGTACTCTCTTGTGGGTCTCTTGGCTTTGCAGCTTCTGATTTTAAGAAATACTTAAAACCAAGTCAGATCACATTGGTATTATTGATCAAAATAATTCTCATACAAACTGTAGGAAAAGATGCAATAAGAATATTTAAAAAATTATACAATAATCTGAAACTCATTTGTATTTATGCAAACTTGTGTTTTTACTTAAAATGTTTACATTTTCCCAACACATGAATTTTACTTGCGGTCGTATTTTAGTTGATTTTTGGTATTGGCGTTTGTAAAAGTCTGTCCACATTCAAATACAATAGATTAAACTGACAACAATAGATTTGAGCAAAATATGTTTTCTTCTCCATTTAGTACATTGAAAAGGTTGAAAACAGGAACAAAAATTTTTCTAGCAGCTCCTTGTTGAAATATTATTGTCCGTCTGTGAACGTAAGCAAACAAATATATTTATTTTGTTATCCTTTACACAAACACAACGAAACAGAATTTCTCACACATATACAAGGTAATGGTTGGAGAACAAAGTCGAAGACAAGTCCATAAACTGTGAGACAGTTTAGGAGACACACAGAAGAATTGTTAGATTTCTATTCGTTTTTTTCTATTTCAGCTGTTAATTACTACTTTATTGTATAGATGATTGCGTGATAACAATTTTGCTAAATGTTGTGTTATTAATTTTTTTCGTTTATTATTTAGTCTTATTGTCTGATATTTATTCATTAGGTTACGTTGGCTAATACATTTCTATTTGTATTGATTTCGATTATTCTCACTATATTTATCGTCCGCTTATTTATATTGAAAGAAAAATAGAAAGAAATGTCTTTTAATTATTGTGTTATATTCTATAGTTAAAGATATGCATAATAAAAAAAGCCTCATTGTATCATTATATTTATTATCGCAACAGAGGCTTATTGGAAGGCACTTATGTGACAATGATGTCTGAACTTCTAATTTTAATGATAAAGACAAGAAAAATTGTGTTTCTTATTATAAGGGCTTGAATAAAAATGCAAACATTTTTGGTATAAATTACAAGAAAAGACATCTAAAATTTGAATATGGAGTTAAGAGTCCAGTTTGAGAGAGGACACTGCGCCCCGATTATGACCTTTCAAATATTTTTTCATTACTTTGCAAAAACTAATGCTAAATGACAAGCTTTTTTTCTTCTCTAAAAATTAAAGCAACGATACATGTTATATCTCGGGACCAGCTCGGTATTTTTTATTAAAATTTGATTAAGCACAATCCAAGTTTTAACATCAAATAACTTTATGTTTACTATATGTAAAAGAACTGAATTTATCCCCCACTTAAGGTAGCGCACAATTTAACTCGATAGAAAGTGGGCGTGTTCGGTATTTTTTGGTATATTTTTTAACCGATATTGAACACAATACCAGCTTTAAATCAAAATCGCTTTGTCTCCCGAAAACGCGATAGAACTGTATTTAGAAGCGTCTTAAGGTATCGCAGAAATTTAAAATCACAATTGTTCCTTACTATGAATTCTACCAGTCCACCAAATTTCATGTAATTATGTTGGAAAATGGCGGAGTTGGTAAGCAAAACGTAAAACCTTTTTTCACCCAACAAAAATCAAATTTGAAAACAAAAACACCAGGTCAACAGAAGCTGGTAGCAGGTGGATTCGTTTAAAACTTATTTTTCAAAATGGTATAGCTCAGGAACGGCTTAAGATATTAAAATAATTCTTACTCCATATGATAGATTGGAAAGTGGGCTACGATATGATCACGCATTCGTCCTGAACAATGAACTTTAAGCAGTTTTAAAATATTCAATATTCGCTATCGTATATACATACATACATATTGGAAAAAAAACATAATCAAAAAAACATGCACAAAAGCCCCTATATCCTACTGCTTTATTTTAAGCCAACAATAGTTATTTCTTTAGAGAATTCTTATAATGTATTTGAATATTTTGGCATAAGCATATGAGGTTGAATGTTTTAAAAAAAATTTAAAGTTCATTGACGTGTTGACTTAACAATCAATGAAATGTTGGTATATGAACAACAGACCACAACAAATAAATTTTATAAGTTAACCATTCAAATGTTTTTGGGTAGAATGCAAATATTAATTATTTCAAAAAACTTTGCTTGGAATTCAGCGAATTTTTTTCTCTGGAGCTTGAGAAAAATGAGTTTCGTAGAAAATTTTCCCAATGGTATATTTCACACCAACCCAATATTAATATATTATATAGAATTAGATGAACACAAAACTTATAATCATTTTAGTCAATGTTCATCATTTTTTTCATACATATTTTTCAAAAAAGCAAGTAAAGCATCAGAATACATATTTTTCTATTAGAGCACACATCATGCATATGTCAGTTTCAAACTCTTTTATACGTTTTTCAGTATTTTCACATATAACAGAGACACATATGTGTATCAGCATGTCATTTTTAAAGGAACTAAATCACATTTTCTTTTTACATATTCTACTTTATTTCAGATAGTGCATTATTCTCTGGCATTTTTCTTTAGCATAACTTTTGTGTAAGGGAATTCGTTTACATGTCATTTATCATTTTTATATACATAAATTGTGATATTTTATTTGTTATTTGAAAAAATAGGGGCAACTGATACAACAGCTTCTGATTTTCAAAATGTTAATGCAAACAAAAATTGCAACAAAAGACAGCAAAAACAAGTGCAAATTCAACTACATGAATTTTCATTTACCTGAGCAAAATCAACAGCAAATCAGGTGCACTCGCTTGTAAAGCTACACGTAGTGGGGAAGAACGGCCACACGATTCGATGGGAATATCGATGAATCTGTAAAATATAAATGAGATGAAATGAAAACATATGCAAATCATTAAACTGCAAAAATAAATACACAGAAATTTTAATTAAAAAGTGGTAAATTTCAATTAATAAATTAATGTTCGTGATTGATTGAAAATTCATGGAAATATTTAATGGCAGATGATAATTTTGGCTCAGTTGTAAAAGTCATTTCAGCTCTTCTGTCCTCCGTAGAAATAAAAAATTTCAGATTCGTCTTATCAAATTTGTGAGCCTCTTCTATAATTACCAGTTGTAAAAGATTCAGAACCTCAATGCAAAAACGTTCCGTTTTCTTCATTACGTATAGTCGAAATAGTGAGGAATGACCACCAACTGAGCTCCATGGAAAAGATGTTCAGTATAGTCTATGTTACCAAAACTATTTGCAGTTCGCCCATGCTTTGGGCTTTTAACAAGCTCTAAATAGAACTGTACTTTAATCTATAAATTATGGAAAAAAAATTGTGTAGGTTCAATGTAAATGTTGTATTGTAAACGTTTTATAAAAAGGTATTGAGGCTTTTTAACTTAAATTGGCTAATTAGTAGAGCTCTTCTCTCTTTTTTAAAAATTCTGAAAAGAAACTCTAGGGAAGCACACGCATTTTCCTAACAAATATGAGAAAAATTCAAGCATAAATCCTGGCAAAAATCTTAATAAAAACTAATGCATTTCTAATAATGATTTTATAAAAACCGACTTCACTTGCTAGTCGTAGCACCATCATCAATATTTACTCCAGTTCGTATATTGCAGAGTCATAACTTAATTTTACAAAAAATTAATCTCCTTGTGTCACAAAAATAATTTGATTTGATATCATCTTAAGAGTGTATCCTCGCTCTAAATTTCTTATATCAGTTATATATCATCGTCCTTATCTCTAGTATTAATATAATTTTTTTTAACAGAAACATTGAAACAGAAAGCAATTGAAACTATCTATTTATTTTAATGCTACATAAACTAAGACATTAGATGATATGTATTCTCGAAGGACTGTTTGTTCCATACTTAAGGGTTAGCTACTGCAATCAGTCAATAGTGGCAGTCATTGTGTGAACTGTGATTCCTTTTTTTTGCAATTTTACAAACCGACTTTCGAATGACACTCTGTCCATGCGTTTCCTGTGCAACATCATAGCAATTGTGCTGACCTATTTTTTTCAGCTTTGTTGGCTAGTTTATTTCCAGCATTTTGTGTTTATTTCCAGCATTTTGGTATTTTATTTTAAAAAATGTATTTACTTGTTCGTAAAACTTGTAATTTTCTCTTACTAGTTAATCGTTACCTTTTGTTATTTATCAAAAAACTTGCAAGAAAAACGCCCTTTTTTTTTTTAAATATGTTTTATTTAATGAATATTCAATTTAAATTGAACTAACAATAAATATTCAAATCTTAAATCTAATATAATTAATTTTTTAAGTCCAGCCTATGCCACTGGTTTCTGTTGCTTCTTCTGTGTTGACTTCGCATCTCTCGTGTTCGGCTGCAAGCAAGAGTGTCTCTTCTTCACAGCCAAGTGTGGCCTCTATAACTTAGAATGTATTGGTCAAGTGAGTTTGAATGATACTCCAGTTTATTTAAGTATATTGTCACATGTTTTGACACCACCGTTTTAACCAATGGAATATCTAGGTCTTTATGAATACGTGAATTTTAAATATATCAGGTAGCATTTGAAATTTTGTTTTGGCGCTTTGAACTTTTTCAATATTCGATGCTGAGGCAATTAAATTCCATAGCAACAATTTGGTTTTAGGATGGCTTTTTATAGAAAAGTTTGCAAACAAGACCTAGTGGTGAATTGAGCAGCCTTTAAAAGAATCATTTTCCTTCAATCAATTAGTGACGCAATATTTTCAAATTGGCTGCAGGCTAATTTGTAAGCGTTCAAGATATCGATGTTATTCTTAGTGGTATATAACCAGCCTTTATCGAATATAAAACAATTTTGCTCGCAAAAGAGTATGATAAATTAATGTTTCTCAACAAAGTAAATGTAGCTTCGAAATCAGTGAATAGGTTTAGAAAAAGAACATCCTGTAATGGCAAGCCTATGTTAACGTGATTGAAATGTCACTACTTATGAATCTTGTCTTCAGAACTATCATGAATTTTTCTGGAAGTTATTTTTTTACTGGGATATTCTTTAGTGGTACAAGTATTTGAGCTCCCTAATATTTTTTCTTCTCCATTATCTCTCTTGAGAGAATTTGGCTTCTACAAATAATCTTCCATCTTACACGAGTTGTTGCAGTTGTTTTCGCATTGTTATTTTTGCCTTGTATAAATTTCGTTAGTCGGTTGTTGTTCCAGCAAAGTAGACGATTGTTCTGCTGTAGCAGGTCCTAGGATAATGGGGCTGCTATCTCTCGTTATATAAAAACAACGCCATCTGTGTGTTTGGTTTGGTTGTGAAGGAACCTGAAGCCACTTAATTTTAAAACTCGAAAAAACATGGTGAAAATTTTTTTGTCCTCTGCCAGGCAACGCACTTGGGGTACTTGGTTTTGTAGGCAAGCATTTTAACGACTACACCACGCCACCACCTAGCTCCCTAATTTATCCCTATAATATTAGTTCTTTTAATTTCGTTACAATTGATTAAATCAACCATAACATATACGAGTATTATATTTTTTTTTGGTAAGTTATTGTCTATGGCCGTGACGTATGATTAATAATATTACTCACACGCTGCGAAGTATTGGTGATCATATTAAAAACTTTTAAGTATAATTAAGTTCAATGCTAGTTCACCATAAAAAAGGTAGCTGTGAACTGTGATCGTGCAAATTAAATTTACTGAATTTAAAAGCATTTTTTTACTTTAAACACACACATGCTCATATGTCGAATATATACATAGATGTTTTCTTAATAACAGGTAGTCGTAAATTCATGAGGAACAGTTTCCTCATTAGGCTACCAGTAGTGCGTTAAACTTATATTTATTAATGAGTGAGGTGTAAATTTGCACATAGGAATAGCCCAAGCTCGTTATTATACTCTAGTGATAGGCAGGTATGCCACCTTAATTATTTAAAATTCCACATGCATCAGGGATAATTTGGTTAATTTTGCCAGAAATTTCAGAAAAAAGGTAGCACGAAATCATTCTATACGTAAGATTGGACAAGAATAAAATTGATAATTGTCTTTTGTTTATAAAAACAAGAATGAAAAATGGAAAATGGAAAAAAGTTTACAATTTATTTCAAAATATTCCTACTGTAAAATACGTTTTAGAGATTATTTTTAAATTAGTATAAGGAGGTATCCTTCACCCACTTTCGTCCCTTTGTCGTAATGCGACCATACTATAATACTAACACTGAAAGCTGTCACTGTTATAGTCAGTCAGATATATGCTAATTAGGTATTAATTTATATCCGAGGTACTAATCCCATTGCTCCTATAGTGGAACATGCGTGCCTTGGCTGTAGAGTAGCCCTAGTCTCACTACTATATTAAGCAAGATATAAAATTATAAAATTTCACTTTTTATGGAAAAAATCCTTGCCCTTAGTCCTTTCACATATTTTATTTAAAATAGGACCACCTCTGAAAAGAATTTTCAAAGTTTTGCTTCAAAATAGTATATAATCTTATTATATATTCGACTACTCGATTGAAATGCAATTGTTTATCTACATCTGGTTTAAGTTCTGGAGATACACTTCACATCTGAAAGTACAAATTTGCCAGTAGTCAGGATTTAAAAAAATAATTTTATCTCTTGCTCACTGATGGAGAATAATCTTTTCATATCGTTATAAATAAATAATTTTTCTTAAAAATAAAAGTACGATATGAAAGTACTATACCTTTAATAGAAATCTTGTCAACTTGATACCTGAGAATTTTGAATAAATTAACTATTTTATTTTTGTAGCAACGAAAAAATCATTCCTTGTAGATGTTAAAGATTTCGTTGACCAAGTATTGCACTCATCCATTAGGGGCTGCAACATTGTATATTTAATTAGACTAAACATTTCTGAGCCTGACAAATACGTGCATTAAATAGAAAAAAATTCGTTCTTGAGTATAAAGATGTATACTCATTAATATTAAAATCTTAAGCTGAATTCTGACTTGAAGCTATGAAAAAGGATTAAGATTAATACAAAATACGTGATAATAAAGCCAATAATATTTGCAATTATTTAACTTAAACATATACTTTATATAAATGTTCTCCAACATACATACATACATATTTACAACTATAAAATGATAATATGTGGTGTTACTTCTTGTGTAACAAGTGCCTATAACTGTGCGCTACATTTTCAGTGTCTGCCTTAAAATTAATTCTTTTTGTATTATTAATATTAATGATGTGAAGCATTTCTAACAAGTATCTTCTCTTATAATTTGTTTCAGTGTTTAATATTGAAACATTTTAAAAGTTCGGATAATGATTACATTGATGACAATGTAAAGACAATGCCGTTCTCTGTGAACTGTTTGCTCTATTTTTCTGATCAGACTTACATATGTCCTGCAATTCTAACTTTTAACTTATTCTTTGTTGTACCTACATATACCTTATCGCAATTATTACTACTATTTCCATCGCATGGTATTTTGTATATAACATTAGACCTATCTAACTTATGTATTCTATCTTTTGTTCTACTAAATAATTTGTTTAATGTGTTATCCGTTTTATAAGCCATACTATATTTTTCTTTATCATATATTCCTGATCTCTTTAGACGTTCTGATATACGTTCTGGTATATAGATCATTCCTTTATAAGTTTTTTGTGCAATACTATTTGTTACTTTTTCTCTCCTATATTTATACTGATTAATTAGTTTATATATTAAATGCAATGGAAAATCATTATCAATGAGAATATTTTTAATCTTTTCTTTATTATTTTTATGAAATTGTATGTCACTTATCGAGAATACCTTTTCAATCAAATTTTTTGCTGTATTAATAATGATTCTCTTGCTATGTTTAGAAAAATAATTAATAATTCTTCCTGATGCTGTCGGTTTTTGATACCAATCACATACTAATCCTCAATTATTTCTTATCACTAAAGTATATATATAAGTACATACATGTTTCTAAATAATTATTTTTATTATTTATATGTATGTGTTTTTCCAAAAAAACTATTTATTATTGTGTACATGTGTGTATATATTTTTTCATATATGACAAAAAAATTTTTCTCTTTCTTTCATTTTTTGAAATGTTAATTTTTTAATTTTATTATTTATAAAAAGAGAATTGTCCTGAAGATGATACTCAATGAGTATCGAAATATTGATAGTTATTTTTAATTAAATTTTTTAAAAAAATAAAAGACCTTAAGTTTGAAAATTAAAAAACGGATTATTATAAAAGAGGTCAAAAAATATAGATACATTATTATGTTGAAATAAATCAAACTGACGTAAAGAATATTTAAATTTATCACTCACAACTTTCAATAAATATCAAAAAGAGTCATTTGTGTTCCTAAGTAGCAAGACCGCTTTCGTCGACATGTTTTTCGTACACATTCAAATGCAAACAGATATTGTCAACATTCCAATACTGTTGCTACGTGTAAAACTCTGACACAGTAAAAAGTTTATTTAACATTTTTCAAACAAAAACTTTTGGAAGGGAAAAAAACATTTAACGGCAGCAAAATTTCTGCTCGACTTGGCGCGAAACTGTTAATCAAATAGAATTTAATGTTCGATCTTTCCACTGAAATTGGTTGTCACTTACAAAATAAAAAAAAATTTATAAAAATTATATATTCGGAATTTTCTTAAGCAAACAATTCATTCCTTTCACAACAATATTTTTGATTGTATTTACATAAATAAATTTATTTCTTCTCTTTATGCACGGATACAAACAAATGCGTATGCCTAAGTTTACATTTCATTATTGGCATATGTATGTACGAGTATTTTATTAACATCAACATTAATTTTTGCATAAACGTTTAGTCATAAGGACAATCATTTTATTTTATGAAGTTAAGAAGCAACTTTAAGAAAACATTGAATAAACGGAAATGACTACAATTCAAATCAGTTTCATATAATTCAATGCTGCCTGTACATACTCTTCCTAAGCATTTCAATTATTTTTATCTTATATTCGTATATTCAATCATATTTTCTAATGTGATTCAATATATTGACTGTCTGGCTAATATTCAATTGTTTGATAGGCTTCCAAAGTATTTATTCTATAAAAGGGAGACTCTGAAATCCGATTAAATGCATGAGAAATGTTTTAGGAAATATTATGACTGAAGAGTTTTGCAGTTCAAGGCCTTCAGAGTCTCATAAAATATTTCTTGAATGTTTCAATCAACTATTTGTACTACACATTCGCACCACTGCTTCTTAAATGTGCACAAAAGGTGCTATAGATTTGTTTAAGTGATGTACTATCTAGTATAAATATCACATATAGTATACATACAAATACTTAAATTTTTTTGACATCTAACTCTATATTTGTTTATATATTGGCGACAATAAACTTGAATTTTTTATGTACTTTTTGCTGATCAGAGGAACCTGTTTTTTTTTTTGTTGGATTTTAAATAGCAACTGTTGGCAGTTGAGAAATTTGCCATTAATTGTGACAACTCCTTTTTGTTTAATTGCAAAACTGCTTGACAATTAGGTAACAGCATGATATCCATGATTTCCGGTGATGCAAACTGCGTTGTCAAATCGGTGGTTCTTAGTGATTTTTTGAATTCCGCATGCAGAAAATTATACAATGTGGTATTCGGTGCCTTTGTAAGATATTAATGAATCATCACTATATTTGTAAAAAAAAATATGTCCTATATAATAATAATAGCAGAAATATTAAAAAATTCTATTATTTTTTAAAGAAACTGAGGAAACACGGCCCAGAATATTTGCAAATTTAGAGAACTCAAGCATTATAATAAATTGATCAGTAAATATACAATATTGATCGTTGAAGTCTTGTGACTTTCGTATCGAAATGCAGAGATTGAAGGAGTTTTTATAAAAAAAATTTATTGGATATAAAATTCGTGATATATAAAAAATTATAAATTTTTTATATTTAATATATAAAATTAAATGCAAACTATTAACGTTATATTGCGTTTTCATGCAAATACTTATTTATTTAATTACTATTTGCGTTTGAACTATTATTACTTTATGTCTTATTAATTTTGCTAATTAATAGTTTCTAGGAAAAAAATTTAAATGCTCCATATATATTGTAATATTTTGTTTCATATATTTTCAAGTGCATAATTAACATTTATGAAACAAAATTTCTTAATAAAACTTAAGAAGACCTTTGAAATCTCGATTTAAATGCAATTGCAACACCACTGGCTACAAACGTTTATGGCAAAGAAAATCGAATTTTATTGTTGCAAGTGTAAACCTGTCACTTGCACTCTCGCAACACATTTGCTACTGTCTATTTATGCCATTAGTTTCAATTGAAAATGCACTACAGAAACCATAGAACATCTAAAAAAACCTTGGCAAATTATTTTTAGAATCGCAATGCTAATTTTTTTACTCAATTGAAAAAAAAATTGTTACTTGCAACTGTCTATTAAATTATAAATTTTTTCTATGGAGAAACTCTTTTCATGGAATCTTTAAATCAAATAACTTATTTTCACTACTTGAGAAATGTTGTATGAAATGAAAATATTTTCCTAAAATGTTGTGTTGTTTGTCTTGCTTCAAATATACATGCTGCACTTAATTTTTCAATTATTACATCTACTATATTTTAAAGCATATTTGTATTATGCTTTAAAATTAAAAAGTATAATATAAAAACCATATTAATTTAAAATTACACGAACATTCAGGTAGGAATTTGGATAATAAAAATTTCATAAATCAAACTTACTTAATCAAACGTTCTTCTTCATAACGCGCTATCCATACTGGCAACGACATGTCGAGACTTGTTGCATGATGTAAAAAATATACCATGGCTCTTGTATTCTCATCCTAAAAAATTTTATTGACAAAAAGAAACATATAAGAATTCATGTTGGTTTGAAAAATTTGCGTTGCTCTTAACACTAAATCTAAAAAAAGAAAAAATAATAATAAAAAAATTTATAATTTAAAGTTTAACACTGTGCACACACAGTAAATAATCATTAAAAACGAACAAGACTATTGGCTAGAAATAAAAACGGAAGGAAAATATAATAAAAATTATAATCTTTCTACTGTTCATAAAAAAGCTGTTTTAATAAAGCTGCTTAACCTGATCTCTAAAGTCGCTGCGCCAGCCAGCAATAAAATGTGGTGCATTTGGCCCAAACAGAGCACCCAAGAAAATACGTTCAAATGTTTTTTCGCACGAGTAAATTTCCTCTATAAAATCAAAAGAAAAGCAGATAATAAAAATATTTAGAAGTATATTAAATATATAACATATATGTACATGGTTAAAGAAAAATAAAGTTAACTTCTCGTCCTTAATATATTAAATATAATCTTTAAAGCTTTAAAAAAATTAAAACAAGAATAAGAACACATTTAGAAAATCTTATTACTTTTAGATCGGCTTTTTATTTTTAATATAAAGATGACCCAATTAAAAAAAGTTAAGAAATATGAAATAAGTCTTTCGGTTGGGGCGCAAGAACTTTTCCCTCTAAAGTATGATAAAGAACAGCTTCACTTTTTGACGTATCGCTGCATTTAAGGCCTTTAGCCGGGAGCAATACCTTTCTCCTGTGGAGTTGCTGGCTCACAGATGTATTCCAAATAATAAAGAAATGGTTTAGGAAGCAAAACCTGAATTCGATATACCCCAGATGAAAGTCTTTGCACCCGGCCAAAGGCCAGCATTGTAGCTGTAATTTTATATGAAACCTCAAAGGTCAGTTTTTTTACTGAAGTCCTCTCATTATCTGACAGTTCTTAAACGATAAAATGTACAGATAATCCGGGAACTCATAAGAACTTAAGAGCTTGTTTAGTCTTACAAAAGCGGAGCTTCTGGTGATATTTAGCTAATAAAGAAAAAATTGGCTTAAAAAATATATTATCACTGCATGACGACTAATTATTAGTCCAACAATAAAAACTCAAATTTCTCAAAAATTACATAAACTTTTATCACTGGGCTCAAATGATCTCATGAAAATAATGAATACTTTCCTTATTCTGTAATTGATTTTTTTTATTGTCTGCTACGCTGAGTATTCAGATATTAATAAAAATGTCCTGATACTCAAAAATATGCATATAATTGTAGTCCAAAGATGCAAATCTGATAGTGCCAAGCAGAAAGAAAAGTTTTAATTCTTAATTACAATTTGATTACAGCATAGAAAGGAAGCGGGGTCCTTAAACCAATAATTCTGCAAACTATAAATAATTGACGGTACTTAAGAAACTTATTTTGTAATTCAATAAAGAGTTCTTGTAGTGAGTGGTTTTTTGCAATTTTACTAAAGGGCTTAACTAGACCTTGCACAAGGTCCTTTATGAGGAGCAAATCACTGCCCAAAAAGTTTAATTAACATTCTTATTTTCTTTTGCTTTGTACTGGAATTCAGTCATCCAATTACTACTAGTAGCAATTTGATATTTATTATGCGAAAGTAATAGTTTCAATTAAAAAATGAAGAGAAATACTCTTTTTATATAAACTGTACGAATAAAGTTCTTTTTTTAATTTAATCATCATTTTCTCAACTTAACTTGCACCAGCAAACAGTCAAATCATTGAAAATCTTATTTCTTAGGAACAACTTCAATTTCTTCATTGGGAATTTAAGGGAATATATTCCTTAAATATTTATTTTATTTAAACAATTGGGTTCTTTTCGATTAATAAACCCAATACTAAGAATTAAGTTCTTGATAAAAAAATGTTTAATAAAAATGTTACTCTTGTGAACTTTAACTTAGAAAATATTAAAGCAACATATTTTTATAAAAGAAAAAAAAACACACACACACAGAAATAAGTCGCTCATAAAATCGCGTTAAAAATTTTTTAACAAAAGATGTTTTTAACAAATAAATAAAATAACTTTTATTTTAAGCACCAAATGCCACATGCCAAATTGTACAAATTAAAAACTTAATAAGAAAAGCTCATTTCCCTTCGCATTTTTATTCATTCCATTTAAAGAGGAGGCATTGACTTAGAAAATATTTTGAATGCGTACAAAAATAAAAAAGGAACAAATGAACTTGTTGCTACATTTAAAAAGGACGCAGAAAAAACAAAACTGTAGTATTTTCACATGGGCAAATACTATTTTTTTAATATATATATATATATATATATATATATATATATATATATATATATATATATATATATATATATATATATATATATATATATATGCCATGTACTAGCATACATATGTATATAGGGTTTTTAAATGAGAGCGGGCTGCTGCTGACAGGCTGTAAAATTATAGTTTTTTTTGCAGCCTCAATCCAAACAATATTGACCTTAAATGATTTTTATTTAATTCTCTATTCTATTTATTCTAGTCTAGAACAATAAAGTATTGATCATAATGTTTTCGGGCTAAAAAATATCTATGCATAGAGTGTCACTGTCTCCAAAACTAGCGTTGATATGTTCTGCTGTGTGGATTGGAATTAAGGTTGTTGATATTGGAGCATTGGCTCTCACCTTTAGTTTTTTTTATAATTAAAGAAAACGATATGGATCTTAGACTATGATTAGTATTTAAAAGCTAAATGTTTGTTTGTTACACACTAAACGAGTTCATATACCACACTCAAGTAAAAAAATATTTTAAATGAGTTCAATTGAGTTCCTAAATTTAGGTAAAAATTTCCCTAATGCACAAAAATAATAAGACTGGACTTAAAAATAATTTGTCATAATGAAACTTTTAAATCTATTGTCTCTAGAAATGTATTCCTTAATATTTCTTAAATCTTTATTGATTTCGAAAATTTATGGCATAAAAATAGGAAATATTAATTTACTCTAGATGACAACAGCTCCGTAAATTTTATCAAAATTATGAATGATAATTCAGTAAAACTTTCATAGAATTAAGAAAACAATTTTTCTAAAATATGCTTCTTAGTTCATGACTACCTTTAAAGAAAACTACAGCTTTTCTCTTTTCAAAGGATATAACTGGTATATATTCACCCTTTCATTTAAAGTAAGTAGTTTCTTTGTGTATGTAGGATGACTCCATAGACAAGCTATAGAGTGCTAAACTATTAAAGAGAAGTTTGATGGCACGAGCCCGCTACGGGATTAGTTGAACAAACTGAAGTTTAATATTTCCTTATCGTATTGTGAACTTTAAATATTCATTATATGCCAGTAATACATTCCACTTCTAATGAAAATTAGTTTGTTTGAAAAAATTATGGAAATTCATGAACCAGAATTTAAGAAAAACTACTACATTTTAGTTAAGATTTTCGTAATTCGTAACTCTTGATGCTTTTACAGACTAGTAAAAACATTTTCCGGCTTTTTGAGACTTTACTTTAACTTACAGCAGATGATTGCCACCTGCGTACTCCTTTTCGACTGCTTTTGATACTCATTTGGCATTTTCTAAGCCTTATAGAAGTATTTCAAATGGTCAGCAGTAGTAAATTGTTGACAACAAGGAGTACGTAAGTGACATTTTTTTCGCTGGCGGTACAACAACTAACATAATAAGGAGCATTTCTTCCGTGTTTGGCCAACCATTCTTCTTCCTTAGAATTTTTAGCTATAATAAAAAAAGATGTATTAAATTTGAGTATATTTTATGAGTTGCAATTTTAGAAATTCTAACCACTTTCTAAAAAAAAAAATTTGAATGAAAAACACTAAAAAATTCTGAAAGCACTAAAACTAAGTAAATTTTTATTAAAAAATAAGGAATTTCCTACTGATTTGTAATTTGTAATTGTAATGTAATGGAGGTTTGGCCCAGGATGGCCCTTTGCACTGCGACCATTGTTGATCTATTGTGCTTCCCCAGTCCCTAGCAGTTTAATACGTTCGCAAATAGGATTAGCTCCTTCAGTGGGATCATTAGCAGATCCTCTTCACTCAGAGTATATGCATGTAGAGTCCTGTGTCTTCTGTGGCGCAATGCCCCACAATTTGCTATCAAGTGTTGCATCGGCTCCTCATCTTCACCGCAAAATCTGCAGATGTCCGTGTCAGATAAGCCCATTCTGTATAGGTGGGCTTTGCAGGTGTTGGCCTGTGAGCGCCCCTAGAAGCGTCCGTAGGCTTTTCCTGTCCAGTCTTAGAGCCAGATCCGCCCTCCCAGCGTCAAAGCGTAGGAATTTCTTGGAGTGACATAATCCATTGATGTCATTCCAATGTTGTGCAATCCTGGACGATGTCCATTTCGAAATCTACGCCTTAAGGAGACTTTTGTTGAACACTAAAGAAGGGGTGGGTCCAATGAAGTTCCCCTCAGCCCCTCTTCTCGCACAGATGTCCGCCATCTCATTCCCAATTTCCAATTTCCTACTCATACTATGTAAAATATTTTTACTAGCAGCGATGTAATTTTTACTGAGTCCCAATAACAAACGGTTTTGGCGGCTTCCGATAACTATTTTGAATTAAAATTCAAGTTAGTATTTTTTGAGTGCACTGCCGAGCTTCATAGTAAGAGACTCTTCAACGTATAAAAGAACTGTTTCGCATTGAGGATGCCCCCGTAATGTACTAAAGTAGTAGTTTTGGGGGTTACTGGTTCGATTCCTGCCGACTCTGGCTTTTTTGCAGACAAGCCTAATAATAGCTTCGAAGTTTATAAGAAAAATTAGGAAAAATTTTAAAAATGAATGTAGAGGATATACATATGATTTCTATAGCACGGTGTTGCAGATCATAATACTGTTGAATAGACCCACAGACTCATGAACATGATTATAAGTGCTCTGAAATAAAAATAAATATTGCTTTGCTCTTTTTTAATTGACATTTCCCTAATTTTTTTTTATAAAGTATGGCACGAAGGACCACGAATGGCTGATCAATAAGTTAAGGATAAAAATATGCGTGAACACTTATAAATTATTAGAAATCTATGAAGGTGGTCGTGAATTTATTAGAAAAAAATTAGCTTTCTAAGCACACGACAGCCGATCGAACCAGCAGTTCGCCAAAGCCGTACTGGGATCCTGTTTTAATTAAGTATATGCCAGTAACCAATAATTTGTAATTATGCTGATGAAAAAACTTTTATAAACTTCCACGAAAACCCTCTAAAAGCATTCCGCGAACTACAGAAATATAATTTGCAATTGGAAAAATTACTGAAAACGAGGAATATTAATATAAAGGAGCGTAAATGGTCTCATAACACTTTTATATTTCACAGAAAAATATTCCTTCAATATAAATTTGATAACAAATTATACCTAAAGACAGTGAAGTTAAATATCTCAGTATATGCCTGAATGTCCTTCAACATGGAAACATGGAAGATGCACATCGAAGCAAAGTTGATTCAAATCTCTCACAATTTTTGCTGAACATATGGAAATTGTAGACAACTACAGCGGCAGCTGCATAAATAGATTTTTTCCCTGGCAGTGGCTAGAACTAAGTTGTGATTCGAATATTTATTAATAGTTCAATTTATATTAAACCCTTTATATAAAAAATCTTTAAAAGCTTCAGTAAGATGTTATATTCTATTCATAAAAAATTAAAATTTCCTTAAATGTCCTTTTCACAAAAGTATTGCGGCCTTTTTAGAAAACCCGCTAAAAATATTTACTATGGAAATAAATACTTAAGTAGTTATAACAATAAACGTGGTTGGAATAATAAGGTTATGGGATTCTTTTTTATTATTCAACCATAAAATTTTAGCAATTCACGCAACTAGAATCGTATTTATAATAAAAATTGTATGGCCAAATACAACTAAGCCATTTACAGCTTATATAGAAAAGTTTTTTACAAAGACAGAATATTTGTCAATTATACTATATATGGTTTATTTTTAACTTACCAAGCAACACCACAACAACCGCTGAGTCCCTGACACCCCAATCCCAGCAGGTACGTAAAGCGATATATAAAATGTTATGGAATTTTCCCATTAAACAGACCTAAAATAAAATTAAAATATGAATTAAAAATTTACTTTACACATTTTAAAGTCAAGCTATATCCTATCATACTATAGTCACATTTAACTACACTTTTATTAGTGATTACAATGTGTAAAGCTTTAAGCTTATTTTTGTGTTAAACTTTAGTCTCATAGTCTCATACTATATTATTTGTATTTTTTTCCCATACAAGTTAATATGTTTGACCTTAAATTATGATCACTGCAAACATATTTTTTTTACAATGTGCAAACATTGACTTAATACTTTGAAAACTCTCATTTCCTTGCTGGTAAGCTTTACAAGAATTACGAAAATTTTTAGTCCAGCAAAAAACCCTGCTTGAAAAATCAGTCACCAAATCAAAAACAGTCACAACTCAATATAAGTATATCAAACTATTTTCTTTCCAATGTCATATATTTTCAATTACAATCTCCTTTGGTCTTATGTTACTTGTGTGGCATACACAAGATCTGCAGTTTTTCGCCTTTACTGAGAATTTTTAGAGGTCTGACTGTTTTTGTGCCACATGTATCCAACAAAACTTTGAAAATAGTCTTTAAATTAAAAAAATAAGTTCTACAATTCCTTGAGATCGTATGCGTGGTGCTACCCAAATTCAAATCACATAAAAATTAATTAAGTGGGTAAGGAAGTCGATTAAACGTTGTTCACGTATCCATCACCCTGCCCATGAGTTCGTTCATCTGTCTGAAGTTAAAATTTAGATGATATGGTCATTAAATCATACAAAGCGACATCATTCGAATTGAAACTCTAGTCTGACGGTGGTATTTTCTCCAAGTCCTTACAACTATAGCTGCTGAGAACCAGCCAGATTTTTTTTCACACAGAGTAGCAGAAAGCAAGATATTGAATACATTCGACCACACATTATGACCTTTGTGCCTAAAATTTAAAGAGCTTAATTGTTATAGTTATAAAAAAAATTATATAATAATGACTTCTGCAATAAGGATCCAAATAATATATATAGCTCCATTATTACATAATTTTCGTTCGCAGTGCTTTTTATGAGTGCGATAAACAATTCGAGATTTTTTGAGAAAATCCAGATATATAACCTTGAAGGAACACTTCTTCGTTATCACCACTACAAAAAATTGCATTTCACTATATCATATCTTTCAGGTTTCACCGAACAAGGTTGCTACAGCACCAAATTCAAATGCCTACAAGTCATATTCATTCTTTATTCAGATCACGAAAAGTTGTTTAAAGATTTAAGGAAATATTTAAATATGAATTACTTCCAATTCCGAAGTGTAGCATATTGAGGAAGAAATAGCTTCGAGTTTGTTAAACGATACGAGAACATTTTTATAATAAATAACTTTCGAATGTTCTAAATTGTTTGCTTCCACTCCACTCCCGTTTTGAGAACTTAACAACACATCCTAGAAAAATTTTATATATATATATATATATATATATATATATATATATATATATATATATATATATATATATATATATATATATATATATATATATATATATAATATATACTCTTAATACTAAATCCATAAACATCCAACCCACTTCAAGAATTTCGAAACAATTTTAAAACAAATTACTTACATCACCATTTCCATCCTTTTTATCACGATGATAACGAACGGCAGCCAAGACAGCAATACGTGCCACTTCCTCAGTATGCATACATTGTCCTTTGAATTAATTAAGTAAATATTGAATTGAAGATGTAGTAAAAGCAAAATGTAAAATTTGAAAAGAAAATTTTCTAAGAAACACTAGAACAGCAATTACCACTTACCGTCACTGCAACCACCAATTATGGCATTTAAATGATCCAACACATCCCGCCTGGAGGATCTGTCCTGCAAACCATTGCGACACAATTTATCCAAAGTATCCTCGTAAAAACATTCAAATATAAATTCCATATTATTGTTCAGCAGCTACTGGGTTGATACTGAGACGCTTTCAATATTGTAATGTGTATGAGGCGACCACAAGTAAAACATTGAAGGCAAAAATACTACAATTTACATATAATTTTTTTTCTTAAAGCGTTGACACTTGTTCAGCCAAGAAGCCATAGAAAATTAGTTACAACACAATTTTAAAAATATTTATTCGTTTTTATTTTCTATTGGAATAACGTTGTGTCACTAACCTTAAAGTGAATGATTTTTAAGCGTCATTGCAAGTATGTGCACATGTATGTGCTCAAAAATTAATTTAAAAATCATTACAGGATTCAAAGGACTTATTCATTACAGTTTAGTAGACTTTTTGTTATATTTCTGTACGACTCACAATAAGTAAAACGATTACGTATGGCTTTTTCATCATCTTTTTAGATCTTTAAGAATTTCTAATAGGCAGAGTCAATAATAAAATGGAATAGTACACATACATATATGATATATCTATATGAGGCATTGAAGATATGAACTTATTTTAATGAAAGAAATACACAGTGGGTAACAGAAGTAGATAAGTCGACTTTCAGATCTTTATTGAAAAAGTGCTCCCAACCACTCTTGCACATTCGAATTGTTAATATGTATTCCGAAGCCTTTTTATTTCAATAAGAGTCCCCATGTATTTTCCATGAATTGAAGCAAAAGTTCGTGTGTAAAATTATTGGAAAAAATTTTTGTAAAAAAAAAAATAATTTCAAAATGCACTGTTTGTTGTGGCTTTAACTGTTCATATGCCGACATTTCGTTGATCTCTAAACCAAATCGTCAGTGAACTTTAAGCATTTTGCAAAAACTCTAATTGTTCTAACAATCAGTTGGGGAGAATATCCTGAAATAATAAATTTCAATATTAAGTATTTAAAAACTGAGTTCATTAGATTTTTAAAACTTAACAAATTCAAGTGATTAAAATGAGCGATAATTTTTGTGTAGGAATAAAACATTATTAACTGCCTATCAATGGTGAGGAGTTGTATTCCGAGAAGGAACTTTTCACACTGACGAAGTAACCACAGGTTTACGATGAGGAATAATTTTCCACATTATTAACTAGAATTGTCTTTTAGTTTTACTAATTTCTAGTGTAATTTAGTCAAATTTTGATAAACCACAAGAGCATATTAAGAAATTACTTTAATATAAATAATTTACTAAAATCAATTGTTTTTAATGAATGGTTGCTGCAAATTAATATGGATTTTGCTACTCTTTTTTAATATCACACCCCTTTTGCATAATTTTTCTTTCACTGGATGATAAGCCACTTGCACCAAGGCTCGTTTAAATGTGTTGCAGCATAATTGGCAATAACGTGTTTTTTAATAAACTTCATCAACTTTAAGTTCGTTTAATATTAAGGCTTTTTGCCTGGCGTTGTATTATTTGGGAGTCCAGTGAATGTATTACGGTTTTAGAAATATGTATGACAAATTTCTTTAAAACAACATATTTGCAACAATGTTATATTGTGTTCCAAGGAACAAATATAAACTTCATGAGCTAAGCTACAGACTTTTCAAGGTAGCACTGCAACTTTAGGGAATTTTTCGGGCGAGAGAGGACTTCAATCCTTTAATAAGGAGGAAAATTCTACCATATGAAGGAAAAAATTCTGGGGGTGGTTAAATTTCCAACAGGCCCGTCTAAGCCTGTAATAATCTTCTTTTCTGGCTATACCGTTGATATTTACATAAAAAATGTGGTAAAGTTAATGTTCGGCGACATAAAAGAAAAGCATTCGCCCCAAAATGATGAAATGCAATAATATTCATAGAATCTATTGTTCGAGATAATCTTAAAAGCCATTATTAAATAGTTGTTGATATTTGTTGGATTCTTGGCTAGATATATGCGTGCATTTCATTTATCATCAGAAAAATTGGGAACGCTTGACTCAAGAGCGGATTCGTTAAACGCTGATTGATTAATTTTTACTATTGGTTTATTAATTTTTACTATTGGATTGTTTTTAAGCAACAATAAAAAAATAAGATGGCCTTGGAGTTGATTGGTTTGACATATTATACTTACATATATCTGCTACCTCAGTGACAAGAACATTTCAGGTCCATTTTTTCCCCAATTAATTTGATACTTCCAGGATAGTTGGAGTGTTTTTCCTATACAAATTTTCAAGTATGATTTTTACTAAAAGTTACAAGGAAATATTTAATCTTGCAATGAGTTGTTCCTATTCTGTTCCAGAGGGTTCTGCTTAATTAAGTTATTTCTGTACATATTTTCAAAGAGCCCTAGAGTCTTTAATTTCAATATATAAGGTTTAGATTTTACATCTCTGCGCAGTAGGCCGGAGGTGTGTGGAAACAAACTAAAAACTTTTATTATATCTAGAGGGTGGCAAGCAAATACCATCTTTTTCACCTCTTGTTTTGCTCACTAAATTCTTGGTTTTATACTGATATTTTTTCAATGCCAACAAACAAAAAATCGCTATAATTTAAATAGAAGTAAGTGATATTTTTTTCCTATAAGTTCAAAAACCACAAGCATTAAAATGTTCACTTTAAATACAAAATATTTAATCGAATAAAATAACAAAACAATTTATATAAAACCACAACAAACAAAAATATAACAAATGAATGCAAAAAAATCTCGAGCTCAGGTGTTAAATTAATTCTTCAAGCGTTGAAAAATATTTAATTTGTTAATCTTTTACTAATTAAATTAAATAGCAGACAGGCATAGTCGTACATGTATAATGTGTCGTATACTTTTTGTTTTTTTGTATGGCTGTGAATTATTTGCCAGTTGCGATAGTGAAAGCAAAAGGAAACTTAATGTGGCGTTTAAGAACACTATTAGGTATGTATATGGTCTAAGAATATATGACCATATCTCACCCTATGTAACTTTACGGCATTAGCTTTGATGATTTTTTAAGAGTGCGAGTTTTACTGTTTATGCACAAAATTATATATACACACCAGCCCAAACATCTCCGTGAACGTTTAAACTTTTCAACACTTGATAGGGGCAAAAGAATTCTAGCATTTGGTCATCGTACATTGATTTCTAAATACCATTTCTTCATTCATGCTATCAGTCTCTGGAATGGAATCCCCTATAGATCACAAAGCATTAGTAACGCACGCCAATTCAGGAAATGTAATTTGTGTTATTTCTCACGCTGAATAGCAATGCATATTTTTCAACGTTTGAGGTCATAAATTTACTCTTTTTTATTGGTTTAGCATATTTTATCGAATTTTGTAAACTTTCTGTAAGTAAGTTTAATTGTATTATATTTTTTTATTTTATTAAAAATTTTATTGTTTTAGCTTGTTGTATTGAATTTTGTATACTTTATGTAATTAATTTTTATCATATTATATTTTATATTTTATTTAAAATCACTTGCAATTTATAATAGACTTAATTAAATCTAGCACAATTTTGTTATTATTTCTTATTTGTTGATTTATTGTATTTGCGTATGCTTAATTCCATACTGCGAAAAACATAAATAAAAAAAATAAAATAAAAATACGTTTTTGCTTGTTAATATTTGCATTTGGAATATTTTTTTTATTTATTTATTTCATCATTTAGCAACGGGCATTTGTTTATTTTACAAAAGTGACTCATTTAATAACTGATTAGTTTGGTAGTCTGTTACTAACTCTTTTCCACAAAACAAATTGTTGGCTGGCCTTTTCTGCTATTTATCGCCTATTCGGCAATCTCTGAAATTATGCTCCCACAGGCGCAGATTTTGTAACATTTTTATTACTGGATAGTACAACGATTTTGCAGACTCATCAATAGCCATGTTCACAAATGTGTGTGACCACTCCCCATTAACACAAACCACCACTCACACGATTACAGAGGCACATCTATCGCATCCTAGAAATTTGAAATTTCTTGGAGACCCTGTTTGTAGTTACTACTGGCGTGTCGTTTAATAAAGCTAAATTATATGACAGCAGGTATATTTAATTTCCCAACAACAAGAAAAAAAACAACATTCACAAAAGTCATAAAAATGCTTAGATTTCACTGTATAACAGCCAAAACAGCTTTTAGATAAAAGTATACGGACTATATGGATTTTGATGTGCTAAACTCAAATCAGCTTTCAGTTTTTCTTTATCATTTAGGGATTTTTTTTCATGGGCGTGGCAAATTTTGCCACCTCAATTAGTAGGACACACTATTATACTTCCTTATAACTCGAGAACCGCTATTTCGATTTTAATACATAATAGACCAAAGGATGCACTACACTAAAATTCTGTTGAAAAAAGTTAATAACCATTTTTTCCTATCTTTTATTGTTTCGGAGTTTTTCAGAATTTAATAAAGAAGAAATTTTTTTATGCAAAATTCGTTAATTTTTTTTTGTTTTAAAAATGCAATAAAAAAATCAGAAACACTAAAGTTTAACATTTTTTTAATTTTTCGCATATCCTAGAAATAAAACAAGCTATAAATCATAAAAATCCACCAACAAATCTCGATTTTTGTCATAACTTGCTTAGTTTTCAAGATATCGATTTGATTTCTCTTGCGTTGAACAGATAAACGTATTGTCTTCCACTCGAAAATTTTCAAAACCAAGCAAGTTATGACCAAAAATGTAACCAGTTCTACTACTGCCTCTTTCCGCTCACTTTTTTGTAGAACTTGTTACCTTTTTGGTCATACCTTGCTTAGTTTTCAAGACATCCACTTGATTTCTGTTGCGTTGAATAGACTAACGTATTGGCTTTCACTCGAAATTTTTCAAAACCAAGCAAGTTATGACCAAAAATGTAACCAGTTCTACTACTGCCTCTTTCCGGTCACTTTTTAGTAGAACTGGTTACCATTTTGGTCATAACTTGCTTATTTTTCAAGATATCGACTTGGTTTCTTTTGCGTTGAGTAGATAAATATATTGGCTTTCATTCGAATTTTTTTTAATTGCGAAAATAAGAAAAAGTATTTTGCCATTTTTTTCAAAAAAGCAAAGGAGTTAGGTCATTGAAATTTTTGAGGAAAAATTTTTTTTCGCACTAGCCGCAAAAAACAAACACTCGAATTGAAGCCAATACGTTTATCTATCCAACGCAGAAGAAATCAGGTCGATATCTTGAAAACTAAGCAAGTTATGGCCAAAAAGTTAACCAGTTCTACTACTGCCTCTTTCCGGTCACTTTTTAGTAGAACTGGTTACCATTTTGGTCATAACTTGCTTAGTTTTCAAGATATCGACTTGGTTTCTTTTGCGTTGAGTAGATAAATATATTGGCTTTCATTCGAATTTTTTTTAATTGCGAAAATAAGAAAAAATATTTTGCCATTTTTTTCAAAAAATCAAAGGGGTTAGGTCATTGAAATTTTTGAGGAAAAAATTTTTTCGCACTAGCCGCAAAAAAAAACCCGCGAATTAAAGCCAATACGTTTATCTATCCAACGTAGAAGAAATCAAGTCGATATCTTGAAAACTAAGCAAGTTATGGCCAAAAAGTTAACCAGTTCTACTACTGCCTCTTTCCGCTCACTTTTTTGTAGAACTTGTTACCTTTTTGGTCATACCTTGCTTAGTTTTCAAGACATCCACTTGATTTCTGTTGCGTTGAATAGACTAACGTATTGGCTTTCACTCGAAATTTTTCAAAACCAAGCAAGTTATGACCAAAAATGTAACCAGTTCTACTACTGCCTCTTTCCGGTCACTTTTTAGTAGAACTGGTTACCATTTTGGTCATAACTTGCTTATTTTTCAAGATATCGACTTGGTTTCTTTTGCGTTGAGTAGATAAATATATTGGCTTTCATTCGAATTTTTTTTAATTGCGAAAATAAGAAAAAGTATTTTGCCATTTTTTTCAAAAAAGCAAAGGAGTTAGGTCATTGAAATTTTTGAGGAAAAATTTTTTTTCGCACTAGCCGCAAAAAACAAACACTCGAATTGAAGCCAATACGTTTATCTATCCAACGCAGAAGAAATCAGGTCGATATCTTGAAAACTAAGCAAGTTATGGCCAAAAAGTTAACCAGTTCTACTACTGCCTCTTTCCGGTCACTTTTTAGTAGAACTGGTTACCATTTTGGTCATAACTTGCTTAGTTTTCAAGATATCGACTTGGTTTCTTTTGCGTTGAGTAGATAAATATATTGGCTTTCATTCGAATTTTTTTTAATTGCGAAAATAAGAAAAAGTATTTTGCCATTTTTTTCAAAAAAGCAAAGGAGTTAGGTCATTGAAATTTTTGAGGAAAAATTTTTTTTCGCACTAGCCGCAAAAAACAAACACTCGAATTGAAGCCAATACGTTTATCTATCCAACGCAGAAGAAATCAGGTCGATATCTTGAAAACTAAGCAAGTTATGGCCAAAAAGTTAACCAGTTCTACTACTGCCTCTTTCCGGTCACTTTTTAGTAGAACTGGTTACCATTTTGGTCATAACTTGCTTAGTTTTCAAGATATCGACTTGGTTTCTTTTGCGTTGAGTAGATAAATATATTGGCTTTCATTCGAATTTTTTTTAATTGCGAAAATAAGAAAAAGTATTTTGCCATTTTTTTCAAAAAAGCAAAGGAGTTAGGTCATTTAAATTTTTGAGGAAAAATTTTTTTTCGCACTAGCCGCAAAAAACAAACACTCGAATTGAAGCCAATACGTTTATCTATCCAACGCAGAAGAAATCAGGTCGATATCTTGAAAACTAAGCAAGTTATGGCCAAAAAGTTAACCAGTTCTACTACTGCCTCTTTCCGGTCACTTTTTAGTAGAACTGGTTACCATTTTGGTCATAACTTGCTTAGTTTTCAAGATATCGACTTGGTTTCTTTTGCGTTGAGTAGATAAATATATTGGCTTTCATTCGAATTTTTTTTAATTGCGAAAATAAGAAAAAGTATTTTGCCATTTTTTTCAAAAAAGCAAAGGAGTTAGGTCATTGAAATTTTTGAGGAAAAATTTTTTTTCGCACTAGCCGCAAAAAACAAACACTCGAATTGAAGCCAATACGTTTATCTATCCAACGCAGAAGAAATCAGGTCGATATCTTGAAAACTAAGCAAGTTATGGCCAAAAAGTTAACCAGTTCTACTACTGCCTCTTTCCGGTCACTTTTTAGTAGAACTGGTTACCATTTTGGTCATAACTTGCTTAGTTTTCAAGATATCGACTTGGTTTCTTTTGCGTTGAGTAGATAAATATATTGGCTTTCATTCGAATTTTTTTTAATTGCGAAAATAAGAAAAAGTATTTTGCCATTTTTTTCAAAAAAGCAAAGGAGTTAGGTCATTGAAATTTTTGAGGAAAAATTTTTTTTCGCACTAGCCGCAAAAAACAAACACTCGAATTGAAGCCAATACGTTTATCTATCCAACGCAGAAGAAATCAGGTCGATATCTTGAAAACTAAGCAAGTTATGGCCAAAAAGTTAACCAGTTCTACTACTGCCTCTTTCCGGTCACTTTTTAGTAGAACTGGTTACCATTTTGGTCATAACTTGCTTAGTTTTCAAGATATCGACTTGGTTTCTTTTGCGTTGAGTAGATAAATATATTGGCTTTCATTCGAATTTTTTTTAATTGCGAAAATAAGAAAAAGTATTTTGCCATTTTTTTCAAAAAAGCAAAGGAGTTAGGTCATTGAAATTTTTGAGGAAAAATTTTTTTTCGCACTAGCCGCAAAAAACAAACACTCGAATTGAAGCCAATACGTTTATCTATCCAACGCAGAAGAAACCAAGTCGATATCTTGAAAACTAAGCAAGTTATGACCAAAATGGTAACCAGTTCTACTAAAAAGTGACCGGAAAGAGGCAGTAGTAGAACTGGTTAACTTTTTGGCCATAACTTGCTTAGTTTTCAAGATATCGACTTGATTTCTTCTACGTTGGATAGATAAACGTATTGGCTTTAATTCGCGGGTTTTTTTTTGCGGCTAGTGCGAAAAAATTTTTTCCTCAAAAATTTCAATGACCTAACCCCTTTGATTTTTTGAAAAAAATGGCAAAATATTTTTTCTTATTTTCGCAATTAAAAAAAAATTCGAGTGAAAGCCAATATATTTATCTACTCAACGCAAAAGAAACCAAGTGGTTACCATTTTGGTCATAACTTGCTTAGTTTTCAAGATATCGACTTGGTTTCTTTTGCGTTGAGTAGATAAATATTGGCTTTCATTTAAATTTTTTTTAATTGCGAAAATAAGAAAAAATATTTTGCCATTTTTTTTTCAAAAAAGCAAAGGGGTTATTAGTTCATTGAAATTTTTGAGAAAAAAATTTTTTCGCACTAGCCGCAAAAAACAAACACTCGAATTGAAGCCAATACGCTTATCTATCCAACGCAGAAGAAATCAAGTCGATATCTTCAAAACTAAGCAAGTTATGGCCAAAAAGTTAACCAGTTCTACTACTGTCTCTTTCCGGTCACTTTTTAGTAGAACTGGTTACCATTTTGGTCATAACTTGCTTAGTTTTCAAGATATCGACTTGGTTTCTTTTGCGTTGAGTAGATAAATATATTGGCTTTCATTCGAATTTTTTTTAATTGCGAAAATAAGAAAAAATATTTTGCCATTTTTTTCAAAAAATCAAAGGGGTTAGGTCATTGAAATTTTTGAGGAAAAAATTTTTTCGCACTAGCCGCAAAAAAAAACCCGCGAATTAAAGCCAATACGTTTATCTATCCAACGTAGAAGAAATCAAGTCGATATCTTGAAAACTAAGCAAGTTATGGCCAAAAAGTTAACCAGTTCTACTACTGTCTCTTTCCGGTCACTTTTTAGTAGAACTGGTTACCATTTTGGTCATAACTTGCTTAGTTTTCAAGATATCGACTTGGTTTCTTTTGCGTTGAGTAGATAAATATATTGGCTTTCATTCGAATTTTTTTTAATTGCGAAAATAAGAAAAAATATTTTGCCATTTTTTTTCAAAAAAGCAAAGGGGTTAGGTCATTGAAATTTTTGAAAAAAAAAATTTTTTCGCACTAGCCGCAAAAAACAAACACTCGAATTGAAGCCAATACGTTTATCTGTCCAACGCAGAAGAAATCAAGTCGATATCTTGAAAACTAAGCAAGGTATGGCCAAAAAGTTAACCAGTTCTACTACTGCCTCTTTCCGGTCACTTTTTAGTAGAACTGGTTACCATTTTGGTCATAACTTGCTTAGTTTTCAAGATATCGACTTGGTTTCTTTTGCGTTGTGTAGATAAATATATTGGCTTTCATTCGAATTTTTTTTAATTGCGAAAATAAGAAAAAATATTTTGCCATTTTTTTTTTCAAAAAAGCAAAGGGGTTAGGTCATTGAAATTTTTGAGGAAAAATTTTTTTTCGCAATAGCCGCAAAAAACAAACACTCGAATTGAAGCCAATACGTTTATCTATCCAACGCAGAAGAAATCAAGTCGATATCTTGAAAACTAAGCAAGTTATGGCCAAAAAGTTAACCAGTTCTACTACTGCCTCTTTCCGGTCACTTTTTAGTAGAACTGGTTACCATTTTGGTCGTAACTTGCTTAATTTTCAAGATATCGACTTGGTTTCTTTTGCGTTGAGTAGATAAATATATTGGCTTTCATTCGAATTTTTTTTAATTGCGAAAATAAGAAAAAATATTTTGCCATTTTTTTTTTCAAAAAAGCAAAGGGGTTAGGTCATTGAAATTTTTGAGGAAAAAATTTTTTTCGCACTAGCCGCAAAAAACAAACACTCGAATTGAAGCCAATACGTTTATCTATCCAACGCAGAAGAAAACAAGTCGATATCTTGAAAACTACGCAAGTTATGGCCAAAAAGTTAACCAGTTCTACTACTGCCTCTTTCCGGTCACTTTTTAGTAGAACTGGTTACCATTTTGGTCATAACTTGCTTAGTTTTCAAGATATCGACTTGGTTTCTTTTGCGTTGAGTAGATAAATATATTGGCTTTCATTCGAATTTTTTTTAATTGCGAAAATAAGAAAAAATATTTTGCCATTTTTTTTCAAAAAAGCAAAGGGGTTAGGTCATTGAAATTTTTGAAAAAAAAATTTTTTTCGCACTAGCCGCAAAAAACAAACACTCGAATTGAAGCCAATACGTTTATCTGTCCAACGCAGAAGAAATCAAGTCGATATCTTGAAAACTAAGCAAGGTATGGCCAAAAAGTTAACCAGTTCTACTACTGCCTCTTTCCGGTCACTTTTTAGTAGAACTGGTTACCATTTTGGTCATAACTTGCTTAGTTTTCAAGATATCGACTTGGTTTCTTTTGCGTTGTGTAGATAAATATATTGGCTTTCATTCGAATTTTTTTTAATTGCGAAAATAAGAAAAAATATTTTGCCATTTTTTTTTTCAAAAAAGCAAAGGGGTTAGGTCATTGAAATTTTTGAGGAAAAATTTTTTTTCGCAATAGCCGCAAAAAACAAACACTCGAATTGAAGCCAATTCGTTTATCTATCCAACGCAGAAGAAATCAAGTCGATATCTTGAAAACTAAGCAAGTTATGGCCAAAAAGTTAACCAGTTCTACTACTGCCTCTTTCCGGTCACTTTTTAGTAGAACTGGTTACCATTTTGGTCGTAACTTGCTTAATTTTCAAGATATCGACTTGGTTTCTTTTGCGTTGAGTAGATAAATATATTGGCTTTCATTCGAATTTTTTTTAATTGCGAAAATAAGAAAAAATATTTTGCCATTTTTTTTTTCAAAAAAGCAAAGGGGTTAGGTCATTGAAATTTTTGAGGAAAAAATTTTTTTCGCACTAGCCGCAAAAAACAAACACTCGAATTGAAGCCAATACGTTTATCTATCCAACGCAGAAGAAAACAAGTCGATATCTTGAAAACTACGCAAGTTATGGCCAAAAAGTTAACCAGTTCTACTACTGCCTCTTTCCGGTCACTTTTTAGTAGAACTGGTTACCATTTTGGTCATAACTTGCTTAGTTTTCAAGATATCGACTTGGTTTCTTTTGCGTTGAGTAGATAAATATATTGGCTTTCACTCGAATTTTTTTTTAATTGCGAAAATAAGAAAAAATATTTTGCCATTTTTTTCAAAAAATCAAAGGGGTTAGGTCATTGAAATTTTTGAGGAAAAAATTTTTTCACACTAGCCGCAAAAAAAACCCGCGAATTAAAGCCAATACGTTTATCTATCCAACGTAGAAGAAATCAAGTCGATATCTTGAAAACTAAGCAAGTTATGGCCAAAAAGTTAACCAGTTCTACTACTGTCTCTTTCCGGTCACTTTTTAGTAGAACTGGTTACCATTTTGGTCATAACTTGCTTAGTTTTCAAGATATCGACTTGGTTTCTTTTGCGTTGAGTAGATAAATATATTGGCTTTCATTCGAATTTTTTTTAATTGCGAAAATAAGAAAAAATATTTTGCCATTTTTTTTCAAAAAAGCAAAGGGGTTAGGTCATTGAAATTTTTGAAAAAAAAAATTTTTTCGCACTAGCCGCAAAAAACAAACACTCGAATTGAAGCCAATACGTTTATCTGTCCAACGCAGAAGAAATCAAGTCGATATCTTGAAAACTAAGCAAGGTATGGCCAAAAAGTTAACCAGTTCTACTACTGCCTCTTTCCGGTCACTTTTTAGTAGAACTGGTTACCATTTTGGTCATAACTTGCTTAGTTTTCAAGATATCGACTTGGTTTCTTTTGCGTTGTGTAGATAAATATATTGGCTTTCATTCGAATTTTTTTTAATTGCGAAAATAAGAAAAAATATTTTGCCATTTTTTTTTTCAAAAAAGCAAAGGGGTTAGGTCATTGAAATTTTTGAGGAAAAATTTTTTTTCGCAATAGCCGCAAAAAACAAACACTCGAATTGAAGCCAATACGTTTATCTATCCAACGCAGAAGAAATCAAGTCGATATCTTGAAAACTAAGCAAGTTATGGCCAAAAAGTTAACCAGTTCTACTACTGCCTCTTTCCGGTCACTTTTTAGTAGAACTGGTTACCATTTTGGTCGTAACTTGCTTAATTTTCAAGATATCGACTTGGTTTCTTTTGCGTTGAGTAGATAAATATATTGGCTTTCATTCGAATTTTTTTTAATTGCGAAAATAAGAAAAAATATTTTGCCATTTTTTTTTCAAAAAAGCAAAGGGGTTAGGTCATTGAAATTTTTGAGGAAAAAATTTTTTTCGCACTAGCCGCAAAAAACAAACACTCGAATTGAAGCCAATACGTTTATCTATCCAACGCAGAAGAAAACAAGTCGATATCTTGAAAACTACGCAAGTTATGGCCAAAAAGTTAACCAGTTCTACTACTGCCTCTTTCCGGTCACTTTTTAGTAGAACTGGTTACCATTTTGGTCATAACTTGCTTAGTTTTCAAGATATCGACTTGGTTTCTTTTGCGTTGAGTAGATAAATATATTGGCTTTCACTCGAATTTTTTTTTAATTGCGAAAATAAGAAAAAATATTTTGCCATTTTTTTCAAAAAATCAAAGGGGTTAGGTCATTGAAATTTTTGAGGAAAAAATTTTTTCGCACTAGCCGCAAAAAAAACCCGCGAATTAAAGCCAATACGTTTATCTATCCAACGTAGAAGAAATCAAGTCGATATCTTGAAAACTAAGCAAGTTATGGCCAAAAAGTTAACCAGTTCTACTACTGTCTCTTTCCGGTCACTTTTTAGTAGAACTGGTTACCATTTTGGTCATAACTTGCTTAGTTTTCAAGATATCGACTTGGTTTCTTTTGCGTTGAGTAGATAAATATATTGGCTTTCATTCGAATTTTTTTTAATTGCGAAAATAAGAAAAAATATTTTGCCATTTTTTTTCAAAAAAGCAAAGGGGTTAGGTCATTGAAATTTTTGAAAAAAAAAATTTTTTCGCACTAGCCGCAAAAAACAAACACTCGAATTGAAGCCAATACGTTTATCTGTCCAACGCAGAAGAAATCAAGTCGATATCTTGAAAACTAAGCAAGGTATGACCAAAAAGTTAACCAGTTCTACTACTGCCTCTTTCCGGTCACTTTTTAGTAGAACTGGTTACCATTTTGGTCATAACTTGCTTAGTTTTCAAGATATCGACTTGTTTCTTTTGCGTTGAGTAGATAAATATATTGGCTTTCACTCGAATTTTTTTTTAATTGCGAAAATAAGAAAAAATATTTTGCCATTTTTTTCAAAAAATCAAAGAGGTTAGGTCATTGAAATTTTTGAGGAAAAAATTTTTTCGCACTAGCCGCAAAAAAAACCCGCGAATTAAAGCCAATACGTTTATCTATCCAACGTAGAAGAAATCAAGTCGATATCTTGAAAACTAAGCAAGGTATGGCCAAAAAGTTAACCAGTTCTACTACTGCCTCTTTCCGGTCACTTTTTAGTAGAACTGGTTACCATTTTGGTCATAACTTGCTTAGTTTTCAAGATATCGACTTGGTTTCTTTTGCGTTGAGTAGATAAATATATTGGCTTTCATTCGAATTTTTTTTAATTGCGAAAATAAGAAAAAATATTTTGCCATTTTTTTTTTCAAAAAAGCAAAGGGGTTAGGTCATTGAAATTTTTGAGGAAAAATTTTTTTTCGCAATAGCCGCAAAAAACAAACACTCGAATTGAAGCCAATACGTTTATCTATCCAACGCAGAAGAAATCAAGTCGATATCTTGAAAACTAAGCAAGTTATGGCCAAAAAGTTAACCAGTTCTACTACTGCCTCTTTCGGGTCACTTTTTAGTAGAACTGGTTACCATTTTGGTCATAACTGGCTTAGTTTTCAAGATATCGACTTGGTTTCTTTTGCGTTGAGTAGATAAATATATTGGCTTTCATTCGAATTTTTTTTAATTGCGAAAATAAGAAAAAATATTTTGCCATTTTTTTTCAAAAAAGCAAAGGGGTTAGGTCATTGAAATTTTTGAGGAAAAAATTTTTTCGCACTAGCTGCAAAAAACAAACACTCGAATTGAAGCCAATACGTTTATCTATCCAACGCAGAAGAAATCAAGTCGATATCTTGAAAACTAAGCAAGTTATGTCCAAAAAGTTAACCAGTTCTACTACTGCCTCTTTCCGGTCACTTTTTAGTAGAACTGGTTACCATTTTGGTCATAACTTGCTTAGTTTTCAAGATATCGACTTGGTTTCTTTTGCGTTGAGTAGATAAATATATTGGCTTTCATTCGAATTTTTTTTAATTGCGAAAATAAGAAAAAATATTTTGCCTTTTTTTTTTTTTTTTTCAAAAAAGCAAAGGGGTTAGGTCATTGAAATTTTTGAGGAAAAAATTTTTTTCGCACTAGCCGCAAAAAACAAACACACGAATTGAAGCCAATACGTTTATCTATCCAACGCAGAAGAAATCAAATCGATATCTTGAAAACTAAGCAAGTTATGGCCAAAAAGTTAACCAGTTCTACTACTGCCTCTTTCCGGTCACTTTTTAGTAGAACTGGTTACCATTTTGGTCATAACTTGCTTAATTTTCAAGATATCGACTTGGTTTCTTTTGCGTTGAGTAGATAAATATATTGGCTTTCATTCGAATTTTTTTTAATTGCGAAAATAAGAAAAAATATTTTGCCTTTTTTTTTTTTTTTTTTTTCAAAAAAGCAAAGGGGTTAGGTCATTGAAATTTTTGAGGAAAAAATTTTTTTCGCACTAGCCGCAAAAAACAAACACTCGAATTGAAGCCAATACGTTTATCTATCCATCGCAGAAGAAATCAAGTTGATATCTTGAAAACTAAGCAAGTTATGGCCAAAAAGTTAACCAGTTCTACTACTGCCTCTTTCCGGTCACTTTTTAGTAGAACTGGTTACCATTTTGGTCATAACTTGCTTAGTTTTCAAGATATCGACTTGGTTTCTTTTGCGTTAAGTAGATAAATATATTGGCTTTCATTCGAATTTTTTTTAATTGCGAAAATAAGAAAAAATATTTTGCCATTTTTTTTCAAAAAAGCAAAGGGGTTAGGTCATTGAAATTTTTGAGGAAAAATTTTTTTTCGCACCAGCCGCAAAAAACAAACACTCGAATTGAAGCCAATACGTTTATCTATCCAACGCAGAAGAAATCAAGTCGATATCTTGAAAACTAAGCAAGGTATGGGCAAAAAGTTAACCAGTTCTACTACTGCCTCTTTCCGGTCACTTTTTAGTAGAACTGGTTACCATTTTGGTCATAACTGGCTTAGTTTTCAAGATATCGACTTGGTTTCTTTTGCGTTGAGTAGATAAATATATTGGCTTTCATTCGAATTTTTTTTAATTGCGAAAATAAGAAAAAATATTTTGCCATTTTTTTTCAAAAAAGCAAAGGGGTTAGGTCATTGAAATTTTTGAGGAAAAAATTTTTTTCGCACTAGCCGCAAAAAACAAACACTCGAATTGAAGCCAATACGTTTATCTATCCAACGCAGAAGAAAACAAGTCGATATCTCGAAAACTACGCAAGTTATGGCCAAAAAGTTAACCAGTTCTACTACTGCCTCTTTCCGGTCACTTTTTAGTAGAACTGGTTACCATTTTGGTCATAACTTGCTTAGTTTTCAAGATATCGACTTGGTTTCTGTTGCGTTGAGTAGATAAATATATTGGCTTTCATTCGAATTTTTTTTAATTGCGAAAATAAGAAAAAATATTTTGCCATTTTTTTTTTTTTTCAAAAAAGCAAAGGGGTTAGGTCATTGAAATTTTTGAGGAAAAAATTTTTTTCGCAATAGCCGCAAAAAACAAACACTCGAATTGAAGCCAATACGTTTATCTATCCAACGCAGAAGAAATCAAGTCGATATCTTGAAAACTAAGCAAGTTATGGCCAAAAAGTTAACCAGTTCTACTACTGCCTCTTTCCGGTCACTTTTTAGTAGAACTGATTACCATTTTGGTCATAACTTGCTTAGTTTTCAAGATATCGACTTGGTTTCTTTTGCGTTGAGTAGATAAATATATTGGCTTTCATTCGAATTTTTTTTAATTGCGAAAATAAGAAAAAATATTTTGCCATTTTTTTTCAAAAAAGCAAAGGGGTTAGGTCATTGAAATTTTTGAGGAAAAAATTTTTTTTCGCACTAGCCGCAAAAAGCAAACACTCGAATTGAAGCCAATACGTTTATCTATCCAACGCAGAAGAAATCAAGTCGATATCTTGAAAACTAAGCAAGTTATGGCCAAAAAGTTAACCAGTTCTACTACTGCCTCTTTCCGGTCACTTTTTAGTAGAACTGGTTACCATTTTGGTCATAACTTGCTTAGTTTTCAAGATATCGACTTGGTTTCTTTTGCGTTGAGTAGATAAATATATTGGCTTTCATTCGAATTTTTTTTAATTGCGAAAATAAGAAAAAATATTTTGCCATTTTTTTTCAAAAAAGCAAAGGGGTTAGGTCATTGAAATTTTTGAGGAAAAAATTTTTTTCGCACTAGCCGCAAAAAACAAACACTCGAATTGAAGCCAATACGTTTATCTATCCAACGCAGAAGAAATCAAGTCGATATCTTGAAAACTAAGCAAGTTATGGCCAAAAAGTTAACCAGTTCTACTACTGCCTCTTTCCGGTCACTTTTTAGTAGAACTGGTTACCATTTTGGTCATAACTTGCTTAGTTTTCAAGATATCGACTTGGTTTCTTTTGCGTTGAGTAGATAAATATATTGGCTTTCATTCGAATTTTTTTTAATTGCGAAAATAAGAAAAAATACTTTGCCATTTTTTTTTTTTCAAAATAGCAAAGGGGTTAGGTCATTGAAATTTTTGAGGAAAAAATTTTTTCGCACTAGCCGCAAAAAGCAAACACTCGAATTGAAGCCAATACGTTTATCTATCCAACGCAGAAGAAATCAAGTCGATATCTTGAAAACTAAGCAAGTTATGGCCAAAAAGTTAACCAGTTCTACTACTGCCTCTTTCCGGTCACTTTTTAGTAGAACTGGTTACCATTTTGGTCATAACTTGCTTAGTTTTCAAGATATCGACTTGGTTTCTTTTGCGTTGAGTAGATAAATATTGGCTTTCATTCAAATTTTTTTTAATTGCGAAAATAAGAAAAAATATTTTGCCATTTTTTTTCAAAAAAGCAAAGGGGTTAGGTCATTGAAATTTTTGAGGAAAAAATTTTTTTCGCACTAGCCGCAAAAAACAAACACTCGAATTGAAGCCAATACGTTTATCTATCCAACGCAGAAGAAATCAAGTCGATATCTTGAAAACTAAGCAAGTTATGGCCAAAAAGTTAACCAGTTCTACTACTGCCTCTTTCCGGTCACTTTTTAGTAGAACTGGTTACCATTTTGGTCATAACATGCTTATTTTTCAAGATATCCACTTGGTTTCTTTTGCGTTGAGTAGATAAATATATTGGCTTTCATTCGAATTTTTTTTTTTTTTTTTATTGAGAAAATAAGAAAAAATATTTTGTAATTTTTTTTCAAAAAAGCAAAGGGGTTAGGATATTGAAATTTTTGAGGAAAAAATTTGTTTCTCACTAGCCGCAAAAAACAAACACTCGAATTGAAGCCAATACGTTTATCTATCCAACGCAGAAGAAACCAAGTCGATATCTTGAAAACTAAGCAAGTTATGGCCAAAAAGTTAACCAGTTCTACTATTGCCTCTTTCCAGTCACTTTTTAGTAGAACTGGTTACCATTTTGGTCATAACTTGCTTAGTTTTCAAGATATCGACTTGGTTTCTTTTGCGTTGAGTAGATAAATATATTGGCTTTCATTCGAATTTTTTTTAATTGCGAAAATAAGAAAAAATACTTTGCCATTTTTTTTTTTTCAAAATAGCAAAGGGGTTAGGTCATTGAAATTTTTGAGGAAAAAATTTTTTTCGCACTAGCCGCAAAAAACAAACACTCGAATTGAAGCCAATACATTTATCTATCCAACGCAGAAGAAATCAAGTCGATATCTTGAAAACTAAGCAAGTTATGGCCAAAAAATTAACCAGTTCTACTACTGCCTCTTTCCGGTCACTTTTTAGTAGAACTGGTTACCATTTTGGTCATAACTTGCTTAGTTTTCAAGATATCGACTTGGTTTCTTTTGCGTTGAGTAGATAAATATATTGGCTTTCATTCGAATTTTTTTTAATTGCGAAAATAAGAAAAAAATATTTTGCCATTTTTTTTTTTCAAAAAAGCAAAGGGGTTAGGTCATTGAAATTTTTGAGAAAAAAATTTTTTTCGCACTAGCCGCAAAAAACAAACACTCGAATTGAAGCCAATACGTTTATCTATCCAACGCAGAAGAAATCAAGTCGATATCTTGAAAACTAAGCAAGTTATGGCCAAAAAATTAACCAGTTCTACTACTGCCTCTTTCCGGTCACTTTTTAGTAGAACTGGTTACCATTTTGGTCATAACTTGCTTAGTTTTCAAGATATCGACTTGGTTTCTTTTGCGTTGAGTAGATAAATATATTGGCTTTCATTCGAATTTTTTTTAATTGCGAAAATAAGAAAAAATATTTTGCCATTTTTTTCAAAAAAGCAAAGGGGTTAGGTCACTGAAATTTTTGAGGAAAAAATTTTTTTCGCACTAGCCGCAAAAAGCAAACACTCGAATTGAAGCCAATACGTTTATCTATCCAACGCAGAAGAAATCAAGTCGATATCTTGAAAACTAAGCAAGTTATGGCCAAAAAGTTAACCAGTTCTACTACTGCCTCTTTCCGGTCACTTTTTAGTAGAACTGGTTACCATTTTGGTCATAACTTGCTTAATTTTCAAGATATCGACTTGGTTTCTTTTGCATTGAGTAGATAAATATATTGGCTTTCATTCGAATTTTTTTTAATTGCGAAAATAAGAAAAAAATATTTTGCCATTTTTTTCAAAAAGCAAAGGGGTTAGGTCATTGAAATTTTTGAGGAAAAATTTTTTTTCGCACTAGCCGCAAAAAACAAACACTCGAATTGAAGCCAATACGTTTATCTATCCAACGCAGAAGAAATCAAGTCGATATCTTGAAAACTAAGCAAGTTATGGCCAAAAAGTTAACCAGTTCTACTACTGCCTCTTTCGGGTCATTTTTTAGTAGAACTGGTTACCATTTTGGTCATAACTTGCTTAGTTTTCAAGATATCGACTTGGTTTCTTTTGCGTTGAGTAGATAAATATATTGGCTTTCATTCGAATTTTTTTTAATTGCGAAAATAAGAAAAAATATTTTGCCATTTTTTTTTTTTTTTTCAAAAAAGCAAAGGGGTTATTGAAATTTTTGAGGAAAAAATTTTTTTCGCACTAGCCGCAAAAAACAAACACTCGAATTGAAGCCAATACGTTTATCTATCCAACGCAGAAGAAATCAAGTCGATATCTTGAAAACTAAGCAAGTTATGGCCAAAAAGTTAACCAGTTCTACTACTGCCTCTTTCCGGTCACTTTTTAGTAGAACTGGTTACCATTTTGGTCATAACTTGCTTAGTTTTCAAGATATCGACTTGGTTTCTTTTGCGTTGAGTAGATAAATATATTGGCTTTCATTCGAATTTTTTTTAATTGCAAAAATAAGAAAAAATATTTTGCCATTTTTTTTCAAAAAAGCAAAGGGGTTAGGTCATTGAAATTTTTGAGGAAAAAATTTTTTTCGCACTAGCCGCAAAAAACAAACACTCGAATTGAAGCCAATACGTTTATCTATCCAACGCAGAAGAAATCAAGTCGATATCTTGAAAACTAAGCAAGTTATGGCCAAAAAGTTAACCAGTTCTACTACTGCCTCTTTCCGGTCACTTTTTAGTAGAACTGGTTACCATTTTGGTCATAACTTGCTTAGTTTTCAAGATATCGACTTGGTTTCTTTTGCGTTGAGTAGATAAATATATTGGCTTTCATTCGAATTTTTTTTAATTGCGAAAATAAGAAAAAATATTTTGCCATTTTTTTTCAAAAAAGCAAAGGGGTTAGGTCATTGAAATTTTTGAGGAAAAAATTTTTTTCGCACTAGCCGCAAAAAACAAACACTCGAATTGAAGCCAATACGTTTATCTATCCAACGCAGAAGAAATCAAGTCGATATCTTGAAAACTAAGCAAATTATGGCCAAAAAGTTAACCAGTTCTACTACTGCCTCTTTCCGGTCACTTTTTAGTAGAACTGGTTACCATTTTGGTCATAACTTGCTTAGTTTTCAAGATATCGACTTGGTTTCTTTTGCGTTGAGTAGATAAATATATTGGCTTTCATTCGAATTTTTTTTAATTGCGAAAATAAGAAAAAATATTTTGCCATTTTTTTTCAAAAAAGCAAAGGGGTTAGGTCATTGAAATTTTTGAGGAAAAAATTTTTTTCGCACTAGCCGCAAAAAACAAACACTCGAATTGAAGCCAATACGTTTATCTATCCAACGCAGAAGAAATCAAGTCGATATCTTGAAAACTAAGCAAGTTATGAGCAAAAAGTTAACCAGTTCTACTACTGCCTCTTTCCGGTCACTTTTTAGTAGAACTGGTTACGATTTTGGTCATAACTTGCTTAGTTTTCAAGATATCGACTTGGTTTCTTTTGCGTTGAGTAGATAAATATATTGGCTTTCATTCGAATATTTTTTAATTGCGAAAATAAGAAAAAATATTTTGTCATTTTTTTTCAAAAAAGCAAAGGGGTTAGGTCATTGAAATTTTTGAAGAAAAAATTTTTTTCGCACTAGCCGCAAAAAACAAACACTCGAATTGAAGCCAATACGTTTATCTATCCAACGCAGAAGAAACCAAGTCGATATCTTGAAAACTAAGCAAGTTATGGCCAAAAAGTTAACCAGTTCTACTATTGCCTCTTTCCAGTCACTTTTTAGTAGAACTGGTTACCATTTTGGTCATAACTTGCTTAGTTTTCAAGATATCGACTTGGTTTCTTTTGCGTTGAGTAGATAAATATATTGGCTTTCATTCGAATTTTTTTTAATTGCGAAAATAAGAAAAAATACTTTGCCATTTTTTTTTTTCAAAATAGCAAAGGGGTTAGGTCATTGAAATTTTTGAGGAAAAAATTTTTTTCGCACTAGCCGCAAAAAACAAACACTCGAATTGAAGCCAATACATTTATCTATCCAACGCAGAAGAAATCAAGTCGATATCTTGAAAACTAAGCAAGTTATGGCCAAAAAATTAACCAGTTCTACTACTGCCTCTTTCCGGTCACTTTTTAGTAGAACTGGTTACCATTTTGGTCATAACTTGCTTAGTTTTCAAGATATCGACTTGGTTTCTTTTGCGTTGAGTAGATAAATATATTGGCTTTCATTCGAATTTTTTTTAATTGCGAAAATAAGAAAAAAATATTTTGCCATTTTTTTTTTTTTCAAAAAAGCAAAGGGGTTAGGTCATTGAAATTTTTGAGAAAAAAATTTTTTTCGCACTAGCCGCAAAAAACAAACACTCGAATTGAAGCCAATACGTTTATCTATCCAACGCAGAAGAAATCAAGTCGATATCTTGAAAACTAAGCAAGTTATGGCCAAAAAATTAACCAGTTCTACTACTGCCTCTTTCCGGTCACTTTTTAGTAGAACTGGTTACCATTTTGGTCATAACTTGCTTAGTTTTCAAGATATCGACTTGGTTTCTTTTGCGTTGAGTAGATAAATATATTGGCTTTCATTCGAATTTTTTTTTTAATTGCGAAAATAAGAAAAAATACTTTGCCATTTTTTTTTTTCAAAATAGCAAAGGGGTTAGGTCATTGAAATTTTTGAGGAAAAAATTTTTTTCGCACTAGCCGCAAAAAACAAACACTCGAATTGAAGCCAATACATTTATCTATCCAACGCAGAAGAAATCAAGTCGATATCTTGAAAACTAAGCAAGTTATGGCCAAAAAATTAACCAGTTCTACTACTGCCTCTTTCCGGTCACTTTTTAGTAGAACTGGTTACCATTTTGGTCATAACTTGCTTAGTTTTCAAGATATCGACTTGGTTTCTTTTGCGTTGAGTAGATAAATATATTGGCTTTCATTCGAATTTTTTTTAATTGCGAAAATAAGAAAAAAATATTTTCCCATTTTTTTTTTCAAAAAAGCAAAGGGGTTAGGTCACTGAAATTTTTGAGGAAAAAATTTTTTTCGCACTAGCCGCAAAAAGCAAACACTCGAATTGAAGCCAATACATTTATCTATCCAACGCAGAAGAAATCAAGTCGATATCTTGAAAACTAAGCAAGTTATGGCCAAAAAATTAACCAGTTCTACTACTGCCTCTTTCCGGTCACTTTTTAGTAGAACTGGTTACCATTTTGGTCATAACTTGCTTAGTTTTCAAGATATCGACTTGGTTTCTTTTGCGTTGAGTAGATAAATATATTGGCTTTCATTCGAATTTTTTTTAATTGCGAAAATAAGAAAAAAATATTTTCCCATTTTTTTTTTCAAAAAAGCAAAGGGGTTAGGTCACTGAAATTTTTGAGGAAAAAATTTTTTTCGCACTAGCCACAAAAAGCAAACACTCGAATTGAAGCCAATACGTTTATCTATCCAACGCAGAAGAAATCAAGTCGATATCTTGAAAACTAAGCAAGTTATGGCCAAAAAATTAACCAGTTCTACTACTGCCTCTTTCCGGTCACTTTTTAGTAGAACTGGTTACCATTTTGGTCATAACATGCTTATTTTTCAAGATATCCACTTGGTTTCTTTTGCGTTGAGTAGATAAATATATTGGCTTTCATTCGAATTTTTTTTTTTTTTTTTTATTGAGAAAATAAGAAAAAATATTTTGTAATTTTTTTTTCAAAAAAGCAAAGGGGTTAGGTCACTGAAATTTTTGAGGAAAAAATTTGTTTCTCACTAGCCGCAAAAAACAAACACTCGAATTGAAGCCAATACGTTTATCTATCCAACGCAGAAGAAACCAAGTCGATATCTTGAAAACTAAGCAAGTTATGGCCAAAAAGTTAACCAGTTCTACTATTGCCTCTTTCCAGTCACTTTTTAGTAGAACTGGTTACCATTTTGGTCATAACTTGCTTAGTTTTCAAGATATCGACTTGGTTTCTTTTGCGTTGAGTAGATAAATATTGGCTTTCATTCAAATTTTTTTTAATTGCGAAAATGAGAAAAAATATTTTGCCATTTTTTTTTTTTCAAAAAAGCAAAGGGGTTAGGTCATTGAAATTTTTGAGGAAAATTTTTTTTTCGCACTAGCCGCAAAAAACAAACACTCGAATTGAAGCCAATACGTTTATCTATCCAACGCAGAAGAAATCAAGTCGATATCTTGAAAACTAAGCAAGTTATGGCCAAAAAATTAACCAGTTCTACTACTGCCTCTTTCCGGTCACTTTTTAGTAGAACTGGTTACCATTTTGGTCATAACTTGCTTAGTTTTCAAGATATCGACTTGGTTTCTTTTGCGTTGAGTAGATAAATATATTGGCTTTCATTCGAATTTTTTTTTAATTGCGAAAATAAGAAAAAAAATATTTTCCCATTTTTTTTTCAAAAAAGCAAAGGGGTTAGGTCACTGAAATTTTTGAGGAAAAAATTTTTTTCGCACTAGCCGCAAAAAGCAAACACTCGAATTGAAGCCAATACGTTTATCTATCCAACGCAGAAGAAATCAAGTCGATATCTTGAAAACTAAGCAAGTTATGGCCAAAAAATTAACCAGTTCTACTACTGCCTCTTTCCGGTCACTTTTTAGTAGAACTGGTTACCATTTTGGTCATAACTTGCTTAGTTTTCAAGATATCGACTTGGTTTCTTTTGCGTTGAGTAGATAAATATATTGGCTTTCATTCGAATTTTTTTTTAATTGCGAAAATAAGAAAAAAAATATTTTCCCATTTTTTTTTTTCAAAAAAGCAAAGGGGTTAGGTCACTGAAATTTTTGAGGAAAAAATTTTTTTCGCACTAGCCGCAAAAAGCAAACACTCGAATTGAAGCCAATACGTTTATCTATCCAACGCAGAAGAAACCAAGTCGATATCTTGAAAACTAAGCAAGTTATGGCCAAAAAGTTAACCAGTTCTACTATTGCCTCTTTCCAGTCACTTTTTAGTAGAACTGGTTACCATTTTGGTCATAACTTGCTTAGTTTTCAAGATATCGACTTGGTTTCTTTTGCGTTGAGTAGATAAATATATTGGCTTTCATTCGAATTTTTTTTAATTGCGAAAATAAGAAAAAATATTTTGCCATTTTTTTTTCAAAAAAGCAAAGGGGTTAGGTCATTGAAATTTTTGAGGAAAAAAATTTTTTCGCACTAGCCGCAAAAAACAAACACTCGAATTGAAGCCAATACGTTTATCTATCCAACGCAGAAGAAATCAAGTCGATATCTTGAAAACTAAGCAAGTTATGGCCAAAAAATTAACCAGTTCTACTACTGCCTCTTTCCGGTCACTTTTTAGTAGAACTGGTTACCATTTTGGTCATAACTTGCTTAGTTTTCAAGATATCGACTTGGTTTCTTTTGCGTTGAGTAGATAAATATATTAGCTTTCATTCGAATTTTTTTTAATTGTGAAAATAAGAAAAAAATATTTTGCCATTTTTTTTTCAAAAAAGCAAAGGGGTTAGGTCACTGAAATTTTTGAGGAAAAAATTTTTTTCGCACTAGCCGCAAAAAGCAAACACTCGAATTGAAGCCAATACGTTTATCTATCCAACGCAGAAGAAATCAAGTCGATATCTTGAAAACTAAGCAAGTTATGGCCAAAAAATTAACCAGTTCTACTACTGCCTCTTTCCGGTCACTTTTTAGTAGAACTGGTTACCATTTTGGTCATAACATGCTTATTTTTCAAGATATCCACTTGGTTTCTTTTGCGTTGAGTAGATAAATATATTGGCTTTCATTCGAATTTTTTTTTTTTTTATTGAGAAAATAAGAAAAAATATTTTGTAATTTTTTTTTTCAAAAAAGCAAAGGGGTTAGGTCACTGAAATTTTTGAGGAAAAAATTTGTTTCTCACTAGCCGCAAAAAACAAACACTCGAATTGAAGCCAATACGTTTATCTATCCAACGCAGAAGAAACCAAGTCGATATCTTGAAAACTAAGCAAGTTATGGCCAAAAAGTTAACCAGTTCTACTATTGCCTCTTTCCAGTCACTTTTTAGTAGAACTGGTTACCATTTTGGTCATAACTTGCTTAGTTTTCAAGATATCGACTTGGTTTCTTTTGCGTTGAGTAGATAAATATTGGCTTTCATTCAAATTTTTTTTAATTGCGAAAATAAGAAAAAATATTTTGCCATTTTTTTTTTTTTTTTTTTCAAAAAAGCAAAGGGGTAAGGTCATTGAAATTTTTGAGGAAAATTTTTTTTTCGCACTAGCCGCAAAAAACAAACACTCGAATTGAAGCCAATACGTTTATCTATCCAACGCAGAAGAAATCAAGTCGATATCTTGAAAACTAAGCAAGTTATGGCCAAAAAGTTAACCAGTTCTACTACTGCCTCTTTCCGGTCACTTTTTAGTAGAACTGGTTACCATTTTGGTCATAACTTGCTTAGTTTTCAAGATATCGACTTGGTTTCTTTTGCGTTGAGTAGATAAATATATTGGCTTTCATTCGAATTTTTTTTTAATTGCGAAAATAAGAAAAAAAATATTTTCCAATTTTTTTTTTCAAAAAAGCAAAGGGGTTAGGTCACTGAAATTTTTGAGGAAAAAATTTTTTTCGCACTAGCCGCAAAAAGCAAACACTCGAATTGAAGCCAATACGTTTATCTATCCAACGCAGAAGAAATCAAGTCGATATCTTGAAAACTAAGCAAGTTATGGCCAAAAAATTAACCAGTTCTACTACTGCCTCTTTCCGGTCACTTTTTAGTAGAACTGGTTACCATTTTGGTCATAACTTGCTTAGTTTTCAAGATATCGACTTGGTTTCTTTTGCGTTGAGTAGATAAATATATTGGCTTTCATTCGAATTTTTTTTTTAATTGCGAAAATAAGAAAAAAAATATTTTCCCATTTTTTTTTTCAAAAAAGCAAAGGGGTTAGGTCACTGAAATTTTTGAGGAAAAAATTTTTTTCGCACTAGCCGCAAAAAGCAAACACTCGAATTGAAGCCAATACGTTTATCTATCCAACGCAGAAGAAATCAAGTCGATATCTTGAAAACTAAGCAAGTTATGGCCAAAAAATTAACCAGTTCTACTACTGCCTCTTTCCGGTCACTTTTTAGTAGAACTGGTTACCATTTTGGCCATAACTTGCTTAGTTTTCAAGATATCGACTTGGTTTCTTTTGCGTTGAGTAGATAAATATATTGGCTTTCATTCGAATTTTTTTTTAATTGCGAAAATAAGAAAAAAAATATTTTCCCATTTTTTTTTTTTTAAAGCAAAGGGGTTAGGTCACTGAAATTTTTGAGGAAAAAATTTTTTTCGCACTAGCCGCAAAAAGCAAACACTCGAATTGAAGCCAATACGTTTATCTATCCAACGCAGAAGAAATCAAGTCGATATCTTGAAAACTAAGCAAGTTATGGCCAAAAAATTAACCAGTTCTACTACTGCCTCTTTCCGGTCACTTTTTAGTAGAACTGGTTACCATTTTGGTCATAACTTGCTTAGTTTTCAAGATATCGACTTGGTTTCTTTTGCGTTGCGTAGATAAATATATTGGCTTTCATTCGAATTTTCTTTAATTGCGAAAATAAGAAAAAATATTTTGCCATTTTTTTTCAAAAAAGCAAAGGGGTTAGGTCATTGAAATTTTTGAAAAAAAAATTTTTTCGCACTAGCCGCAAGAAACAAACACTCGAATTGAAGCCAATACGTTTATCTATCCAACGCAGAAGAAATCAAATCGATATCTTGAAAACTAAGCAAGTTATGGCCAAAAAGTTAACCAGTTCTACTACTGCCTCTTTCCGGTCACTTTTTAGTAGAACTGGTTACCATTTTGGTCATAACTTGCTTAGTTTTCAAGATATCGACTTGGTTTCTTTTGCGTTGAGTAGATAAATATTGGCTTTCATTCGAATTTTTTTTAATTGCGAAAATAAGAAAAAATATTTTGCCATTTTTTTTTTTTTTTTTTTTTTTTTTTTCAAAAAAGCAAAGGGGTTAGGTCATTGAAATTTTTGAGAAAAAAATTTTTTTCGCACTAGCCGCAAAAAACAAACACTCGAATTGAAGCCAATACGTTTATCTATCCAACGCAGAAGAAATCAAGTCGATATCTTGAAAACTAAGCAAGTTATGGCCAAAAAGTTAACCAGTTCTACTACTGCCTCTTTCCGGTCACTTTTTAGTAAAACTGGTTACCATTTTGGTCATAACTTGCTTAGTTTTCAAGATATCGACTTGGTTTCTTTTGCGTTCAGTAGATAAATATATTGGCTTTCATTCGAATTTTTTTTTTTATTGAGAAAACAAGAAAAAATATTTTGCCATTTTTTTTTTTTTCAAAAAAGCAAAGGGGTTAGGTCATTGAAAATTTTGAGGAAAAAATTTTTTTCGCACTACCCGCAAAAAACAAACACTCGAATTGAAGCCAATACGTTTATCTATCCAACGCAGAAGAAATCAAGTCGATATCTTGAAAACTAAGCAAGTTATGGCCAAAAAGTTAACCAGTTCTACTACTGCCTCTTTCCGGTCACTTTTTAGTAGAACTGGTTACCATTTTGGTCATAACTTGCTTAGTTTTCAAGATATCGATTTGGTTTCTTTTGCGTTGAGTAGATAAATATATTGGCTTTCATTCGATTTTTTTTTAATTGCGAAAATAAGAAAAAATATTTTGCCATTTTTTTCAAAAAGCAAAGGGGTTAGGTCATTGAAATTTTTGAGGAAAAAATTTTTTTCGCACTAGCCGCAAAAAACAAACACTCGAATTGAAGCCAATACGTTTATCTATCCAACGCAGAAGAAATCAAGTCGATATCTTGAAAACTAAGCAAGTTATGGCCAAAAAGTTAACCAGTTCTACTACTGCCTCTTTCCGGTCACTTTTTAGTAGAACTGGTTACCATTTTGGTCATAACTTGCTTAGTTTTCAAGATATCGACTTGGTTTCTTTTGCGTTGAGTAGATAAATATATTGGCTTTCATTCGAATTTTTTTTAATTGCGAAAATAAGAAAAAAATATTTTGCCATTTTTTTCAAAAAGCAAAGGGGTTAGGTCATTGAAATTTTTGAGGAAAAAATTTTTTTCGCACTAGCCGCAAAAAACAAACACTCGAATTGAAGCCAATACGTTTATCTATCCAACGCAGAAGAAATCAAGTCGATATCTTGAAAACTAAGCAAGTTATGGCCAAAAAGTTAACCAGTTCTACTACTGCCTCTTTCGGGTCATTTTTTAGTAGAACTGGTTACCATTTTGGTCATAACTTGCTTAGTTTTCAAGATATCGACTTGGTTTCTTTTGCGTTGAGTAGATAAATATATTGGCTTTCATTCGAATTTTTTTTAATTGCGAAAATAAGAAAAAATATTTTGCCATTTTTTTTTTTTCAAAAAAGCAAAGGGGTTATTGAAATTTTTGAGGAAAAAATTTTTTTCGCACTAGCCGCAAGAAACAAACACTCGAATTGAAGCCAATACGTTTATCTATCCAACGCAGAAGAAATCAAATCGATATCTTGAAAACTAAGCAAGTTATGGCCAAAAAGTTAACCAGTTCTACTACTGCCTCTTTCCGGTCACTTTTTAGTAGAACTGGTTACCATTTTGGTCATAACTTGCTTAGTTTTCAAGATATCGACTTGGTTTCTTTTCCGCTGAGTAGATAAATATATTGGCTTTCATTCGAATTTTTTTTAATTGCGAAAATAAGAAAAAATATTTTGCCATTTTTTTTTCAAAAAAGCAAAGGGGTTAGGTCATTGAAATTTTTGAGGAAAAAATTTTTTTCGCTCTAGCCGCAAGAAACAAACACTCGAATTGAAGCCAATACGTTTATCTATCCAACGCAGAAGAAATCAAGTCGATATCTTGAAAACTAAGCAAGTTATGGCCAAAAAGTTAACCAGTTCTACTACTGCCTCTTTCCGGTCACTTTTTAGTAGAACTGGTTACCATTTTGGTCATAACTTGCTTAGTTTTCAAGATATCGACTTGGTTTCTTTTGCGTTGAGTAGATAAATATATTGGCTTTCATTCGATTTTTTTTAATTGCGAAAATAAGAAAAAATATTTTGCCATTTTTTTTTCAAAAAAGCAAAGGGGTTAGGTCATTGAAATTTTTGAGGAAAAAATTTTTTTCGCACTAGCCGCAAAAAACAAACACTCGAATTGAAGCCAATACGTTTATCTATCCAACGCAGAAGAAATCAAGTCGATATCTTGAAAACTAAGCAAGTTATGGCCAAAAAGTTAACCAGTTCTACTACTGCCTCTTTCCGGTCACTTTTTAGTAGAACTGGTTACCATTTTGGTCATAACTTGCTTAGTTTTCAAGATATCGACTTGGTTTCTTTTGCGTTGAGTAGATAAATATATTGGCTTTCATTCGAATTTTTTTTAATTGCGAAAATAAGAAAAAATATTTTGCCATTTTTTTTCAAAAAAGCAAAGGGGTTAGGTCATTGAAATTTTTGAGGAAAAAATTTTTTTCGCACTAGCCGCAAAAAACAAACACTCGAATTGAAGCCAATACGTTTATCTATCCAACGCAGAAGAAATCAAGTCGATATCTTGAAAACTAAGCAAGTTATGGCCAAAAAGTTAACCAGTTCTACTACTGCCTCTTTCCGGTCACTTTTTAGTAGAACTGGTTACCATTTTGGTCATAACTTGCTTAGTTTTCAAGATATCGACTTGGTTTCTTTTGCGTTGAGTAGATAAATATATTGGCTTTCATTCGAATTTTTTTTAATTGCGAAAATAAGAAAAAATATTTTGCCATTTTTTTTTTCAAAAAAGCAAAGGGGTTAGGTCATTGAAATTTTTGAGGAAAAAATTTTTTCGCTCTAGCCGCAAGAAACAAACACTCGAATTGAAGCCAATACGTTTATCTATCCAACGCAGAAGAAATCAAGTCGATATCTTGAAAACTAAGCAAGTTATGGCCAAAAAGTTAACCAGTTCTACTACTGCCTCTTTCCGGTCACTTTTTAGTAGAACTGGTTACCATTTTGGTCATAACTTGCTTAGTTTTCAAGATATCAACTTGGTTTCTTTTGCGTTGAGTAGATAAATATATTGGCTTTCATTCGAATTTTTTTTAATTGCGAAAATAAGAAAAAATACTTTGCCATTTTTTTCAAAAAAGCAAAGGGGTTAGGTCATTGAAATTTTTGAGGAAAATTTTTTTTTCGCACTAGCCGCAAAAAACAAACACTCGAATTGAAGCCAATACGTTTATCTATTCAACGCAAGAGAAATCAAGTCGATATCTTGAAAACTAAGCAAGGTATGGCCAAAAAGTTAACCAGTTCTACTACTGCCTCTTTCCGGTCACTTTTTAGTAGAACTGGTTACCATTTTGGTCATAACTTGCTTAGTTTTCAAGATATCGACTTGGTTTCTTTTGCGTTGAGTAGATAAATATATTGGCTTTCATTCGAATTTTTTTTAATTGCGAAAATAAGAAAAAATATTTTGCCATTTTTTTTTTTCAAAAAAGCAAAAGGGTTAGGTCATTGAAAATTTTGAGGAAAAAATTTTTTTCGCACTACCCGCAAAAAACAAACACTCGAATTGAAGCCAATATGTTTATCTATCCAACGCAGAAGAAATCAAGTCGATATCTTGAAAACTAAGCAAGTTATGGCCAAAAAGTTAACCAGTTCTACTACTGCCTCTTTCCGGTCACTTTTTAGTAGAACTGGTTACCATTTTGGTCATAACTTGCTTAGTTTTCAAGATATCGATTTGGTTTCTTTTGCATTGAGTAGATAAATATATTGGCTTTCATTCGAATTTTTTTTAATTGCGAAAATAAGAAAAAATATTTTGCCATTTTTTTTTTCAAAAAAGCAAAGGGGTTAGGTCATTGAAAATTTTGAGGAAAAAATTTTTTTCGCACTACCCGCAAAAAACAAACACTCGAATTGAAGCCAATACGTTTATCTATCCAACGCAGAAGAAATCAAGTCGATATCTTGAAAACTAAGCAAGTTATGGCCAAAAAATTAACCAGTTCTACTACTGCCTCTTTCCGGTCACTTTTTAGTAGAACTGGTTACCATTTTGGTCATAACTTGCTTAGTTTTCAAGATATCGACTTGGTTTCTTTTGCGTTGAGTAGATAAATATATTGGCTTTCATTCGAATTTTTTTAATTGCGAAAATAAGAAAAAATATTTTGCCATTTTTTTCAAAAGAGCAAAGGGGTTAGGTCATTGAAATTTTTGAGGAAAAAATTTTTTTCGCACTAGCCGCAAAAAACAAACACTCGAATTGAAGCCAATACGTTTATCTATCCAACGCAGAAGAAATCAAGTCGATATCTTGAAAACTAAGCAAGTTATGGCCAAAAAGTTAACCAGTTCTACTACTGCCTCTTTCCGGTCACTTTTTAGTACAACTGGTTACCATTTTGGTCATAACTTGCTTAGTTTTCAAGATATCGACTTGGTTTCTTTTGCGTTGAGTAGATAAATATATTGGCTTTCATTCGAATTTTTTTTAATTGCGAAAATAAGAAAAAATATTTTGCCATTTTTTTTCAAAAAAGCAAAGGGGTTAGGGCAATGAAATTTTTGAGCAAAAAATTTTTTTCGCACTAGCCGCAAAAAACAAACACTCGAATTGAAGCCAATACGTTTATCTATCCAACACAGAAGAAATCAAGTCGATATCTTGAAAACTAAGCAAGTTATGGCCAAAAAGTTAACCAGTTCTACTACTGCCTCTTTCCGGTCACTTTTTAGTAGAACTGGTTACCATTTTGGTCATAACTTGCTTAGTTTTCAAGATATCGACTTGGTTTCTTTTGCGTTGAGTAGATAAATATATTGGCTTTCATTCGAATTTTTTTTAATTGCGAAAATAAGAAAAAATATTTTGCCATTTTTTTTCAAAAAAGCAAAGGGGTTAGGTCATTGAAATTTTTGAGGAAAAAATTTTTTTCGCTCTAGCCGCAAGTACAAACACTCGAATTGAAGCCAATACGTTTATCTATCCAACGCAGAAGAAATCAAGTCGATATCTTGAAAACTAAGCAAGTTATGACCAAAAAGTTAACCAGTTCTACTACTGCCTCTTTCCGGTCACTTTTTAGTAGAACTGGTTACCATTTTGGTCATAACTTGCTTAGTTTTCAAGATATCGACTTGGTTTCTTTTGCGTTGAGTAGATAAATATATTGGCTTTCATTCGAATTTTTTTTAATTGCGAAAATAAGAAAAAATATTTTGCCATTTTTTTTCAAAAAAGCAAAGGGGTTAGGTCATTGAAAATTTTGAGGAAAAAATTTTTTTCGCACTACCCGCAAAAAACAAACTCGAATTGAAGCCAATACGTTTATCTATCCAACGCAGAAGAAATCAAGTCGATATCTTGAAAACTAAGCAAGTTATGGCCAAAAAGTTAACCAGTTCTACTACTGCCTCTTTCGGGTCACTTTTTAGTAGAACTGGTTACCATTTTGGTCATAACTTGCTTAATTTTCAAGATATCGACTTGGTTTCTTTTGCGTTGAGTAGATAAATATATTGGCTTTCATTTGAATTTTTTTTAATTGCGAAAATAAGAAAAAATATTTTGCCATTTTTTTTCAAAAAAACAAAGGGGTTAGGTCATTGAAATTTTTGAAAAAAAAATTTTTTTCGCACTAGCCGCAAAAAACAAACACTCGAATTGAAGCCAATACGTTTATCTATCCAACGCAGAAGAAATCAAGTCGATATCTTGAAAACTAAGCAAGTTATGGCCAAAAAGTTAACCAGTTCTACTACTGCCTCTTTCCGGTCACTTTTTAGTAGAACTGGTTACCATTTTGGTCATAACTTGCTTAGTTTTCAAGATATCGACTTGGTTTCTTTTGCGTTGAGTAGATAAATATATTGGCTTTCATTCGAATTTTTTTTAATTGCGAAAATAAGAAAAAATATTTTGCCATTTTTTTTCAAAAAAGCAAAGGGGTTGTTAGGTCATTGAAAATTTTGAGGAAAAAATTTTTTTCGCACTAGCCGCAAAAAACAAACACTCGAATTGAAGCCAATACGTTTATCTATCCAACGCAGAAGAAATCAAGTCGATATCTTGAAAACTAAGCAAGTTATGGCCAAAAAGTTAACCAGTTCTACTACTGCCTCTTTCCGGTCACTTTTTAGTAGAACTGGTTACCATTTTGGTCATAACTTGCTTAGTTTTCAAGATATCGACTTGGTTTCTTTTGCGTTGAGTAGATAAATATATTGGCTTTCATTCGAATTTTTTTAATTGCGAAAATAAGAAAAAATATTTTGCCATTTTTTTTCAAAAAAGCAAAGGGGTTATTGAAATTTTTGAGGAAAAAATTTTTTTCGCACTAGCCGCAAAAAACAAACACTCGAATTGAAGCCAATACGTTTATCTATCCAACGCAGAAGAAATCAAGTCGATATCTTGAAAACTAAGCAAGTTATGGCCAAAAAGTTAACCAGTTCTACTACTGCCTCTTTCGGGTCACTTTTTAGTAGAACTGGTTACCATTTTTGGTCATAACTTGCTTAGTTTTCAAGATATCGACTTGGTTTCTTTTGCGTTGAGTAGATAAATATATTGGCTTTCATTCGAATTTTTTTTAATTGCGAAAATAAGAAAAAATATTTTGCCATTTTTTTCAAAAAAGCAAAGGGGTTAGGTCATTGAAATTTTTGAGGAAAAAATTTTTTTCGCACTAGCCGCAAAAAACAAACACTCGAATTGAAGTCAATACGTTTATCTATCCAACGCAAAAGAAATCAAGTCGATATCTTGAAAACTAAGCAAGTTATGGCCAAAAAGTTAACCAGTTCTACTACTGCCTCTTTCCGGTCACTTTTTAGTAGAACTGGTTACCATTTTGGTCATAACTTGCTTAGTTTTCAAGATATCGACTTGGTTTCTTTTGCGTTGAGTAGATAAATATATTGGCTTTCATTCGAATTTTTTTTAATTGCGAAAATAAGAAAAAATATTTTGCCATTTTTTTCAAAAAAGCAAAGGGGTTAGGTCATTGAAATTTTTGAGGAAAAAATTTTTTTCGCACTAGCCGCAAAAAACAAACACTCGAATTGAAGTCAATACGTTTATCTATCCAACGCAAAAGAAATCAAGTCGATATCTTGAAAACTAAGCAAGTTATGGCCAAAAAGTTAACCAGTTCTACTACTGCCTCTTTCCGGTCACTTTTTAGTAGAACTGGTTACCATTTTGGTCATAACTTGCTTAGTTTTCAAGATATCGACTTGGTTTCTTTTGCGTTGAGTAGATAAATATATTGGCTTTCATTCGAATTTTTTTAATTGCGAAAATAAGAAAAAATATTTTGCCATTTTTTTCAAAAAAGCAAAGGGGTTATTGAAATTTTTGAGGAAAAAATTTTTTTCGCACTAGCCGCAAAAAACAAACACTCGAATTGAAGCCAATACGTTTATCTATCCAACGCAGAAGAAATCAAGTCGATATCTTGAAAACTAAGCAAGTTATGGCCAAAAAGTTAACCAGTTCTACTACTGCCTCTTTCGGGTCACTTTTTAGTAGAACTGGTTACCATTTTGGTCATAACTTGCTTAGTTTTCAAGATATCGACTTGGTTTCTTTTGCGTTGAGTAGATAAATATATTGGCTTTCATTCGAATTTTTTTTAATTGCGAAAATAAGAAAAAATATTTTGCCATTTTTTTCAAAAAAGCAAAGGGGTTAGGTCATTGAAATTTTTGAGGAAAAAATTTTTTTCGCACTAGCCGCAAAAAACAAACACTCGAATTGAAGTCAATACGTTTATCTATCCAACGCAGAAGAAATCAAGTCGGTATCTTCAAAACTAAGCAAGTTATGGCCAAAAAGTTAACCAGTTCTACTACTGCCTCTTTCCGGTCACTTTTTAGTAGAACTGGTTACCATTTTGGTCATAACTTGCTTAGTTTTCAAGATATCGACTTGGTTTCTTTTGCGTTGAGTAGATAAATATATTGGCTTTCATTCGAATTTTTTTTAATTGCGAAAATAAGAAAAAATATTTTGCCATTTTTTTCAAAAAAGCAAAGGGGTTAGGTCATTGAAATTTTTGAGGAAAAAATTTTTTTCGCACTAGCCGCAAAAAACAAACACTCGAATTGAAGCCAATACGTTTATCTATCCAACGCAGAAGAAATCAAGTCGATATCTTGAAAACTAAGCAAGTTATGGCCAAAAAGTTAACCAGTTCTACTACTGCCTCTTTCCGGTCACTTTTTAGTACAACTGGTTACCATTTTGGTCATAACTTGCTTAGTTTTCAAGATATCGACTTGGTTTCTTTTGCGTTGAGTAGATAAATATATTGGCTTTCATTCGAATTTTTTTTAATTGCGAAAATAAGAAAAAATATTTTGCCATTTTTTTTCAAAAAAGCAAAGGGGTTAGGTCAATGAAATTTTTGAGCAAAAAATTTTTTTCGCACTAGCCGCAAAAAACAAACACTCGAATTGAAGCCAATACGTTTATCTATCCAACGCAGAAGAAATCAAGTCGATATCTTGAAAACTAAGCAAGTTATGGCCAAAAAGTTAACCAGTTCTACTACTGCCTCTTTCCGGTCACTTTTTAGTAGAACTGGTTACCATTTTGGTCATAACTTGCTTAGTTTTCAAGATATCGACTTGGTTTCTTTTGCGTTGAGTAGATAAATATATTGGCTTTCATTCGAATTTTTTTAATTGCGAAAATAAGAAAAAATATTTTGCCATTTTTTTTCAAAAAAGCAAAGGGGTTATTGAAATTTTTGAGGAAAAAATTTTTTTCGCACTAGCCGCAAAAAACAAACACTCGAATTGAAGCCAATACGTTTATCTATCCAACGCAGAAGAAATCAAGTCGATATCTTGAAAACTAAGCAAGTTATGGCCAAAAAGTTAACCAGTTCTACTACTGCCTCTTTCCGGTCACTTTTTAGTAGAACTGGTTACCATTTTGGTCATAACTTGCTTAGTTTTCAAGATATCGACTTGGTTTCTTTTGCGTTGAGTAAATAAATATATTGGCTTTCATTCGAATTTTTTTTAATTGCGAAAATAAGAAAAAATATTTTGCCATTTTTTTTCAAAAAAAGCAAAGGGGTTAGGTCATTGAAATTTTTGAAAAAAAAAAATTTTTTCGCACTAGCCGCAAAAAACAAACACTCGAACTGAAGCCAATACGTTTATCTATCCAACGCAGAAGAAATCAAGTCGATATCTTGAAAACTAAGCAAGTTATGGCCAAAAAGTTAACCAGTTCTACTACTGCCTCTTTCCGGTCACTTTTTAGTAGAACTGGTTACCATTTTGGTCATAACTTGCTTAGTTTTCAAGATATCGACTTGGTTTCTTTTGCGTTGAGTAGATAAATATATTGGCTTTCATTCGAATTTTTTTTAATTGCGAAAATAAGAAAAAATATTTTGCCATTTTTTTCAAAAAAGCAAAGGGGTTAGGTCATTGAAATTTTTGAGGAAAAAATTTTTTTCGCACTAGCCGCAAAAAACAAACACTCGAATTGAAGTCAATACGTTTATCTATCCAACGCAAAAGAAATCAAGTCGATATCTTGAAAACTAAGCAAGTTATGGCCAAAAAGTTAACCAGTTCTACTACTGCCTCTTTCCGGTCACTTTTTAGTAGAACTGGTTACCATTTTGGTCATAACTTGCTTAGTTTTCAAGATATCGACTTGGTTTCTTTTGCGTTGAGTAAATAAATATATTGGCTTTCATTCGAATTTTTTTTAATTGCGAAAATAAGAAAAAATATTTTGCCATTTTTTTTCAAAAAAAGCAAAGGGGTTAGGTCATTGAAATTTTTGAAAAAAAAATTTTTTTCGCACTAGCCGCAAAAAACAAACTCGAACTGAAGCCAATACGTTTATCTATCCAACGCAGAAGAAATCAAGTCGATATCTTGAAAACTAAGCAAGTTATGGCCAAAAAGTTAACCAGTTCTACTACTGCCTCTTTCCGGTCTCTTTTTAGTAGAACTGGTTACCATTTTGGTCATAACTTGCTTAGTTTTCAAGATATCGACTTTGTTTCTTTTGCGTTGAGTAGATAAATATATTGGCTTTCATTCGAATTTTTTTTTTAATTGCGAAAATAAGAAAAAATATTTTGCCATTTTTTTTCAAAAAAGCAGAGGGGTTAGGTCATTGAAAATTTTGAGGAAAAAATTTTTTTCGCACTACCCGCAAAAAACAAACACTCGAATTGAAGCCAATACGTTTATCTATCCAACGCAGAAGAAATCAAGTCGATATCTTGAAAACTAAGCAAGTTATGGCCAAAAAGTTAACCAGTTCTACTACTGCCTCTTTCCGGTCACTTTTTAGTAGAACTGGTTACCATTTTGGTCATAACTTGCTTAGTTTTCAAGATATCGACTTGGTTTCTTTTGCGTTGAGTAGATAAGAAATCAAGTTGATATCTTGAAAACTAAGCAAGTTATGGCCAAAAAGTTAACCAGTTCTACTACTGCCTCTTTCCGGTCACTTTTTAGTAGAACTGGTTACCATTTTGGTCATAACTTGCTTAGTTTTCAAGATATCGACTTGGTTTCTTTTGCGTTGAGTAGATAAATATATTGGCTTTCATTTGAATTTTTTTTAATTGCGAAAATAAGAAAAAATATTTTGCCATTTTTTTTTTTTTTTTCAAAAAAACAAAGGGGTTAGGTCATTGAAATTTTTGAAAAAAAATTTTTTTCGCACTAGCCGCAAAAAACAAACACTCGAATTGAAGCCAATACGTTTATCTATCCAACGCAGAAGAAATCAAATCGATATCTTGAAAACTAAGCAAGTTATGGCCAAAAAGTTAACCAGTTCTACTACTGCCTCTTTCCGGTCACTTTTTAGTAGAACTGGTTACCATTTTGGTCATAACTTGCTTAGTTTTCAAGATATCGACTTGATTTCTTTTGCGTTGAGTAGATAAATATATTGGCTTTCATTCGAATTTTTTTTAATTGCGAAAATAAGAAAAAATATTTTGCCATTTTTTTTCAAAAAAGCAAAGGGGTTATTGAAATTTTTGAGGAAAAAATTTTTTTCGCACTAGCCGCAAAAAACAAACACTCGAATTGAAGCCAATACGTTTATCTATCCAACGCAGAAGAAATCAAGTCGATATCTTGAAAACTAAGCAAGTTATGGCCAAAAAGTTAACCAGTTCTACTACTGCCTCTTTCCGGTCACTTTTTAGTAGAACTGGTTACCATTTTGGTCATAATTGCTTAGTTTTCAAGATATCGACTTGGTTTCTTTTGCGTTGAGTAGATAAATATATTGGCTTTCATTCGAATTTTTTTTAATTGCGAAAATAAGAAAAAATATTTTGCCATTTTTTTTCAAAAAAGCAAAGGGGTTATTGAAATTTTTGAGGAAAAAATTTTTTTCGCACTAGCCGCAAAAAGCAAACACTCGAATTGAAGCCAATACGTTTATCTATCCAACGCAGAAGAAATCAAGTCGATATCTTGAAAACTAAGCAAGTTATGGCCAAAAAGTTAACCAGTTCTACTACTGCCTCTTTCGGGTCACTTTTTAGTAGAACTGGTTACCATTTTGGTCATAACTTGCTTAGTTTTCAAGATATCGACTTGGTTTCTTTTGCGTTGAGTAGATAAATATATTGGCTTTCATTCGAATTTTTTTTAATTGCGAAAATAAGAAAAAATATTTTGCCATTTTTTTTCAAAAAAGCAAACGGGTTAGGTCATTGAAATTTTTGAAAAAAAAATTTTTTTCGCACTAGCCGCAAAAAACAAACACTCGAACTGAAGCCAATACGTTTATCTATCCAACGCAGAAGAAATCAAGTCGATATCTTGAAAACTAAGCAAGTTATGGCCAAAAAGTTAACCAGTTCTACTACTGCCTCTTTCCGGTCACTTTTTAGTACAACTGGTTACCATTTTGGTCATAACTTGCTTAGTTTTCAAGATATCGACTTGGTTTCTTTTGCGTTGAGTAGATAAATATATTGGCTTTCATTCGAATTTTTTTTAATTGCGAAAATAAGAAAAAATATTTTGCCATTTTTTTTCAAAAAAGCAAAGGGGTTAGGTCAATGAAATTTTTGAGCAAAAAATTTTTTTCGCACTAGCCACAAAAAACAAACACTCGAATTGAAGCCAATACGTTTATCTATCCAACGCAGAAGAAATCAAGTCGATATCTTGAAAACTAAGCAAGTTATGGCCAAAAAGTTAACCAGTTCTACTACTGCCTCTTTCCGGTCTCTTTTTAGTAGAACTGGTTACCATTTTGGTCATAACTTGCTTAGTTTTCAAGATATCGACTTTGTTTCTTTTGCGTTGAGTAGATAAATATATTGGCTTTCATTCGAATTTTTTTTTAATTGCGAAAATAAGAAAAAATATTTTGCCATTTTTTTTCAAAAAAGCAGAGGGGTTAGGTCATTGAAAATTTTGAGGAAAAAATTTTTTTCGCACTACCCGCAAAAAACAAACACTCGAATTGAAGCCAATACGTTTATCTATCCAACGCAGAAGAAATCAAGTCGATATCTTGAAAACTAAGCAAGTTATGGCCAAAAAGTTAACCAGTTCTACTACTGCCTCTTTCCGGTCACTTTTTAGTAGAACTGGTTACCATTTTGGTCATAACTTGCTTAGTTTTCAAGATATCGACTTGGTTTCTTTTGCGTTGAGTAGATAAATATATTGGCTTTCATTCGAATTTTTTTTAATTGCGAAAATAAGAAAAAATATTTTGCCATTTTTTTTCAAAAAAGCAAAGGGGTTAGGTCATTGAAAATTTTGAGGAAAAAATTTTTTTCGCACTACCCGCAAAAAACAAACACTCGAATTGAAGCCAATACGTTTATCTATCCAACGCAGAAGAAATCAAGTCGATAACTTGAAAACTAAGCAAGTTATGGCCAAAAAGTTAACCAGTTCTACTACTGCCTCTTTCGGGTCACTTTTTAGTAGAACTGGTTACCATTTTGGTCATAACTTGCTTAATTTTCAAGATATCGACTTGGTTTCTTTTGCGTTGAGTAGATAAATATATCGGCTTTCATTCGAATTTTTTTTAATTGCGAAAATAAGAAAAAATATTTTGCCATTTTTTTTCAAAAAAGCAAAGGGGTTAGGTCATTGAAATTTTTGAGGAAAAAATTTTTTTCGCACTAGCCGCAAAAAACAAACACTCGAATTGAAGCCAATACGTTTATCTATCCAACGCAGAAGAAATCAAGTCGATATCTTGAAAACTAAGCAAGTTATGGCCAAAAAGTTAACCAGTTCTACTACTGCCTCTTTCCGGTCACTTTTTAGTAGAACTGGTTACCATTTTGGTCATAACTTGCTTAGTTTTCAAGATATCGACTTGGTTTCTTTTGCGTTGAGTAGATAAATATATTGGCTTTCATTCGAATTTTTTTTAATTGCGAAAATAAGAAAAAATATTTTGCCATTTTTTTTTCAAAAAAGCAAAGCGGTTAGGTCATTGAAAATTTTGAGGAAAAAATTTTTTTCGCACTACCCGCAAAAAACAAACACTCGAATTGAAGCCAATACGTTTATCTATCCAACGCAGAAGAAATCATGTCGATATCTTGAAAACTAAGCAAGTTATGGCCAAAAAATTAACCAGTTCTACTACTGCCTCTTTCCGGTCACTTTTTAGTAGAACTGGTTGCCATTTTGGTCATAACTTGCTTAGTTTTCAAGATATCGACTTGGTTTCTTTTGCGTTGAGTAGATAAATATATTGGCTTTCATTCGAATTTTTTTTAATTGCGAAAATAAGAAAAAATATTTTGCCATTTTTTTCAAAAAGCAAAGGGGTTAGGTCATTGAAATTTTTGAGGAAAAAATTTTTTTCGCACTAGCCGCAAAAAACAAACACTCGAATTGAAGTCAATACGTTTGTCTATCCAACGCAGAAGAAATCAAGTCGGTATCTTCAAAACTAAGCAAGTTATGGCCAAAAAGTTAACCAGTTCTACTACTGCCTCTTTCCGGTCACTTTTTAGTAGAACTGGTTACCATTTTGGTCATAACTTGCTTAGTTTTCAAGATATCGACTTGGTTTCTTTTGCGTTGAGTAGATAAATATATTGGCTTTCATTCGAATTTTTTTTAATTGCGAAAATAAGAAAAAATATTTTGCCATTTTTTTTTCAAAAAAGCAAAGGGGTTAGGTCATTGAAATTTTTGAGGAAAAAATTTTTTTCGCACTAGCCGCAAGAAACAAACACTCGAGTTGAAGCCAATACGTTTATCTATCCAACGCAGAAGAAATCAAGTCGATATCTTGAAAACTAAGCAAGTTATGGCCAAAAAGTTAACCAGTTCTACTACTGCCTCTTTCCGGTCACTTTTTAGTAGAACTGGTTACCATTTTGGTCATAACTTGCTTAATTTTCAAGATATCGACTTGGTTTCTTTTGCGTTGAGTAGATAAATATATTGGCTTTCATTCGAATTTTTTTTAATTGCGAAAATAAGAAAAAATATTTTGCCATTTTTTTTTTTTCAAAAAAGCAAAGGGGTTAGGTCATTGAAATTTTTGAGGAAAAATTTTTTTTCGCACTAGCCGCAAGAAACAAACACTCGAGTTGAAGCCAATACGTTTATCTATCCAACGCAGAAGAAATCAAATCGATATCTTGAAAACTAAGCAAGTTATGGCCAAAAAGTTAACCAGTTCTACTACTGCCTCTTTCCGGTCACTTTTTATTAGAACTGGTTACCATTTTGGTCATAACTTGCTTAGTTTTCAAGATATCGACTTGGTTTCTTTTGCGTTGAGTAGATAAATATATTGGCTTTTATTCGAATTTTTTTTAATTGCGAAAATAAGAAAAAATATTTTGCCATTTTTTTTTCCAAAAAGCAAAGGGGTTAGGTCATTGAAATTTTTGAGGAAAAATTTTTTTTCGCACTAGCCGCAAAAAAAACAAACACTCGAATTGAAGCCAATACGTTTATCTATCCAACGCAAAAGAAATCAATTCGATATCTTGAAAACTAAGCAAGTTATGGCCAAAAAGTTAACCAGTTCTACTACTGCCTCTTTCCGGTCACTTTTTAGTAGAACTGGTTACCATTTTGGTCATAACTTGCTTAGTTTTCAAGATATCGACTTGGTTTCTTTTGCGTTGAGTAGATAAATATATTGGCTTTCATTCGAATTTTTTTTAATTGCGAAAATAAAAAAAAATTTTTGCCATTTTTTTTTTTTTTTTCAAAAAAGCAAAGGGGTTAGGTCATTGAAATTTTTGAGGAAAAAATTTTTTTCGCACTAGCCGCAAGAAACAAACACTCGAGTTGAAGCCAATATGTTTATCTATCCAACGCAGAAGAAATCAAATCGATATCTTGAAAACTAAGCAAGTTATGGCCAAAAAGTTAACCAGTTCTACTACTGCCTCTTTCCGGTCACTTTTTAGTAGAACTGGTTACCATTTTGGTCATAACTTGCTTAGTTTTCAAGATATCGACTTGGTTTCTTTTGCGTTGAGTAGATAAATATATTGGCTTTCTCTCGAATTTTTTTTAATTGCGAAAATAAGAAAAAATATTTTGCCATTTTTTTTTCAAAAAAGCAAAGGGGTTAGGTCATTGAAAATTTTGAGGAAAAAATTTTTTTCGCACTACCCGCAAAAAACAAACACTCGAATTGAAGCCAATACGTTTATCTATCCAACGCAGAAGAAATCAAGTCGATATCTTGAAAACTAAGCAAGTTATGGCCAAAAAATTAACCAGTTCTACTACTGCCTCTTTCCGGTCACTTTTTAGTAGAACTGGTTGCCATTTTGGTCATAACTTGCTTAGTTTTCAAGATATCGACTTGGTTTCTTTTGCGTTGAGTAGATAAATATATTGGCTTTCATTCGAATTTTTTTAATTGCGAAAATAAGAAAAAATATTTTGCCATTTTTTTTTTTCAAAAAAGCAAAGGGGTTATTGAAATTTTTGAGGAAAAATTTTTTTCGCACTAGCCGCAAAAAACAAACACTCGAATTGAAGCCAATACGTTTATCTATCCAACGCAGAAGAAATCAAGTCGATATCTTGAAAACTAAGCAAGTTATGGCCAAAAAGTTAACCAGTTCTACTACTGCCTCTTTCCGGTCACTTTTTAGTAGAACTGGTTACCATTTTGGTCATAACTTGCTTAGTTTTCAAGATATCGACTTGGTTTCTTTTGCGTTGAGTAGATAAATATATTGGCTTTCATTCGAATTTTTTTAATTGCGAAAATAAGAAAAAATATTTTGCCATTTTTTTTCAAAAAAGCAAAGGGGTTATTGAAATTTTTGAGGAAAAAATTTTTTTCGCACTAGCCGCAAAAAACAAACACTCGAATTGAAGCCAATACGTTTATCTATCCAACGCAGAAGAAATCAAGTCGATATCTTGAAAACTAAGCAAGTTATGGCCAAAAAGTTAACCAGTTCTACTACTGCCTCTTTCGGGTCACTTTTTAGTAGAACTGGTTACCATTTTGGTCATAACTTGCTTAGTTTTCAAGATATCGACTTGGTTTCTTTTGCGTTGAGTAGATAAATATATTGGCTTTCATTCGAATTTTTTTTAATTGCGAAAATAAGAAAAAATATTTTGCCATTTTTTTCAAAAAAGCAAAGGGGTTAGGTCATTGAAATTTTTGAGGAAAAAATTTTTTTCGCACTAGCCGCAAAAAACAAACACTCGAATTGAAGTCAATACGTTTATCTATCCAACGCAGAAGAAATCAAGTCGATATCTTGAAAACTAAGCAAGTTATGGCCAAAAAGTTAACCAGTTCTACTACTGCCTCTTTCGGGTCACTTTTTAGTAGAACTGGTTACCATTTTGGTCATAACTTGCTTAGTTTTCAAGATATCGACCTGGTTTCTTTTGCGTTGAGTAGATAAATATATTGGCTTTCATTCGAATTTTTTTTAATTGCGAAAATAAGAAAAAATATTTTGCCATTTTTTTCAAAAAAGCAAAGGGGTTAGGTCATTGAAATTTTTGAGGAAAAAATTTTTTTCGCACTAGCCGCAAAAAACAAACACTCGAATTGAAGTCAATACGTTTATCTATCCAACGCAGAAGAAATCAAGTCGGTATCTTCAAAACTAAGCAAGTTATGGCCAAAAAGTTAACCAGTTCTACTACTGCCTCTTTTCGGTCACTTTTTAGTAGAACTGGTTACCATTTTGGTCATAACTTGCTTAGTTTTCAAGATATCGACTTGGTTTCTTTTGCGTTGAGTAGATAAATATATTGGCTTTCATTCGAATTTTTTTTAATTGCGAAAATAAGAAAAAATATTTTGCCATTTTTTTTCAAAAAAGCAAAGGGGTTAGGTCATTGAAATTTTTGAGGAAAAAATTTTTTTCGCTCTAGCCGCAAGAAACAAACACTCGAATTGAAGCCAATACGTTTATCTATCCAACGCAGAAGAAATCAAGTCGATATCTTGAAAACTAAGCAAGTTATGGCCAAAAAATTAACCAGTTCTACTACTGCCTCTTTCCGGTCACTTTTTAGTAGAACTGGTTGCCATTTTGGTCATAACTTGCTTAGTTTTCAAGATATCGACTTGGTTTCTTTTGCGTTGAGTAGATAAATATATTGGCTTTCATTCGAATTTTTTTAATTGCGAAAATAAGAAAAAATATTTTGCCATTTTTTTTTTTCAAAAAAGCAAAGGGGTTATTGAAATTTTTGAGGAAAAATTTTTTTCGCACTAGCCGCAAAAAACAAACACTCGAATTGAAGCCAATACGTTTATCTATCCAACGCAGAAGAAATCAAGTCGATATCTTGAAAACTAAGCAAGTTATGGCCAAAAAGTTAACCAGTTCTACTACTGCCTCTTTCCGGTCACTTTTTAGTAGAACTGGTTACCATTTTGGTCATAACTTGCTTAGTTTTCAAGATATCGACTTGGTTTCTTTTGCGTTGAGTAGATAAATATATTGGCTTTCATTCGAATTTTTTTAATTGCGAAAATAAGAAAAAATATTTTGCCATTTTTTTTCAAAAAAGCAAAGGGGTTATTGAAATTTTTGAGGAAAAAATTTTTTTCGCACTAGCCGCAAAAAACAAACACTCGAATTGAAGCCAATACGTTTATCTATCCAACGCAGAAGAAATCAAGTCGATATCTTGAAAACTAAGCAAGTTATGGCCAAAAAGTTAACCAGTTCTACTACTGCCTCTTTCGGGTCACTTTTTAGTAGAACTGGTTACCATTTTGGTCATAACTTGCTTAGTTTTCAAGATATCGACTTGGTTTCTTTTGCGTTGAGTAGATAAATATATTGGCTTTCATTCGAATTTTTTTTAATTGCGAAAATAAGAAAAAATATTTTGCCATTTTTTTCAAAAAAGCAAAGGGGTTAGGTCATTGAAATTTTTGAGGAAAAAATTTTTTTCGCACTAGCCGCAAAAAACAAACACTCGAATTGAAGTCAATACGTTTATCTATCCAACGCAGAAGAAATCAAGTCGATATCTTGAAAACTAAGCAAGTTATGGCCAAAAAGTTAACCAGTTCTACTACTGCCTCTTTCGGGTCACTTTTTAGTAGAACTGGTTACCATTTTGGTCATAACTTGCTTAGTTTTCAAGATATCGACCTGGTTTCTTTTGCGTTGAGTAGATAAATATATTGGCTTTCATTCGAATTTTTTTTAATTGCGAAAATAAGAAAAAATATTTTGCCATTTTTTTCAAAAAAGCAAAGGGGTTAGGTCATTGAAATTTTTGAGGAAAAAATTTTTTTCGCACTAGCCGCAAAAAACAAACACTCGAATTGAAGTCAATACGTTTATCTATCCAACGCAGAAGAAATCAAGTCGGTATCTTCAAAACTAAGCAAGTTATGGCCAAAAAGTTAACCAGTTCTACTACTGCCTCTTTTCGGTCACTTTTTAGTAGAACTGGTTACCATTTTGGTCATAACTTGCTTAGTTTTCAAGATATCGACTTGGTTTCTTTTGCGTTGAGTAGATAAATATATTGGCTTTCATTCGAATTTTTTTTAATTGCGAAAATAAGAAAAAATATTTTGCCATTTTTTTTCAAAAAAGCAAAGGGGTTAGGTCATTGAAATTTTTGAGGAAAAAATTTTTTTCGCTCTAGCCGCAAGAAACAAACACTCGAATTGAAGCCAATACGTTTATCTATCCAACGCAGAAGAAATCAAGTCGATATCTTGAAAACTAAGCAAGTTATGGCCAAAAAGTTAACCAGTTCTACTACTGCCTCTTTCCGGTCACTTTTTAGTAGAACTGGTTACCATTTTGGTCATAACTTGCTTAGTTTTCAAGATATCGACTTGGTTTCTTTTGCGTTGAGTAGATAAATATATTGGCTTTCATTCGAATTTTTTTTAATTGCGAAAATAAGAAAAAATATTTTGCCATTTTTTTTCAAAAAAGCAAAGGGGTTAGGTCATTGAAAATTTTGAGGAAAAAATTTTTTTCGCACTACCCGCAAAAAACAAACACTCGAATTGAACCCAATACGTTTATCTATCCAACGCAGAAGAAATCATGTCGATATCTTGAAAACTAAGCAAGTTATGGCCAAAAAATTAACCAGTTCTACTACTGCCTCTTTCCAGTCACTTTTTAGTAGAACTGGTTGCCATTTTGGTCATAACTTGCTTAGTTTTCAAGATATCGACTTGGTTTCTTTTGCGTTGAGTAGATAAATATATTGGCTTTCATTCGAATTTTTTTTAATTGCGAAAATAAGAAAAAATATTTTGCCATTTTTTTTTTTTTTTCAAAAAAGCAAAGGGGTTAGGTCATTGAAATTTTTGAGGAAAAAATTTTTTTCGCACTAGCCGCAAGAAACAAACACTCGAGTTGAAGCCAATACGTTTATCTATCCAACGCAGAAGAAATCAAATCGATATCTTGAAAACTAAGCAAGTTATGGCCAAAAAGTTAACCAGTTCTACTACTGCCTCTTTCCGGTCACTTTTTATTAGAACTGGTTACCATTTTGGTCATAACTTGCTTAGTTTTCAAGATATCGACTTGGTTTCTTTTGCGTTGAGTAGATAAATATATTGGCTTTCATTCGAATTTTTTTTAATTGCGAAAATAAGAAAAAATATTTTGCCATTTTTTTCAAAAAAGCAAAGGGGTTAGGTCATTGAAATTTTTGAGGAAAAAATTTTTTTCGCACTAGCCGCAAAAAAAAACAAACACTCGAATTGAAGCCAATACGTTTATCTATCCAACGCAAAAGAAATCAATTCGATATCTTGAAAACTAAGCAAGTTATGGCCAAAAAGTTAACCAGTTCTACTACTGCCTCTTTCGGGTCACTTTTTATTAGAACTGGTTACCATTTTGGTCATAACTTGCTTAGTTTTCAAGATATCGACTTGGTTTCTTTTGCGTTGAGTAGATAAATATATTGGCTTTCATTCGAATTTTTTTTAATTGCGAAAATAAGAAAAAATATTTTGCCATTTTTTTCAAAAAAGCAAAGGGGTTAGGTCATTGAAATTTTTGAGGAAAAATTTTTTTTCGCACTAGCCGCAAAAAAAACAAACACTCGAATTGAAGCCAATACGTTTATCTATCCAACGCAGAAGAAATCAATTCGATATCTTGAAAACTAAGCAAGTTATGGCCAAAAAGTTAACCAGTTCTACTACTGCCTCTTTCGGGTCACTTTTTATTAGAACTGGTTACCATTTTGGTCATAACTTGCTTAGTTTTCAAGATATCGACTTGGTTTCTTTTGCGTTGAGTAGATAAATATATTGGCTTTCATTCGAATTTTTTTTAATTGCGAAAATAAGAAAAAATATTTTGCCATTTTTTTCAAAAAAGCAAAGGGGTTAGGTCATTGAAATTTTTGAGGAAAAATTTTTTTTCGCACTAGCCGCAAAAAAAACAAACACTCGAATTGAAGCCAATACGTTTATCTATCCAACGCAAAAGAAATCAATTCGATATTTTGAAAACTAAGCAAGTTATGGCCAAAAAGTTAACCAGTTCTACTACTGCCTCTTTCGGGTCACTTTTTAGTAGAACTGGTTACCATTTTGGTCATAACTTGCTTAGTTTTCAAGATATCGACTTGGTTTCTTTTGCGTTGAGTAGATAAATATATTGGCTTTCATTCGAATTTTTTTTAATTGCGAAAATAAGAAAAAATATTTTGCCATTTTTTTCAAAAAAGCAAAGGGGTTAGGTCATTGAAATTTTTGAGGAAAAAATTTTTTTCGCACTAGCCGCAAAAAACAAACACTCGAATTGAAGTCAATACGTTTATCTATCCAACGCAAAAGAAATCAAGTCGATATCTTGAAAACTAAGCAAGTTATGGCCAAAAAGTTAACCAGTTCTACTACTGCCTCTTTCCGGTCACTTTTTAGTAGAACTGGTTACCATTTTGGTCATAACTTGCTTAGTTTTCAAGATATCGACTTGGTTTCTTTTGCGTTGAGTAGATAAATATATTGGCTTTCATTCGAATTTTTTTAATTGCGAAAATAAGAAAAAATATTTTGCCATTTTTTTTCAAAAAAGCAAAGGGGTTATTGAAATTTTTGAGGAAAAATTTTTTTCGCACTAGCCGCAAAAAACAAACACTCGAATTGAAGCCAATACGTTTATCTATCCAACGCAGAAGAAATCAAGTCGATATCTTGAAAACTAAGCAAGTTATGGCCAAAAAGTTAACCAGTTCTACTACTGCCTCTTTTCGGTCACTTTTTAGTAGAACTGGTTACCATTTTGGTCATAACTTGCTTAGTTTTCAAGATATCGACTTGGTTTCTTTTGCGTTGAGTAGATAAATATATTGGCTTTCATTCGAATTTTTTTTAATTGCGAAAATAAGAAAAAATATTTTGCCATTTTTTTCAAAAAAGCAAAGGGGTTAGGTCATTGAAATTTTTGAGGAAAAATTTTTTTTCGCACTAGCCGCAAAAAAAACAAACACTCGAATTGAAGCCAATACGTTTATCTATCCAACGCAAAAGAAATCAATTCGATATCTTCAAAACTAAGCAAGTTATGGCCAAAAAGTTAACCAGTTCTACTACTGCCTCTTTCGGGTCACTTTTTAGTAGAACTGGTTACCATTTTGGTCATAACTTGCTTAATTTTCAAGATATCGACTTGGTTTCTTTTGCGTTGAGTAGATAAATATATTGGCTTTCATTCGAATTTTTTTTAATTGCGAAAATAAGAAAAAATATTTTGCCATTTTTTTTCAAAAAAGCAAAGGGGTTAGGTCATTGAAATTTTTGAGGAAAAAATTTTTTTCGCTCTAGCCGCAAGAAACAAACACTCGAATTGAAGCCAATACGTTTATCTATCCAACGCAGAAGAAATCAAGTCGATATCTTGAAAACTAAGCAAGTTATGGCCAAAAAGTTAACCAGTTCTACTACTGCCTCTTTCCGGTCACTTTTTAGTAGAACTGGTTACCATTTTGGTCATAACTTGCTTAGTTTTCAAGATATCGACTTGGTTTCTTTTGCGTTGAGTAGATAAATATATTGGCTTTCATTCGAATTTTTTTTAATTGCGAAAATAAGAAAAAATATTTTGCCATTTTTTTCAAAAAAGCAAAGGGGTTAGGTCATTGAAATTTTTGAGGAAAAATTTTTTTTCGCACTAGCCGCAAAAAAAACAAACACTCGAATTGAAGCCAATACGTTTATCTATCCAACGCAAAAGAAATCAAGTCGATATCTTGAAAACTAAGCAAGTTATGGCCAAAAAGTTAACCAGTTCTACTACTGCCTCTTTCGGGTCACTTTTTAGTAGAACTGGTTACCATTTTGGTCATAACTTGCTTAGTTTTCAAGATATCGACTTGGTTTCTTTTGCGTTGAGTAGATAAATATATTGGCTTTCATTCGAATTTTTTTTAATTGCGAAAATAAGAAAAAATATTTTGCCATTTTTTTTTTTTTTTCAAAAAAGCAAAGGGGTTAGGTCATTGAAATTTTTGAGGAAAAAATTTTTTTCGCACTAGCCGCAAGAAACAAACACTCGAGTTGAAGCCAATACGTTTATCTATCCAACGCAAAAGAAATCAATTCGATATCTTGAAAACTAAGCAAGTTATGGCCAAAAAGTTAACCAGTTCTACTACTGCCTCTTTCCGGTCACTTTTTAGTAGAACTGGTTACCATTTTGGTCATAACTTGCTTAGTTTTCAAGATATCGACTTGGTTTCTTTTGCGTTGAGTAGATAAATATATTGGCTTTCATTCGAATTTTTTTTAATTGCGAAAATAAGAAAAAATATTTTGCCATTTTTTTCAAAAAAGCAAAGGGGTTAGGTCATTGAAATTTTTGAGGAAAAATTTTTTTTCGCACTAGCCGCAAAAAAAACAAACACTCGAATTGAAGCCAATACGTTTATCTATCCAACGCAAAAGAAATCAATTCGATATCTTGAAAACTAAGCAAGTTATGGCCAAAAAGTTAACCAGTTCTACTACTGCCTCTTTCCGGTCACTTTTTAGTAGAACTGGTTACCATTTTGGTCATAACTTGCTTAGTTTTCAAGATATCGACTTGGTTTCTTTTGCGTTGAGTAGATAAATATATTGGCTTTCATTCGAATTTTTTTTAATTGCGAAAATAAGAAAAAATATTTTGCCATTTTTTTCAAAAAAGCAAAGGGGTTAGGTCATTGAAATTTTTGAGGAAAAATTTTTTTTCGCACTAGCCGCAAAAAACAAACACTCGAATTGAAGCCAATACGTTTATCTATTTAACGCAAAAGAAATCAAGTCGATATCTTGAAAACTAAGCAAGTTATGACCAAAAAGTTAACCAGTTCTACTACTGCCTCTTTCCGGTCACTTTTTAGTAGAACTGGTTACCATTTTGGTCATAACTTGCTTAGTTTTCAAGATATCGACTTGGTTTCTTTTGCGTTGAGCAGATAAATATATTGGCTTTCTCTCGAATTTTTTTTAATTGCGAAAATAAGAAAAAATATTTTGCCATTTTTTTTTTTTTTCAAAAAAGCAAAGGGGTTAGGTCATTGAAAATTTTGAGGAAAAAATTTTTTTCGCACTACCCGCAAAAAACAAACACTCGAATTGAAGCCAATACGTTTATCTATCCAACGCAGAAGAAATCAAGTCGATATCTTGAAAACTAAGCAAGTTATGGCCAAAAAATTAACCAGTTCTACTACTGCCTCTTTCCGGTCACTTTTTAGTAGAACTGGTTGCCATTTTGGTCATAACTTGCTTAGTTTTCAAGATATCGACTTGGTTTCTTTTGCGTTGAGTAGATAAATATATTGGCTTTCATTCGAATTTTTTTTAATTGCGAAAATAAGAAAAAATATTTTGCCATTTTTTTCAAAAAGCAAAGGGGTTAGGTCATTGAAATTTTTGAGGAAAAAATTTTTTTCGCACTAGCCGCAAAAAACAAACACTCGAATTGAAGCCAATACGTTTATCTATTTAACGCAAAAGAAATCAAGTCGATATCTTGAAAACTAAGCAAGTTATGACCAAAAAGTTAACCAGTTCTACTACTGCCTCTTTCCGGTCACTTTTTAGTAGAACTGGTTACCATTTTGGTCATAACTTGCTTAGTTTTCAAGATATCGACTTGGTTTCTTTTGCGTTGAGTAGATAAATATATTGGCTTTCATTCGAATTTTTTTAATTGCGAAAATAAGAAAAAATATTTTGCCATTTTTTTTTCAAAAAAGCAAAGGGGTTATTAAAATTTTTGAGGAAAAATTTTTTTCGCACTAGCCGCAAGAAACAAACACTCGAGTTGAAGCCAATACGTTTATCTATCCAACGCAGAAGAAATCAAATCGATATCTTGAAAACTAAGCAAGTTATGGCCAAAAAGTTAACCAGTTCTACTACTGCCTCTTTCCGGTCACTTTTTATTAGAACTGGTTACCATTTTGGTCATAACTTGCTTAGTTTTCAAGATATCGACTTGGTTTCTTTTGCGTTGAGTAGATAAATATATTGGCTTTCATTCGAATTTTTTTAATTGCGAAAATAAGAAAAAATATTTTGCCATTTTTTTTTCAAAAAAGCAAAGGGGTTATTAAAATTTTTGAGGAAAAATTTTTTTCGCACTAGCCGCAAGAAACAAACACTCGAGTTGAAGCCAATACGTTTATCTATCCAACGCAGAAGAAATCAAGTCGATATCTTGAAAACTAAGCAAGTTATGGCCAAAAAGTTAACCAGTTCTACTACTGCCTCTTTCCGGTCACTTTTTAGTACAACTGGTTACCATTTTGGTCATAACTTGCTTAGTTTTCAAGATATCGACTTGGTTTCTTTTGCGTTGAGTAGATAAATATATTGGCTTTCATTCGAATTTTTTTTAATTGCGAAAATAAGAAAAAATATTTTGCCATTTTTTTTTTCAAAAAAGCAAAGGGGTTAGGTCATTGAAATTTTTGAAAAAAAATTTTTTTTCGCACTAGCCGCAAAAAACAAACACTCGAATTGAAGCCAATACGTTTATCTATCCAACGCAAAAGAAATCAAGTCGATATCTTGAAAACTAAGCAAGTTATGGCCAAAAAGTTAACCAGTTCTACTACTGCCTTTTTCCGGTCTCTTTTTAGTAGAACTGGTTACCATTTTGGTCATAACTTGCTTAGTTTTCAAGATATCGACTTTGTTTCTTTTGCGTTGAGTAGATAAATATATTGGCTTTCATTCGAATTTTTTTTAATTGCGAAAATAAGAAAAAATATTTTGCCATTTTTTTCAAAAAGCAAAGGGGTTAGGTCATTGAAATTTTTGAGGAAAAAATTTTTCCGCACTAGCCGCAAAAAACAAACACTCGAATTGAAGTCAATACGTTTGTCTATCCAACGCAGAAGAAATCAAGTCGGTATCTTCAAAACTAAGCAAGTTATGGCCAAAAAGTTAACCAGTTCTACTACTGCCTCTTTCCGGTCACTTTTTAGTAGAACTGGTTACCATTTTGGTCATAACTTGCTTAGTTTTCAAGATATCGACTTGGTTTCTTTTGCGTTGAGTAGATAAATATATTGGCTTTCATTCGAATTTTTTTTAATTGCGAAAATAAGAAAAAATATTTTGCCATTTTTTTTTCAAAAAAGCAAAGGGGTTAGGTCATTGAAATTTTTGAGGAAAAATTTTTTTTCGCACTAGCCGCAAAAAACAAACACTCGAATTGAAGCCAATACGTTTATCTATTCAACGCAAAAGAAATCAAGTCGATATCTTGAAAACTAAGCAAGTTATGACCAAAAAGTTAACCAGTTCTACTACTGCCTCTTTCCGGTCACTTTTTAGTAGAACTGGTTACCATTTTGGTCATAACTTGCTTAATTTTCAAGATATCAACTTGGTTTCTTTTGCGTTGAGTAGATAAATATATTGGCTTTCATTCGAATTTTTTTTAATTTGCGAAAATAAGAAAAAATATTTTGCCATTTTTTTCCAAAAAGCAAAGGGGTTAGGTCATTGAAATTTTTGAGGAAAAATTTTTTTTCGCACTAGCCGCAAAAAACAAACACTCGAATTGAAGCCAATACGTTTATCTATTCAACGCAAGAGAAATCAAGTCGATATCTTGAAAACTAAGCAAGTTATGACCAAAAAGTTAACCAGTTCTACTACTGCCTCTTTCCGGTCACTTTTTAGTAGAACTGGTTACCATTTTGGACATAACTTGCTTAGTTTTCAAGATATCAACTTGGTTTCTTTTGCGTTGAGTAGATAAATATATTGGCTTTCATTCTATTTTTTTTTTTAATTGCGAAAATAAGAAAAAATATTTTGCCATTTTTTTTTTTTTTTTCAAAAAAGCAAAGGGGTTAGGTCATTGAAATTTTTGAGGAAAAAATTTTTTCGCACTAGCCGCAAAAAACAAACACTCGAATAGAAGCCAATACATTTATCTATCCAACGCAGAAGAAATCAAGTCGATGTCTTGAAAACTAAGCAAGTTATGGCCAAAAAGTTAACCAGTTCTACTACTGCCTCTTTCCGGTCACTTTTTAGTAGAACTGGTTACCATTTTGGTCATAACTTGCTTAGTTTTCAAGATATCGACTTGGTTTCTTTTGCGTTGAGTAGATAAATATATTGGCTTTCATTCGAATTTTTTTTAATTGCGAAAATAAGAAAAAATATTTTGCCATTTTTTTTTTCAAAAAAGCAAAGGGGTTAGGTCATTGAAATTTTTGAGGAAAAACATTTTTTCAAACTAGCCGCAAAAAACAAACACTCGAATTGAAGTCAATACGTTTATCTATCCAACGCAGAAGAAATCAAGTCGATATCTTCAAAACTAAGCAAGTTATGGCCAAAAAGTTAACCAGTTCTACTACTGCCTCTTTCCGGTCACTTTTTAGTAGAACTGGTTACCATTTTGTCATAACTTGCTTAGTTTTCAAGATATCGACTTGGTTTCTTTTGCGTTGAGTAGATAAATATATTGGCTTTCATTCGAATTTTTTTTAATTGCGAAAATAAGAAAAAATATTTTGCCTTTTTTTTTCAAAAAAGCAAAGGGGTTAGGTCATTGAAATTTTTGAGGAAAAAAATTTTTTCGCACTAGCCGCAAAAAACAAACACTCGAATTGAAGCCAATACGTTTATCTATCTAACGCAGAAGAAATCAAGTCGATATCTTGAAAACTAAGCAAGTTATGGCCAAAAAGTTAACCAGTTCTACTACTGCCTCTTTCCGGTCACTTTTTAGTAGAACTGGTTACCATTTTGGTCATAACTTGCTTAGTTTTCAAGATATCGACTTGGTTTCTTTTGCGTTGAGTAGATAAATATATTGGCTTTCATTCGAATTTTTTTTAATTGCGAAAATAAGAAAAAGTATTTTGCCATTTTTTTCAAAAAAGCAAAGGAGTTAGGTCATTGAAATTTTTGAGGAAAAATTTTTTTTTCGCACTAGCCGCAAAAAACAAACACTCGAATTGAAGCCAATACGTTTATCTATCTAACGCAGAAGAAATCAAGTCGATATCTTGAAAACTAAGCAAGTTATGGCCAAAAAGTTAACCAGTTCTACTACTGCCTCTTTCCGGTCACTTTTTAGTAGAACTGGTTACCATTTTGGTCATAACTTGCTTAGTTTTCAAGATATCGACTTGGTTTCTTTTGCGTTGAGTAGATAAATATATTGGCTTTCATTCGAATTTTTTTAATTGCGAAAATAATAAAAAAAATTTTTGTAATTTTTTTCAAAAAACAAAGGGTTAGGTCATCATAATTTTTGAGGAAAAAATTTTTTCGCACTACCCGCAAAAAAAATACAAATTAATAAAAACAATACATTTATCTATCCAACGCAAAAGGAATGAAGTCCATATCTTGAAAACTAAGCAAGTTATGACCAAAAAGGTAACAAGTTCTACTAAAAAGTGACCGGAAAGAGGCAATAGTAGAACTGGTTACTTTTTGGTCATAACTTGCTTAGTTTTCAAAAATTTCGAATGAAAGCCAATACGTTTATCTATTCATCGCAAAAGAAATCAAGTCGATATCTTGAAAACTAAGCAAGTTATGACCAAAAAGGTAACAAGTTCTACTAAAAAGTGACCGGAAAGAGGCTGTAGTAGAACTGGTTACCTTTTTGGTCATAACTTGCTTAGTTTGGTATATTATATATTAAAATCGAAATAGCTGTTCTCGAGTTATATGGAAGTATATTAGTGTGTCCGACTAATTTAGGTGGCAAAATTAGCCACGCCAATAAAAAAAATCTCTATATGATAGAGAAAAACTGAAATCAAATTTGAGTTTAGCGCATCAAAATCCATATAGTGCGCATACTTTTATCTAAAGTACGGCCTAAAATTGTTTTTTTGTTATACAGTGTTATCAACCGGAAATAGTGCGAACTCCGATAATTTCTAATGATTTGATCCTATACTATTCTCTTTTGTGAATGGATAAACGTATCGTCTTCACATTATATTACGAAGTTGTCTTAATTTTGTCGAGAAAAATAAACTTTAAAATTTTTACGAAGAAAATAATTTTATATTAGACTATTTTCATTACATATTGATTGAAGAAAAATAACTATTTTTTTAATAGAAAAAGTATTTTCAAATCGAACATCATACATTCGTTGAAGTGATTTGTATTCTTTGTTCACGCGAATTTCTAGCAAATGGAAAAAATTCACTAATGGGTACTTAGAATCAATGTTGTTCGTTGAAGATGAGTCCTATTTGTCCCCTTGGGATATTTACTAAATAACCCAAAAGTTACCCTGTAATTTGTTTAAAAACCCTTAACATCTTTTCTCATTAATAACTTCTCCCACTCTCTCTCTCTCTGTCTCTCTCTAAAAATTTTACACTCGAGTCCTAAAAACATAATAGTCTTCTAGTCATCGAAGCCTCTTTTTATGTCTAATGGGGTGTCAAATTAATGGTGTGGAAATTAAAACAGAAACAATGAGCTTGTGTAAATCCTTTCTATCTACCGTAAAAAGAATGATAAAAAATGTGTATAAAGGTTACACTTTTTCTCTAAAATTAAAGATCTATTTCAAAAATTGAATTAATTTATCTCTTTGCAAAACATTACAACTGTCTGTATATTAATTTTATGGCATTGAATTGCTCTAGAGTAATATTTTCTTATTAAAGTTGAAAAGAAAACTAATTTAATATATGTACTGCATAGTACACACATTATCTTCAAGGAATGAAATCAATTTTTTCTTATACATATTTGCTTTATTGTAATTACAAAAATACTTGAATGAAAACAAAGTATATAAATTTATTTTCTGTAGAATTCATATATATCATCATCAGTTTTCCTTTCCCGTAGATCTTTATAAACATTTCATATGATAAATGTTCAATTTTTCTAAATGACAACAAAACAATCAAAAAGGATACAAGTTAAAGAAAAAATTGTACATAGAATTTCTCTCTAAAAATAATTCAAACGCTAGTTTGACTCATGACTGCCCTTACTCAGCACAAGTGTTTTTTGTCAAGATGTAATGTGTTTGCTGCTTTAGTACTGAGAACATTAAAGTGTATGAGTCAACAACATGCACAGTGGGTTATTTTTTCTTATGAATGTATATTTTTCTGCGGGAAGAAAAAGTTTGGGTTGACTTTTACCATAAATGTATGTTTTTTAAATGTATTTCTTTAAAGAGGTGAATAACGTGTGTTTTAAAAAGAATGTATTCAATATTTTAAGAGCTGTACATTTCATTTCAAAGAGTTATATACATTTCAAAAATATATTAACATTTATATATATATATATATATATATATATATATATATATATATATATATATATATATACATATATATATATATATATATATATATATATATATATATATATATATATATGTAATATTTGTTTGTGAAGAGCTTAGTTTCATTTAATATAAAAATTTTAAAAGTTTTTAATATAAAAATTTGCAAAACTGCGACCACTAGTAGTAGTAAGACCACAATTTGGATTTTCCAACATAAATTTTTTTTTCAGTTTTGAATGCAGTATGGAGATAAAGGCTTAAATACGCCAGGAAGGAGTGCAGAACAAGAAATCAAACTATTTTTTTTTTAATTTGTGCCGACCGGACGCTATAATTAATTCATATTTCACTATACATTTTTAAGCGTTCTACTAAAAGCCTTAGTGCATGACGTACTTATATACCCGTAATATTAATCATACGTACCATGCACGTTCCAAAAAGTACAATAGGATACTTTGGCGTATGATTAATTATATTATATATAGTAATGAACGTAAAAGGTACCTTAAATTGTGTTAATGAATTCGATATAACTTTTATTAATGATTTTATCGGCCGACAGAAGCACGTCTTGAACTTAGAAATTTGATTGCATCAATAATACGCATCATCACTACAACAATTAATATTTAAGTTAACATTCAAGATAAGATATTAGTGAAAAAGCTTTTAGCACAGATTCAGCAAAAATAAAGTGATCTTTGAAGAAATATTTAGTATTCATATGTCGCTGTACATTAAAATTTCTGTTTTTATATGTCTATTCACTGAACTAAAAGTCGATGTCTTGGGGAAAGAATCGAAAATCGGCAGCTCGCAGTTGTAAAATTTGTTTCTTTATTTGAAAACCAACTTGACTTCTTTAGATTTTGTATAATAAAAGTTATTTTTTTAATAACAAAGTTTTTGCTAGAAATAGAATGGAATAATTTAAACTAATGAATATTATATTAGTTAAACTTAAGAAAACTGTCTCTAAACATCAATTAGTTTTAGAATTATAACGTCTCATTTCTTAAGAATGACCGCAATTTTATTCTACTGGAATCGATGAAGACGTTTTGAAAAGTTTATGGGAGGATAATTGGATAGGTCCTTACAAGCATCACATACATATAATAAAACAAATGATATATTACGATTCCCTTCGGCCCATGTTATTTAATGAAATAAATTTCTTTCGAACGATAACACTCGACAATGTGGCGATATACTGAAGAGAATTAAATATAAAAGAAATATTTTTTATATAAAAATTTCTTTACTTTTTTGCAAACTAAATGTTAATTTACAAGTGCCGCTGTAATTACTAAAAAAAAAATAACAACAGAGCTTTTCTTACAAACTTGCATTAAAAATTACAAAGTCCGTATATATATTTGCTTTAAACAAAACTGGCTATTAAATATTTAAGTCGCATTGGTGCACCAAATATCTTTATAGCAACGCAATAATCTAGCTAATCATCAGCTAGATTTTATGCTGCTGCTACCCATATTTATAATAGCCATAACGTCTTTATAAAATATGTCTTTAGAGCTGAAAGTTAATCACTTTTATATTAATCTTGTAGATTTGAACTCCACTTAAAGCTAAAAGTCAATGTTGCACTTTATGTCTCGTGCAAGCCTTACGTAAAAACTTTGCTACAAGCCTTAATTCACAAAAATTTCATAGTCTTATAAATTGATGGACTTGATTTTATTAAGGTTGGTTAAAAAAAAATACAAAAAGCTTCATTTTTCATTTTACAATTAAAAATAAAAAAATACTCAAAAAAGTCTTACTTTAGTCCAAGCCACATCTACACTAGTCTTGAAAGGTATTTGCAATTGTATGATCACATAACTATAACAGATAATATATTTTAGGAGCACCTTATGAAAATAACGAGAAAAGTTTCTCATGTTCTTCATGCACATTAACTTGTTTGATAAAGCATCCTTCCTACTTTTTGATCTATCATGTCTCAGAAACATTCACTTGATAAATTAATAATCAGCTCTTTAATACCATTTGCAATGCAATAGATCCCACTGTCACATGTTTGAAGAATGTTTGGTTTAGCACACAAACAAGGGGGAACACTAAGAATAAATGTGTGTATGTCTGCGTCAGAACATTTAAGTGTGCGCATTTATATCTTTAGCGAATTGAATGCAATACATTTGAACAATCAAAAACATACACATGCAATTAACTTAAATCTATATGTACAAACATATATTTTACATTAATGCTTACAAAGTGAATGGATGTGCAACTCCATAAATTTAAACTAGAAATTGTATTTCAGCAATCGTTTGTTGAAGCATTTTATGAACAACGTACACAACTTGGCACATAATCTGATAATTCAGAAGAAAATTATGTCCCTTTAGCACATTTTTGTGAAGCTGTACAGGAATGTCGCCGAAAATATCCTGAAATATTTTAGTCATAAACAAATCCTGTTAATGCTTTCATATACATGTAGTTTCCTTAAAAAAACATATTCAAGTGTACATGTAGACTGGGTAATTTATATGCGATTTACATCAATATTTCTATGCTGAGGAAGTGAAAAATAAGAAAACAAGCCAGCAATGCAGATTTTGCATTTGTCTATAGAAAATCCTTGTGCTGAATAGAGAAGTTATATAAAGTTTGTCATAATAATTTTTAAAATATTTAAAAGTTTACTTCTATTCTTAATAGTGTAGGCGATCATCGTTTGCTAATAATTTCATTTATGGAAATATAAATTTTGTTAAACGCCCAATAGGAATAGCAGACGGATATACAAATACAGAATTGTATCATATGAATATATTTGGCAACCAAAACAGATCGTGGTTTAAGTTAAGAATTTCAATAGTTTTTTTATATCTCGTCGACCTCTGAACTTTCTATACTTGTGTCCATATCTTAACTACTTCATTAGTAAAATATTTGCTTTAATATTTTTTTTCCAAAATTAATATATTTGAATCATTTTAGATATAAAATCAATTGATTTTGTTTATTGTAATTCAAGCTCCTCTACTGATAAGTTGACACCAACACTTTAAAAAATGCAGGCTTAACTTGCAATAAGAAAAATCAATTAAATAGGAAATTTAATAAAGGTTTTTAATTTTTAAAAAATTTATATAATATAATAAAATGACTCATTTAGTCAATTACATTGTTTGTGCAAGTTCTCTTACACTTTTTAAATTCGCATTTTAGACTTAACACTTCCTAAATTTGATGGTGGTGGTCTACTGATGAGTTGTTATACGAAAGGAACGAAATGCTGATTAATCAAATTCAGAGGGAGATAATGCAGTGCCTAAACTATATATCAAAACTAGAATCAAAAAGTCGTTGAATCACTCTTTATGACAAACATATAAAAGTGTCATCGGAAAATTTTTTATATTTTTTTTACTTAAATTACCCAGCGATACAATCGAATTTGTTTGTTTATTTATAAGTTTTTAATTCTAGATCAAATTTTAATTTTTTGTCTAATATTGTCATGAAATCCGGAAACTTTTCGTAAAATTTCCCTGACGAGGCGATAAGATAAAGTGCTAAAAATAAATTAATAGGGAAAACAAGGCTGATTGACATTCATAAAAATCATGAGACGAAAATGGAAGCAAATTTCCAATAACATTTACGTGTTAAAAACTAGACAACTCCAAGCAATAATAAAACCAAACAAATTGAAAGCTACTTTTTTATTTTAATGTTACGAATACAATTTCAAATTTATATTACAGCTTGGGCTTAGAGAACTTCATACGTTTACAGTGAAACAGACCATAGTCTTAGGTGGGAGTCGAACCCACAACTTCTGCTCTGACGGATTAGTATATTTTGATACACCCAATTTTAAAGTTTAATTACAAGATATGGATATATTATCAGGACGCAAGACGTACAAAAAATGGACTGAACTATTAACAAGTTCAAGACAGAAAGGAAAAAACTCATGAATTGGAAGTACCAAAAATAAGTCTATACATCGTCGAAATGTAGACAACATTACTAAGTTTAATAAAAAAAATTATTAAAAATATTCTAAATTTTCAGTCCAACTAGAATTTAAAATTATATATAAGACCAGATTCTAAATTTGACAATCAAGTAGAATTTTTTTTGCAGTTTCCGCGAAAGCAGTGGAAAACTTACTTCGGTCTTACTTGAGAAAACACGGACAAGAAAACAAGGACAACATATCTATTAGAAAAGAAAAGAAATGCCCGGGTGGGTTAAATTATAAGGATGCAAAAAAGTACAAACTCGAGTACCAAAAATAAAGTCTGCGGAGAAAGATTTCCCATTTAATTAAAAGCGTAAAATGAATTCATGTATTGAGCTCTAATCGACATGAAGATTGAATGAATAATGCAATTATACTGTCCAACAAAATCAAACCTTTTGAAAATGACAGGGTTCTAAAATACATACCTTTGTATTGGCCTCCATTTTGTAGAGTAATATGGTTCCCCCTCCCAAATTGTTATTGTGCAACGGCATAACTTACATTTTAGGTATAAAGGTGTAAACAGCGGTTTTATTTCAAACCCCTACCCTAACAAGGCACTAAAAAGAATAAGAGTCATTTTTGTACCCCTTTATGAAAATGAACAAAATTCCTCCTTAAATAACGAAAAAAAATTTGTTTCATGAAATTCTATTTTAAAAATGGATGCAGCTGCAAACCTTTGTTGCACGGAGAAATGGATAAGGATAATGTTTTAAAATTTATTACAGAAAATCATATCAGAATATCCCATATAGTTCGTAAAAAGGACTCAAAAAAATTAAAATTTTCTTAGAGGCAAAGCAAATAAGTCAATTTTCTTCCACTCGGAGAAATTAAATTTTTTTTATTTCAATTTGTATTTTTGTGTAGGAGTTTTTATTTACAAAAAATAGTAAATTATTGAGTTACTGAAAACTAGTAATATTAATTTTTATAGTAGTTTTTATATTATTAAGCAAAAAATAAACAAAACAATTACAATTCGTTTTTGTTTTTGTTTTTACAAATTTCATCGTTTTCGAGAAGGGAATCTTATTTTCGAAAAAAAAGCGAACTTTGATTTCTAATTTTTCATAATGAGTACGTACAAAATTTATTTGATTGCACTAATAAAGATTTTAAAAAGGATCTGAGCAAAAAATATCTACGACGATTGGCGCAGAATAGGATTCGTGGTTTGCCGTAGACTGCATTTTTGCTTTACGATTTTTCACTAAAAACATTTGACCCGCTCACATCTTTATAATCTTATATCCAATTAAGCCACATTAAAGCATGATAGTCTCCAGTTAGTATATTAAAATATATGAATGGCTAAGTTTTTTCAAATAACGCTGTGTCTTCTTCATATGCTTCAGTTTACTGTAAGAAAGGACATTTCTACAGCCTAGAATGCTGTAAGTGCATGTCAAGGAATTACTCGTAGAGGTCACAGAATTCAGCCGATCACGAAATTACGCAGCGGAGCTCTCTTTTTTGCTTGATCGTAATTGTACTCGTAACCGTCTTAAGGTTAAAGGTTAAATATATGCACATATTTACTTAGAATATCTAATTACATATTTATGAAAGACTTTTTACTAATGCATTTTCTTTCATAAGGATTTCTTCTCTTTATATTGCATATATTAACATCTTATTGCCAGTTTGAACCTACACTAGCAATTGACTAACTGCCTCTGTATCACCCTCTGCCATTTGTTAAGTCAGACAATAAACCATCTTCTTAAATATAATCCTTAAGACCTGCTGCGGTATTTTCTGTGTAATTTTTCCATGTTTCTTTTATTGCATTTGCAGATTACTTTGCCAGGATATTAACAAGGATGATTCATTTCATCTCGAGTACCGTGGGCCAGTTGTCATGAAGGGCAAACCAACACCCATGAATTGCTGGTTTCTTTCGCGTAACACAAATACTGCGGGCAGCACTAGCAGCAGTACTACTGTCGCGGCTGACTCAGTCCTGCCAATACAAACACCACCAGTTACAACAACGTCACTAGCATCTGAATTTATTTACTTGTTATTAACCTCAGTTCCCCCAACATCACCATCGCCCTCATCATCAGAACAACAGCCACCACATGCAACAGCATCGGCAAGCACGAGTGTCGCAGCGGCAACTACATCAGCATCAGCACGAAAAGCATCTAATGCCAGCAAAACAACTGAATCTTCCGCAACAAATAAAATATCCACTGCAGCCACTGTTGCGGAACATGCAAATATTCAGGCAACAACAACAACAGCAGCAGAAACAGAAACATAGAAAATGTGTAAGGAATCGTCCTGTTGCTGCTGAAATATACTCTAAAGATGCGTTCGTGTGTTTATATCTTTTCTAGTTTCCTGGTACGTACCATAGTACTATTTACATATAGATAAATGTTTTTCTTTTTTATTTTTTATTTTAACTAGTTCCTGTTCAGGATGTGGTTAAATACAAAGACAATCGTATAAACCCACAATTGTGCATTATGTAGTTGTGTTTGTTGGACATGTTAAAATAACTAAAGGTAATTTATTTTAACTTGCTCACACACACACACAACTACAACAGTTAAACACATGTACGTTGTCCTTACAACCGCTTTAGCAAACATTGTAATATAGAAAATGCAAATTTTATTTGTAATAGTGTAAACAGCAATGGAAACAATTATATCATTAGGAGTAATTCCTGCTTGGACTTCTTATAGCGAACTGTTCTTAATTTGGGGACTTAATGGTGAAAATGATTTAAGCCTTTGCTTAATCACTCATTCAAAATATTAGAAACTATTCACTTTTTGTGTGGCAAAATGATAACTCTAGTAACTTTCTCAGTATCCTATTCTGCTAAGCACTACTGTAAAAGATTTATGCCTTTATGTCCCATTGATGCACGTTTAATGCACCACATTTGTAAGGATTTCATTTAAAAATTTCCTCTTTTTTCAATAACACAACATAGCAAGTACATGATTATTAAGTATATAAAATGCAAATGTTTTCGAATTTGCTGTGCGATTAGTATCAGTCCCTCTAAGTTTCTGCGAATTTCCATACTCATATCATGCAACAGAAACTGGACGAATAATAAAGGACTTAAATGCATTTACATATTGAACACATGTACTCGTATATCAATACAAGAGCTCTTTAGCCAGATTATGTTGACTGCAATGTGATGACTATTATTCTCATATTAACATAATGAACTAAGATGTGGTATTTGATAAATATTAAAGTTCATATACATGGAACCATAAACAAATGGATTCACTATGTGTGTTCTCAAGTGAACATGTAATAAGCAATGAATTTTTTATTTAATGTGGCATAAGCAAAATTTATTGTATGAAATATTTTATTCAAGTCCCTACTAACTCAAGGACTATTTCTATATGGAAATAATTCAGATATAAAAAGAATTATGTATCGGTATTTAAAGACCTGTAGTGGTGTGCACAATAGTCCTTAGTACTAAATAAAAGAATATGCAGATGAACATAATTTTCCAAATCTCATCATATTCTATTAGACAATCATGAATATAAAATTGTTTACCGACTGGGGGGAATATGCGCATATTTTTAATGCCTCCATTCACCTCATCAAAAATGCTACAGTTTCTTATCTGGTAATTACAGGAAAAGGATAGTCCCTCAGAAGTGGATGCAGTTGAAAACGGGAGCCATTGAAAACCTATAAACCATAAGGTGATGCTTTTACTTAATTTTGTACCTTATGTTGATGCAACCGTCTTGTACATATATTGACTATTCTAACTATATAACATTTACTATTTGTTAGTTACAGCTATAGTGCTTAGAAATAACCCCAAGAAAAAAATGTTGAATGAATTTCAATAAACTTTTTTATAAAAATTAAACTAAATTGTTGTGAATGGTACATGCTCTTCCAAGATAGCCGATAAGGGGAAAGTGACATATTTCGCTCGTTAAAGAAGCGAAAAAAATGTTTTTAGCAATCATGGAATCACCATTAGAGGAGTTGAGAAAGATGTCGGCATTTCGGTTAGTTCATACTGTGCAATTTTTTTCTTGGACGTTTTTTTGAATGAGCTGTGTGGCACGAAAATCTGTTTCTAAACTGCAAGTAATAGTTGATTATGATTCATATTGCCAAAATTATGCCTTAGCCATCATTCGCAAGGCTGAGAAGGCGCATGAAAATTGCATACGAGAAGTGCCTCAATAGTTGAAATAAACATTGGCTCCAGTTTATTATACTTCCCTAAAGCAGATATTATGAATATTTATATAAATAATCTTTTATAATCCTTGTTGGCTTGTTTGTGTTCTATGTGCGAGCAAAACCACTTAACCAATCGGGATCAAGTTTTTTAAACCAATTGCTTGTACCTACAAAAAGGTAATGGGCTATATTTTTTTAATATCTTGGGGATGTGACACCTCCCATACAGGTCTTCATTGCTTTACTGAAACTAAGCAACTGATTTTAATTAAATTGAAAACACAGAAATTTCTTAATCTGGAAATAAAAGCTGAGTATAACTTTTCTCTTAACTACAGGGCGAAGAGGTGCATTGTATGCTGCTCTGTAACTAATCACTCTATTTAAATAAAAGTTAAATTAATACTTATGTGCTATTCCATCGGACTACATAGTTTTAAGTTGTAAGTTGCCATTTCGTTTTAACTTCAATATTTGAAATAATAAATGGAAATTTTTTTTATTAAGAAAATTATTTAGGAATATTGAACTACATCAGACTAGTAGAACGTATCGCTACTAATTTCGAGTCCGCTATACCAGATCATCAACGTTGTATGTTCAATGCACTGAACGTCAGCCGAAATAATAACTTTCAGTCTAAAATTTTAATTGTGTAATACATTTTAAGACTATTTTTATGTACATACAATTATCGATTATCCATAAAAGCAACGTGCAGAATTAGCTAGCAGGAGCTAATTTTAATTTTAGCATCGAATATACTATTTCTATTTCATTTCTGAGCAATATGAAATTTATTGCTTTACATATAAAATTTTACAATTAGAATTTAAAAAATGTATTATTTATTGTGGCTTTAGCTGTCCATAGGCCGCTAACAATGAAATGATGGCCTATGGGCATCTAAAGCCACAACAAACAATAAATTTTTGAAACTTTAATTGCTTAAAGGATTAGTTGGGTATGATATATCAAATAATAAATTTCAATATCACATATATAATATTTTATTCGAGACTAGCATTTGATCATCAATCAGGATCTAATCTATAGACTTATTTACAAAAGGCGAATTAATGCAACGGAAAAAGAGATGAATCAGAGTTGCCCAGGAGACTATTACGATACATATGTATTATCAAAAAGCTACAATCATCCCAATTCTACAAGATTAATAGTCAGAAAAGAACATATGAGCAGTTAAATAGAACAAAAATTTTGTAGCATGACAACTTGCATGAAATCATTTAAAAAACGTATTTTCAACTTAATACGACCTACTGTCCTTTTTATAAATTTACAGAAAACATTTTTTTTAATCAATTACTTTAGAAGTAAAAGTACAAATTTAAAATTTTCCTCTGTTTTTAATATAAATTAAAAAAAAATTTAATTTATATACTCAAAAAGTAAATACAATTTTTCTGTTAAAAAATTAACCAAACAGTCTATGGTCTATATATGGTATATATGTATACGCAGTTTTCTTTCTGCCAAAAATATTACACTCCTGCATGTTTGTATTATTTTTAAAAGAAAATTAAACAGTAATTTTAGTAAGTAGTTTATTCTTTTCTAAATGTGTTGCATGTAACACATGTAAATATGTTACATGTTTTGCATTCAGCTTTTTTCAAGGTCAAATAGTATTTTGTTTACATAAGAAAAGGATTCCTTGTGATTTGTTTCCTTTAACATATTTGTCTTTATGGGAAAAGTTTGTGAAAATTCATTAACTTTGGTTTGAGTTTAAAAAGGCATTACATTCCGTGGGCGACGGTAATGTTTAAAACGTGTGCTCCAAAAATTTTCAGAAATGAAAACGCCAATGATGGTTTCTCGTCTTATAATACAATTTTCGTAATAAATTTTTGTTAAAAATGTTCCTAGAAAAAGTCAAGCGAAGGATCTCTTGGAAAGCATTTAATAAAGACAACAAAATAAGAGAAGTAATATAATTGAAATATTATCCAGGTGCAAAATAACAAAATATATTATCTCTAGTAGAAGCAAAATATAAAAAAAATTAATTAAATGGAAAGTTTCAGTAAATTACTCCCACCCAATACAAAATACTGTTGCATAAAAAAAAAATCAAATTTATTTTAAGAAAATTTATAAACAAATAAATGTTGTTACGAAAATTGGGGTACAAATTTAAATGAGTACTCTGAAATGAAGAATGTTTTGGAATTTAGAATCTAACCGCTTGTTTGTTCGAAAGGAAAAACTTTTACAATGTTTTACATACTTAATTTGTAAAGTTGCTCCTCGTAGAAAGAAAAGAAGTAACTTTTTGTTAACCTTGTTTTAGTTCTTAAAATAAGTTCATAAAAATAAGGAAATAAGAAAAATGGACGCATTAGAATGAATAAACTTTGTAAATGTTGTGAATACTAAACAAAATATACGGTCGCTGGTATTAATCAAAGAATTTTGATTTTTTTCGCATTCCCTTTGTTGTTATTGTAATTATTTATTTTCACCCTCAGGGTTCATTACTTAAGTTTAGTTTGTATATCCTGTTAAACAGGACAACGAATTTCATGGCTGTAGGAAAGTGCGTGTAATGGACAGTATTGTTGTAATTACTAAGGAAACAACAAATTGAAATTACACAGCAAATCTTTAAGGGTTTTTAAGTAATACTAATAATAATACAAGACACAAATAATTGCTATTCAACTAGTTCGATTGGAAAATGTTATAAGTAAGAATGAAAATAAGGGATTAGGCTTTTGCATTAAATTAAACACTCAAAAACGTAGTGCAGAACTACAGAACTGCAGAATCTGTATAATATACAATAATTTGATGAATAAACAAACTAAAAAGGATGTAAACTTTTATACCATGGATACAGAGGACTTATATGCTTCTAGGCGTAAACGTTATATTTCATATAATTGTATGTAACGCATACGTCCAAGCACTTAAATTACAAGGGCATATTTTTTATTTCCACGCAAATTTCGGAAATATTTAATACAGGAAATAAGCCGATGGTGTGGCGTAGTGGTTTAATTGCCTGCTTACAAAACCAAGTATCTCAGGTTTGTTCCCTGGCAGAGCACAAAAAATGTGCATCATGGTATTTCGAGTTTTAAAATTAAGAGTCTTCAACTCCCCTCCAATAAATTCATCCAAGAAGGAAAAGATTAGCACACCAACTAATAGCTCGAGTTTGTGGAAAGTAATGCTGGTTATTTCCATAGTATTTGAAAATTCTCTGGGATGAGCTGCGTTGTGTTCTGTACTCATCACAGTATTTATTGGCATGAATTTTTTGGATTCACCGGCTAACCCATAGAAAATTATTTGTAATTGTTAATTACGGACTAATTTCTTGTGGTATTGTTACTTTCGCACGTAACAATTTTCCATTGATTTCACATGAAATAAAAAGGCACACTCTCCGCAGCTTCTGAGTGACAAAAATCTCTTTTAGGCTTAACTTTACCATCAATGTCTGTTTCTAGAAGTTATTGTTCAATTTTGCATTAGCAACTCATTCCAAATCATTGAAAAATGTATGTTGTATGAGGTTTTTCTACCTCTAGCCAAAGTGGTGACACCTTCATTTTGCCTTAGAGATTTATCGCCTTGATTGGATTCCGAAAAATATTCTCTTATAAAAGGTCATAAAATTCATTCATCCATGATATTGTCCCAAAATGGTTCAAATCATTTAGGTTACGCTGGCAACGCATAATGCCCAAAGAACTAACCACACCCTTCTTATTGCCGCCCTGACACAGTCCACTTTCTAGTTAAACCGTTCGCTTAGTTGTCAAAGGCTACGCTCCTATATAGCCGGGCAGCTGGATAGGAAGTATTGAACCAACTCCAACAAGCTCTTTCTCATAATGTCGCTGTCCACTGCCTACCAAACAGTTTTAGATATCCTACAGGTAGTGATTGTTTACTGCCTGAGTTACCATTTGCCAGCTCAATGGGGACAAAACAGATATTCTTCCGTGAGTATATCAGCTCCCAAGCCAAGTAACTCTCGCATACTTGTCAGTCGCTTCATTACACTGGATTCCTTCATGCTCCAGACCATAAAAATATCGATTGAATTGACCCTTAATTTTTTCCAACTTGCATTATCGTATATTTCTCTGCCTGGAATACGATGGGGGTGCCAGATAATCTGAGTGAACCCGAAAGGTCAAGGTGCTCAGAAAATATACCTTGTATTATACCAGCACCCATGTTGGGATACCTCGAAGGAGAAAGTCTTGTCGAAGTTCGTGACAAGGGTCATGAAGTGTTTCCGTACCCAGAGGACCTGCCACCATATCGTTTGCAGGATGGTCACTTGACTCTATGAGTCCTAAAGCTGATCTCACCGTACCGGTAATAGCGATACCTATCATCGTTTACACCTGCCTAAGCATAGAGAGATATGTAGTTTTGGTCTCCATTCTCCACCAGACAATCTATTCACTATGTTGGTTAATGTTGCTTAAAATGGAGCAATGGTATATAATGTAAAGCACTAGAGTATAATAGAATTTTTAAAACTTCTTTACGAATAGTAAATTATTGGTTCATCTTGTTGGATTACCGTAACTGTGACTCTTTAACCAACAGTCTTTTTTCCATATGTGTTCACAAATTTCTTTACAAGACACGTAAATTAGACAATATTTGCGACGTGCTCCATTGATCCTGAAAGCCTTAAAGGTTACATTATATCAAACTTTTTTTCTAAGTTAAAAACGGACATATGCGGTTAACCAAAAAAACCACACAAAAATTTACAAAAATAAACTCAGTTTATTCAAAACAAATTACGTAATTGTTATTTTTGATAAACAATGTGAAGTACATAAATACAATACTTCCTTTGGGCATTTTGTTTTCGCAAAGTGTGTACTTTTATCAATAGAAATTCAAAGGAAATCTTTTTATTACATTAAATTTAAATTGATATAATTTTATTTTATTAAATTAGGAATTTGTTTTATAAAGAGCATATACAAAATATTTTTCTTTTTGTTTTCTTTGGCTTTAGGTAATTTTATAATCAAAATCTCTTTAGGCTTCAAATGGTTTTTCTTAGAAAGGAAAACTTGCACACGAGCATATTTTTCAATACAGTTTTTTGTATTGTTTACATAAAAAATAAACACACATACTTTTTCTATTTAAATTAGTTTTAAACTTTTTTGGCCTTTTCTCAAAACTGACTTTATAGCAAAATAAATTTAAACAAAGATTACAGACACACATACAAAGAGATTACAAAAAATTTGCTTGCGTAAAGAGTTCGACAATATTTTACAATTTTATAAATTTTATTTATTAGAAGCTTTTTATTGCATACGACGACCATATTACAGGTCTTCGTTTAAGCTCTACTATTTTGAATAAGTTTAATGGCTGACAAGACATCACTAGACCTTATGACCATAAACAGAATGAATATATTTCTGGATCTGAAGTTGAACATCGTGTAATGAAGTGTAGTGCCCCATGATAATTTTAACATACAATTTCCGACTTATGTACATTCGTAAAGCTCAAGACTTTAACAGAAAAAGCCACAATATTTTAAATTGCAATTTTTCGCTAGTTTTCTATATCTAAGTCTATTAAATGACTTAAATGTCCATTGCCTCAGCCGAAGTATGATAATTTATGATTTCAATGTCCCTACCAACGAGTCAGCCAGAGCGCATTGTGGAGCACATAATGCGTTGCAGATTAATGTCTACCACCTTAAAGAGATCCGCATATTCAGCAGATCCATTGTTCATTGTTTTGCTAATCCTATATTAGAATTGTTCTACACTTTCTTCTTCGTCCATGTCATGAAAGCTGAGACAGAAGTCGTTGTGTTTAACTTCTATCCTCCGTGCATACATCCCAAAGAGCCAGTGTCCTCTTATCCCACATAACAGAATTATATTGGACACCTATAGATGGACAGTAGAAAGATTGTGCCCTTCCAGCTTTGTGGTGCTGCAACAACTTTTTATAGTTTACCTCCTATTTGTTTCCTCCTCAGTCCTGCCCTGAAGTCTAAGTTCAGGTTCACAATTTTAATGGAACCCGTAAGGTTCTGCCGTATCTAATTAGCTATCAATGCTCAAGTAACTCTGGTACCTAGACCTAATTGCTACTAATGTTGAAATTTACAAGAAATAATTATTACAATTAATTTTAGTGATCGTAAATCATCGATTGCGATGAAAAAGTGAAAATTTAAATAATATTTTTAAGAGGTGAAATTTAATGCAGTGTTTTTAATAAAATTATGAAAATATTAATTGTAAGAATATTTTCTTAGCTTTTTCTTGTTGAAGCTTTAGTGCAAGCAAGAAAATTTTATATGAGTCAAGTACTTTCTTGAAAATCAAAAGTAATTTGAGAGAAAATAAAATATCACCAAAAGCTTAAAATTAAAGTTTTAAATATTAAATTTTTCTCAATGCTACTTGCAATTTGATATGAAATGACTAAATCACTGGCTTGTGGTTGTTGGTTTGTCCTCCATAATCGCCATTCAGATTCATACAAATGAAACTTCCGTAGAAACTTAAGTGTAGTAACGAAGTTAAAGTTAAATTGTTCTATAAGAAAATGCTTTGAAAAATATAATTCCAACAACTGCTAATGCATTTATAACACGTACAGCATGCAATTAGAAATTCAAGAAGATAATGTTGTTGGAAAAGAATGAGAAATATGAGTGACGGAACAATAAGAGTAAACAATTCAAAAAATTTTACACACAATTTAGCAACCATTTGAATGTCCACGATGACGATGATGATGATGATGATGGCGATAATGTATGAAGAGCAGAGTTAAAAAGGAAAGAAAATTTGTGCAAGACATGAAACAGAACGGAAAAATTTTAGTTCACGAATAGTTAAAGATATTTCCAATTTAAGAAAGTAATGTTTAAAATTATATCCCTATAGTAAAGAAGAAAGTTGAAAGTATAAATTTTTGATTGCAGTAACTGTGATAACTAGGATAAGGACTATGAAGCAAATAAATATTCGTAGTTATTGTTCATAGCTCATCGCTTAAAAACGCATATAAGTATATCCGCAAAAAAAATGCATTTTATCTAAATGAACGTAAAGCAGTCACTCACCATTTTTTTTTTTATTCCGTGTCCTGCTGCTGTCTTTCGACTTGTAGTTAGTCTAGCTTTACATTGGTAACCAACGTCATTTAATTAGGAATGCAATAAAATAAATGCAAGTCTGAGACTTTTAATGAAAGAACTTTTGAAAATTGGAAATGAAATACATACACGCAAAAGCAACAAAACAAACAAATATGCAGCAACTATAAAGACTGCAATATACATTTTTACACTAAATGATTTAATATTAAACATTTTTAACTGATGGCTACAGCTGCTACAATGCTGACTTTCAAATGCTGAAGTGAATGTACATATTTCTATTGGACATTTTCAAGATACGGTAAGAAAATATTGCTGTATTTTAGTTCAATCAACAAATTTTATACAAGTGAATTTGCACAAACAAAGATTGTTATTGAAACATTAACATTCTTATTTTTCCTTACTTTTACTTCCACTTGTCAGCTGTTTGTCTCAAAATGATTACAAACTAGAATGGTTGATATTGTGGGAGAAGCTGTTAATATTATAAATTTTCACCTGACGGTAGCAGCTGCTTCAAATGCTGAGATGATTGTTTCCCTATATGACTTTTTCAACATAAACCTTAAGAATATTATTTCATTTTATATAAAAGTGTGGTATTGTGATTGCATTAAGTTTAGCAAATATTATTATATTATAAAACTTCTCTGCACACAAAATTCCTCATCGAGAGTCTTTTCTTTATAAATTAAAACTTTTCCAATAAACTGTCAAATTGTATATTTTTGATATTTTTATCATTGTCCTCAATAAGGCCAGTTCACGGTACACTCCTATTTGATAAAACTTATTTCTTTGCTATATTTTTTTGGCATTATATTAGAAAATGTCTTTGTTTCGTTTTGTTTTTTGCGAAAAATTCCACACAAGATTAAATTAAAATTGACAATGACACTGCCCTACTACGTTAAACCGCTTAAAATTTTTAACAAAAATCAAAACAATTTTGATATTCTTCAATGTTACACACGACGTATACATGTATAGAATTTTTTCAAAAATTTAAGCAAAAAAATTATCTATGTAACTCGGGCTTTAATATCACACCAATAAGCTGTTTGTCGTTCGATTTTTTGCGACAGGCCTTTTCGTTACTAAATATTTTTTAATGTATATTTTAATATTATTCGATTTTCATATATCTACTTATTAGTGATGAGCAGAGAATATGTTTGCATTTTGAAATTTTTCCTTGAGGTGAAATTTTTTATCCTTTCCCAATAGTTAAGTCATTGTACAAATGTATACGAAGAAATATAATAATCTGTGAATTCACAATTTTTAAGCATGAGTGAAAATTTGGAAATTAATTGACTCCAAAGCAAATCTTAAAAACTTCAATTGCCATTTAGATAATGTCTTTATTTCGCTTTATCTAACGCCAACTTATCAATAGATATCAGTCATTGTGTTTGAAAACCTTCCAATTTTTTATATTTATATAAAAGCTCAAATGTAATGGGAGATTTACAATTATAAAATTACAATAAGTTTAGGAAACTTTAATGCAAATAGTACAAACAACAGCTTTTATTCGAAATAAAAATTTCCTATAACATTTATGCAATTAATTTGCCACTTGCTAACAATTGTAGTAAAAAGCATAAGGGGTTACCCTTTGCCTTTTTTCATAATTTTTGAAAAAAAAATTTTTCTCGCTACCCGCAAAAAAATTTTTTGAATTGAAGCCAATATGTTTATCTTACAACGCAAAAGAAATCAAGTCGATATCTTGAAAACTAAGCAAGTTATGACCAAAAAAGTCAGTACTAGAACTGGTTACCCGCAAAAAAAAGTTTTGAATTAAAGCCAATATGTTTATCTATACAACGCAAAAGAAATCAAGTCGATATCTTGAAAACTAAGCATGTTATGCATTAGCGCCACATCATCGTTATTTTCAATAACACGGGTATTTTGGTAACAAAATCGACAAGTTCTTAATATGCCAACAAGTTGCGAACATTCCATGTTGTAAAAAAAATATTCATTTATAAGCTTAATTTATTTTTCAATTTTAAGGTCTTCTTTAATTTTTTTTCATCTATATTTCGGTACTCAACGAGTACCATATTCAGGATATTTAGAAAACAAACAAATATCCTGAAGATGGTACTCGATGTGTAGCGAAATATCAATTAAAAAATAAAATTAAATTAAAAGAGACCTTAAGCTTGAAAAATAAATTAAAGTTTATAAATTAAAATCAAACGGTCAAAAACTACAACATAAAATATATTAATTATTTATATCTATAATTAATATAGTTTCTAAAATTTTAACGCCAAATCAACCACTACTTCAATTATTCTATTTTTATCTTTTCAGCAACGGATGTATCAAAATCAGATATAAAGGATATACAACCTATACATACATACATGTATACATGTATAAATAAATAAATAAATAAATATATATATATATATATATATATATATATATATATATATATATATATATATATATATATATATATATATATATATAAGTTATTTAGAATTAAAGCTTCCTTGTACTTGAAATAGTTGTATAAACAAAAAACACACAACTGCCTTTAATCCTTTTTTAAGTATTCTGATGCTCCCAAACACACACACATGCATAAATACTTAATGAGCGTCATAAATAGATAGAAGTAAAAAGAATGTATGAATATTACCACGTTAAAATATGAAAGTTCTACGTATTTGTATAAGAGTATAATAAGTACCTATGTACGTATTATCAATAACACTTAAACATAATATTCTAATTTAACTTATTTGCAATATGTGTAATAATTGTCGTAATTTGCGTAAAACCTAAGCCCACTTTATTTGAACCTTTTTATTTATATGAATATTGAGTTGTTGCAAAGTTGTTTGCAAGTTTATTTAAAATTTATTCATCAGTAACAATTTTACTGCAAATGGTTTCCCAAATAATCATAACTTAGTCTAATGAAAACATGTAAATATTTTAACAGAAACCCCAGAAAAGAAACTTCCTTTCGAATAGAACTTAGAGAAAAAATTTATTTTGCAATCATATTTTAGAAAAAAAATATTTATATATACAATAACAACGTTAAGTATTATAACCACAAAAACATATTTTAAAAGCAAATTATCTGATTTTAAACAACACAATTGTATTACCAATCCCAAAAAATTAAAAATTTGTAGAATATTAAATGTGAACCAAAAATAACCTAAACTAAAGGCACCAAGGTAAATATATATATACATGCAAATATATGAAAAAAATTAATTTATTAAAAACATATTGTGAAATAGGAAGTATAATAACCAATAATGAAAAGAATTTAACTTATAATAAAATGCACATTCTACAATATAAAAAAAAAGTTATTATAAAACAGACACAGTGGGATGAGAGTTTAAAAAGCTTTAACTATTTTGGAACATTTATCTCAAAATTAAAAACCCTTGCGAAATAGAAAAAGTTTCAACATTCCAACACCTAGGAGATCAGGTTAACGATCAATGGTATATGTCTAGTGAAATTAAATGTAGGATTGAATTGGCCAGAGACGCCTTTTTTACAAATACAACAACAATACCTTTCATAAAATGTTATATATGGTCCGCACTATTATATCCGGCAGAAACATGGACGATAAAGACGTCAGATGAAAAAAGATTAAAATTCGTTAGAAATGTGGATTTAACGACTAATATTAAATATTCCATGGACTGACCGTGTTGCGAATGAAGAAGTGTTGAGACGCAGGAATGTCGGACGTATATAAACACGGAAAGCATCTTATTTTGGTCACATAATGCGAAATGGCAAATATAGAATTCCCCAAACCATTTTAAAGATTAGAATTGAAGGAAGACGCCGGAGAGGAAGAAAAGAAATAACATGATTGAAAAACATTCAAGAATAGAATGTACAGGTCACGAAGACGAGGGCAGCCAATAACAGACAATTCTCTATAACTGAGTAAAAAAAATTTTATATTTGTTTTTTTTTTATAATAATTGTATGATCGTTTATATTTTAATAAGGTTGAATAAGGACTGGCAAATAAAGAGGAGGAAGAAGAAGAAAAACTATAAATAAGAGAATTCAAAACTTAATGATATAATAGTCGGCGAGATAAAATAACTCGCAGGAAATAATATCAAAAAAATTTAATTTTCTTTTTATTTTCGGGGATTTATTTCATATGAAGTAAACCCGAAAATTTTTAATTTTTCTATCAAAGTTTCTTCTCTATCTTATGTCAAAAATTTACTTTGTTTTCCAAAGCATTTCTACGTTGATGTTATATGGCCGAACGTAAGCAGTTTTTCTTTTCGTTTTCCATTGGCATCGAATTGTATCCTTATCTTTTCGCTTTTCTTTCCAAATAGTTACCTCTGCTTCTGCGTAGCCTGCATCCTTATCTTAACACTTTTTCTTCTTTCAACATCATTGTGGCTATCACTAGCCCGTGATTGCAATGTATATCAACACCACTCTTAGTGCGTGCGTCTAAAAAAGATCTCCTACATTTTAGGCGTATGCAGACAGACTCTATGTTTTCAACATTTTAAAACTACAATAATAAGATTTGCAACATCAACAATTTTTGAAGAGTACAATACATAGTAAAAGTAATTATACATGAATTAAGAAACCTTTTAAATTCCAAAGTGAGGGAAACAATTTTCTACCTTTTTTATAAACTAATTCCACTGCAATCTTAAAAATAATTATACAAGTTAATACTTATTACCATAACTTAAGCTTAGTCATAAAAATATACTAAACCAAGTATGTAACGCAATATAGACCAATTGAACAATCTCTTAAGAACTAAATACGAGTAAAATAACTTTTCATATTTATTATTACATATATATAACTACGACATAAAAATTCTTATATATATATATAATTCTTTGCTGAATATCTTTAACAAACAAAAATATCTAGCAGTTTAAGACACAAAACTATACACAGATAATGAACCAGTTAAGAAAGTCTCTTTAAATTATGTAACTGAAACTGAATAATAGCTTTATAGCATTTTAAGTCTAAAGAAGGTATATATAAGCAAATCTTATATATAAATTTACTACATATTAAAATAAAAATTTTAAATTAAATGTTGGACAAATAAAACATATTGTTGTAGAAAATTTTATTACTTGAGGCGGGAAGGCTTATGGTGGCAATAATCAAATTACTGACTGTCTGAAATTTTCTTGTCAATAACTACATATGTGTGTTACACTGCTCTTTAAGTGTATCAAATATATTTATAGTGGTAATATTTCAATTGGAAATATACAATTCTGTATATAGTACAATTAAAAAAATTCTGTAATTTCAGTATTTTTATATGGGAACTCAACATTGCAGTTTTTCCACTATGTGTGTAGTTTTTTTTTCTTACGAACGAGTATTCCTTCTATTACACGTGTATTTGCCTCAGAATGTGCGTACAGAAGTTCGCAAAATGTTCAAATAATCAATCAATCAATCAATAATCAATCTTTAGCCCTCGTCGTTGACTAAAATGGCATTTCCAGCAGCGCCTTACGATCAGCCTATTACTCCTTGTGAATGCATTTTGCATTTTGACAATGACGTGCGGGTTTTCCGACCCAAAGATGCTGCCATTTTGCTGGTTGAGATGAAAATGCGTCTCGACATAAAACATGATTTTTCGGACAAATAGGATGTCCAATTGGAGCTTCTGTAAGGCCCAAAACAGAGAAGCCGTAACGAAATGAATGCTCGTTTGTCTTCAATTGTCGAGGATTCAAGCGAATAATACGACGTCTTTGTGCAAAATTTTAATCATGATGATGCATGGAGGGCTGATTATTTCATCCTCTATCAACTCAATCTGACGAACTTTTTGTACAAACTTGCATAGAGCACACGCAGTGGGTGCTTCATTTCGGGCGAAGGTTTGTTTTTAGCAAACTTTCAGTTTGGGCAACACTTTGCAGTCGTTTTGATTATAAACTTGCAATAATTTCTAACGTTGCTTAAACATAAAATGGCTTATTTTAAACCTCGGAGGTATGATTCTGACTACGTTTCAATATTTTGGACAGAAAATATCTATCAGTGTCAAAACTACACATAAATTAAAAATACACTTGTTTATGCACCACCAGTTATATAGGGTAATTTAAAATTTTTTCGACCCGAAAATACAATTTGATATTTTATGCAATTTAGATTTTTACTAAATTTTGTTCTATATACACTGCTCTGGCCTTCACATTATATGACGCATAAAATTGGACTAATCGCGCTTTTTTTATTAGAAATGAAAAAATTGTAACATTTAAGCTGTAGCGCATCATCAGACTTAAATAAAATTGATTTAATTGGAAACCGTTGATTTCCTCTCTTTACAAAACCAATATAAATATTAAGAAAACATCCTTAAAAAGGATCTCTCGATTTTTTCAAATAGAAAATAGACAACTTATTAAAATTTTAAAATTTGAGTTTCAAAGGTTTTCAAAGTTATAACTTCGTTTTACATTTATTCATATAAACTGCCTCTATTCAAGACTTCATTTTATTTATTTCTTTCGTTGCAATGCAGTATTTAATTTAAATTCTAAAAAATAAGTTTGTAGTGCTTTTCCAACATCGACGTTCAAAATGTCATAGCGCAAATCATCCAAGTCTCTAGTAAATTTAAAAAAAAAAATTTTTTTCTAAGAGTTTTAATTGTGGTTATAAAAAAAAATACTCTTATTATGATTGTAGGCAATAATTAATTAATATTGATGGCCACTTCCCGTTTTATAAGCTACTACCACTGTGGTAGTAACATCCTATCAACAATATTTAATAGTTCTCGATGACGATCCCACAATTGCCAATATATTAATGTCGACTTGCTGGGACGTCGACGACGACAATAATAATAAGGGCAATTAATTATTAATTAATTTTGAAAAAAAAAATTTATGTTGTTGTATTTATTGTAGAACTGCCCGTTTCTTATTAATGTTAATTTTTTATTACTTAAAAATGAAGAAATAAAATATGAAAATGCCAATATTCTGAGGAATATGAATGTATGAACTTTACATAAATGTATATATTAATAAATGTACATTTACAAAATTTTAGTTGTAGCAAATATCAGAATATGTTTATAGGGGAATTTTAAAATATTTCACACAAACATTAATGCAAACTTTAATGAGAGTTTCCGTGTGAATTATCCATATTTTTCTCTATATGCAGTTGGTACAAAATGACTGATGCCTTTAGCTTTTTCTGAATATGACATACAAAATATTTAACTGCCAGCATAATTATGTTCCTTTTTTTCCGCCTCCATTTTTCAAATGAACACCCACCCATGCCCTGCTATTTTATTTTCTAAGCCATATTGTCTTCCTTCAAACTTTCCCTTAACATGACAGTGATAACAAAAGGAGTATTTTGTAATTTATCTTGCGTTTGACAGATTACAGCGTTAAAGAAAAATTTGAAAGGCGTTACGAAATTTTATTAGGGTGTTACTACTCTTAGATATAACATTATTACAAGAACAACTTGCACATACATTTATCAAACTGAAAAAAGTATAATTAACTTTTAATTGAAATTAAAGTTGGTAGAGAGTGAAATACGAGTATTAAAACAAACAGAACTGTGCGGATAATGACGAAAATGAATAATTACACTTTCGTTACATGTAAAGGAGACAAATGGACAATAAAATTGTTTAATTACTTTTGCATGTTGTATTGCCAAGTTGGCTTCATTGCTGTATTATTAATATACATTTCTCATTGTTGCACCATCAACAAACAATAGGGTTTTGTAAGCTTCGTTGCGTTAATTTAATAGGAATATGGCAAGAAAGATTTTCTAGGGCAAGACACATGTTATTATTAACACAATGTATTTGAGGAAAATTGTATTACAATTTCATATATACGAATATGTAAGGAAATTAATTTGTTTTGAGACAAAATTTCTTTGTAATGCAAAATTATATTCGTCTTTAGAAAAAAATGCTAAGCCAATACATTGATTAAAGTCTTAAGAAAAGCTTATAGGAAAGATAAATATTATATTTAAATCTAAACACAAGTTTTCGATAAAGTGGGACAGGAAGGCTTGATGCCAAATCGTTACGAAGAAATTAATATAGAGGATATTAGAAAGTTGTACAACCACTCAAAAAATACAAAACTCAATAGCAACAAATACACAATAAAGAACAGCTTTAGTTATTCATTAGAATTTACTTATAAAACTTTTTCTATTTTCATGATTTTATTTAAGGTTATTTTACCACCCCTTTATTAAGGATTGAAAGAAAGAATTTAAAGAATTGCAAACTGACACCATGGCCACCTAATTTTTTCTCTTTTTTTTTGTAAAATTTCTTGATTGATTTGAGTAATTTCATTTAAATGATATTTTAACTTTTTTAAACTTTTTTATATCTTTTTCTTTAATTTCTAAGCAAAAAAGTTTTGAATTGGGAATTTGATGAAAGCAAAATAAAGTGTGTTTTATATAAATATTTTTATCATTGTATTTTTTTTTTTTTGCAGAGATATACAAAAACATTTGCCGAAAGAGCAATATTTTCATGGAACATTTTAAATTTTGTTGTTTTTAAAAGGTTTACAGGAATCAAAAGGTTGGATTTTTCGATTTCTGAGCTTTGTTACAATATTCTATTGCAATGCATCTATAAATCTATTGAGAAGGGTATATAGTTCTTGAATTGACTCCTAATAGTCCATCCAAAAAATATCTTTTATATATTCGACCCAGTTCTGTAAATCACGCGATTTCAAATCGTGCGATTTAATAACACAAATTTAGTTGCAAGCAACTTATTCACCATTTTTGATATGTTTTCAAACATTTTTCCTTGAAAATATCTTATTGGAGCTTAAATTTGACACAACTACATCCTGCAACATTTTATTTTTCAAAAATATTTTGAAATATGTATGTATATTAATTTTTCTTTTCAAATGTAGTGGGATCTATTAAAATAAGTGTTCCGTTTGACATTGTTAATTATTTATTTATTTTTGATTAAATCGAGGAAAAACAACTTCTCAATATCTTCTTTAAATGTTGAAAAAATTAGAGTTATATATATATATATATAGCTAAATCGAAGTCTACGGAAGAGGAAAAGGATCGAGGTGGAAGCTAATGTTTTTAAAAAAATTAATTGTATTTTACCAAATACAATTGTTATTGAAATATGACGACTATGTTGTAATTAAGGAACGAGGTGCTTAAAAATGTTCATTCTTTATTAAATCATGTGAAAGGATTTCATACTCGTATAACAATTGGCATTATCGAGGCTGTAAAGAATTTTCGACATACATAAAGATTTAAATACATGTTTTTATATTTAATTGAAAAAAACTCAAATGGCAATTAATAATAAGAAACGGGGTTTTTTGTTATGGTTAATTAAAAAATTTATTTATGGAATAATTTAATTATTACAGCATTCAACTCAAAAGAAATTAAAAAGCAGTTAGAAGTAATAAGCAAAAAATTGTGAAATTACCCAGCCAATCAAAAAAAATTATTCGATTATTACGACAAAAGTGAAATCATTTTGAATATTTACATGAACTTGGAAAGAAAAAATATAATATATAAAATAGATATTACAAGGCAAAAAATAGTATTGCATTAAAAACATATAAATCTGAAAGATTTAGTTCTATAGTCTAAATTGATGGATGTCATGGCTCAATGGGTAAACAATATTAACGATGATATAGAAAAGAGTGAAGTGACAGCTGTTGGTTCATCTGTAGCAATGCGGCAGCTGATTTTTAAACATAAAGGTGCTGATTTATTCTTAAACAGACTTAGAACTAAATGTTGACAAAAATAGTTAGTGGTGAAAATTTGAACTTTTTGTTTGAATGCTTGATGCGTGTTAGTTTGTTGCAATTTCTCAGAATGGGATGTCGTTAGCCAACTACCAGGCGACTTAACTTGTGACGTTATTTTAGTTGATATAACAAAAATTGTGAGGTTTATGGTAGCGCGTGCATTATTTCTTTGGGACACCATTACAACTTTTTGCATTTTTGTTAGTTAGAAGAGAATTAAACTTCAGTGGATCTCTGATTTGATGGAGTAGGTGAGGCAGTAGGAGGTGGTGAAGGCAAGCCGCTGTCCTGCATGGAAGAAGAACCAATATAGGGAGCTCGACGCATTGATATGCCTGAAGGAGGACGGCTAAAGAATTGGCTGTTGGCATTTGGTAGCACTGGTACACCACCAAAGCGGTTCTGAGCCGACAAATTGGGCCTGTAGCTCAATGAACTCTCACCGCTGTCCGCACCACTAAATGCAGGACTGTACTGTTGTTGAGGCTGCGTTTGACCTGCGGGCATGTCATGCATGTCACGGTCGTCCATCTCGGGCGATGGTGGCTGATGATAGCCCACTGGATGTATATTGCCTACACCATCATTATCTCCTGGCTGCTCATGATCATCGATTTGTGTACCAGTTCCTAATTCATCTAACTCCGTTCCAGAGGCTGCACGCAATGAACGTCTTCCCATTTGTTTGGCTTGGTTTGATTTCTCACCTATTTTATTAATGTATTCAATATCCTTAGCTAATTTTGTATCTTTATTTTCACTACCTTCTGATGATGTCACATCCTCGTCATCCAAGTCCCATTTTTTAGCTGGAAATTCAATACGGGGTTTTCCCGGTAGTGGTTCATTCGTACGATATACTTTATCATATGACCTACTTTTCTTAATAGTTCCCGTATTATCCGTATCGCTATCATCATCAAATCCAGTACCCGCAGTTCTCAAATTAGTGCGTGAAGAGGCTCTTGAGCGTGGTAAAGTCATTTGCCATTGGGGATCTTCCTTCAGCTGCTTTTGGCGATAACGATAAACACCACAAATAATGCACAACATAAGAGGCAAAATAACAGCTATAATAATACCAATTGCTATAAAAGCTACGCGTCTGGTGTAGTATACCTCTCCTAAACATATCGTTACCAGGAAAAAAGATACATCAAAAATATTCAAACAACCAAAGAATTAAAATAAAATAGAACATAAAAAAAACATTCAGTTGATTAACTGCCTGATAGATATAAAGTGGAATTATTTTTCTTATTATTTATAAAATTTAAATAATACAACAACAACTTACGTAAACACTCAGTGTAACCGTATTCAGGTAAATTCCACAGACCATTTGATAAACATTCACGTCGTTGGTCACCAATCAAAACGAAACCTTCGTTACACTCAAAAGACACTTTAGCGCCAGGCATAAAATTAAATGACAGTTTACGACCAAAACGTGGAGTTTCCAGGACGCCACAAGATACCACACGTCTAAAAATGTAAGATGTGTGTCCTTAATGTTTAGTTAATGAAAGTGTTTACGAGTATAAAATTAGTTAATGCCGCCACAACAGTTACAAATAAGTGATTAAATAATTAAATGAAAAAATGAGACTTTGGAAAATATGGAAAATTTTTAACTGGCGGTGGTACACTGTTTTGTACTATAAGGAAATTTTAGAAATGTTACTTTCTACAAACTCTGATGAAATTTTTCAATTACAAAGCAGAAAGATTTCTTTAGTCATTAACAAAGTGTCTGTAGGAGTCGTGTACAAAATCTGATATGTCTTTGGCATACCCCGATACCTGACGTAAGATTTATTACCAATATGACTAACTCTTATGTTGATGCACACCTCCTAAACATATTTTCATATTCCTAATTACATATATAGTATTCATTGTTTATTTGATACAGGCATTTCGGCTGGTGTGCTCAATCACCGTTTCTTCTGAGTGATTTACAAAACCATCATCACAATCATGCCTCATCACCAATATTTAGTGAATTCGATCTCCTGAAACTTTTAATGTTGCCGACGATCAAATATGTATGTAGTGCGTCGCTGCAATAACCCAAAGCTAGACCAAAACGTTCTTATCAAAAATATTTCAACGAATCGATTAAGCATCTGAAGGGACAACGTTAAAAAGATTAGCGTGAATGAATAAGTAAATGTTTTGCTCTTTTGTGAGGTGTACAACACATCTCAGACACACATGAGTTTTTTTTTGTAATTTCAGATAAATATCTGTTAATTTTGCTTTAGGTTTATTTAGGTTGACAGCCCATGCCACAACGCTACGTTTCTAGATCTTAAGGACCATATTGGAGCAAAAACCACTACCTACATATACCAAACAAAGATAGTCCAACTCCTAAAAAAATTCATGTACTTCCGTTTCTGACAGAAATCTTACACATGATTATCCTTTCTAAAAAAAAATTAAAATAAGCAGTCGTGCAACAAATAATAATGTTTCACGTAAAGATGTTGCGCATAAAGTTTCTTATCGAGATGGATTATTTATTGAGCTACAGGTCTTTAAAAAAAACAATATATTGAAAATTATTTTTAAAAAAATTTTTCAACACAGGATGTAAGAATATTGAATACTGTAAAAAATAAATATATTGCTTTTATCCAAAAGATCTCGGTCCCAATACGTTAAATAATTCAACAATTTAATTTTTGTCAAAATTCAAGTCACTCATATCATCAGGCATTTGACGAAGGATATTAATATTTTAATTTATATCTTCCATTGGTATTTTCTCAACTACCTGATTTTATAAATTTTATATGAAAAATAACAACAAGTCGCATGAAATAGTTTTTGTTTTCAATTAAAATTTTGGAAAAAAATTTTTTTTTCAATTTACAAACTCAAACTTTAAATGTTGAATGCGCTGAATAAATAAAAGTTTCTAAATCTAAAAATCATTTAAGTACAAATTAAAATAAATTACAAATAACAAGCGATACTTACTCTGCATTCAAAGTTCTTATATTCACCAAGCTATCATAGTAATTTTTAGTAAAATGGGCCAGGTCCCGATTCAGTGTCATGCCATAATCAAAGCGACACTGGTAACTTTCGCCGCACAGTTCTTCTGCCCGCTCTACATCATATGATCGGTTCGATGGTAGAAAATCTATCGGTTCTCGCAGATAGTTCGGAATAAATGAAGCGTTCGAGTAGTAACTAGCAGTACGACCAAATTCTCTTGTAAAGAGGGCAGCACCCAGTCCAGGTAAATCACGATCGGCTAAAGCCCATTTCATGGCCCATTCATTATGGATGGTCTTAAAGTCATTCGTGTTGGAATTAAAGCCCAAAACCTGACCGTTGGGTAAAGTAAAATCATCTAAAGGATTGAAGCTCCAATTTCCAAACAACCCAGCAGTTTTATTCTACAGCGAAAAAGGTCATCAAAATAAATGTTTATAACGATATCAAGTTCCAACTCACTATGAATTGCCAAGGCAAATATACACGGCCCGTCATATAACCTTCATTTTCTACTACCTCCACGCCGATACCCGAATCAAACATGACTATGACCTGCGACTGATTTAGCAAATAAGTTGGTGTGTACACAGTTGCACCATCGAAATGTTGAATTTTCAAACTCTCGCGATCAAAGTAAATACGACGACCATCAGCCAATACGTCCAATTTATAACGCCAACGGGCATGTTGTGGACGTGCACGTACTTCGATTGTTGTAGTAGTATTGCCACGCATGGCCATAGCTGTAAGTTGTGTGGCTGGTACAGCACCGTACATGTTCTTGGGCAATTGCTCAAAACGCCCTTGAACTTCAAAGCGTTGATCGGCATCAACACTTCGCGCCAAAACAAATTCGCCCAAGCCATTAAATGTATACTGAGTGCCATCGAATGTTATGAAATGTGGATCACCAAACACACCAGCCACACCAGGAGCCTGATAGGCTACACAGTCTTGGGAGGGACGACGTTCAAAGCGATAAGTTTCACAGCCGACAGATTGTTCATATTGCCACATGCAGCATGTATAGAAAGGACGCATATCATGGAACCAAGTAGAAAGAGTGGGCACTTTACTAGCTTCATTCCAAGGCATTTTACCCAGATTGTGAATACGACGAGGTCGTGAGCCCCACATTTGATCATAGGTTAGCATTAGAAAGCCATAGCGGTCATAACAACATTGTTGTTCAGCACCTTGGGGCCTTTATTGCAGAAAATTTTATTTAAAAATCATATATACAATTATTTCCTTGTTTGTTGTTGGCTTAGCTGAGTATATGCCTGCATTTCATTGGTACTAAACAAATCATAATTACCCTTTAGCCAAATCATATTTGAAAACCATTCAAGCTCGTATACTTATACCAATGCAGGCATATACTCAGCTAAGCCAACAAAAAAAAAACAACAAAAATATTAAATAGTTATTTTGAAGAATATCTCGAATAACAAATTTGATAAAATTATTTTCAATCACTTGTAGCACTTACGTTGGCGTACCACTAACCACACAGTGTATGGCACCCTTATGCCGCAAACAAGATGGATTTGAGTCTTTGTCACAATCACGATCTGGTCTATAACGACCCTTGTCATAAATAGCCTGCTCCATGGTGCAAGGACACAAAGGTAAATCGGCAGCGAAATTTCTAAAAACAAATAGTATAAAATTAACAATCATAAATTGAAGATAACAAACAAAAAACACGCATGTTATTTTAAATCAATAAAATTTAAATCAACACAATTTTATTTTACAACCGTTTTTATAGTTTAGTTGCCTTAAATTAATTGTTAAGGGAAAACAACGTCAAAACATAAAATAAAAAAGTTTGCAACAAAATAAAGAAAACACAATTTTTATTACACAACACCTAACACTGCTTTTTACACACACTGATTTTAAATCCTTTTTTTTTTAATTTTCTGCCAATAATTACTAGTTGTAGTTACCACAAACAGGGACTGAAAGCCAACGTTGTTTAAATAAATAACGTTATTACTAGCAACGACAGCAACAGCATAATAACGTAACTCATCAACAGTGCAAAAAGACAATTTATGGCAACAAATTTTAATTAGCAAACTTGCATGCATGTGTGTAAGTAATTCGTTACATAAACTGTTGTATGTGTGCGCCGTAATCAGGATGAAATTATTAGATCGTAAAATAAATTCAAAACTACTATAGACGTTTAGCAAAAGCATTTGAGATTTGTATGGATGTCAGGATATTTCTCGTCTATATAGTAGATCCTTTTACATATGTACCAATCAATCAATTCATTATAGTCTCATGTTGCAATCTTTGGATTAGTAGAAGGTGCACCATAGTAGTACAAAGGAGGTCATGGGTTTGACTCCTGCTACGTAGGTCTAACTCTTCAACTAGCCCATTTAAGTCCTGCTGGTCCCTTTGAAATACTCCTGCCAAAAAGTCTGAAAATGTATACAGACAAGAAGCTCATGTCATTCAGTAAAATTCGAAGCTAAGGACAATTATTTTAAATTTTTTTAATTTATTAGATAATCAGATATGTGGTGGAGATCCACCGATTTGTAGGCGATCATTTTAAAGCAAAGCTATAAATTTTAATCGTTCTTGAAAAAAATTTTTTCATCATGTTTCAAACAAATACCTTGAAAATACAAATCAGTTGCCTTAATTTATCATATTCCGAAAAGAAAAATGTAACAAATATGATCGCAAGCGAATTTGAATTTGATCCATTATTATATATTATTTTCTGTACTTGAATACTTATGCATATATGAACTCAAAAAATTAAGCAACCTGTACTTACATCAAGCCAAAGTTGTGTAAATCGTACGTAGAATTTTCTTACGCCAAGCATGGAATGCTTGACTCAAGAAAGGATTTTAGATTAATTTTAAACAAAACAAAAAACTAGGTTCAAGAATAATGGATTTGATTTGTTGAAAAAGTGGCCTTGGACTACATTTGCTGCTTATTATCAAAGCGACGCCATGGCGAATCCTTTTTCAATGGCAACCCTGATTGAAAAATTTTTTAATACTTAAATTTTTACATCCTTTCCATTAATATTGACATGCCAAAAACAATTTCGACAAAATACAAAGGAGACTTTTCGCTTTTGATTTCAGAATTCTAGGACAGATTTAAAGTTATTCGTACTTAAATTCTTACACATGATCCTTACTAAAGTAATAAGAAAATCCTTAAATTTAGAACGAATTTTTTATTTCTGTGTGCAGGAAATTTATCGGACTCAAAACTATCATTTTGAAGTGGGTGATAAATTTTTATAGTGGGTGCATACCGGACCATCAATTTGATTTAGAAGTCAGCATGGAACCACTGAACAAAGTAAGAGATTGGTTCATTTTATAAGAAGAACATTTGAAGAAAAAAAGTATTGTTCTTCCCTCTTAATTGATGTTTCTCAAGCATTTGATAAAGTGTGGCATGAAGGCCTAATTTTAAAATTGAAGACATATCTACCCATAAACATTCTAAATCCTTTGGAAAGTTACATTCTTGCCCGGAAGTTCACTGTTGTGGAAGGAGACTTCATGAGTGTCCCCGAAAATATCTCATCCGGTGCCACAGGGGAGTATACTGGGGACAGTTTTGTATTTGATTTATACCTGTGATATGCCTTTGAGCAGTAATATCCTCACTTCTACATTTGCTGACGATACAGCCTGCCTAAGTATGCATGAAAACCCTCACGAGGCATCCCGATATCTTCAGGAACATGTTAACCTGTTGAAACTGTGGTTGAACTTATGGAGAAAAAAGTAAATGAACAAAAGTGTGTTCATGTCACATTTACTCTACGAAGAGACACTTGTTCCCCCATTCGAATCAACAATCAAGTTGTTCCTCAACATTCGCAGGTGAAATACCTTGGTATGCATCTTGACCGACGGCTTACATGGAAACAACAAATTGACTCTAAGCTAACACAAATGAAGCTTAAATTAACCCAGATACAATGGCTGATTGGTAGAAATTCAACCCTCATTCTAGATTGTTAACTTTTAATATACAAGTCGATTTTGAAACCCATATGGTGTTACGGAATTCAGCTATGGGGCACTGCTTCAGCTTCCAATGTAGAGAGAATCCAACGAAACAAAATTTTAAGGTTAATAACATTGTCCATGGTACATCAAAAATTCAAATTTACATCGTGATCTAAATATGCCACTTTTGACTGCTGGAATTGCAAAATATGCAGGCAAATATCTGTCAAAACTCGAGTCCCATCCTAATCCCCTTAATCTTGAACTTTACTCGACACATCTGCTTAATAAAGGGGGACACTACGGCTTTAAGACGCCACACTCCAGATGAAATTTTTCTTTTAATATTTTTCTGCTAAATACGACTCTTATGTATTATTAATTACTATCACTAAGTTTATGTCCGACACTGGTTGGGCCTAACAATTATATCTATACTTAAGATTTGAATACTTATGGTTAGTGAAAAAAATTGAAATCAGAAAAATAATTTTTCATTCAATTTCGAATTATATCCATTCAAATTTGAACCTACAAATTTATATTAGAAACATATCAAATAATTGAGGCAAGCGATGTGTATTTTGGAAATTAAATTAAAAATTTACATTAAAAATCGATCAAAATTCACTTCACTGCTTTGAAGCGATTGATTTGAAATCGATTGATTTACATTTCTAGGCTGAATTTTTTCTTTAATTATATTACAACTATTTGACCGTCAGATCGTATAATTTATTGGAAATAATAATAAAAAACAGGTCGAAGAAACTAGAGTAATCATTTAATTTATTTAACTATAGTTATGGAGAAATATCAGAATTTGTGATTATCATCTAATTAATTTAAAAGAAATATTTAAATTTCCTTTAAATTTATATTTTTAATTATAAAATTAGAATTTGCGTATGGAATTGTGTTTTTAAATTTATTTTTTATATCAATTTATTACACAAAAAATCTATTTCGAAATTTTCAAATAAAATTTAATTTTTTTATTTTTTATTTATTTATTTATTGAGGTCTATAGATTATTAATCCTTACAGACTAAATGAATAATACAAAATGAAAATTTAAAGCTAACTATTTAAAAACAAAATAATTTTACATTTTATAACATTATTACTTTCAGAAATATTTATAATCTGATACAATTTATTAAAATTTTCACAGATGCGACGAAAGGAGTCATTATTAGCATAGTTAGATCTGTAGTAATTTAGGCTGATCAGCTGAAAATTTCGAGTGGGTCGAGTTGGAACGCAAAAATTTATTTTTCCGAGCAGGAACTCAGAATCCACTTTACCATGAATCAGTCCATGTAGAAAAGATATACTTAGCATTACTCGTCGGCTTTTTAATGTTGGTAACTTAATAAGGGCCAGTCTGTCAACATATGACGGTAGAACATATGAATTCCATCCGAGGCCTCGTAAACAAAAAATCAAAAACTGCTTTTGCACCGATTCAATACTATTTATATGAATGAGATAGTAAGGATCCCATATAACAGATCCATATTCCAGAATAGGCCGAACTAGAGACGTATACAGTTGTTTCGTGATATATGGATCATAAAATTCTTTAGACCAACGTTTTATAAAACCTAGAACACCATTCGCTTTATTGACCGTCAATGTAATGTGCTCTCGGAAATCAAGCTTGTGATCTAACAATAATCCCAGATCGGTAATAGTGCTTACTTTATCCAGTGTTGTTCCATTAATAAAATAGCAAGAATCTAGTTTATTTATACGGTAAAATGTCATATGTTTACATTTTTTGATATTTAAGTCCATTAAATTAATTGTACACCATTGTGAAAGTTTGTCAATATCTGACTGTAGTAAAAGTTGTTGGTTGCAGTCATTAACACTATTGAGTATTTTGACATCATCTGCATACATTAGAACTTTAGAATGTAAAATCACGGAGGGAAGATCATTTATAAGCAATGTGAACAGTATGGGTCCTAGATGACTTCCCTGGGGGACACCGGAAGCAACCACAATGTCTGCTGAAGTAACATTCCTGAACTTTACTTGTTGTGTTCTGTTGGATAGATAAGAACGTAGCCATTTCAAAGCTGTAAAACTAAATCCCATAAGTGCTAACTTGTAAAGTAACAATTCATGGTTTACTTTATCGAAGGCTTTACTGAAATCCGTGTATATTACGTCCGTTTGCATATTTTTTAAAAATCCATCATTTACCATAGTAGTAAGTTCAAGAATATTAGTTGTTATGGAACGTGACTTACAAAAGCCATGTTGACAAGGAGATAACAACGAAGAAATTTGATGTGACAAGCCGTCCGCTAAAATCTTTTCTAAAAGTTTAGGAATTGCATTCAACTTAGCAATTCCTCTATAGTTTGATACATCAAGTTTACTACCACTTTTGAACAATGGAATTATAAATGATTTTTTCCATTCGGGTGGTAAATAGCACAGTTCAATAGACTTGTTGAAAATTTTAGTGAGTGGACCGCACAAAGTTTCAGCACAATTTTTGAGAAGACAACTAGGTATTCCATCTGGACCAGCATTATACGACAATTTCAATGATTTTAAGTTTGATAAAACTGTTTCGCTGTTCATATATGAGAAGTGTATACCAGTTGAATGTGATATTGCAAATGGATAGGGAGAATTTTGATCGTACGTATTTGCAGAATATGTAGAAGCAAAGAAATTTGCGAACATGTTGCTTATCAATGTGACATCATCTGTAGTACTGGAACCAAATTTAAAACATTTTGGATAGTCGGCAGCTCGCCGTTTCGAATTAATAAATTTATAAAATGATTTAGGATTTGATTTTAGCTGTGTTCTCATCCGAGCTAAATAGTTATCATAAGCCAATTTATTTATAGTATTGTATTCAGAGCGAGCAATGGAGTAATTTCTAAAATCAGCTAATAAGCCGGATCTCTTATATTTCTTAAAACATTTGTTTTTCTTATTTTTAGCATTAGTTAAGTATCTATTATTCCATGGCGGGCCTTTTTTATCGCGATTAATTATTTTTGGGACAGTTTCAGAGATGAAGAGGTGTAATACTGAATAAAACTTAGCCAAAGCATCGTCGAAATTATTTCCAGAAAGAATAGTATTCCAGTTTGCATTAGATAATAGGTAATTAAGTTTTGTGTAATTTGTTCGTTGAAAGCAAAAGACCTTGTTGAAATTATGTTTACCTCTAATTGAAGATGGTGCTGAATTATTTGATTGAAGATAAATTACGACATCTATTGTAGGATGGTAGAGATCTTCAGGATACGTAATAGGAAGGGTACTTTGGACGTGTATATCCATAGGCTGATTAACAAAAGCTAGGTCCAGAAGTTTTCCAGAGGCATTGCGAACATCATTTACTTGAAAGAGCCCAGAGTCGAGTAGTGATAGAATAAATGCATTTGACGTTGTTGGGATTAAATAATTTAATTCGCAAGGTTGATGCCACATTATATTTGGAAGGTTAAAGTCTCCAAGCGCCACAAATATATCGGATGGATTAGGTTGCATCAGAACCATATTAATTGCAGAAAAATGCGCATCATATATATCGGAAGAAGAATTAGGAGGGATGTAGGAGCAAGTGATGAATAAAAATCCATAAGTAAGTCTAATTTTGACAGCAACAAATTCAATATTTACACTGTGTGATAAGTCAATACCTTCACATGGAAAAACATCTAATACAGCAATTAGAGCTCCACCACCACGTTTGTGAGCCCTTTCATAGCGGAATATTTGGTATTTTGGGCATAATATTTCAGTATTATGAATATTTTTCATTTCATCAAGCCAAGTTTCTGTAAAAACAATAAAGTGATGTGTAAAATCGAAGCTGCTTGCGTGAAGAGATGTTAGTTTTGTATTAAGACCACGGACATTTTGATATATAATATTTATAGAGTTATCAGTAGGCAATTGAATTAGTTTTTTGATGTATTGTTTTGAGATAGTGATGGTAAGTAAGCAATGTCTGAACGGGTATCATTTCTATAAATATATTCGTGTACTATAGCTTTAGGTGGCCAAAAATCAGTATTGACTATAGTTTCAAAGTTTTCCTCAGGAACAATTATTTTAAAGGACGATTTACTCCTACGTTCGGTGTATTTAAATTTAAATACTTTAATATCAATGTCTTGACCAATTTTATTTTTCACATATTGAGCAACATCTTCAGTGGTAGTTTCAGATGAAAAACGAGCAGCAAAAATTGTTTTCTTCGGCGAAATAATCGTAAGTATAGGAGGATTCCTCACAGGCATAGAATCAGGGACATCAGCATTTAAAGCCACTGCAGGTGCGTTGTTTATCAATGGTGTGTTACGTGTTGGTGTATGTACATCCTGCTGAACAAGAGTTAACGATCCGCCCGATGCAACAGACGGAACAGTCAAGATATTATTATTTTGCGAGGAGTAAATGTTTTTACAAACGGGTGATTTTTTAGAACTTTCGGATATGAGCCTTAACATAGCCCAACAAAAAAAGTGTAAAGGCGTTAAATCGCACGACCTAGGCGGCCAATTGACCGGCTCTAAACGTGAAATAAACTGTTCACTGAGCTAGCATCTCAATTGGGTCACTGTTTCGCGTGCTGTGTGGCATGTGGCACCGTCTTGTTGAAACCACATGTCAACCCAGCTATTCTACGGTAGTGACCGCCATTGTAATGTTTCGTCTTTGAAAAAGTACGGTCCAATGATGACACCGGACCCTATCCACACCAAACAGTGCATTTTTCGGGATGCATTGGCGGTTTTTGCAATGCTTCTTGCTTGCTAGTTCACGTATCCATTCAACAATAAATGGCCTTCGATTCTGTACACAATTTTCCCATCAAAAAAAGTGGACGATGTATTTTCTTAACCGAGCACGAATTTTTATAATAAAATTCAATAATCTGCAAGAGTTGTTCGTTTGTAAATCGTTTCATGGTTAAATTATAAACCAAACTCAACATGTTACACGGTAACATGTGACACGAAAACAGCTGAGGTGCCAAAATTAGTGTTTCCACAAAGAAATTTGCTTTAAAAAAATCACCCTTTATCGCGGTTATTGTTATTTTTCTTTTTAATTTTATTTGAGAATGCAACCACTAGTGACAATTTAAAAATTCATGATTCTCTCTTCTTTTTAAATAATAAATTCTTCCACATTGTTTAGTTTTGTTTTTAATTTTAGTTAAACATTTCATTAAATGAAATATTAAATTTAATGAAAAAATTTGATTTTTTAAAGGTTTTTACAAATTTGCATTGTTAGATTGTCAATGTAGGATTTAAATATGCAATGTTTCCCCGTTTGCTTTTCCTTACAACATAAAAAGCGTTTCAATTATAGTATGTAACATTTCGTAAAAAGAAAATTAGAATTTCATATAGGGCACGATTGCGGATCATTGTATAATTGAAGTAAATCTGCTCAATTATTATTATTGTTTTTTTGTTATTGTAAAATATTAGTATTTACTAATCATAAATTAAGAAACAATTTCGGAATATTTGATTCACACATTTATGTGTTTGGATTGAAAATTGTTTTTTTTTTTGTATGTACTATTTCGCTAGAAAATATTTTATAATACATTGAAAATATTTCTGAGTAAATGTATTCGAAATTGATTAAAGAGGCGGAAACAAAGTAGAACGAAGTATCACTCAAGAAAATAAAATCTCGAAAAAATTAAAGGGAAACAATAGAGTGCTGCACCCGTATATTCTTATGCTTACTTACCTCAGATATCTGTCAGTACGTATCCAATTATCGCACAATGCTCTGGGCCAATTGCGACCGAACTTGCGCTCCCATTGCGGCTTAAAATACCAACCCAGTGGTATTGGTTTAGACCATAATATTCTGAAAGTATTAGAATAGTATAGATGAATATTATTGAAAGGATAATGAACTTGTTTATTATTAATAAATGTCATACAATCGTATTCAAAGCTATTTAGAGAATTTTATTGTGAACGCAAACCCACTTTTTAGCTTTTGACAAGACGAGTTCACTTATCAGTTGATGTTGACAACACAGTGGAGCTACTTTTCTTAAAAAAGTTTGTAATTGTGGAAAAATTTTAGAGAAATATAAACATAGAGATCAAAATATTTTTTGATAAACTAAATATTTTTTACATAAAATATTTGTAAAAAAAGACAAATAAAATTGATCTGATTAAAAAAACTGACGACGAGTAAACCAAACAAAGACATTGTTGTATTTATTGTTGAATTAAGGTCACCTTATAGTAAATTTTTAAGTAAAATAAAATACTCGTATTATGATTGTGATGCATATAAATGCAATAAAATCAACAAACCATATAATGAAGAGAAAAAAATTCACTAGAATCTTTTTATTCATACGAAAAGAGTATTTGAATATAAAAATTGTTATGTTTCGATTGTATATATCGGGTGGTTTATTTATATTTAAAATACAAGTAATTTCTAGGTATCGGCAGGCAAAACATTTGGGCATGTATTTAACAATTTTAAAACGTATGATTTTATTTTCAATAAAAAATATATTACAAAAATAACAAACACTTACAGGTGACATTTAATAGTTTATATTAAATTTACGAGGTGGCCTTGTTAGGGCAATGTTTACAATGACAAAAACAACCAGCAAAGGAATGGATATACTTTTCATATTCAAGTCGCTTTTATTGTGCGAGTTTGTGGTGACGTGTACACCGAATATTATTTGTATAGACTTTTGACATTCCGATATTAAAGTTTGTTTTTGCTGTTATAGCTAGTGACCTCTTAGGGCATTTTGTAGACTGTATACCCCAGGATACCAATAAATAAATTTTCTAAGAATAAGATATCTGTTACTTCAAAATTCTTTTGGAATTTAAATTAAATTCAAAATAAATAACACAACGCAAGGCTAAAGAACATGTCAACTATTAATTTTTTTGTTTATCTCCGATTTAGAACTTTCATCTCATTCACTAAAATACAAGTTTCGTGCAGTGAAGCTCAACCTTCAATAAGAAAGATTAGTTGCTTGAAACGAAGGCTCAATTCTTATAGATGACTTCTAGCGAACAGGAAAAAGTATAAAGTAGTATCCTTATTTCTGTTAACGCAAGCAAACTAGTCTTATTACTATTAGAAATGTGTGATCTATTTTGAAATTATACATACATATATTTTTAGTATTTACATTAGAAAATTTGTCTGTAGTCGTATCTCTTTAACGCTCCCTTCTTAACAGCTTGAGCTCTTGTATTCAAAATTTAATACTGTACCAATTTCATAAAATTTTATACTTTAATGCCTTGTCTTTTGCAATTCCAATTTTATCAATATTGTGTGCTGTCACATTATTATAAAACAGAAATTAGAACAGCATTATATAAAAATAACAGCATGAAAGAAAAATTCGTTGAATAAAATAAATTTTGCTGATTTTAACAGTAATACCACCTGTGGTGAAATGGTGTAAAATGTTGTTAAAATCAAGTATATAATAAAAAAAATTCATAATTGACATAAATAAATATTAAAAATAAAATTTAAAATTTTGCTAAATTGAAAAGTGTTGAATACTGCTGCGTATGATTTATATAATTTATAATTTAATTCCATAATAATTATACGCTACGGCTTCCAAATCTCACAAGATGCACATGAAAGCATATACATATGTATACCATATTTATTATTAATGAATCAACTAAAATCATATTCATCACTTCGATCTGTAGTAAAAATTTTAATATAATACTTTGTAAGATGTTATTTTAAAAAAATTTTAATTATCCAATATCTTAATAACACGGTCCTACACGAAAAATTTTGCAGAGGTTTTCGTAAGGCAATTATGTTTTATCAAATTGTATATGGCAACTGGGTAAATAATAATTAATATTAAATAGATCGCCAGCTTAAACATATCATTAAAAATTCTGGTAGATTTTTATGGATTTTTGAATTTATATGTTTCTGCAAGTGATTTACATTAGAGCAATAAAAATATTTTTGTAGATTAATCAGAAAAATTTTTAACTTTTTTAGAAAAGAAAAAGTGATAAAACTATGGTGCCTATTGTGAGCAAATAACGATATTCGATTGTGGTCGAATTAACTGACCGTAGTGTGAAGGTCCAAGGTTCGGATCCTCCCACAGAACTCTGGCAGTTTGTGTCTGATAATATAAATAGAACATATTTATATTTATTTATGTATTTATTAAATTAAAATTAATTAACATGACCAAAACGGAATTATGGTTCGATGATTCGTCTGATTAAGATGAATGCTTATTGGAACTGGCCGGAAGCAAAGTTGTTACATTGTCAACAACTTTTATAAAATGTCATACAGCATAGAAAGCAAAATTGTGTTCGATTGAAAATTCGATGTACAATGAAATTTTCCACATTGCCTCCAACTTATAATACAAATTGGACATTGGATACTCCAAGATCGAACTTCGAATGCAACTCCTATTAAGTACTCATTATGTATTATTATTAAGCGTGTAATTATTATTTAATGGAATTCCTTATTAATCATGCGCTTTATTTCCGATACATTTCAACCTCAAGACACAATATTGATGCGTATGTGGAGTATGTTATATTTAAATATATACACATATGAGGTTAATAATTTATATATATATATATATATATATATATATATATATATATATATATATATATATATATATATATATATATATATATATATATATATATATCAACTGATTTAGTATATGAAAAATGTATTTAAAAAAATGCACCTTCAAAAGAAGACAAGTAATTCAAAATATATATGGACAGAGGTAATAAAAATAAAAGCTTACGCTCGACTAAAGTGTATTTCTTCAAATTGAAAAAAGGCTTCAGGTTCCATAGCAACCATTTACTACTTTTAGGGCTTTTAAAATTTCAATAAAATTTTTCAATAAATCAAGAGCAAATATCTGTCATTTATATCATGTCCTTTTAATTTCAAATATCTATTATACTAATATCATTAGCACAATAAAAATCCTTCGACTACTTCGACCATAAGTATAATTCTTTTCATGTACACCACTTAACGCAGCTTTATAAAGAAATACCAACAAAATAACCTCCTTAGGCATATTTAACTTGTGGACCTTTGCCAGAGTAGCAGAACGTTTAATGAAAACACACTTGCGCAAAAAATAACTCTAATGATACATAAAGGTGACACCATAAAAATGTAAAGGCAATAAACAGAAAGGAAAGAACAAAAACTACGCATACATTGACAATCTTACGCACATTGTCATCCATGCTAATACAACAACATTACATAAATCCTCCCAATTCACGGATCTAAGGAATCAACTTTATCTTATAGTGTCATACAAAATGGCATTAATTCCTACCGACCGACTAATAAGTAGAGAATAAAAGGAAAACGAGTTCACTTGAAAAATGCGGAAAATCTAAAAGAAGAATTTAAATGACAATTTTGAGAAAAAGTTGTTATTGGAAAATTTTACAGCAACAAAAAAATGTTTAAAAAGCTGAAGACGTTAAATAGTAAGAAAATTTTATATTTAAAAATTAATGAAAACGAATATTTTAACTTAATCGCGCTGAAATTAATTAGTGAATTCAGGAATATTATGACCAGATAAGAGGGAGGACTAAGTTCAATGTTAAATTAAATAGAAAAAGTTTAGTTTGTGATGTTTTTTAATCATATAAGCAAGGAAGGAAGGAGATGGGTATAACAATATGCTCTCGAAACTGCTGGATCGAATTCGGATTGAATAAAAAATTACTTGATTGACAGATATAGAAAATCTATTGAGCTTTTTTTGAACATGGGAACTAAATTTAAAATTGCATTTAATGGAGATTTTTAATTATTTTTAGCTTTTGAGACTTGATGTCCAGTATCTCCAATATTTGGGATTTTTTTGAGGATGGCACATTTTTAACATTTGTAGAGGATATATAAGCATTGACTTGCTTTTCATTTCCATTTTTTTGTTGGTCACAGCTGACTGTACCTTTATTTGCAATATGTTGTAAGTCCGTTGTAGATTTTTTATAAGCTGTATTACTTGCTCTCATTAAAAAATAGCAATACTCTGCCATCGAATTTGGTATAGTTGTTCCATAATTAAAATATCTTAACATATTGTTTGTTGTTAACTTAGCCGATTATAAGCCTGCATTTCATTGGCGCCAACAAAATCATTAAGTACTCATCAAGAATTAGATCTCAGTGACAGAATTGCTGCCTGACTATAAATATGTGAATCGTACCTTTAGCACTTCCTTTATAATAAATATTTTTACTAGAAACACATTGGCTTCATCAAGGAGCCAGCTGGCTCATTATTGATCCATCAAAGTAGTTTATGGTATCATAGACTCTTTCTAAACTCCACCTTCCCATGCACGTATAGTTGGAAAAATAAACCTTGAAACTGCTATCAAAGTCAAGTGTTTATTCTAAGTACGATTTTACCCGATACGAATTTTTGGCATGATCATAGTGTCTTGATGTCCAGCGACTAGATACGGATAACTTTATTGTAATACCGCTGGAAATGGCCACTATATACAGGTCAACCCAAACCAAGTTCAGTATAAGACTCAGAGCTTCTTAGGTGCTAGTGTGTAAGCTTTCTGTAATACCGAAGCAAGAAGATCTATTGATTGTGTACAGTTGTTTCACCATATACCTCTTTCCTCTAGCAGTCCATTATATAACCGATTCGTAAGTCAAGCTTGACGTCCAACCGCCTCATTTTGAATCAGATATTTAGTAATTATTTCAGTGGTTTTTGGTACATTTTTTTAAAAAGCTAGTAAGCTTTGAATTACTCCTAACTTATTTACACTTTAAGCCTATAATAAAATTTTTTGTGAATTTAAATTTGAGAAAATATTCCTCCACGTTATTCTATTTAATAGAGCATTCTAGTATTTCTAGTATTATTTAAAATCATTTCTGTGCTTTACAACGAAAGAGGCCTCAGGTGCAACAAAATTTTATAACAACACTCAAGACATAGAAATAATTTACAGATCATGGAGTAGGATATAAAAAAGTTGTAAAGTTAAATGTTTCTGTTGAACGCTTGAAACAAAACTACCAAGTCGTTGAAAAAGCTGTGCTAGTCTAAGCAGTCTATACAAACACTAGTATAATTTTAATACTTTTTTGTATGTAATGACTGCCAGCGTGATGAACTAGAAATACAAGGATGCAAATGCAATGCAAATGGTGCATATATTATGGTTTCTTCTTTATAAAATTGTGTTCCTACAACTGCTGCATATGCAACATTTGTTCCGGATTATTGAAAATATAAAACATAATTATATTTTTTTCCTACAATCAACAGACTTTATTGTTCTTCTCTTATTTGCAGCAATTTGCTTAAATAACATGCATTTTAGTTCTTAGGAAATGAAAAAGCATTAGAAAAGCATTCATTGAAATTCTTAAAAATTTCATTGTGTGTTTGATGAAATGCACCAAATTCTGCATGTAAATTAAATGTCTACGCTTTAGTATACTTAATCACTTATATGTGGGCTTAGTTTGTTTGGTCTATTGTAATCCCAGTGAGTAAAGAACTTTCCAAAGTTACAAAAATGCTTAATTTAAGATCCAAAAGTAGCAGAAATTTCGGTGATTTCCAATGATTTCACCATAAGCATGCCTCTGCAGGATATTTTTTTCCTATTCGCCGATTTAGAAGTTGTCGCCTTTATGTTGGGTTAAGTGAACTAACAGCTCTCTAAAAGGTTATTAACTTTTGGACACTATATTGCAAAATGGTTCCCGGTGAGGAATTGCTTATATTTAAAAAATTTCTGAGAAAAGTATTGTGTTATTGTCTTTAACTTAACACTGCCTTCCCTTTTTTCTTTGTTTGAAAAGAAAACATTCTAGAAACTCAAGGGAAGTTTCTTTTAGGCAGGAATTTACTTAAATTTTAATTGTTTTTATTTATAATTGATTCAATAGTTTTTCTAATAGTGAAGTATATTTTTTCAGTTACAAATAATGTTTTATTGGTATTATTTCAGTAATTGTGTGACAGGATGATTTATGAGATTTCTATTATCGTTATAGTCAATATTTGTAAGATATTTTATTGTTCAAAGACGACTGTATTACAAAATTTGAAAGAAATATGTGGAAATAGGCTGGTCATACCACTGAGCTGGATGCCACTTTGCGGTAAGTGGCGGCAATCCAAAAATATACTTTGACTCTTTGAATCATAATGCAAAAGAATAGTTAAAAGTTTGTTTTCTTTAATTTTTACTTGGCAATAGGAGTAGTTAATTAACGTTCTTCATTGGCTGTAAGGAGAGTATTAGAGAATAGTTTAATTTAGTGACAGTCCTAAACAACTTAAAGGACGAATAAGCAGCAAAAGTTTGCTTGAAAGTTTTTCTCTTTGGTTTTTGAATTATAAAACGCTCTCGAAAGAAATCTAATGCTGTTCAATCAATAATATCTTATTATCGAAACTAAATTTACATAAACACGAAAGGTCTTATAATAATTTTTTTCAACGAACACATTTTTTATTTTAAAAACTAAAATTTTCATTTTGTATATAAAATAGTACTTACGGGCTAATTTGTAAATTGTTGTACTGCTGTGGATTAGTCAGATTAATTTGCAAGAAACCAAATTGCATATCGTTGTTAATGTTATTGCGGTTAATGTAGTTTTGTGGAGCAATTATATAATGACCAGTATTGATAGCACTGTCTTCGATAACATCAATAAACTCCAACTGGGGACTGCAAGGGTACAATAGAAACAATTTAATTAATAAACCACGAACATTACTCTTGTCTATGGAGATAAGTTCAAACAAACAAAATTCGTAAAATAAGCATTTGACGTAAATTAACGGGGAAGAAATTTAAACATTTCAAGAAAAGAGAGGGCAAGAGTGGAAATAAATTGCATTTAAGATTAATAACATACCGAATGGTGGTTTCGCGATAGCCCCACAGCGAAATCATTATATTGGCATTTAAGTTGGAGGTTAAATTATAAGCATTCCAATTAATACGTATTTCCTTCGGCGCCTTCTTATGAACATCGTCGGTTTCAAAGAAAATTTTCTCAGTGGCTGCTTCTGGCGTTTCTATTTGTTAAAGCAGTCAAAACGTAAATTAAGATAATTTTGTATGAATGTATGTATTTATGTAATTTGCAAAACTAATTTTATCAAAACAAAATTAACTTTTTAAATTAGGATTTATGATTTTTTCCAGCTAAAGTCCTTTTACATTTTTTTTATTTTTTATTATCAGGGCTTTTGTTTAATTTTACTCACCTACAAAATATTTTCCACGCCATTTGAAACGCTCATTCCCCACAGATATTTCGAAGCGTATGTAACCCTCTGCTTTAAGGAATGGCTGCACACATATGACACGATTTTTATCCACATACTTGCCCAAGACATCCTCTGTATCAAAATGACACATCACACGCACATTAGGATCAAAACAAGGCCCTGTAATATTTACCACAGTGCCACCCAACATATTGCCAGACTCAGGTGCAAAAGTCAACGGCAAATGAGAAGCATCTAAGATAAGGACACAGATTATTTTTTATTATATTTCTATCCATTGTACTTCGGCTTATTTTTATGTTAAATATACTTGTATTTATTACCAATCTTAGACTTACCAATATCTTTGTTACACGAGCCAATTAAAATTCTTTCATCAATGCGAAAAATGTGTCGTCCTGGAAAGCCATTAGCCCAACCACGTCCTGTCAAATCACGCAGCACCATATTTTGACTATACGGTTTGTATTCATATGACTGGGTACCATTGCCAGCATTAAAACCAATCTATGCAATTAATACAAGAAAGTTTATATAAAGTATATAATTTGAATTGTTATTTAGACTGCATCCTCAAAGCATTAACAAGAATTCATTTTCATGTAGTAAGATGTGTTCTTCAAATATTTTTTTTTATTTAATAAGTCCATAAGACGCCACACTATTTCGAATACCGGTACACATAAATGAACTATTTCTCTCTACAAAGAAAGGAAGCTGAAAGCTACTACTAATTTAAACCAATTTACTTATAACTTAAACGAAAATCAAAGAATTATTATACTAAAATAGAGAAATAAATCATTCTATGTATCCTGCAGCAGTAAGACAAATTTCAGGAGGAAATAAACTCCTAAACCAAAAATGATAGACTGTATCTATAGAGCAATCATCACCACAGTTTTAACGAATGTCGCATGCCGTTTTCACAGTCTAAGGTTAAAAAATCTTGAAAGCAAGATGCGTGGACAGACCTCTATTCTGAAAGTACCACATATATACAGTGAGTAATAAGACGAGGCACAGACCAGCTGATTAGAATAATGGGTATTTAAGACACATATGATTAGTAGAGAGGAACGGGCATTAAATATTGTTCTTAGGGAAAATTATATCTCACTTTTTGACAGTACCTTTCAAAATTAATCGAATACAAAATAAAATCTAAGCTCGAGTGCATTAAATTTTTTTAATTGATTTGCTACTCCATCATATCGAGACCAAAAGCTTCTGTGCAACACGCGTTGCTTCAAAAAGTAAAAACTGTAAGAACAAACTCTGAATGCCATCTGCTGGAAGATCATGAATGAATAAATTCATTTGAATAAATCTATGACCATATATTGCTTCTTTAATGCCGCATAGATATATCTGAACAATCAAAGCTTTTGGGTTATTGACGAAAAAGTATTCCTTTTAATATATTGAAACAAATCAGAATCATAGCTGAAGGTTAAGCGAGATCATACCAATAAATCTCGATATGTCCAAAGTTATTTTCAAATGCATATGCATATAGTCATATGAACTCCATTTTTTTTTCAAACATTAACATATTTGCAACTCTTACAAGTAAACAAAGAGAAAAATATGTAAGAGTTTAATAAAAAATATAAAAGTTTGATAAACATTATTCAATATCATTTGATTATCAATTGCATCCGACTTAATCAAAACTAATTATTTTTCTTCTTTTCCATTTGATTGTTTATATTTGATTCAAGTAAAAAAAGTCATCTAATTAAAACAAGAAATGCAACAGCTGTCTGCGAAAATAACTCAAGAGTCATTCAATGCAGTACGAACAATTGAGATTTCCTTTCTGTATACACAAAAACACAACGGAAATGCCTCTAATACGTAAAATTTTCAACAAAAACATTTTTTCATATTGAGAATCAATGCGTATGCGTAATATTTAAGCACAACGAAATATGACGCAAATACGTAAGTACTAGGATTAGCTCGGGGATGAGTATGAGTAGTAAAAATAGTTAATGAGTTTTGTTAAAAAAATAATACTAAAAAATTACTAACTTAAAAAGGCATAAGCGGAGCCTACAATTATAAAGCTGCTACAGAGATTCGAGTGCGATGTAAAAATATATAGAACATTTTAATAAAAAAAATAGGTAATTTCGGTAATGGTTAATTTAGGCACAACAATTGAGTTTTAAATTTTATCAAAGCTTTTTGTTTTCAATAAATAATAAATATAAATTTGCAATTTAAATTCTAGTGCATGTGGTTTTATTTGGATCTCAAATAAAATTCAATATGTTACAAGAACACAAAAAGCCACAAAGATATTGGAAAAGGGACAGAAGGCTTAACTGACATGTTAATGTTTGTGATAAACTTTTAAAAATTAATACTTTGAATGTTGTTGTTGAAATATTTGCAAAATTTTTAAACCTTATTTTTTTCTTCTTTATTAATCCTTCTATTTAATAGAATATTTATTTACTTGGCATATATTGCTGTGGTCGTCGTATCGCAGTATGATTTAAATAATTTAAAAACCCACAAGAGCATTTGATTATTAAATAGTGGACATAATTTTTTTCATTTCTCTCGTTCTATATGACAAAAATAATATTTGATTAGCATATTGATTCATATATTTCTTGTCATATTATTATGTGGCGTTGTGTTAATAGTTGTTGGACTGTTTAAGTGATGAAGACATAATACTGGTTACAATTGCATACTCTCTACGCTAATGTTTACTGTATCAAGCGCCCTTCTTCATTGTTAGCAAGAACCGTCAGCGAAGTAAAACAATTAATAAAATGGCTACACACAATACAGCTTCAGAGACTAAATGCGTCTACTTAACATCAGAGACACTGCAACTCTGTTATAAAAAAATATAATAATAATAAACAGCCCGGAATACCTGAATTGTAACACAGAAATTAAAAGCTCTCTCTCTCTCTCTCTCTCTCTCTCTCTCTGTCCCTCTCTAATTTCACCACATGTTCTCTCTACCCTATTCCTTTCACAAAAGAACTAACACCTTAATTTAAGTAGTAGGCATTAATTGCCTGCGGAAAAAAATAAAAATAATCATCAATGAGACCGTCTTTACAAGCCTGCGATATACATATATCACGGATATCTGTACCAAGTTTGAGTGTCTTTAGTATTTGTTTTTGTATGAAACTTATAGTTACAGCTGATATATGACATTTAAAAAGGATTTAAAAAATGTTTGCAAATATTTTTATAAAATAAAAATTATCTTTTGATAAAATTAACATCAAGTTATCGTAGTTTGAGCCAATTTAAAAAATCAAAAATTTAATGAAAACGCAACAGATAACAAACACCATTTTTTAATTAAAATTTCTAGTAAATTAATTCAATAGTTGGAATGTCATTCAATATTTTAATTTTTACTATTCTAAAATTTTAAATTAAAACCCATAAAACATTGTACGACCTGTTAACAAAAATGTTTTGATAAAAAAATGTACTCAACTGCGTTGACATCAGGGATGGAATTAAATAATATTTCTTTATCAAAAAGCTATAACATCAAAAATCTATACCGACGACTGACGATTTATTGAACTAATTCTGAAACTTTTACTTATTATGCTTATTATTACTTATTGCAAATTTTGCGACATATTATTTTTTTTAACATATGAAAACGTAGGAAATCAATTATATTTTTTGTTGTTTATAAATACTAAAAAAGCTGGCGATCTTAAAGTTTCATACATAAAATATGTTTATGCACACATACATATTGTGTCTGTAAAGCAACATTAAGCAAGAGAAGTTTTATGCTTTAAAAAAATCCTAAAAACAGAGATTTTTGCGAAAATTAATTAAATATGCCAACGCGTTCGCAATCCATTACGCCATTAACTGCGGGCATGTATATACATATGTTGCACTTATAAAGTAATGTTACATTTTTGCATCGTTAGCAAAATGCTGCTATATAATACCACAATACTTTTGAATATAAAAAATTATGATGGTATAAACTTCTCCATCTCTGATTCCTTTTGCAATTAGATTTGGTCAACTGTAGGATATCAAAAAATTATATATATTTTTGTTGTGGTCCACGAGACTGGACTGTTATATACTCTAGACTTGGTATATCTTCTAGTCTTACGAGTGCAGCTTACAACCAAGATTTTAGGTATTATTACCTAGTTAAGAAAAACTTATAAGAAGCAATGGAGAGAAAGCGATCAGTAAGAACAAGAAGAACTTTTGATATTAATATTTCATTACTGCATCGATGGCATTATCCTGTAAAACATTGAAGCAATTTGAGCTGCGATTTTCATCATTACAATGATATTAGGGAACTTCCCCCAAACCGAATGTTTTTGCACACTACAGTCTAATTGGGATAAATGAGCGCCTTTCAAAAGGAAATATCACTCAATTGAAAAGAAAAGAAACACAACCCATTTATATGAAACACATTTTGTTTGCAAAAGTGCCAAATTAAATGAAGAAAGCTTCGCGTAAAGTTAAAAAATATTTACTAACCGCTGGAGATATGCCACGCGATTTCAGCTAATTTTAGTCGTATTGAGTGCAATCGATAAAATCCCAGTTTACAAAATAAATCTTAACTTAAGATCGAAACACATTCATTATAATTTCAGTGTGTATTATATTTTCTGTTTTCTATCCAATAAACACTTTTCAAAGTACTGAGTTCGCTTAAGCGAAACGGTTTTCTTTCTTCCGAAATCACTTTAAATGAACAACTAGTCTTAATGGAAAAAATGATAAAAAATTTGATTTGATTTGTAGAGATTTATTTCAAAGACGTTAAGCCTTCAAGTACCAATAAAAATTTGCTCAATTCATATTAAATATTCGCAAATGCTAATCTCCAAATATTTCTATTATTAGTATAAAAAAGAAACTATTTTCAAAATGTTGAGTGCGATTAATGAAGCTACAACATGAACAATATGGTAGATTGAACAATGTATTAGAATAATTCAAATAAAAACTTCCCATTTACTTACTATATTTATATATTCTGATATATACAACCAGGTCAAATTTAAAGCAACGATTTTAATGATAAGTTTTGCTTATTGTTTTATATAATATTTTTATTTTCTCGCTCCCACATTCATTATTTGTTCATGCAACAAACATTATGAAACACAATATGTTTATAAACCATTAAAAACTTTCTTGAAAACATTGCGAAAATGCAAAAGTACGAGAATTTAGGCAGGAAGTAGGTGTAGGAGTATACACATATGTATGCTTGTGTGTGTGTGTGTGTCTGTATATACAAAACACGCATTATTGAACGATAATACACACATTACACCCAAGGTGACCAGATGCTACATTATACACACTTAAAACAATTTTCGTACAAGCACAGTTCTTCATTTTTTAATTTCTTTTACTTTCACTTTGAAATCTAAATTCTAGAATTCTTTTGTAAAAAAAACTGGCCACCTTTCTCATCCATTTGCTCCAAGAACTATTTACGTTACAAGCAATGTTGTACATCTTGACTCTGACTTAAAAAGATAAAAAAAAGAAGTGTACAAAACAAAATTAAAGCAAAACTGATTAAAATAAGAACACTGGCATAAATAATTTCTTTTTCACTAAATAAAAAGACGTGCATAGAATTACGAAAAGTTTAATGAGTTTCTTTTGCTGAATACAAAACAAGAACAAGCTCCTACAGCATTAGCTTAACGCCAACAGCACAGAATGTCTTAAAATATTAAGTAGATTGAATGTAATTTCTTACCCAAAAAAATTAAATATATACATCGTTTTCATTACGCAAAGGAGGATGTCAAGGAAAGACGAGATTCAAAGAAACACTCAGTAAGAAAACAAACAAGCCAATAAAAGTACTTACAAATGCAGGAACACCGCCTTCACCATGGGTGGTATCGCCACCAGCTTCTGTATGGGCAGACCAGTTTATCACATCATAATTAAAAATAGCATAAGTATAGACTTCATCGGTGGCCAAAATCATTTGAAATGTGTTAGTCTGCAAGTAGTTGAAAGCAAATAATAATGAGAAGAAAAGGTTTGAAATATTAATGATAATTTATAATTAAAAGTTAAATTAATATAAAGTTAATTAATTAAATATTCGTTTCCTATTATTTCATTTATAATCTAAGAAAAACAAGTACAGCACAAAAAGTTCCCAGTATTTACATTTAGCTGGGCTGCAAGGACGATGCATTTACTATTCTAATGAATTTTTTTATTCCTTTCGTAATTTTCATGTACATAAGTCGTAAATTACAGCTCCTAATCGAAGCATGGGGCGGAAACGAACATAGTCCACTGATGTCTGTCTTGAGCCACTTTCTTAATTTGCTGGCCATGTTCCTCTGTGCTTGCTTTCTGCGTGAACAGATCTTAACCATGTAATGTTTTACCTCAACAGCGCGGGCCCCTGCGGGTTCAACAGAAGAGCCTCTCTCGCTATGCCGTTTTCGGGTTGCAATGACATAGAGCTTTGTTACTTTTTTAAGTAAAAGCAAGTTAAAGAAAATAAACTTATTTATAAACACTTTTACTTATTAAAAAACAAATGTCTCTTTAAATTTTCTAGAAAAAAAAATCTTGTTGTGGAGCGTGATTTATTCATGAATTTGGAGTCATATTGGAGAAATACTAGCCCTTCGTAGAATTAAGTTTACATATGTACTGGAACAGAAAAGAAGCCTAGAAATTACATGTAGGTAATTGCTCTTGGGCACTTATTTGTTAAGTACGAGATTTATTCAACTAAAAACTTTACTTGATTAATTGATCTTATATTTATAGTACAGGAATGGAATGCGTTAAATACAAAAGCATTTGCAATAATTAAAAAGGTAATAAGAAATATATATGTATGTGTAGTACATAGAAAATTGCACATAACATAATGTAAAAGAATTATGTAAAAATTTTTATTTAAAAGAATTCACTACAAATTTTTTGAATCTATTAGCATTGCTCTTTAGTTGCTGACATAGTGGAAGATTATTCCAAAGTCTAGCAGAATGTACATAAAATTGCCATTTGGAGACTAGGTATTGATGTCGAGGTATAATAATGTTTCGGTTTCGTGGCGATTGAAAAAAATGTATATTTTCAAATATGTATTTGGGAGTTTGAATATGTATTATTTTATGCAAAAAAAAGAGAGCGAATTTTTGATAGATTATCGAAACTGACTCCACAAATTTTTTTAGATACAGGGGAAACATGATCAGATCTTCTCAATCCGTAGACATACCGTACAATATAGTTAAATAAAATATTTAGTTTTTTTTTCAACTAACAGAATCACAGTTTGCAAATAATTTACACCCCGACAATAAGGAAGGAACCAAGTAAGTCTTCGCAATTAGGATTCTAATTCTGTAGAGTGTAAAGTATTGTGTACACCTGAGCGCTCGTAATTTAAAATACAAATGGCCAACCAGTGAGTATACATGATCTGTCCATTCCAAATGGTTATTAAAAATTATGCCTAGATTTTTCGCTCTACTAACGATTTAAATTTTCTCACCATAGAAATAAAAGGAGTCATCCTTTTTCTGCAAATTACAATACATTTTGATTATTTAGGTTCCAAACAGAGTCCATTTGCACTACCCCAGAGACAAATGTGATTTTATTTGTTATTTAACTGTGAGACACCTGTGGCAGTGTTTTAATTAATAATTTTTATAAAATATTTTTACGAAAATATGGAAATATTTTGTAGGGAAAAATTAAATACTTTGAATACGTACTTTAAATATATATATTTTTTTGCAATAGCAATCATATTATGAAAAATATTATAGTTGATATAATCACTTAAGGACGCCAATAACATTAAAACAGAATTTATTTGATTTTTTATATATAATAAGTACTCGATTTATTTATATAATAAGTGTCGATTTATGCTCAAAATAAATTTCTAAGATTTTCGCCTGTTATTTACCACGTTAAAAGTAGTCATCGCTACTACTACTTTAAAAGTAGTTTCAATCATTGGTAAATTTTGTCAGTAATTTGTATTGTAATGAATTTCACTTTATTTATTATTATTTTTTTTTAATTTACAATTTGGACCCACCCATTTTTTTGGGTTCAACAAAAGTGTCCCTAAAGGGGAGATTTCGAAATGGACATCGTACAGGATTGCACAACATTGGAATGACATCAATGGATTATGTCACTCCAAGAAATTCCTACGCTTTGACGCTGGGAGGGCGGATCTGGCTCTAAGACTGGACAGGAAAGCCTACGGATGCTGGTAGGATCGCTCACAGGTCATTACATCTGCAAAGCCAACCTATACAGAATGGGCTTATCTGACACGGACATCTGCAGATTTTGCGGTGAGGATGAGGAGTCGATTGAACACTTGATAGCAAATTGTGGGGCATTGTGCCACAGAAGACACAGGACTCTACATGCATATACGCTGAGTGAAGAGGATCTGCTAATGCTCCCACTGAAGGAGCTGATCGTATTTGCGAACGTATTAAATTGCTAGGGACAGGGGGAAGCACAATAGATCAACAATGGTCGCAGTGCAAAGGGCCATCCTGGGCCAAACCCCCATTACATTACAATTACAATTACAATTACAATTAGAATTACAATTACAATTTAAAATTTCATTTGGAACAAGTACACAAGAAATTGCATGTGCTAGTTTATAAAATCTACAATGTAGATTTTTCGCTAATGTTAAACGCTATCGAATGCATATAATATCCTGCCTTATAAAGTGAACACGTTCTTAAGAATCAACTTGAAAATTCAAACTACAAAGTCAGACATAGACATAAATATCACTGAAATGAAACAAAATCATTCATGCAAGTTACTATCTGTCCACATTTTCATCATATAAATAAGCACATATTTATTTCAATGAATATAAAATTCCTGTTAATTAATTTATTTCATTTTCCTAGCAGTATTAAATAAATTAGAAATATGAAAATAAAAATTTATAAAATTTTTAATTTAAACAGAAACTTCCATAAATTTTATGTAAAAAAGCGTTTATTGGTGTCCCAGTATAGATCAATTTTCAAATTGAAATTTCAAATACATGTAATTTATGCATGTCATAATCATAAATCAAATAGTTTTGCGGGGGAAAAATAAATTAAATAAATATAATATACAGACGCAATTATACTACATACTAGAAGTTGGTAAATACATACCAGCCACATGTTTGCATTTTTGTATATTTCGTGCCACTTACCGTAAATAGTGAATTATCAATACCACCAGCAAATGATACATTTTTCCATGTTGTAATAACAACATGTTTGGGTATGAATGTTTCAGCACCCACCACACCATCACGTATATCCCACATGGTACGCTCACGTACTTCCACACCGAATCTGTCAGTGCGTGTCATCAGATCACGTTCCATACTGAAAAAAGAAATTTGAGGGAAAAAAGACAGAAAACTTTGTAAGAGAACAATTTAAAGATGACAACTATAAAATTGTGAAATAAAACAATGGAAACGTATTATATGTTAAAATAAATCTGTAAGAAGATTAAACTACATGATGGAGTATAAAATGAAAATAATTATAATTATTATAATTATAAAATGTTTTGTTTGTTGTGGCTTTAGCTGTTCATATGCCGACCAAATCGTCAGTGAACTTCAAGCAATTTTAAAACAATCAACCTCACATGTTTATGCTAAACGAATCAAATACAATATGAGAATTCAGTATTATATATAATCATTACAAAATACATAATCATAATAGGTTTAGAATACTTTTATACAAAAAACACAACAAACAATTATACTCAACGTGAGTCTATTTTATTTTTCTTTAAACATATTTACAATTAAACGCCATATGAACAGCTAAAGCCATAACAAACAAAACACTTTTTTAACTCTAATTGTTTTAACAATTAGTTAAGGAGAATAATAATATAAATAATAATAAATTTCAATATAAAGTATTAAAAATAAAGATTTTATTTCTCATTTTTGTCTGATTGAATACAATCATTAACGACCAACGGGCGTTTAAATATAAACATGTTGCAAGAAAAATAAAATAGACTCATGTTGAATATAATAGTTTGTTGTGTTGTTTGTATTAAAGCATTCTAAACATATTATTATTATGTATTTTGTAATTATTACATACAATACTGAGTTCTCATATTGTATTTTAAATTTCACTGACGATTTACTTTAGTGACCAATGAAATGTCGGCATATGAAAAGCTAAAGCCATAACAAACATAACATTTTTTAACTCTAATTGTTTTAACAATTAGTTAAGGAGAGTATCCCAAAATAATAAATTTTCAATATTAAGTATTATAATTATATTTTACAAATCCATTTACATGTGTATATATAAATGCATGTGTCAGCAAATGCTAACGAACGCTCGTCTTAACATTCTTGTCATAAAATACGACATCTCCGCTTACAAAAAGCGTACTGTTGTTTATAATACAGCCATTTTTATATGTGAAATTTATATGCATTCACATATACATATCTGATTGCGTTGTAATAATACGTTTACCTGGCACTGGGTGAACTTTATTTGAAAGAATTTTATCTTTAAAATATATATAAAAATACTAACCTTCTGTCATAAGTCTGATGTGGAAAGGGTTATGAAAGTAATCTTTCAAGTCCAAACATGATCTTTGCATTAAGAAATCGTGTTTGTCTTTTCAATCGACCTTGTTCACAGAGATTTTAAAAATATGAAATTTATCTAGCGCACAAATTAAACACTGAATTGTATTAAATACATTTTTTTTCTTGCTTACTGTAAATATATGCATAACAAAACAATTATTTTCAAATGTGCAAACACACTTATTTACGCATGTGTATTGTGTGCGTGTGTGTGCGTGTAATATATCAAAATTAAAATACAAGACTTTCTGCCTGTTTTCAAAGAATTTTACTAAAAGGCCATTCCCAGAACCATCAACAATTTTTCAGAAAACAAATTTTCTCCCATTGTTTGCTTTAAAATCAGTCTTTTGATAACAACGACTTCTTGCACTCTTCCAACTGGACTTTAATGTATTTTTCGAAGAATTTTACTCCTGCTTTCCATTTTTGCAAACATAGAAAATATATATATATATATATATATATATATATATATATATATATATATATATATATATATATATATATATATATATATATATATATATATATATATATATATATATATATATATATTCCTTTATATATGGAAGAGAGCAAGCTTTCAACAGACAGTATTGTTGAAAATGAAGATAAATGATTTTGCATTATTCTGACAGCAAGACGTTGCAACAATTTTTGCACTTTTATACCAAAAAAAAAAACATATCGAAATAAAGCGCACAAAAATACGAAAAAAAAATTTAACAAAAATTTGGAATATTGTTAAGGTTAATTGGACGTATGAGTGATATAACTTGTTATGGCCAAATATATATACATAATACGTTCATATGAAAGGCATATGCAGACATATTTGAGTTAAATTATTTTTGAGCGCTCTGAACAAATATATTTGTGTATTTAAATTTTATTAAAGCAAAATAAGGAAAATTTTTTTGGTAAATTTTGGGTTAGTATTTTTAAACATGAATGAAATTTTCTAGCTAGAATTTTTAAAAATAATTATTTGTTGAGGTTTTAGCTGTTGATATAACGATATTCAGTTGGTGTTAACCAAATCATCAGTCTTATAAGCAGCCGGAACTCATATGTCTATAAAAAAACTAACAAGTACAATATGGGAATTCAATCAAAATTTTCCAGAATATATAATCATAGCTTAAAACACTTTTATAAATACATGCAACACAAAATACAATTTATACTGATCACTGATATGTGGACTGCTGTTGGCAGAAATTAATGTAATTTTAAGGAGCTTGTATTGTACGAGTAGTTATGCAGCATTTTAAAAATATATACATCTCCTTTTAGAGAACATGTAGAAATCTTGTGGAAATGGCAGACATGACAAATATCGTAAAAATAATAAATCAATTTTAGATGTACTCGGTAGCACTATGGGCGGATTGAGAGACTTTAAAACCTAGTTGTCGCGTAAGGTTGTTAACTTTAACGCAGAACATTTGGACATTTTGCGAGCGTATGCTTAGATTTTGAACAAAAGTCTTGTAGGGGTCAAAGACCCCTATTTTTCGTAGCTTAACGACCCATTGAAAAAAATGGAACGACATTTTCATTACTTCCAAAAATCCAATAGAGCATTTTTTCAACTTCTTAGAAACTGAAGTTAAACAAATTTAGATTAAATATTTGAGTCACTTTTCTTATCAGTGAAACTTGAATCAAAAAAAAAAATTATAAAAAAATGTTTTTCCTTAAATATACGTGAAAGCATTATTTTTCTTTAGCCAATTGGTAATAAAAATTACCATTATATTAGAAAACAGAAATAGCAACTAATGGCAAATTTATACGGCTTCCAGATGTTAAGACTGTGCCCAGTAGTAAAGCACTAATTCTCATTTAATATAAATTTAGTATCTTTGCAAAAAAAAAATATTAAAAGTTTACTTTTCCCAACCAATCTTCCGAATCAGAGAGTATACTGCAATAACAGGCCTATATTAAAATCATTGGAAATCATCCGTAATTGTACGACTTTCGGATCCTAGTCTCAGCATATTCATTACACTTTTGAAAGCATTTTTTCCATTAAGAAGTTGTAGATCGCCTAGTATTATGCTGTACATTTCAGCAGTCTTTGTACATTTGTTGTGTCCTTTTACTGTGAAATTAGGTTGACTTCTCATTCGGATGTACAACTTTCTATGGTAATTTGTGAACAATATCTTAATAATATACAACAGATTTAGCACATCAACTCTCCTTATTTCAAAACTTTTCAGCTCATCATAATATACATATATTTCAAGTGATTTTGCCAAAAGGGATTAAGTGAAATAAAAAAACTATCTATATACATACATACACTAATGGGTTTGATATACATATATGTACTTTAAAAAAACAGTTATTTTAAATAACAGTTTTCACTTAAAAGGCAACAGAGTTAATAAATAACCAAGAAACCAGATTATTTTTTTCACATTCTCCTTCAGCCTTAAAAAAGTTGTTAAATTTATTGGTTCTTCGAAACTATCAAAATATTAACCGTTTGATATTTTTTCTTGTTTCTCTACGCCCACATACATAAGTACGTATATACATGCAAATTTCTGGAAAATATGAACACACTTTCCTCTTTATGCTCATGTAATTCTAAATTATTCTCGTTAAATATGAAAACGAAGCACACAAAAAGCTCCAGTTAACAATTTTTTATACAAAAAACTGCCTTTATTTAGGTCACACAAAAAAAATTCAAACGACAAAAACAAAATAAGAAATGCATTAAAATAGCAACAAAAACGATTCACCTACTAAACATCAGTTCCAGAAAGCTAACAGTTGCCATCCCTTACAAAACACATGAAGATTATACGCACACACACACACAAACATATATATATATATATATATATATATATATATATATATATATATATATATATATATATATATATATATATATATATATATATATATATATATATATATATATATATATATATTCCTAACTACTTTACTCTTTATATTCGTTTAAAAAAAGTATTTAAAAAAAAAGAAAAAACTATGTAAGAGATTTTTTGCCAAAAAGGCCAAACATTGTCGTTTATCACTTGTCGACGTTTAATCCACATTCACTCCCAACCAGAAAGAAATGAGGCCCACAGAAAAAATATGAAAGATTAGATGCAACTGCTTGCATTATTTTAAATGAAGAGAAACCGCGGAAGAAGAACAATACTAACGACAGCAGTAGCGGGAAAAGGACTGCAATGAGCTTCAAATTGTCAGTAAAATGTATAACAATAGAATGATAATTTTACTTAAAGCAGAAATTTAAAAGTGTGAAATCTTATACAAATTTACGGCAAATAATCGCAAATTTATTTTAGTCAAAATTTACAGGATACTACTATTCTTGACTATACTGGAATCCAAGAGGAAAATTAACTCTAAATGTGATACAAAATATTCAAATTCTACGGAATCCTGGAAAGTCGTTATCTATTATACTAATATAGTAAAACCCATGCCAGATAAATAAATTATTTTCTCACATCATTTCATAATTATATCAGTAATTTGAGGGATACGATTCTCGCATTTTAACCATTTGCAAACAAGGAGGATATTATCAATTGCTTATACATACATTTGTGAACCAATTTTCGGACACATTTCGGGAAGGTACCTCCCATGTAAGGCAATATCTAAATATCGTACATCTGTCTGACGACAATAGTGAAAGCATTCAACTATGGCATGGGTTACTTTGCATGCATCAGAAAACACCATCGGATGGAGGTAGAGAAAGGTTACCTGCCACATAAAACAATATATAACTATCATTTATAGGACTGACTATTACATTGAAATGTTCAACATATGACCAAGATTAAGGATACTTCCCATACAAAGAAATTTATAGTAATCACATATCCGACTATTCAAAATTCAAAAATAATTTTCATATTCAAAAGTATATGGGGCCAAGCTGGCCTATAGAAATTTAAGTGAAATTCGGAGGAACAAAATGGCCATTCCATACATGGATTCTCATATAACTCCGTTATTTATTTAAAGAAACGTATACTTCAGTCTATCTAGGAGTAAAATATAAACTACAAATTAATTATATTCAATTTTGAACTCATTCCATTAGCACTTTGTTTTGAAGTTGCTTTTCCTTGCGACTATTATTTATTGGAATAAACTTTATTGTGTTTGGGAACCTTTACGTAATAAACAATTATGCAAAATCGTATGTAACATGTGATATTTTGGCCTAAGAAAAATCTGCCAACAAAGGATATACGTTAAAGAGTTCGAAAATACAATAACGTTTATCCGAAGCTCTTAATATTACTGGAAGATAAGGTCCAAACGAAACTCCAATATTACGTTGCAATGAAAAGTTCTTAAAAGCTCTGTGATATAAATAGTTTTATTTTATTCTGATTTTTCTATATTATTTTAAATTTTGTGTTTTTGTTGTCCATGAAATTATACAATAATAATAACTAGTCATTGACTAATAGCCTCTGTACTTGACTAGTAGTCCGAAGTTCTCAGTTTCAACTCCTGCCTCCTCTGCAGACAAGCCCGGTAGCTTCGCAGTTTATATTTTTTAATTTAAAAAAATATGTTATATTTATATTTAAAGCAATAATTTTATAATACTTTCCAAAATGCATATGCATATATTCTGTAAAAATCATAATCCTCTTGAAGTCCATAGTGTCGACGAAACGTTAAATAAGACATGAAATAATTGATTTATTTGCATCGACAAAAATACCATTGATTACCCAGAATAAAATTAAATCTATTGGCGTGTCTTACATCATTTAAAAAGTAAAGGAGTTTGTCTAACATCTTGCAAATTAGTAAAAAGATTCATCATTCAGAAAGGAAAAGTAAATCATAATACATAATGGCACAAAAATTTAATTTTTTTCGTCAAATGTTAATGCAAAATTTTTTTTAAATAAATAATTTAAAGAGGACTTTTTTATAACACCTGTTTATATGAATTGGCTCCTTTAACAAATAGTTTTTTTTTTAATTTTAAAATACAAATTCTAAATGGTGAAATTTCCATGCAAAATTACTGAGTCACTTTAATGGTTATTAACCTTCATGTATGTATGCGATTAGGAATAATAATTTATATTCTATGTTAATTCCTCAAAATATTTTAAGCCAAATCAAAATGTTTCAAGCCTTTAAACTAAAAATAACCATTAAAATATATTTTTGTGATTACTTTTATCAACGTCCACAAATTTGTGGAATGAGAGATAAGAAAAAGGAAAATAAAATTGTTCATATATTTTCGTAGATTTTGTTAACACACATAAATAATACAAACGAATGTGCATAAGAGAATTTAGAAATTTAATGGAGGGCAACCAAGTGAAAAAACAATGAATATTAATCCTAAAATAATATAAATTTATTTAAATCAGAAATTTTGTGTATTTGTAAAGAAATAAATTATAAAAATTTAATATTGAAATTTATTATTTTGGGATATTCTCCCCAACTAATTGTTGAATGTTTTCAAACTGCTTAATGTTCACCGATGATTTGGTTTAACGACTAATGAAATGTTGGCATATGAACAGCTAAAGCCACAATAAATAAGAATTTTGAAATATATTATAAAATTGTTTACATTGTTGTTACTGGCTTCTTGATTACTATTATATATAGTATTAATAATAATAATATTTGCAAAATTTAGACTGTCGGAAAGAAATAATTAAAAGTGCTTAATGCAGTTATATCAAGACCCACATACTATTCACACAAATATAGAGAAAAATAGTACGATCTTATGATTCTTTATTAAAATTTCGATTTTTGGGACAAACTAGTTTTACAGATTTCTTAACTAAAATTAGCTTTTTACACACATGTATCGGTATTTTTCCTTTGAATTGTTTGCGACTTTTTGTATTTATCCGAAAACTTTTTATGAAATTTTTATTCTCATTATGATTTAATATCATTTAGCGAAATTTTCTTGAGAGAATATTGTATACAGTAAATATTTTTTTTAATTTGTTGGCAATAATTTTTTCTGTTGATACGCTGCGATCCAGCGCAGGCTGTATTCATCCATTAAGAGCAGAGATTGAATACATGCCAACATACAATTTGATTTCAATACTCTTGAATCATATTAAAAAAAGGCAATTTTTCGTTTTAAACCTTCATTGAATTATAAAATCAAGTCCTTTCAAACAACACCAATTTTATTAATATCCCCAATTGTTTACTGTGTGTGTCTGTGTGTGTGTTTTAATCTTTCCAAATTATTGCTTTAAGTAAAGAATATACTTCTCAGTTCTTTACACAATATAGCGTGAGTCGCCACCTGGATAGAGTGCAGGTATCGGCAATCCTACCTGCAACTTGGTAGTGAACCCCGTCATGTACCAGTGCCCATTTTAAAATAGATTTAAATCCTGAGACTCTTGTTCTGAATTACAAAAGTTTGTCTCTAATTGCTACTATATAGTATCTCGTTCTTATAGATGTATGGAAATAGAACCATAAATCTCTTTATATTGTCTATTTAATTAAACATTTTGTTGCACGCACATTATAATCGACTTAAGTTTATAATTCAAAATTTACACATGCCTGTCAACTTCGAACAGTGTTCATCACTAGTTCCAGTCGATATTTTTGGCCTTAAATGTCCCTTGTACACAATGAAATTAGGAGTCTATTTGTAAATGCACCACAGTGGAACGTTAGTATATCTGAACTATTTACGTTGCTAATAGAACTCAACTCATTATAATGTATCCAGAAGTATATAATTCACTAATGAAGCTTTAACTTGTGGGAGCACAAGTGACTATTTTTTTGATTCGTAAATTAAACTGACTAATAGGAATGTAAAATATTTTTTATTGTTATAATATAATTAGTATAAAGGATTTTTCATTTGTTCATAGGTAAAAAACATTTTTTGTTTAGTTTTTTGTTTTCTTTAAAAATTTTTTACTTTATTAAATTTTGATTGGTTCATAAAAATTTTTTCAATTTGTTCATTTATGTATGTATGTAAAATAAGTTTTCGAAAATTTTTTCAATTGTCATATTAATAAAAAAATTTTTCCTGAAGAAGACGCCCAAAGAGGCGTCGAAATATTGAATAAAATTATTATTTTTAAAAAAAGACCTAACGCTTGATTATAAAAATTATATATATTAAAACAAAAAAGGTCGAAAAAATAGTGTTAATTAATTCTTCCCGTGTACAATAAATAATTTTCAAAAAAATGCATATGTATAACGTATAGAAAATGCCAACTTTTTAACAAAGAGTACACAATTCTTGGAGGAAATTGAATTTTTTTAATTGTAGGAATTATACATTTTTGTAAATTGATCAACAAACTGACACACTCTTTTGTTGTGGTGCATTGGCGTTCTTGTATTCCTTTTTTCTTAGTGTTATGAATTTAACAAGTTATTATTTTAAAATTTATTCCAAACAAATTTTAACTTTTCCCTATTCAATTATTAAAAATATTCTCTATTAATTTATACAACAATTTAAAACATTTTGTTGCAATCATTTTGTTTTGAATACTCGCATTAAAGCAATTAAATAAACTTTTATAAATGTATGTATGTAGATGAAAAAATCCTTTGAAATCGATGAATGAATTTATAATATACAATGCACGAGTTATTTTCTTTTTAATTCTTCCCTTTATATAATATTTTTATTTCTAACAATGGCTTTATTATTTCACATAAAACCGATTTAGGTATTACTTGTATTTAACCATAGAAAATAATACATGATAATAATAATGACATAAAAACAGACACTCAAATATAGTGAGATAAAAAGAAATTAGTTTTTGTTTTTGCTGCGCTCAACTTGCAGTTGCAATTGCATTCGACACATTAAAATATGGCTGTGATTGTGGGTGAATTGTTTATGACCATTATAAAACAACAATAACAGAATGATACTCGTATATACATTCGGCTACAAAATAAATTACATGGATACACATATCCCAACGCACAAGCGCATGTATTTACAAACTAAAGGGTGATTTTTTAGCAACATTCTTTTTGGCAACACTATTTTTATCAGCTCAGCTGTTTTCGTGTAAAATATTACTGCATGTTCAGTTTGGTCTATAATTTAACCATGAATCGACTTACAAACGAATAACGCTTGCAGAAATTTCCATATTTGGTGTAAACAGCAGCCAGAAGCATTGCATCCCGAAAAATGCAATGTATGGTATGGATTATGGGGCGGTGAAATCATTTGACCGTAATTTTTCAAAGACAACGAAGGCAGGAACGTTACTATCAATGACCAGCGCTATTGTGCGATGATTACAAAAAATTTTTTGCCCAAAATAGAATATCTGGACTTGCTGACATGTAGTTTAACAAGACGGTGTGATATGCCGCACAGTATGCGAAACAATGGCCCAATTAAAAGGCGATTTCAGTAAACAGTTTATTTCAGCGTATGAACCATTTGATTTCTCTAAATTTTATGTGTTTATAAAATGAAATCCAAATGCTCTTAAAAAATCATTCTTTATACTTGAATAACATAGGAATTACATTCACCCTTCAACGAAACGTTGTTTAACAATTGTATATCGTAAACAAGACTTTAAGGATGTATGCAAACTTGTATTCACTTATTAACGGATTGTGTGCTTGTTTTTCCTTGCACTTATACAAACAAGCACGTAATTGCAAATCGGCTTTTGCTAAGGATTTTCTTATAAGGAAAAGTAGATATTGAAATGGAGTCAAACATGCCCTGCAAGAGGTAAAACGTGCATTCAAACATGAGACATGCAGTCAAATATGTTTGAACTATGATATCCTTAAGCATTTTTTCGCTGAAACATAGAACTAAGGCGTTCAATTTTCAGGGACACTGACTGGAGCTGTCAAGTGTTATATTGTATTTACTCTTGAAATCTCTACACGAAACAGTTCGGCAGGTCGTTATGAATATCACGGAGAGGGGTGCTTCTAAAAGCAAATTCTCTTATTGCTCAAATTGATGACCAAGACACTCTAAGTTCTTTTACGTGGCGAAGAAACTTCTGTTTGACACTATTCTACGTACATATTTATATGTATTAAAGCACTCTCTTCACGTAATGACTGATTAATCATCGAATAAAGTGCCATGAATTTCTTCACAAAATGTTGTATAGTTTATTTTCAAGGGGCGACCGTTTTTGTTAGAAAATCAAGGAGAATATTTTCAAAAATGAAGATTCCTCTTTTATAATAAAGTATTATTTTCGCTAACCAAAATATTGGTACACTTTAACCGAATTATATTAGAAAAGCATACAAACTCACAAACTTATAAAAAAATCAACAAATATTATATGAGAATTCTATAGACTTTAAACATATTTTTCTACTTGTAAGCTACAAAACATATAAGTATAATAGGAGAAGTCCCATACATATTCAACTTGCATCTTTTTATTTTTCTTACAAATTTTTTTTAAATTGATGAAGAAAATATTGCATAAAATGCAATCGCGTAACTTTAAAGGGAGATATGGCATTACCGGCTGCATGATGAAGAATGCATTTAACAGACACTGACAAAATACTATAGCTGCCATATTGACCCTTCCTTATTGAAAAACCTCGTTACGTGGGAAACTTAAGTACAGACGTCTATAGATGACGAGAAAATATTGAGTAATTCCTTTACATGATACATATTTGTACTATTTAGCAGATCAGGCTTACACTGAGAAAAATAAGCGGTGGCATAATGATTTACGTGACACATACAATGTTGCCGGAATTCCTTTACCAACAACGGCTAAATATAAATAAATGGCTGAAATAAATGAAATTATCTATTTTGTATCTTCTAAATCTACAGTTTTACATGTCTCGAACATATAAAAATATGAATATATATATGTATATCCATATGTTTACAGCCAGGGATAATCATAATTCAATATTATTATTGTATTTTAATATTTACTGTATCGTTGTATATTCCATATTGCAGTTGTTATTTTATTTATGACATTGTTTCGATGAAATCGCGTTTATCTCTTTTCAACTTGAACATAAAAAGCGGATATACAATACAAATACATACACTAACACTCGACAATATATGTGTGTATGTATGTGTTAATATTCTATAAATTTTACATTTTTAATGCAAATGTTGGTTATTATCAGTATGTAAATACTGAGTTCGAACAAAATAAACTAAAACTATTTATTCAGTATGTGAAAAATGCACACACACACACACAAAGACACACGCACATGTATTGTTTGGGCTTATAAATGTGTATGTACTTTCATTTTAAATAAAGAGAACTTCTGTGTAATTTTAGTTATTATTGCAAATTTTTTTTTACTAAATAATTATTTAGATTAATGCCAAATATTCACATATTTAAATAGTTGTTTCATATATATTCGTGGGCAGTTCTTTATGTAAATACGTTAGTCAGAGATGGAAAACGCAAATCTTGCATTTTAGTTTAGATTTGAGAAGCGGATATACATATACAACTAAGTTGTGATTTTTAGGCAAGTACTAGTCGACCAAAAATAAATTTTTGCTTCGAATTATTTCAAAACTTTGTACGTATTTTTTAATGTATTGATTTTATCGTTTTGGAAGATTCTCTATCCACTATATGAAAATATCTTGTTATCGAAATTAAACAAAGGCTACTTCACTACGCCTCTGTGTCATCAAATATCCACAACAATAATGGACTTGCACTCGTATAAAATATTGATCCCTGATGATTTTATTGTTGCATGTATTTAATTAAATATTCATTTAAGTACAATCGTTTATTTTATTGCGTAAGTTTTATTACATTTAGTTTAATGTTTTATTAGATTAATATGTATTTAATTGAATATTTATTACAAACTTTATTGAGTGAATTTTGTGAATAAACATCTATTTTCACAGTAAAATATTTTAACCATCATAATAAAATTACGACTTATCAAATAACGTGGGTTTGTGGTGTAATTACTCTATTCTTTTTCTTATTGTTGCATTTCTATTATTATCCTCTTTTTAGGTTTTTCATTAGTATATTTCTATTACCCTTTTTTCCCTTTTTGTTTAATATAAGCTCTTAAATAAATGAAACATCACACCGCTGCAATGTCCTTTGCAGCTAAGCAATGGCACACATCTGATGTGTTAAATTTTGAATAAGTTTGTTAAATTCATTAAATGATTAAAATTAATTGTCTAGTGAATGGTAATTCACATGATCCTACTGATCAATTGATATTACTTTGAAAACAAATAACGTAGGATGATCGTATGCTCGAAACATAGAATATTCCGAGTCAAAGCAAGTCTACATCTTACTGCTGTGTAAGCAGAGTGAACTCAAAACTGAGATCCTAGCAGTATCAAAGGTCGTGAAACTGATTAAGACATATATTAATGTAGAGGAAGAGTTACTCTCTGAATTAAATGACTTGAAACACACCAAACAATGCAAGCAATCTAGTGACTTCATAATATTCTTCAATGTACATATGCCGATATTTCATTGTTCGCTAGACCAATTCGTTAGTGAACTTTAAGCTGTTTGAAAACATTCAACATCGTATGTTTATGCCAGAACAAACAAACACAATATAAGAATTCTATATTGTACATAATCTTTACAGAATACATTATCATAATATGTTTAGAATGCTTTTATACAAACAACCAAACTAACAATTATACTCAACATGAGTCTATTTTATTTTTCTTGCAACATGTATACAATTAGACGCCTGTTGGTCGTTAATAATTGTATTCAATCAGGCAAAAATTAAAAATAAAATCTTTATTTTTAATACATTATATTGAAGTTTATTATTTCGAAATATTCTTCCCAACTAATTGCTTGAAGTTCACTGACGGTTTGGTTTAGTGACCAATGAAATGTCGGTATATGAACAGCTAAAGCCACAACAAACAAAACATGTTTTTTAAACTCTAATTGTTTTAACAATTATTTGGGGTGAATATCCCATAATTATAAATTTTCAATATTAAATATTCTTCAATGTACTTTAATATGAGTCTGGCCGAATTTGGGTCGGCGATAACTAAGGTAGCGAGGGCACTTAGTCCTGTCTGGACTGGAAAAATATTTGCATGTCAGTGGGTATATGCATAAAGCTAAACACAGAAAGGATCAAACTATTTCGAAATATATGTAAAAGAACCCTAAGAACATTAAAAGGTGTGATTAAAGGCCAATGCGGAATAAGAGCAAATGTTTATTGAGAAATTGGCAACTTAATTACCTGAAGACCCAAAACATAATCATAGTAGACTTAGAATGCTTTTATACAGACAGCACAACAAACAATTTATATTCAACATGAATCTAAATTATTTTTCTGCAACCTGTATGTCAGCATATGAGTTAATTTGAAAGGTGCAAATATATAAAACAAATTTAAAATCCCGATAAATTTCAATATTAAAAAATTAAACTTACCGGAAGTAAACACCCGGAGTACGTTGATCGACATCGGTGGCATAGATACGCCCAACACGACACTTTGAAAAAAATATACCAATAAATGAAGGATCGTTTTTCTTAGGCCAGTCTTTAACTGGAAACACCAGAGGATACGTATAATATTCTGGAGGATCAGAGAACTCCAAATAGCCATTAAGGGAGACCTAATAAAGTAGTTTTTAAGTAATAAGGCCGTAATGAAATAAATAACTTTATGCTCTTACCCTTGTGTAATTGAACCGGAAGCCATAAAATGGTAGTTGGAAATTCAAATTCTTATGAACTTGTGTAGTTGAGGAATGTATATCAAATTGATAATCGCCACGGCCCCCATACAAGTCCCTGTCGAAGTACCAATACATAAAGTGCGAGCGAATCTCAGCCAAACGTTGGGACGTTATAACGTAACCATTTGTCAGCGAATGAGATGGCAGAGTGGGTGGTGCCACACGATTATTGGGATCTAAAAATAATCACAAATTTTTATTTATATTGGATTAAGTTAAAATAGTTGCATTCATATATAAAATAATATATTTAAAAATTTATTTGAGATACACTTCCCATTCCAAAATTCATTTAATTTTTATGGTTTTAAAGTATTTTCACCTTCCCGGAACATACTGCTCCCATCCGACATTTTCGAAAATTTCAAGAAATTAATTAAAATTTCCAACAGTTGTTATTCTTTTGTTTATATTTTTGAACTTTAAAATAATTCGTGAATATTTGGGTGATTCTAATGTAAAATTAAATAAATAAAATTTATTTTGTTGGCTTGTTTTTTTAATCTATATTTTCCTCCTTCAATTTTGCAAAAATGAAACCTTGATAAAACGAAAATATTTTTAATATTTTATTGTTTGTTGTTGGCTTAGCTGAGTATATGACTGCATTACATTGGCGCTAACCAAATCATCAGTACCCTTTAGCCAAATTATGATTGAAAAGCATTCAAGGTCGTATACTTATGCCGCAGACTATAAATACTATATGAGAATTCAAACGGAACTCAGTCATATTTTTCTATTTGTAATTAACAAAAACACATAAGTATAATAGCATTAGAAAGCTTTTACACAAACAGTATACAACAAATAATTATAATCGACTTGCGCCTTTTTTAATCATTTTGTCTTATGGATTGCCAAATTTATTTTCGTATTGTATGACATTTTTGAAACATACTCCTATTGCCTTCACATTTTTTTCATATTATTTGAGTTTTTTACAAATTTCAATCCTCATCGTTATAGTATAAAATGGGTTTAAGAAATAATTTCAGTGAAACTTGAATGTGTAGTATTTCTAGAGTTATGAAAAATTACTTGGTGAAACATACATCATATCATATACAGATGGGTCATCGAGATCATAAAATATATGAAAAGAAAATATTCTTTTAGTCGCATGTTAGCAACAACACAATTGGGGCTCAAATGATGCTCAAAACAAAAATTAAAAAAAAAAACAAAAAAAAATATGAAACAATTACGAAAAACCTTCACATAAAATTTTGAAAATATTGGAATTTATTTGGAACTTGTTTTACTTTCCTTAATTCTTTGTGGTATGTCCAGGACAGGCTACACGTGTCATGGTGTTACAGTATTGCCGACATTTGGCTGCGCACAAAGGCTTTTTTCTCTATGCCATATCCACAGGATCGTCTCAAAATGTTTATTTGCGTATGAAATTTCAGCACAAGTGACTATTAGTACATTATTTGAGACTGATTTTTTCTCATATCTAATTTTGTCTAATGAAATGCTTATATGTTTCACTAAACACTAAGAGGAACCTGAAGTACAAAAGAGTTCTCAGGAACCTAATAATGCTGATATCATTGTACCAAAACCACCACTTCAAGATTCATAAACGTATTAGCCTCTTTGAAAATTTGACCTAGTCGAACATTTTAGAATAAGATGAAATGCAAACACACGGTAATTAAGAAAAAACATATAGAAGTTAAGAGGAAACCCTCATAAAATGAATTTTCTTCAAGTAGTCACATACATAATAATAAGGACTTTATGAATATTATGTCTATTAAGTGTGTATGTTTACTAAATCAAAGGCATATACAATTCTACGTTACCTATTTGGAACGCTTCCCGTCTCCACCATCTCGAATAATCGATGACCATATGTTCATAAGGGTGCAGTTCCTGAACCAAATTCAATTGGAAGAACGCCTTGAACTAAACGAATATATATGTACGTGTATTGCAATCGATGGAGAAGCCCCGTGTTACACAAAACTAGCTTTCTGTTGGCATATGTAGTAGTTCAATTTTACCATTAATAAATGGATTTAATAAATATTTTTAGAAACTTTTTGTTCAAAATTTACCATCTTCGTAATTATATTATGTATGTAATATCAAACAGAAAAATGTATTTATATTTTGTTTTCATTTGTACCCAAAAATTTATTTACATCCATTATTATAACTTGCCAAAGGTTTGAATATGATCTGACGGTTAATATACGATCTGGCAGATCAGTTTTTTGTTATTAAAAAAAACTTTAAGTTGACGGTATCTGATAAGCTAAAATGAAACTCGTTTTACCTTAAACTTTTAACGAAAGGATTAAGGATTTGAAGTTGCCATTGGCATAATATCTCAGCTAAACGTGTTTATTTTTGACAAGGACATAAATCAAAGGTGATTAAGACATGAATCAAACGTAATTTATTGCCATAATTTTAAGGAAAATTTATTTTATAATTCAGATATATTGAAATAACCAAATTCTGTTAAATGTAAACTAAAGCTGCTTTTAACTTTTGAATCAAGTAATTTACAGACAAGTTGTAATAATGGCCTTTTATATGATGCAAGACTTTAAACTCAATAAAATGCTCTTAATGGCTGCTGTTGGCTAAAGTAGTTAGCGCGTTGACTACTACAAATCAATTTATGACTGAGAACCTGGGTTCGATCCCTGTTCAAGACAAGTCATTAAAAAAATTAAAGAAATTAACATCATGAATTTTTCTGATTTACTTAGTGTGGCGTTGTGTTAATTGTTGTTGGATTATTTAAGTATTGAAGGCATTAACACTCTTCTACTTTACTACGTCAAAGCGCCCTCTTTCATCGGCAATGTTGGCAGAACCGTCGACGAAGTATAACATTTAATAAAATGGCTACACACATACAGATATAAGAGACTTAAAAAATAATGAAAAAAACGCGCAATAGTTGAGTTCGAAAACAGAAATTAAGCTATCTCTCTCTTTCTCTGTCTTCTAATTTCACAGCATGTCGTCTCTAACCTGTCCCTTTCACAATAGAAGTAACACCTTAAGTAATCGGTAGGCATTAATTACCTGAGTCTAACTTCTCTCTATCAAAAAAAAAAAAAAAACATCATCAAAATATCATTGAAGCCCCTGAAAATAAATATTGTTAAGCTCCACTTGCATTGCTGAACGCCTTCATGCTTCAGATTAAAGAGAAACGCAATTAAAATATATTTAAAAATACGGTCACCCACATGTACCTTGTCGATGTGACTGCCATCCAAATAAATAATAGAATCTCATACGATTTGTTGCAAATTTTTTTTATTACACATACATATATTTGCTTAAATTAAGTTTTGTATTAATAAATCGTTTAGTTTATCTCGCCAAATCTTTGATCCGTCTAAATGTGTCTGAGGCAGATTAGATAGAAAAATATTGGAAAATAATAATAATATGCGTTTGCTGCTCAATTTATGCTTGAACACAAATCATCTTGATGCGGCGTTCATATTCCGCTATACGTAATTTAACTGGAATGACCAAAGTCAAATCTTCCATCGCTGAGTGCATTTCTGGTTTTGTGCCACTCGAACTGGCATTTGAGTTTTGATGCACAATGGGGCGTCGTAATTTATCTGCAGAAACTCTACGGCGCAAAGAACTTTTTCGCTGTGTAGGAGTGACTACTGTACTGGTGTATGATGACTCCTGCATTGGTGTAGCTGGTGATGTTGATTGGTTAGTGAACGATTCAGTTTTTTTAGAACAATGTAGAGGAAATAATTTATCTGCAGTAGTTTGTGCTTGCGAAATGCTTCCAATGGGAGAAGAAAAGTCTTGTTGCAAATGCAATTCCAATTGAGTTTTTAATCTTCGGGGTTTGGAGGGTGTTGTTTGTGTTAGTGTTTGTGCACTGCTGGAATGCTGTGTAGTAGCCAGAGTGGCAGTATTGCTATTTTTCAAGAGATCTATAAATGAGTTTGATCGTGTGCTTGTAAGTTGATTGAAAAACATTATGCGATCCTTAACAGTTTGTGCGGCTTCTTCAGGCTCTGCGGTTAAGTGATCGTCATTTGATTGCTGAGGAGCTCTGTAGTAAGCACCAAATGTACTATTAATTTTATAGGATCCCATCGGAGTTAGACAGCATGTTTCCTTTTTAGTCGACTCAATTTTTTTAAATGATTCTGCATTACGAAACGGTGTTTGAAATGTTAAGGAATATCGTTGTTTTGTTGTGCTTTCAACTTCAGAATTAAAAGCAAAACATTGCATTGCGGCTGCAGATGCTGCTGCTGGTGCTTCAAACCCGCCCGAATTCCGTTTGGACATCTCCAGCGCCTTTTCTCTTATTTCACTTGACAAGCTCTTGCGTTTACTATGATGTTGTGGTTTCAATTGCAGTGGCTGTTCCGTTTCCTGAACATTAGAATTATTTGTAGTTGTTAACTTATCCTCGTTACGCTTTGATATTTCCAATAATTTCTCTCTTAACTCAAAGGACAATCTCTTTTGAGTGGCGTGTAATTTTGGTCGTAATTTCAATTCAGCAGATTCTGTGCTGCTGTTAGCTACCTTAGGCAGACCACTAGAATAAATTGATTCGTTGGGAGCAGCCAAATTGTTTACAGCTGAATGGTGTGTAGCTGCCACTGCAAAACTGTTTGGCGTTGAGCTTATCCATGATAGCTGAGAAATGCCAGAGGCAGGAGTGCCATTGTTGTTATTGTATGTCGCGAAAGTTCTTGGTGGTTTGGGTGGTGGTGTGGACATGTCAATGTCATCGACATCCATGCTATTCTCATCGCTGGCATACCTCTGCGTTGACATATTGTATGGGTAAAATTGAAAGTTGAATGTGGTTAAGCCCATTTTTATTTCACTACTTGACTTGACGTAATCCTTGTCGGTATTTTCGTTTTGACACAATTGTATTGTTGTGGTCGTTGAAACAGATAAAATACGTTTGACTAACTCTTGAGCAAAAAACATTGTATTTATACTAGAGCATAGTACCTTAAACGAAAGTGATACTCAACGGTTTTGCTACCTGTATTAAATTTCAAGGTATTTTTTTCTCAATCCTTAAAATATTTTATTACACTTTGTTGCTCTCTTTTCTCTCTCTCTATATATATCTCTCTCAAATTATTATTCTCTTTCTTAAGTTCTTAGTTATTGTGTGCACTTTTAAGAGAGGCTCATTAAATTTCTTAATTTGATGAGATTTTAAAAACATTTTGAGAAATTTGTGTAAATTCCTCTTTTAAATATTGTTGCACACGAGGGTAGTTTTATAATTAGCAAGAAATACTAAAAACATTTGCTAACGTAAATAGTTTTAGGGATTTTCGTACTGCCCCCTCTGAAAGTATATAAAATACTTGATTAGGCTGGGAAAGGTAAAGCTGTACTAGATCGTTTCCAACAATATTCTGCGATATACCATGTCTGAAAAATGCCCTGAAAAATGCTAATTAATTTTGACTGTGTCGTGCTAACACATACACCAACCGCCTCGTAAAGTGACTAAACAAATAATCAGCAGATCACTGTGCGATAACTACATTCTCTTAAGATCTGCTAAAATTTATCCTATTGTTATGGTAAAATAAATATCAAATAATGTTTGAGTACACAATGGAATCATACGCTTAGTAAGCAAATACCTAAATGGCAGGATAATTTCTATACTCGTATGTGGCTATTTCAGGTGATTCCTGCACAAAAACAGTTTAATTGATTGCTGTAGTGTTTTCCGATACAATTGGTTAAGGCTGACCATAAAATAATTATTACAAAATGACACGAAGGCTCCCATAAATTCAAAAGTAAATAAAGACATTCAAAAACATAAGGAGAACAATAATACAAGACTTTTTGAAAATAAAACTCATGGCAAACGTTAGAAATTAAGTACACATTTCATTATTTCTATATTTTAATATATAAAAAGTAACCCTCGTTGTAAGAGATTTTAATTTTTACTCGAAATTTTAACAACTTAGTGTCGATTAAGTGAGGTTCTGTTAATATAATTCCTTTAAATAATTGAAATTCTTGGATTATTATTATATCGTTTGATAACAAACTTCTAAGGGAAAGGGAAAAGCTCCTGCGCCATTTTTGTGAATAAATATGGTTGCCGATGACGAGTATAGGGGCGTTGCAAATGCTTTACATTGCAAAAGCTTTATTGGTCCTAGTCTAATTTCAAAAAGATTTTTATCAATAACCTCTCTCGAAGCTGCACTTGAGCTGCATTATTTCAAATCTGAATATTTCAATTATTTAATATCTTAGAAATAATTTTTTCCATAAACTTTCAACGTATTTCTTACACTTATTTTTTACTATGGTTAAGGTAAAATGTTTCATAGAGAAAAAAAAAACCAAACAAATGTGTTATTTTTACTGTATATAATAAAAATTTTATTTAAAGAATCCCACAAGAAAACTTTGAACTAAAACAATTTCGAACTATAAACTTTTATAAGGTTCAGTAAAATATTTTTTATTGCTTATTCTATAACTTTCGTATCTAAAAAACTATTTAGTTAATATTCTTTACCAATGAATTTGCAAAGCTATTAATTTCACATAATAAATATTAAATGTTAAGTATGAGCTAGTTTCTACACTTCATACATATAAGTGCACAAACGCTAGAGCTAGATTATAAAATTACCATAAAGCAATATTATATTATTTTAAACAATCTTTTAATGTATTAAACACTAATTTAACTTCAGTAATTTTGCAATAATAAGCAGAATTTAAAATCATTGTGCAAATTCATGCTTTTTTGGATCACAATCTTTCCATTTTAACAGCTTACATGGAAGCACAAATAAATACAATATTATTATTGTAAATATTATCTTATAAAATAAAGATAATCTCTTTGCTTAATATATAAAAGTGTTTGACGGATCAGAGACTAACACAGAAATCCTTAAATTGACAAGATAAGACTCTTTTCATTATTAGGGATACAATTGTGCAATATTTCTAACTCGACATGTCCTTAACTTATAATTCTGTTGTTGTAAAGCTCATTACATGTTTTTGAGCAAAAAGACATTTTTTTATTTTATTTATCGAATAACAAATCATTCCATTTTTTGAAATATAAAATTTTACTGAAAATTTAAAATTTTGTTTAAATTTACAACCCACAGTGCCACTAACTTTCCAGGTAAATCCGTAAAATGGCGCACTTTCGCCGTCTTCTCTAATTTTCCCTTGAAAATGGATTTTTCTTCTCTCAATAAAACAATTAGTTCAGGTAAAAAATGGAATGATCTTTTAAAATTCTTGAAAATCTGTCTAGTAGTTTTTTGTGCGAAATATTTCCGAGAAAAAAATAAATAAAAACAGACGGCTAGGAGTACACAAATAGAATGTAAAACGGATAGACGGATGGAAGGATGGAAAGACAGACAAAACTTCTAAAAAGTGGCACGCATATTCTAAAACAACTTATTTCAATTTTGTTTATAGTCCACTTTTGATAATTTGACATATAAAAGATCAGGGACAATTTCAATCAATGGAGAGTTCAACATAAATGGAGTTCAAAGACAGTGTAAAAATATCAATTCAAATACATTACCAAGTCATTAAATAACTAAAGATATTTCAAATTTACAAAATAATATTCTACTTTTTTGTTTAAGAGCCCTGATTTTTGCTTTATATAGTATAAATTTAATTTCGACTATAGCTGCCACTAGCCGAGTTTAAAAACGTTCAGATTATAGTGTTAAGGAGCTCTACTCTAAATTATAAAATATTTGGCAAGCAATATACTAATTCAATATCTTTAAATTTTATAAAGTACAAATTTTCAATGATTGGAGAAATTTCACCTTATCGAGGGATGCAAATTAATCAGGGTTCATTTATCGAATATGAACTGTAAAGTAGATATCCGTTAGAATTTCAGTCTATTAGATGTCATAACAATATGATAATGATCTTAGAAAATTCAATTGCAATTGATCGAGGGCATGGGCGTAGCAAGGTATGGGCCTAAAGGGCCGTGGCACCCGCCTAATTCTATAATAATTTTTTTTACATGCATACAATATAAAATTATTAAAAAATGCACAGGGTATTGTGGACGTATTCCTTTTTTGTATTCAAGAAAACACAGCACACACAACACAATTTAGGAATAGAAATGTCTGTTCCAAGGATATTCTCTCGTCAAACGCACCGTTCAGATCCCCCATTTTCATCACCTGCTGAATACTGGAAGCGATCTATATACATTCCTTATATAGATTCTTTAATTTCATCACTGGACAGAAGATTTAATGAAGAGAATAGGCCAGCGTTTGCATTGTTTGCACCCGTCAAACATGCTTCCTTTGAAGCTGGAAGAGCTTAAAGATGCCACAAAAATGTTTGAGCATTTTTATGAGTTGGATGATTTGGAAAGAGAAATTGAGCTTTGGCAACAAAAAAAATGGTTAAAGACGAATTAGCCGACTTAGAGCTGGCGAGTATTTTGAAAGACACTCGATTATTTTATTCAAATATAAGGAAGACGGTATTAATTTCATTGCCACAGCCATGCACTACTGCAACTGTTGAGCGGTCATTTAGCACTTTAAGGCGAGTAAAAACAAGGTTGCGCTCCACAATGACTGAAGCTCGTTTAAACGGTAAAATAATATGCAATTTTACTTATTATCAAAAAATAAGTATTGTATATTGCAGGTCTATGTATGCTAAGCGTCCACGGAAGATTGCTAATCGAGAAGAAGGTCGAATTTTTGAAAAAATTCTAGCAAAATTTTCAGAAGATCCACACAGATTACTCCTCAAATAGATCGAAATTGTAATAATAATAAAAAATCATAATTTTCGTGGCACCACCCTATTTCATATCCTGGCTACGCCCTTGAACGAGGGCACTACAACTTTGAATGAAAAAGTAATGCGTTTCTAAGACAGACATCATTCATGTCGTAAATATAATGATATATAATAAAAAATTAATATATATTTATTTATTTTAATACATGTAAGTATACATGGCATTATATTTATGAACATAAATAATTTTATAAATTAATTTCAATTTCAAATCTTGCACAATTGGCCTTGCAAAATGGCATGGCATTTTTTTTGCTTTACACTAACAAATGATAAAAATTTGCTCTTACTACAGCTTTGCAAATATGCAACACTTAACTGTATATATTTAATAAACATGCAAGTATGCAACACATACAACTTTTTCAAATAGAAAATTTTGAGTCTAGTTTACTTTAATGTACCCAAACTTAATAGAAAATAGCACCCAATACGAGTATGTGAGGAATTTAAGTTTTTTTAATCTAAAACGATGAATATATTTTTTATAAATTGTTCAATAGAATGTTACACATTTCAAATAAAAGAAAACACCTTTAATCGTAAACTGACGGCTAACGATAAGTAAAAACTATAAATGCGAATAAGGAATGGAATGAGTAGTCAAGATTTTCAAAAAGAATGTGGAGAATATGGAGGATAAGAAATAGAAAATTCCATTTTTAACAATTCTAGTTTACTACAATCAGTTCGTATGTGCAAACAAATATTGCAAATTAACCTACAAATTAAACACAATTTATGACAATTGTTTACAATTGCAAAAAAAATTACTATTACAAATGCACAGAACTGTGAATGTGGTAAGTTTTTTTTTACTAAATTAATTTAAAAGCATAGAAAAGAGATTTCATCCTCAATAATAATATAATTTAAAAAAAAAATTATAATTATGCTGCATTTAAAGGACAAACATGTCTACCTCTCCATTATTTTTTCCACTATGGCACATATAGAAATAGATTTGGGCTTATCCCAAGCACAATGATTTTAAATTTGAGTACCTGTTAATTAACTCAAATAAGATGTGAGTTAATTGTTGCAACACACGTACACAAAAACACACACACACACGCACACACCCATTCATGTATATCTACATATGTTTAGGTTATTATACTTGTAATTTGTTTTATGGCAAATGTGTCATAAAAGGATTAGCGTTGAGACGCAAACTATTACCTGTGTGTTTTCTCGTTGCCTTGGCTGCCATTTGTATATTTTAACGGGAATAGATTTTTTGAACCATAAAAAGATTAGCAATATTTCCCGTTCTAATATAAGTAGACAACAACAATGAGCAATATATACATACATATATACTCTATATAATACTTTTATTCCCGCAAAACAGCAGCTGCAATTTGAAACACAGGATTAATGCGAATTCAAAGCAAGAGAAAACTATTATCATATTGCAGTGGCCCAAAAAGTGCTCAGCTTAAAAAATTAATTGATTTTGTAAACTTCCAGTGTTTTTTTACTGATTGCTTTGCATTATACTTTTTCAATGTTATTTATTATAGGTTAGGTTAGGTTAGATTGAATGGAGGGGTGTGATAGCCCATGTCATACGACGTACACTTAAGCCAGTGAAGGCTTGTTGTGCGCTCCCTTGGGTTTAACCATAGCATATTGACGCAAAGGTCTATAGAAACTCCGTGTCACTAACAAAGTTCCAGCATATTCCTCGTAATCGGTTTATGTCCGGTAAGGTGTCACGGTGGACGTAGTAATTAAGACAACTACTTAGGGAAAATTTTTATTTTCCAGGTAAAATTTTTTAATCTTAATAAAATTTTCACTATATGAAATATTTACATAGTAAATAATTTAGCTAGGAAATTCATGATTGAAAAGAAAATCTACGAGAAGATGAAAATTATAAAGAAAATTAAGTCCATCTTATAAAAGTTATCACTTAAGAAAATTTCATATGATCAAAATAGACTGTACTTGACATACATATTTATTTTTCACTATTGACGTTTTCTTCTCTAAAGACAGTGTTGTTGTGTAAGTTATAAGAAAATCCATTGTCCTTAGGATTCAATAGCTAGCTTTGGCTCTCTTACAGGACTGCATGCTCTTTCGTAAAAGGTTTGCGCTCATTAAATAAGACCAAATTTCTCTTCTTCTCTTTTAGGCAGCAAAAAAAAAATTGACTTTTTTGGGCGCTTTAGTATAGCAATGACTGTAATTAAATTCGTGAAGCTGTCACATATTTTTTAACAACAACAAATATTTGGAAAACTGGAAAAAATAAGTAGTTGATTTCACTTTACCTTAAATTAGAGTCAAGGGCAAACTGGAAAATATATTAAACTAAATGACTGCGAAATATCTTATATTACAAAAATTATAAAAATTGTTCTCCCAATTAATTAAGCATATCGAATATGAATCTCTTGTTGTCTCTTATAAAAATTTATTGCATCTAATAAGACTTTTTTGTCTTATTTTATAATGTGGATGGGAGTAATAAATAACACAAAAATTTATATACATAATCAAAGAATAAAATAAATACATGCATATAAAAAAATCAAATATAAAATATAATGTTATTAAATGTTAAAAAAAGACTTTTAGCAAATAATTACACTGAAGACAATTTCATAAGTTACTCGTATTTTTTAAATTGTTATTCGTTATTAAAACTTGACAGCAATAAGCAATTGAGTTCCAGAGAAATGCTGCCGATATATAGAAATGCCATTTCGACACTAAAGTATTATGCCCAAGGGATCGTATTCTTTTACCTTGTAAACATATTCCAGATGGAAAACAATGCCATCTAGTACATAAGAACTAAAACTCTTAAGTTTAGCAGATAATTATGTACAAATCTTAAGTGTTAACAGAATTATAATTTGGTACAAATAAATTCGAATGAAATTAAAGTTAGTGATATTACAAATGTTTATTTTAAGAACCGTGTAAAATGAGCAGATTGTAAAAGGAGGGAAAGGTGTATAAAAAATATGTGTTGGATATAATGCCTTGCTGAGAACATAAATCAAAGGCATACACTTCATAACACAAACACAAAAATAATGATTGTCTTTGGGGCCAGCTTTTGGGTTTGAGATTAAATTTACTTTAATCCATATATTTCATTTGCACATTTTTGTTAGTGTAATACAAGCAACAAACGGCTACATGCCAGACGGACTGATTTGTTTGTTTTTACCCAATGACGTGTGAATATGTACCTGTGAAATATTAATAGATGAAACGCATGCGTGCTTTACTCTACCTAGCACTGCTATAAACAAAATATAAAATTTCCAGTTTTCCCTCTTCTTCTTCTCTAAAACAACCAACTTGCTTTGATAACACATTTAACATTTGCAAGAAATGTTGCCATTTTTGGCTGTGCAATATGGTTTAAAGTACCATCCAAAAAAATTAAACTCAGTTAACACGAGATGAAATTAATTTTCAGATTAGCCAAATAAATAGTAAAACTAAGCTCAAGCTCGAACTCAAAAAGTGGCCCCTTAAAGGATATCGATGACGACTTCCATAGAATAAGATAATTCAGTTGCCTAAAAGAATTGGGGACATTGAGCTTTCATTTCCTTTAGTTTATAAAAGCAACTGAGCTTAATTTCACTAAAATTTTGCATTAGAACAATAAAACTTCTTTTTTAGGAACTGTTAAATTAGAAAAATAAAACTTTTTTTGCAACCTCCCTGCTAACTTGCTTTGTTTGTTAAGACCGTCGAAATATTGTCTATGACTCAAAATATTAGTCACCAAAATTATAGTGCAAGAATTGACTAATAAATTTTATACGACAATAAGCAAAAATAGCAAGAACCTTTAGCTTTTTGTAATGTTGAATGAAAAGAAAAAATGTACAAGTACAGTTGAAAATTTATGATTAAATAACTAGATAAGATAAAAACATTATGATTAAATAAATATTATCAATAGCCGTCTGTTGAATAATGCGAAAAAAGCAACACAAAATCAACTTGACCAAAAATACTGATTAACGAAATAAAACAACGCAAGTGACTATTGTGAGAGTGCAAATGGGTTTTCGGATTTCTTTTTTTTCTTTTTTCGATTAAAAAAATCGTACAAGTTATTAGCTAATTATTTTTACCTTTGCATTTGAAAAGTTTGAAATTAAATTCGAGTTATGCCTACAATTTTCTAAATTTTTTCTTTTGAAGTAAAAAAAACTTCGAGTAACGATGTAAGAATATAATTAGAAACATTGTTTCCATGGACGGTCGACTAGTGCAAAAATTCACTCAACAAATTGAGTGCTTTTCATATAAATTTTTTACTCAAGTCAACCATCTGGATTGTGTTGGAAACCACACAATAATTTAGCAGCTGTGTATGATACACGAAAGTCTTGCAAAGTCTACGGGCCACTAATACTGATTTTATTTTCCCAAACGGAAGTAACATGTGCAATTTACAATTTTATTCTTATGCGTGTTGTTTATGAACATTTAAATATGCCTTCACATTTACCTTTTATAAATAGGGTATATACGTTCATACATATACATACATATTTAAAGGTACAAAAGTTTGAGCACCATTTTCATTGAAAGCTTCAGCTTAACTTGTAAGAAAGCTTTTTTACAAAATTATTAAATCAAACATAAATTGTCTTTAACTTTAATAATTTTTTATCTTGTCTTAAAACATAAAAAATACTTCTCCCAAATGTTCTTACACATAAAACCAACATCAGCTACAAGAGTTTGTAAAAACTGATAAGATAAGACAAGTTAACTGTTACTCAAAATTTTTTAATTACATTTTTGTAAATTCATTTGTAGCATTTGAAATGATTTAGGTCATACTCATGTTAGCAAATATTGTGAAACAGTTACAGTTTAGGAAATATTAGTAAGAAGAGAAAAAAATTTAGCCTTATTAGAAATTTAGTCTTATTAGAAACGTCATCGATGGGTGACAAAATAAATATTTATTTCGAATATTATCAGGGATTATTGCATCTCACTCAATTTCCTACTGCCTACTTCATTCGTACGTTGGAGTATTTACGAGATGTCGAAAACAAAAAGAATTTTAAGTTTTTATTGTTGATTTCAAAATAAATATTCGAATGAACGAGAGAATGAAATTTTAAGAAATAGCAATTGCATACGATGAATAGTAAGTTGTATAAGAAGTTAATTTCCCCTGTCCTTTTTATTTGGAATATATAGTCCTAAGTAGTTCGAAGGGCAGTTGCCGTTTATGATATTATTTCACAAATATTTTCAAATTGTTATTTATAGCACCTAAAATACGTATGCCGCAAAATACCAGCAACATATACAGATAATGTACTCTCATCACCCGTAGGATAATAAGCAGGTTCCATTTGGCTAAGATTCTCTGTCTGAGAGGTGTTATAAAAACCAATTTCATAAAAATTTTGGTTAATAAAGTTTATTCTCTATGCACTCACGCCTACCATTATTATAAGTTTAAAAAAAAACAAGTTGTATGCAACAAAATTAATGGAAAAATATTGTAATATTGTCTTGTTGGAAACATTCTGAAATTATTACTCTTAATAAAATTCTAAAAGTATAAAGCAAATATAATAAGAAAATTTTAAGTTGGTTTAAACTAGTCTAAAAATATGGCTAAAAGTCCAAACATCTGCTGACGTAAGCAACAGTAAAAGGGTTTAAAAATCTTTTTTAAAAAATTAATAAAGTATTAATGAAATTATTTTCAATATATAAAGAGTAGACAGAAAATGGGAATTAGAAATCGATTTTAATTTTTTCCAAAAAAATTAAAATTGTTATTTTTAATTGCCAGAAAAAAAAATCATTTGAACATTGTCATTTAGAAAATTTTAATGCTTAAATTACACTCCCTTTCGTAGCAAAACTTCACTAGTAACAAGCACTATTGGCGTTTTTTTTTTCTGAAAAAAATTGTACCCCTTCTGCATGTTTTGGTGCACAGTAGTGCAGGTCTTAACTTTAAATCAATTATATACTCGAATATTGACTCTAAATATCTCAATCAACTATTTCGGCACCACTTTGAGAGGGCGTCGGTAACAATGTGTATTGTGGAAATATTTATTTTAGAAATAAAGCCTCATTAAATCCTTTTTATTATCTTTGGAAGGAGGAAATATATTACGTTTTTTTTAGGAAATAAAATTCCATAAAATATACTCATACTCACTCCAGTCGTAACCATTATCCGTAACTTCGTAACCCAATTCGCCCAAATAATCATCAAACATTTGCAAAGCTCCGGAACGTTGCAAAGTCAGCGAAATATTGTTAGAAGTGTTTGGTAAATTAGATTTCTTTTTAGGCTTGGGATCTTCTAATATCTCAAACGTTTCCACATCCTTACTTTCGATCAACAGTGTATCTAAGTTTTGTTTATCCTTAACTTTTTTATCTTTATTAGTTGCGGCAGATGTTGCAATACTTTCGTTTTCATTGGCAACAATGTAAGAAATACAGCATGAAGCCAGTGATATGGCTAAAAATAGTTTAAAGTTCATCGCGCTAAATTTTATTTCTTTAATCAAATCGTTTAATTTAATTCGTTCATTTAAATTTTCGTAAGATATTTAGTTCGTTTTTTATATTATTTAAAGCTGTAATTAAGATTTTCACTAAAATTAAAATTAAAAAAATTAAAGATATTAAAAAACTTCCAGTATGATTCAAAAAATAAATAATGACATCATCATTTGCAATTCGTAGTAATAACTTATATATTTATTCGATTAATTTGCTTTAGATCTTTTTAATAAAACAGTGTAAAAGAGAACAACAAATTCTTCAGCGTAATCAGTTTGTGTCATTAATATTTTCTTATCAGCCAGATAAAATTTTGAGCACTTTCACAATTTATTTTTTTTTTAATTTTTTTCACTTCTTTTATTTGCACTTCACTTTACCGTTAGTTGGAAAATAGGTTAATACAGCTCCACCGCTAGTTTAGGACTAAAATAGGTTCATAGCTGTTGCCGGAAAGTGGGCTTTATAACAATTTTTTATATCGTTAACAGCTTTCCATTATCTTATCATTTTCACAAGGTTCGTATGTATCGACTAACACCTGCGTTTATAATTCTGTGTTTTAGTTATCTTTTTCAAAAATTCTCAGTATTATTATTGGTCTCTTTAATTACAGTTGGAGATTTCTTTATTGCTGTCTTAATGTTGAATGGACAATAATTTTAGCGGAAGTTGATTTTGGAGACAAAACAAAGAATTTGACAAGTGAGTCACTATTCAGGCCACTTTTCTTCAACAAAATACATGGGCATTATTGATCTCAATGTGTTGTATGAGAATTTTGTATTAAAATTTTATTTCTTTTAAAGCAACATGTAATAAAAATTAAATTTCATTGCTGATGGTTTAGCTTCATTCAATCTTGTTCATTATATTAGAATTATTTCTTGGAGCCTAAGGGCTTTTATTTTATATTGTCAATGTATTTTTATTTGTATATTTATCGCCATCATCGAAATACAGAAAATTCCTTGCAGACTCCTTATTATTATAAATATTAAATTATAAAAATAAAATATGTTAAATTTATTCTGTTTACTGACGAAATATCTACCAAAAGGTTGCGAAATATCGAAAAATTATTTTTAAATTTTCACTTTTACATCGCAATTAATAATTTACGATCACAAAAATTAAATCTTGAATTTTTATAATCGTTAAAAGTACCATCACAAATTTAGAGCAAAATCTGTTTTGCAGTTCCAATACAGGTCAATGCAAAAATAGTTAATATAAACACCTATCCTGTAAAATGTTGTGTCTTGTTTTGGCGATTGAAGTTATACAAACACATTTATATAAACAAATGCCAACGTGCAACCCTATACCATATCACTGCTCCGGACGGATCTTTACTACTCCTTTAAAAAGATATATTTACTTTGGTTTATTTCCTTAGATCAACAGCAATATTGTCTTCGTCAGTCTGAAAGCGATTAAAGATCATCATCATCATCATCATCTAATATAGATGATATTATTACAGTAAAGGCTTTTTGATTTAAGCACTTGTTTGCATATATATGTATATATAATTACATATAATAAATCATTTGAACAATGTGAAGTATTTCTAAAGAATGTCCAATTTGTATTCTATTTTCAAAATGCTAAATATCCTTTGATTTTAAACAAAAATTTTTATTATATTTTGATCTTAAGAGAGACAAAAATTCGAGAGGGTGCAGGTAATATTTAAAGAGTTTTCCCATATTTAAAGCAACATTTATATAAAAAGTATAACTTTGTTCCCAAAACAAATTTAGTTTTGAATTTAACGTATTTTCAGTTTAACACACGATCTCCATATGGCAACTCAAAACTTTTTGTTATAGTGATTTGAATTTTTGCGAGAATTAAAATATTTATCAAATGGAGAATAATACAATAAAATCTTATTTGGACTCAAAATATTTCTCTTTGTTTGATATTTTCGTTATCAATTGGTTCATGTTGTGCGTTTAATAATGAGCAAATTTCCTACACACAGTCAGTATTGTTGTGACTTTGGGGGAATACGGTTCGGCGTCTTCGACGTGGCTTAAAGTTAAAAAGGTTTCATAAATTCATACACATATATGCATACATACATACATACATACACACATACATAGTATTATTAATATAAATATAAGAGTGTTATCATTTTCTACGAACGAAAGCCAAAGAAAAATAAACAAGATGATACGTCATATGTGCAATAAACATTTTAAAACATTGCTGTGGCTGCAGCGACAATTGCAACAGCGCTGCTATTACCATAGTGAAAAAGGCGTATTCGGCTACCGGCCCAAGCCAGCACGTGAATATAAAGGTAAACTAACACATACATATTAACAAAGCTCTTTTAAAAACTCTTTCTCATCAATTCGTTGTTAGAAAAAAATTATTCAGTTTATTAGAATTGCCACCATTAGCGAATCTAATCAGTGTCATCATTAAAATTATCAGCCGGTAAAGCAATATTCTTATTATTTTTGTGCTTTTTATATCATGTTTGCTTTTTAGCTTTTGTTGATATGAACATTTTTTAATCTGAAATAAAAAGATATTACTAATGATAAGGTTTATGTATAAAAAGATTTTTAATTAAAAATATATAATAATCATACATGGGAGTATGAGAGTAAATTTTAAATGATTCCAATTTTTTTTTTTTTTAATTGCCAATCATTTTTTAACAGAAACTGTGCTTTTTATTGAAAGTCTTTCATAGCAAAATAATTAATAAAATTCTTTGCATTAACTCATGTGGCCTTTTAATAAAAATTTGCCATGGAACTGTTGTCCTATATCTTAAAAGCTTTTTATACACAAAAACATGTTTATTGTAGCATCCTCAAAGTGGAACAATTTACTGACAGGTTCTTTAAATGAGAACGAAAGTTTCGTTGGAACATTTGCATCGCAAAAATAATTTTAAAAAATACAATACGTTTTTATTTTCAATACAGGCCCATATGCATTAAGAATAAATTAAAATATGCTACAAAAGAATAGTAAAATATAAAAGAATATATTTAATAAAATGCATTATCAGCCATGTTCTGTAAATCGGATGAAATTGGCGATTACCAAGGCATATTGGATTGGCAATCGGCAAATTCTTGCGGTTTGCGATTTCCAGAATAAGGGTGAATTTCAGTATAAAATATACTTTTTATAGCTTGTGCTTTAAAGTTTTTAACGACATATTGTTGGCCAGGCTTGTAGAGACTATGCGATCTGCCACAAGACAAGATCGCATATCGCTCTTTTAATTTCTCTCTTTCTATGAGATCATGGACTGTCATTTAATGAATCTAAAAATCATCCAGTACCTACGGCTATATGGATTAGGGTTCCATTAGAAAATTTGTAAAACTTTAAAATATTCTGCGATTAAGATTAGTTGCGACTATTTTATAACATAAACGAAAGTGAAGTTTATTTAAATGAAATCTCCAACAAACTTTAGAAAAGTATTTATTTTTAATTAATCTTATCAACAACAATAACCTGAAATAAATAATAAATTGTTTTGCTAACAAGTGTTTGTTATTGCTGTTAGAATTATTATTAAAAGAGTTGCCCATAAAGTCAGATAGTTTTTATAATGGAATAAAATATGCCGTGTGCGAGGTATCAACGAAATTCTTTTATTATTTTTTTTAATTTTAAAGGACCCGACTATGTCATAATTATTTTAATAACAATGCTACTTTTGTGTGATAGTACACTACCAGAAGATATAATTATCACTGTTGACTGATGTTATAATGACCCTGAAGGTATAGGTCGATGGCATAGATCTGTGCTTCCAGGACACCTTACTTAATATCAAATCATTGGTCAACACACTCTTCAAAAAGTAACCATGCAATCCAATCTTTCGTACGAAATTTCCATTGTGATATACCCCTCACATATATCATCATTATACTAGAACTAAGTATATTTTCCCCTAAATAGCAGTATAGCGGGCTGTAATGTTTCACAAAATTATTTGTAATGAGATTGTATTATTGCTCATCGAGTTGCAGTATTCGAAACGCAGCTTGAGCACCAGAAATGAGTTCAAATTTAAAATGTGTTTAAGGGTTAATTTTGTATTTATTCATAATTTTAGCACCATTTGTAATACTTACATTTTACGTAGAAGGTGTTTTTATTTAAAGCACCGCGAGACAAATTTGCCAGAGCATTTAAACCTTCTGACCGTACATTTTAGGGCAAACAGAACCCCTTAAACAACGACATGAAGCATACAACAAAAATATTTGTCTTTATTAAATTGTTCTACAAAAATGTTCCTAGTAGTATCTTATAAAAGACTACTAGACGCACCTTGTATCTAATATTTAAATGTTGCAAGGTATCCTACGCCAATTCACTCCCACTGAATTATTCCAAGAATGACATTTCCATTGCTTCCAAAAATCCAATGGTGCAATTTTTAACTTTCTATGAAGTCAAGTTGAAAAGATTATGATTAAAAATAAATACAAATCATTGACAACTAAAGGCTGTCTAATTGTATACATGTTACAAGAAGAATCAAATATACTTATGCCTACTATGACTAAGTATTTGAATGTCTTGGCATAAACATAGAAGGTTGTATGTTTTTTAACTGCTCAATATACACTAATGAGGTGGTTTAAAGTCACAACAAACACATCTGAAAAATTAAAAATATGAGTTACTGACTTAATCATATATGTTATTTAATTCCCTCTGCCGAAATCAGTCATTAGAACCTTGTTAATTTCTTTGTGTTGTATAGTGTAATTTATCCCCGTCAATATTTTTCTAAGCTCGCAGATAAAGAAATGACAAATTTAAATGAAAGCAAAATCAAATGGCTTAATATTATTGTTGTAATAATAGAAATTAAAATATAAAAATACAATATCTGTTAGTAATTTTTTTCTTATTTTAAATGAAAATTAAATCTTTGTTTGAAGAAAATTTTTCATTTAAAAAAATTTTTATAAATATATTTAGAAGCTTAAAATGAACTCACTACAATAACATAATTTTTACAAATTAATGTACATATTTAAAATGCAAGTAAACGAATTGAAAAGAAAAACCAACACAACTATGAAAGAGCAGAAACAAATTTGAAAAATCAATAGAAAATCCATTTAAGAACTCAATGGTTTTGCACAACAATAAATTTGGAAGAGTAATACAAAGCAACCGGTGAAAGGTAAAAATTAAAAAAGTATATCCTTAAAGCGTGGAACTAAATTCTATTATAGAAAACTAAAAAGTTAACACCAGATAAACTCGAAAATAAACGAGAAAACATGATACTCTGTAGCACTTACGATAATAATTTCTATTCAATAAAAAAATCCTTTCTAAAGCCTGAAGTCAATTTTTAAAACATACCAGTGATAAAATACTCAGTGCTTTTGTTGATTCAATGTTTCTGTACGTTTTTAAGGGGTTTTAAAAATTCAAAGGACTCAGTTCTAAAGAAACATTTTATGACACTTTCAATTAATAGCCGATGAAAACGTTGACAGTAGTTGAAAAAAAGTATATTGACTGTTTATTATAGTTTTTATTAACTCCAGAGAAACGGCATCATTATTGTCCTTTTAAAAATAAAATAATGTTGACAAAATAAATATTGAGTAGCCGATATGAAAATTTTTGTAATATTTTTGATAAAATTTTAAATTCATTCGAATATGAAAAGGAGCACTGCAGCTTTTTAATTCACTTGGTCTAAAACTTTAGTTGGACAAGCACACAACATTCTGTTTAGATGTTGACTTTTGTTTTCTAAAAAAAAAGGTGTAAAATGTTTGTCTTTTCCAATTAATAAATAGATTTTTTATATTTTTTTAAGAAAAGAAAACGCCCATTTATTTTATGGCTTTCTTAGGATTTTCTATATAGTGCAATACAACTACTCATATAATTTATCCATTTTGCTTAGTATTTTTCTTAACAAACTATGAAGTCTCAGAAATTCGTTTGTGGGAATCATATATTTCAATCAGAGAAACAAAATTATTTTTTTTTCACAACAAAAGAAAATTTTTTGTGAAAGCTTTAGGAATTTTTTGTAAAATATTTATTTAAAAAATTTTAAAACATACCACACAATATATTAAAATTTGTCAGTAAATGTTTTAAACTAAGAATAAATCTTATACCAAACAAATTTGGTCATTTAAACTATTTTAAGGATAACAAGCAGCTATAAACAATAAATCATATAACAATCAGCTACATGTTCATCCATATATATTTGCAACACCAACTTCCCCATCATATATAAGATAAAGTGGTTACTGGTTACATTTCAATATACATAATTTTCCCCAAAATGTAGGAACCATTTTCGTAGTCCAAACAGCCAACTTTTACTAACAAATTTATGGAAAACATGAAAAATTTATGATTTTCATAAAAATATTTTCACATAAATACACGTACCTGAATGGTATATGTATGTGTATTAAATGCAAAATTTGTTTTGTTTACTTGAATATTCATGAGGAACAGTGTACCCAAATAAAAATGCAAAAAAAAGAACTAACAAATGTTATCTCAATGAAACACACTACAACACTTAAGGCTAAACTTCCTTTCAACAAACGTATACTTATTAGGGCGGCTCACATTTATTCGTAATAGATTAGCCATAGATTACAGTTGGAATACAAGTCTAGAAATTATTATTATTTCACCAGGATCCTTTTATCTTAATATTGCCACCAACGTCATAATTAATCTCACATGACACAACATTCATGGCAATAGCAATTTTCGTTAGAGTTTTTATACAACTTTTTCTCAGAGTGTAAAATATGCGGAATTATTCGTGATGGTCATGACAATTATATTATATTCTATGCAACAATACATGTTGTTAAGTTATATAATCCTAAAAATATTTTTAACACACATCTATTAATGATAAGCGGAACTTGTTTTCATTCGAGAGTTAAAGAATTTCTGTTCATGAAAATTACGCACATCCCTTGGAATCAGTAAATGAATGAACTGATGAGATCTGAGACCCGAAAACTATCCCATAAGTTGTACCAGATCACTCTCGCCTATGGGATGTCCTCCGAAATTTTGTATTGAAATACAGTGTGGCCGAATGAGGTGGTATCCATTCCTGGAACTTTTTCCTCTGATACCACGAATGCTGGTGGTATGGAATCATAATATAACAGCATATTGAATCGCTGGAATTCATTATAGACCATTTTATAATTGTGAGCCACACACCTGAAGTTCAACTGACAGCGGGGATATTAGTTCACAGGAATGGGTAGATCAATTGAAACCTTAGAGCTGTTTGCGTCTGGTTTTCAAGTGATTTCATCATCAATCGTATAAATATTATGTACTCTAATCTTAGTACCTAATCGTCATTAAGGAATAGATCTTATCGTATGAAACCTCGGTCAGATGAATAATACATGCCTAGTGTCCTCGGGCAATAATACCTGACAATACTCACAGTACCGTATGTCAATCCTACCAAAGCGTTATAGTTATTGCGTGATGGCACCATAATCACTAATAAATTGGATGTGGAAGTCCGATGTTCAAAATATTAGATCATCTGCGAATAATCCTATAATGTAAGTTCCGACTTCATTTCAGTTTCTCGAAGTAATGTAGAAAACAGTCCCGGGAAGGCATCCCACCAGAAACGGAGGAGGGAGTTTTTTAGTGGATAACACCACACAACTCAGTCGACGACGGTCACTGTAAGTGCGAAAGCATTTTCAACCCTACCTCGCCCGTCAAAAAAAAAACACTTCGTTTCAGTCATCCTGTCGCTATAGACGACTTCACATTTCCTTTCTTACAAGTCCCATGGAATCAGACTAGCTATAGCATAATCAAATTAGTCCGATACTTTTCTATATGCACAGCATATTCTGTGAGCAACGAATCTGATACAAACTTCAGTCTACTAATGGTGCTAGTAGAAACTTATCAAGTCGGATTAATTCTTCACCTATTATTCTTTAAGTTGTGTTTCGAGTCGTTTACAGAAAATTCAGCAAAATAGCAACGCTATACATGCAATATATTGCGAGTTTCAAATGAGAATCCAATATATGAAAAACAACAAAAGCCATAAATTGTGGGTTGTTTTAGTTACTTCCATCAAAAGTTATTGATCGTAGAATCCTAAGCTCAATAAATTTTTTAATACATTAATAAATATGCATGATTTAATGAATACTACTGTCCATAAGGGTGAAATTAAGGCCAAATCCCTATAAAACAATTTCGGCAGTTAATGGTATTGGCTTTCGTAGACTAGTAGGTAGTGTACTAGACTCGTAGTGCGAAGGTCCCAGGTTCGAATTCTGCCGCAGAACTCTGGCAGTTTGTGTTTGATAAATAAAGGGAGCGCACAACAAGCCTTCACTGGCTTAAGTATATGTCCTATGACATGGGCTATTACACCCCTCCAATCAACCTAACCTAACCTAACCTAATAGTATTGAATTCAAAATAAGGACTAAGCTGCTGATTGGTAAATACGTAGAATTTCCTATCACTATGTAATATCTATTTGCCAAAAAATATCATTTTTGTCGTAAGTAAAAGTGTCTTAGTTCTTACAAATACTGAAAACTGGGGGTCTTACTCTCTATTGAGATGCGTAAGAAAAATGGTACCTAATCGGGATAATTGGTACTCTTCATTGCGTTTACGTATTTTCTTTTCGCATCTAATTTTTTCACTTTCCAAAATCTGGCATCAGTGCACATTGTAATACGAAATCGTATGTCAAAATCGTTCGTTAAAACCAAATATCTTGCGCTAACAAAATATCAAACGCATCGAACTAGCTTACGCATCGCAATAGAGAGTAACCCCCTGATTTTAATTAAAGTTAACTAATATGAATTAATTTAGTAGAAATGGTTATTCCAACTCCAAATTTAAAATTCTGTATTCCTTAATGCTTTAAAATACCATAAAGCCATTGATATTTACTGTTTAAAAGTATTGTATAGTATTGCTATCAGTTTATAAACATTATTATATGTGTATAAATGTCCTTTCTACTTATAATGAAATTTATATCAGTTACTATATTGCATGCCAACACCTGCAACAACTAGCGTAACTTCATTACAATTTCAACCATGATTTAAATTTTTGTTTCTTTTTTACTCTATTCTAAAATCTTTTTGTTTAACTTTTCTCTTTTAACAAAACAAAACCCTACAACATCAACAAAATTTTATATTCATCTTACTATTCGTGCAATTGTATCTTCCTGCCAAAACAGTACCGGAAGATGTGCTGCAGTCAAGAAATGCCCAAGGTAATGTATATCGTTGGGTGGAAGCTTATCGCAAATATGGCCACAAAATGGCAGCCGTAAATCCCATAAGCATCAGAAGTCAACAAAGGTAATAAACAAAACGAAAGTCAGAATAAATTTAAGAAACAAGCAAGAAAAAAAGAAAAACAATGAGAATACGAATGAATGGAAATGTGAATAATGGGAGGCGAACAACCGCTACGTAAGCAAACAATTATTATTATTTAAACTTGGCCCAAATGAAAATGTTAATAAAAACAAAAGGATTTTGTTGCTGGCTTATGTATGGTGGTTCTTTAGCCTTTGATGGTGTATCCTAACATTATTCTCTCCACCAGCAACAAAATAAAATGTAAAGTTTTTCACACAGAAATGTTAATAAGGCCGAATATTGTAACGAAATATTTTTTTAACCCTTTATGGCTGCTAAATATTTTGAATAATTTATTTTAACAAATCGAACACTTCGAATAGAAAAAACTCCAACAAACACTAATATAAAATTAGCTAAAAAAAAAAACAAAAGAAGAATTTAGCAAATGAAGCACCTGAGCCTTGTTGTCTGTTTTAAACGAATGGTGTATGTAACTTATCCAAATTTAATTTTATTCACGTTAATAAAACTTACCGTCTATGTAGATTTCAGAACAATGTTCTATCATTAAAAAACGATTAAAGTCTTGTGTTTCTGTAAAATTTTGTTTTATGTTCAACTCTACCAGCTTTTGGTATGCAGACCATTTTAACTTTATGTCCGGTCAAATGTACGAGCATATGACATTCCAATAGACTCGACTTAAATGCCTGTAAAGGGCTTTATCTTGCTCCTGAAATATGCATGATACATGGAAAACATTTTCTCTCTCAACTTTCATTGTCTGTTAATATCGCTAATTGATCGTAAATAAAACGTACTTACGAACTTCGAAGGAGATGAGAGTAAAAATGATCCACAGCTTTTAATGCGCATATATCGAAAGACATTAAGGCACTTCCCAATGAGTTTAGCATAGGCTTCTTATTGCAAGATGTTCACTTGATGACCAATTGTAATTTCATAGTAGTAGTAATATCCCATCAATAATATTTAATAGTTCTCGATAACGATCCCACAATTGCCAATATATTGATGTTGACTTGGTGTGACGTCGACGTCGACAATCATAATAAGGGGGATTATTTATTTATGACACGTGTAACAGTCAACATTTCAGTTACTTCAGCCACATCAGGCAACAAAACAGTAACTAAGTTAATTTAAGCAGAAAATAACTGTGAGAGTAAGAGTTTTGGGAAAGACACGTCTAACAAGGGCTTTTTACGAAGCCATGAATTATAAGATATCTTTAACATGTTCAGAAGAGTAGATAATTTAATTTTTTAAGAAATTAATAATAAATAACAGATAGGTTATTTAGTACTAGAAACAGAAATCCTTGACAGGATAAAAATTAGTTGATAGTCAAAATGTTTTTTATCATGTGTAAATGATATTTTCAGCTAAAAATTTAAGAGTATTAATGGTTTCATGTAAATACGAGTACAAGAGGAATAAATACTGACTTTAACTTAATCCAAATTTTCTCAACTTAACTTCCTAAGAAGTCAATAAAAATACACTAACGGATACTGCAGAAGCAATGAAAGTAGCATTCCTAAAAACAACTTAAATTTATAAATATGAAATATATGTTACAGGATTATCTATTTTTCGATTTTAAAAATTCGAAATTTTTTTTGGAAATTTTTGTATATAGTCAAGCAATAATTTTTTAATAATTAATTGGCGAATATTCTAAAGGAAACATTGATAAATTTTTAAAAGGTTTTTATTACAATTAAATATTTGAAATGATTTTTAATAAAATAATTATACTCGAACAATTTTACTTTAAAATTTTTTTAGGAATATCGTAAATTTTTTGTGACTTCCATAAGGAAATAACAATTATAATCGTAATTATATTGTATAATAATGCAAAGTGGGGCAATTCGTGAAAATATTTATAACAATTACAACTACAGATTTAGTTCCATAGTCATATAAATCAAAGGCAGAAAAGAGGATTGAAGCTTTTAGGTAATCAAATCCATCATCACTTTAATAACACACCTCGTGGCTTTACCGCGTAAAAAGCTTAAGTAACATTATGTTCATTTTTTCATTGCAACCGATAACATACATACAATCTCTAAAATTAAATAGAAAAATTTTATTATAGTTTGAATTGACATCACAAACTTAGAGCAAAATGAACTTTGCAGTACCAATACAACTCAGTGCAAAGCCAGTCCTCCTGCAAAAGTTTCTATTTGTTCTTTAAACTTTTTTGGCAATTACGGCTCGATATGATAAACGGCAGAATTACAGACCAGCTTGATCTATAAACATGTACTAGTACTCGTAACTTCTACAAATATTTACATACACATATTGATGACTTTTATGTTTTTATAAAGATAATAAAAAGGAAAGTAGTCAAACGCTAATTTTAATATGTATTAAAAAATAGGCCATAAAAGCTGCAAAAATAAAATTAATTAAAACTAAATCAAATTTAAGAAATTTGCTCCAATTTTGAGATAATCGAAATATGTTTACATGCATTATCTACGCTCTTATCCGTTCAGTCCTTTTTTCTAGTCTAATAACTCTGATTATAAAGTAACTCAAATCAAATTTAAAGAATCGCTCAGATAAAGTGTTTTATAAATACTTTAATAAATAATAACATTGGGCCGTGTGAATAAAAGGGTAGCTATAGCTTATGCTGGTAATTTTGTAGTTTTAACTAGTATTGAGGTGAATAAAAAATTCAGCTAAAGCTAGTACTTTATATAAACTAGTAAAAGCTAGTTTTTCCAGCGTTGGCTTAAAAAAGGTGTGAATAAAAACCAGCGATTGCTTAATATTACTAGTTTATGCTTTGATTTTTATAAGCATCTGGTTGAGGTGCTTGAATGTGTTTTTCTGCTTTATATTAAAAAAGTGTTGTTTTCATTTAAATATAAATATGCCTGCTTTTATGCATGTTCGCATGAGAACACATTCTCATCCATCCGACTATTTCAATTTATACAGATTTCGGGAAGAAAATGTTAAATGGTTAGCGGAACACTTTTTGGAGGAAAGTCATGAAAGGAGAGGAGCAGCACTGTCGCAAATTAAGAGGATGGAAATTTTTCTCCGTTTTCTAAGCGATCCAGGTTTTCAAATGAGAGTTGGCAAAGAAGAAGGCATACACCGCACAACAAACTCGTTTTAAAGCAGGTTATGAATAGAGCTCATCTGTGGATTACATTTCCGACGAATAACGAAGAAATTAAACTAGCTCAAGAGCAGTGGGCACTGCGATATAACTTTCCTTGGGATATACGTTAGGATACGTTGGTTATATTTTAAAACTTTTAAATAACAAATGACATTATACGACGTTGCCACCATGGTTTTTTTAATTTACCGCGTAAATACCATTTGTGGGTATTTATTTTGGTATTTATGAAATAGATTTAAATTTAGCATTAATTAAGCGAGGACTGAATGCATATTCAATCAATTTTCATTCTGAAATCAGTTGAAAATAGCATATTTATTTTGCAGTTTATACAAATAATTCCATCTTTTAAAAAATTGGCGCAGAAAATATCACAATTTTGATCAAATTAAAAATTAAAATTAATTTCAAAAGAAAAAAAATATATATATATATACATATATATATATATATATATATATATATATATATATATATATATATATATATATATATATATATATATATATATATATATATATATATACATTCATATGTATTTTCCTTCGCATACAAGCAGAGCCCTTCACCACTTGCTAAGATTTTTCTGACTCAGAGTACAATTACCGTTTTCCACTATCAGCATTTTAAGTGTTTTTGAATACTTTATTCCATTTTTTATAAAAACTTAGATGCCTCTCACCAACGAACTAAACATACTAAATACTTGAAACTGCGATAGTCGCATGTACGTGGCCCACGAAATTTTTAAATTAACCTAATTTGTCGAGCATAGCCCGTATGTGCAATCATGTTCCACAAAAGTAAACGTAAATGAACTTTATTTTTCAAACTCTATTTTTAGTTTCCTGCGGAAGTATAAGATTGCTGTAAGCATTGGTTTCTTTAATTTTTAAATGTAACAGTAAAACGAATCTTTTCCAGATATTAAAAAATAAAACAATTTAAAAGAAAACATCATTTACTTTAACTTTTCTGGAGCTTGCCTAATTATGTATAGAATAAAATGAATTATTTAATGTCGAAGTAAATTTGCAATTCATACTTTTAAATTCCGGAAACATTATGCCGGGATTTAAAAGCAAAAAGAGTGGTAGCTCTTAAATAATTTTTGCCAGCTGTTAAATTTTCCAGCTTATGCTATCGTTTTTCAGCACTAGCTATGTAGCACTAGCAAAGATTTATTCACACTTTTTCTAGTTTTAACTACTAGATTTAGCTAGCACTGAAAAGATAAAGCTAGTGCTACTACTTAGCACTTTGTAGCATAAGCTACATTTTTATTCACTCTACCCATTGTATGGTAGGTACGACGTTACCTGCCTCAATCCAAGTTTTCAGTTTAACTACGTACACTTGCTATGAAATAACTTACAGAATGGTAAAACTCATCAGTTCCACCTCCGTCAGCTACACCTCCTCCTAATACTACTCCGTTATTTCTATTCATTCATTCATTCTCACTATTATATTCAAGCAGATATACGATAATTAACCATTAATTTGTATTGGAGGTACTGTAGACCTGCTTCCAACGTATAATGGCAAATATGGGGCAACCTTTGGTTCATACCATTTCACATAAGAAAAATCATTTTTTAAATCACTCCTCATATTACAGACAAATGTATATTATTATCCTATTATAAATTAAGTAATAGCTTACAAAAGAAATTAATGCTAGTCCCCAATAATTGCTAAATAAACATGATTAAATTTGTTCTTATCTGATTTCATGCTTCTGGGAAGAAAATTATAAAGTTTTGACCAAATTGAAGCAAAATCGGCTTAAGTTTCCCTCAAAGACTTACGGAAAACGAGACAACGAAACAATTAAAACAATCAATCCAAGTGTCGTTCAGAAAAGTGACTTTGAGCCAAAAAGCTCAAAGAAATCATATGTATATGTAATTTATAATAAAAATATACAAAGATGCTTTTTGGAATTCACAATTAATTAGAAAGTAATAAACTGTAACGAATTTCAAATAATCAATACATTAAAAAAATTAAGGAAAACCTATTGCTATCTCCGTCGCTCTTTATAGAGAAGAGTAGATTGTGCAATTTATTAAAATTGATTCAGCATCATAACACTACGTCTTGAAGAGCCATCAACTTGGATAAGACATGAACGTAACGTCGGCAAAGTAACATCATTAATTGGGTCATGTTTTTGTATGCGGCAACTACGTGTTGATGTTCATGTTCAGACAAATCATTCAATTTCCATATGCATGTTTCGTTGTTTATCCTGACTGAGTTGTGTATGAATTTTGAAAGTTTTCGTCTGCATGGCAAACATCATGGCGAGAATGATTGTTCAGGCAACGTTAGCAGCACATGAACCAGCTGAAGTCGTGCATTACATATGTACATAAGTTTTGTTTAATGTTTATAAAAAGTTGATCACTAATGACGACTGATAGATAGAACACTCGGTTCACACACGGCAACTTTTGTGGCGCAACTTTTATTTTAGCTGTGAGAAAGTTAGGGAATGTAATACATATGTACGTTCTTTATCTTTCTCACAGCTAATTGAAAGTTGCGCGATAAAAGTTGAAGTGTGTGAACCGGGTGTAAAAGTCATAATCATTTTAAATTGCTAACAACTCAAACATAAAATGCGTACATAATATATACTTAAGTACATATATACAGCAAACATGCGAGTTAGTCATAAGTAATACCTGGTTCACACACGTCAAGTCTTCTCTCAAGTTTTAATTCAGAAGGGAAAATAGAAAGAGAGTGTATTATATACTTGCTCCATCTTTTACACAGCTGAATTGAAACTTGAGCAAGAAAACTTGACGTGTGTGAACCAGGTATAATTTAAGAGTTAGTCATAAGTAATTTAAGATTTATGCTTACAAATTGAAAAACAAATAAACACAATATAAGAATTCTATATTGTATATGATTATTACAAAATACATAATCATAATAGATTTAGAATGCTTTTATACAAACAAACACAACAAACAATTATACTTAACGTGAGAATTCTTACATATATTGTGTTTATTTGTTTTGGCATAAACATACGAGGTTGAATGTTTTCAAACTGCTTCAAGTTTACTGACAATTCGGTTTAGCGGCCAATGAAATATTGGCATACAAACAGCTAAAACCACAACAAACAAAACATTTTTTTAAAAAAGAATGTGTAGTGTATAAATATAAGTTTTTCATGGACATCCTAAAGCATATTTTAACTTTAATTATCATACATATATAATTATGAACATTAGCAATTACGATTGTGTAAAGTGCGCTTTACTGAATTGAACAAATTTCAATAATAAATAAAACGTATCAAAACTCCTTATATCTCCTCTGACCAAGGCAGTCAGTCGTCAGCTTTAAGGTTAATAAACATGTACAAAAGGAACAAAGTCACTTAAAACTTGTTTCAATATTTCTTTCATAGTTCTTTGGATGAACTAAATCCTGCATTTTATGGTCTTGAAAACCAGGACAATGTACAGCCAAAAGGTCTGTTGAATGCCACAGTTACGATGACTGTTGGCGAGTTGGAAGCAAAACTAAAAGAAATTTATTGCGGCAAGGCGGTTAGTGCTGAGTTTGGATATGTTGAGGTGAGTTTAATCTAAACAGTCATGCATTTGAATATCCTCCATCATGTTTAAATATGAATTTATATTATTTTTACATCACAATAAAAATTTTTTCTTTTGATTTTTTCTTCGCTTGTGTTTTAGTCTTGTTTCATACTGAAAATAATGGATAGTGTTTACAATTTTTTAGTATTTTTCTATTTTTGTAATAAGGAAATCCAGTTAAATACCAAGAAAAAAATATTGTAATAGTACTGAAGAAATTATAGTTGGTTGGGTTCAATGCAGTGTTACGTTAACCGAATGGATATTAACTACGAGTAATTCGGATCTGCTCAAAGAAAACAAAAATAATGTACAAAAGTCGCTTACTTTACCTCCGCTGAACTTGGAAAAAGTGTATATATTATTTTTATATCAGGTGTTCACTTGTTTATTTGTTTGTGATTCGAATTGTTGCCGCATCCGCCAATAAGAGTAAGTTTTTACAACAGCTGATTATATTGAGTATATTTGGAAATCTTACTTCAAGGAGTTTTAACAAAAGTTTAATAATCGTAATATGAATCTATGTTACAAGAATTTCTTCACTTCACAATAGACGGTGACGGTCTGAGTGTCGTTGTGTGGTTTTTTTTTAACTTTGCAGAACTCAAATATATCTGGTAAATGGGTCTACAGAGGTCTGTTATATGGCAAAAACTTTATTTTTTATTATTTTCTAAAATTTTCAATGCGGCTCTGCTTTCATACTTTACGTCATAAAATAAATGCGTCGAAAACGAAATATGAGGGAAAAATTTTAGTAAATCAAATGTTACAAAATTCCCTAGATCTTGCTCATGTTTAATTTTGGGCTTTAAGATCTTGTTTCTTGCGGCCTTGTTGCGCAGTGCCGGAATTTTACAATAAACAATTGCAAAAAATCATACATATTTTTGCAAAAATTATGATTTTGAAAAAAACTTAAGATATACTTTAAAAAAAATTAATTTTGGAAAAGCTAACTTTTTTATTGATTAAAATATTCGGCACAGGCGAGTATCTCACTTTTACTTGATTTATTTATTTCAACTCCATGAACCACGATTCATCTTTCTTACTGTAATTCTCAAATACTTTTCCCCATTTCAGAGCCTAGAGGAACGTGAATGGTTGGCCTCTCATTTCGAACAGTTGAATACAAACTCACAACAATATCTTAGTAATAAAAACCGCAAAGAGATTGCAGATTTACTTATTAAATCACAGGCTTGGGATCATTTTATGGCAACAAAGTTTCCCACTGTCAAGCGCTACGGTGGCGAGGGTGCCGAAAGTTTATTGGCGTTCTTTTGGCAATTGCTACGGAACAGTGTAGAAGGTAAAGTTTTTCCATTTATATTTTTCTTTACATTCAAAACATTTTTATGTTCGTCCACCTGTGCAAACATATTTGTTTTCCAAATGATTGGTTTAAAGTAATAAAAAAGTTTGTTCAAATTTATTTTTAATGTCTTGTACAATTTCGCCAAAGTTAAATTAAGACGAACGATGATGGAAAGGTAAATTATTATTATTGTATACAGGTAACTAATTTAAGTATATTTCCGACAGTTGTTTTTTTTTTTTGTTATTCTTGCATGGAACGCCAAAGGGAAATAAAATAAGACAGCTGTGACAAATTCAAGGAAAACTTTTTTATATTCTTATTAATTACCAAAAAGGTTTTTCATGGTAGATTTTTACGAGGAGACATATATTATTTTAAAATAAACAAAAAGATAAAAGAATATTTCCAAAGTAGACATTAAAATTATCATGGATTGTGAGTGGTTTCCAGGCCCCGCACAATGGTCCTAATTGCTAATGTAATGGTCATAAAATAATGGTAACAATTACAAATAATTGGGTATAAAATACATGGAAAATTAATTTTAATGGAGCAGTATGATCTAAGGGGCATTAAGCCCGACCACGTCAGATTCTAAAAACTTTTCAGAAATCGAGTTTTTATAAATATTAAACAATTGTGATAATTTCATTTATTCGTTTTATATTCGCAGTGCGCAAACATGCATCTGAAAATACTATGCTTGTGGGAGATCGTGAAAATTTTAGAATTGCATGAACGTGCATGAGCAGAAATATTTTTCTCAAGAGTGTGTCTATTGTGCACAACTCGCTTTGTATTTGAGACACAGCGAAATACGATCGTAATAGCTGCAAAAACTATGTGAAAGTTGGACCTCCAGATTGTACCATTCACTCCACACGGCGGCCACATTAACGAAATCATATTCAAATGTTATAAAATTATCTCTCCAATAAAATTGTTACTGACTTCAAAATGAGTAGGAGGCTAAGTATATAATGGCCGGGATATTTTTGTATGCTTCCATTGTCACATATCTCGCTAACCATATATGTACATAAGTGAGAGTGTTTAAAACTGGTGTTCACACCGACTTCAATAATAGTCTCTTAGAACTTTTTGACAAAATGTTTTATTTATTTAAAAAATTCCTCTTAAAATTCTAAAATGAATTAATCATTTCAGTAAAAAAAATACATTAAAAAAGGTCGTGAAAATGCTGAGACTATGATCCCGATGTAGAGCAAATTCTGATCATTTACAGATTTTAACATGGACTTGTCATTGCAGGATGTTCTTGTAATAACTTTTCACCGATCTGAGAACTATCGTCAATATGCTGAAAAAAGTAATTTCTTATAATTTTTTCGCAAAGAAAATAATTCCATATGGAAATTCCATAAGTTATTTAACACGAGAAGTTGTTTCCGATAGACACTATTTATTTATTTATTTATTTTTTCATCAGAAAGAAATTTTATCAGTTATTAATTAAGGAAAAATAAAATCTTAATGCAAAACTTTCACAGTTTATTTGCTGTATACCAACATTTCATTGGGCGTCAGTGAATGCCTTCGTAGACTAGCAGCTAGTGTACTAGACTGGTAGTCCGAAGTTCGCAGGTTCGACTCCTGCCGCAGACTCCGGGTGTCTCTGCAGATAAGCCAACTAGCTTCGCTGTTTGTGTTTGCTAATTAAATAATAACAATAATAATAATAATAACGATTTGGTTTAGCGACCAATGAAATGTCGCCATATGAACATTTAAGGCCACAACAAACATATTTTTAAAGTTTAATTTTTTTTTGGTTACACTCTCGATAAATTTCAATGATAAGTATTCTTGTATGATATAAAGTATCATAAAAAAGATATTCTTTTGAAATTATAGTTTTTAAATTTTGGAAAGTTTCTCCATTTATTTGTCTGCATTGGAAGCGGTCCAGAACTTAAAATTTTTCATTCTATATGACCTGCATATGATTTCATGTGTCTAGGCGGATTAATATAATTATTATCAAAACTTATTTTTTATATTTGATGCTGCTATTTGGAAGACATAAAATTGATCTTAAATCTTACACTTTAAGATCATACATTACATGACTTGACACAAATGTCTCAACTATGTATGAGTAGTTTCAAAAGGTGTCATATTTTAAATATTCGAAATTAAATGGTTTCTTCGTAATATCATGCCTGATGTAGACAGTTTTTCTGGCTTCGCTAGAAACTTTTGCATAATCGTATGTTAAGTAAAGGGGTTGGTTTTTAAGGTTGATTTACATTTTTGGAATTACGTACTATTATTTTTGATATTTAATGAATTTTTGTACGCTAATTCTTTAACTACGGATAATCAGATAACTTTCTGTTCTTTTTCAATTATCTGTAGAATAACAATTTGGACCAGAACTGAGTCGATTTCAAATATTATTACCAAAGTTATATTCAGCATGCTAAAAATTACCAAAAAAACTGAGTTTTTAAAAGGATATAAAAGATTTTGTGGTCTTAAAAAGGATTGAGAAATAAAAAATTGCAATAAAATTTCAAACAACTAATTATTCTATTTATACCATAGATGCGGCTAATTTTAGACAAAGAAGTTGTCCCATTAGTAATTTTAACTAATTTCACAATAAAAATGGAATTTACAATTTATATCCAATTTTAGCGTTTAAGTATTAAAACAAGCAAAGTTTTCACTATAAATCATACTTAACTTTACCAACATTATTTTTGCTCTACTTAAAGTAACATCATAAACCTAAAACGTCACCATAGAAAAGTTTTTAATAGATTCGTACGTTCATGAAATATCACATTCTAGCATACACGCATATATATACAGATATCTGCATTTATAATTAAATTTCATAAGTTCAGGTTATGACATCAACCATTAATCAATTGCCAAAAACTACTCAACCTCTCCAAAAACTTAAACTAACAAAATCAAACAAAATGAAAATGCAATTCCTGTGAGAAATAGTACATCCTCTTGCAAAAGCCAAATAAAAGTTTTCCTTCATGCTGGAAATACCAGTTACCAGAGTAAATAATATACGAATATTGATATCATTTTTATTGTTCTTATAGAAGATCTCCAACATGTTGTTGCTGCAATGCCACATCGTGGACGTACAGAGTTACAAACGATTTTATTGAATATGAGACCAGCAAAAGTATTTCGTAAGCTCAGTGGCGAATCAGAATTTCCAGACGATTGTCAGGCCATGTCAGATGTCATAAGTCATTTTCGTAAGTACTTTGATTTTTTTATTTTTATTTATTATGCACAGTGGGGTCGATTTCAAAGAAAATAATGATAAACATAATTTAAATTGAATCTAATTATTTACTTCAAATTCAAAATATTTGTGATGAATGGTGAATAGTCCAGTTAGTATTGTTTTGTTTGGTATACTTGTAAGTGGTGGCTCCCACTACAAAAAAGCGGAAATTATGAGTGCGCTTCTGATCAAAGATTGTAATATATTACACTGTATCGAATGAAGGTCTCCATTACAACGCACAACTTTCCTTTTTGGGAGTAGTTTTTCATCTCGTGAACTTTACGCAATTAAAGCTATAATATTCGTGAATTTATAAGCAAATGCGGCTCTCTGACAGACATCACATATTATGACCAAATTCCCTAGGAATTTATTCATAGCCCGAATGCAAATATTTTTAAATTACCCTTGTGTGATGGTTAGAGCAACAAGCAAAGCCATATCAATAAGTCTCAAAATCATTCAGGAGTCCTAAGGTCATTTAAAGATACCATATAATTCATGTCCCACCCTCATCAAATCTGAAAAGAAATTAAAGAAGTTAAGGACTATAGCGGAGGTATCATATATAATATTCTCAAGCACAGATTAGTATTTCATAATATTTTGCCTAAAATATGGCAGGGCTGGGCAGTATTTAAAATACATGTATTTGAAATACGTATTTAAAATACAAATACGTATTTTGTATTTTAAATACATACGGATTTTTAAGTATTTTGTATTTTGTATTTTAAATACATATCCTGAAAGTATTTTGTATTTTGTATTTTAAATACATGATCAGCAAGTATTTTGTATTTTGTATTTTAAATACATATCCTGAAAGTATTTTGTATTTTGTATTTTAAATACTGCAAACCATGTATTTTATCCGATCCACTGTTGTAGGAAAATTTCAATTTCTTTAAACCGTTAAGAACAGACAATTCATCTATAGAAGGGATTAAGATAGACTGACTTCCAATATTGGAGCATGGTAGTAGACCAGTGTCTCTAATTTGATCATTGGCATAAGTAGATGAAAAGAAATCTGCAAACAAGTTACTTATTTCAGCATCCTCATCTGATTCATTTTCATTTAACTTCATTGTAGGTGGAAAGAAGTAGATTTTCTTTTTAAATTTACAAAATTGTGAAACGATTCTTCTTAAGGTTGTTTTTAATTTTGACGATATAGCTGTTATAGCAATTCTGATTTTATTTGTTATATTCGGCACGAGCAACTGAGTATTTAGCAAAGTCCGCTGCTGATTTTATACTTTTTATAATATTTATTTTTGCTATTTTTAATTTTAGAAAGAGCTTTAGTATTCCATGGCGGTCTAAAGGAATCTGAACAGCTTTTTCTTGGAAAACATTGGTTCAAGATCAAATATATCCCTTGTAGAAACTCATAATAATATGATCGATGACATCAGCTTTGTTTTCAAAGTTAGAAATTGACAGTAAACTACTCCAGTCAGTATAAAGTAGCTAAGTTAGCCTGCTATAATTCCCTTTTTTGAAGCATAAGCTATTAACTATCGATTTTTCCGCAGAATGAGATGTATATAATGAAAAACATGAATTTACTAAAATTATAGGATGATAGCGGTCTTCTCGCAAAGTGAATGAATCAGTGCGAAGAACAGAGGTGTCAACATAATCATTTACAAAAACCAGGTCTAAAAATTTAATATTATCGTCAGTCTTGTTGAACCTTCGTAGTGAACAGACGTGTTAGCGGAGTTTTTTTTTTTTTTTTTACATAGTAAACAAAAAAAATACAAACAAAAAAATATTCGTAATAAGTACGGATTCGTAATAAGTACGGGTTTTTGTGAAATTTGCTTTATTTGCACTAATAACATTTTTCATATAATCTGAAACAACAAAAACAAAAAGAAAAAAAAAACAACCGTAAACAAAGTGATTGAGGAATACTCTGCATGAGTACCTCAAAAACAAACAATTGTGAAGTGAGTTCTAACGGCAGAAATGCCTATTTTACTGTGAGTTCTGAAGCTCTTAATGCCAACAATAAAAATAAAAAAATTGATGATAGTCTTTTTCTAACGGCAAAGCCAATTTTACGTGAGCGATCAAATTCGCTTACTCCGATGCCAAGTAGTGATTCTCTATCATTACCGCTGCCTAGTACTTCTTTATTTAAATCAGCGCCATTATCCGCTCCGGGCTCGTGTTCTGCACTTAACCAAGTTATCACAATAGACAAGAGTATACAGAAACCTAAGGTGCCTGTCGGAATGGACAGATATATTACAGTAGTAAAGCGCGGGCGTAGCCCAAATTCGTCTAAAATCTCATCGGTTCCCAAGATATCCAGGGATAACGACGCCGCCCCAGTTAACCGTCAAAATCGCTTTAAAATATTGCAGAATGACAACGAAAAACCCGAAGCATCCTCGAAAAAAACCTCCAAACCACCACCCATCTATTTGAGGCAAAAAAATTCTAACACACTTATCAAAAAACTAATCTCGGTCATTGGTGAAAAGGCATTTCACATTGTTCCAATAAAACGTGGCAACATTGACGAAACAAAAGTTCAAATATATAATGAAAAAGATTTCCGGAAAATGGTTAATGAATTAGAAAAAAATAAAACAAGTTTTTACACATTCCAGCTTAAGAGCGCCAAGGGCCTACAGGTCGTATTGAAGGGCATAGATTCTTACGTTGTCCCTGCTGAAATAAAAGATGCTCTCACCCTCCAGGGATTTAAGGTAAAGAATGTCTCTAACATAATAAACAGGGAGAAGATCCCCCAACCCCTATTTCGCGTTGAACTGGAGCCAAATGATGTAATACTGAAGAAAAATGAGACCCATCCCATTTACAATTTAAAATATCTATTATACCGGAAAATCACAGTTGAAGAACCACACAAGCGTTCTGGTCCCGTACAGTGCCATAATTGCCAAGAATATGGCCATACGAAAACTTACTGTAAATTACCTAGTGTTTGTGTTGTGTGCGGTGAATTACACAATACTGCTATTTGCAATAAGTCGAAGGACCAGAAGGAAAAAAAGTGCAGTAATTGTGGAGGTAATCACACTGCTAACTACAGGGGATGTCCTGTGTTCTCTTTTGTTAAACAAGCTATGAGCCAAAAGCCTAAAGTAACTCCAGCGCAAACAGGAAATACGTACTCCGCTACTTATCCTCCTATGGCCCAACCAATTTCTACACAAGTATCGTATGCTGACGCTGTGAAGATCAATTCAGTTCCAGTGCAAAAAGTGTCACCACCAACTAGTACAACAAATGCAAATGCAAGCTTTAATTTCAATCGCCTTGAAGCTACTATTGACAATTTGGTGCAAACAATAAACAACTTTACAACAAATATGACTAGCATGATGCAAGAAATGCTGCGAATGCAGAACACACTACTTCTAGCATTAGTTAACAAGCCATGAACACGTTAAAAGTATGTTTCTGGAACGCAAACGGCATTCGCCAACATAAAAATGAACTTGAGCACTTCCTCACGGCAAAAAATATTGACATAATGTTGGTATCTGAGACTCATTTGACTTCGAGAAGCCTTTTTAAAATGAGTGGCTACACCTTATATGATACAAAGGACCCGAGAGGAAGAGCATGCGGAGGATCGGCAATTCTAATAAAGTCAAGACTCAAACACTACATTCTTGAGAACATTTGTGAGGACCATCTGCAGGCAACAAATATTTGCATCGAATATTTTTGTACAAATTTCGTGATATCATCAATTTACTCCCCTCCCAGATTTTCAATCACTGAGGATCAATATGAGGAGTTTTACAAAACTCTTGGGCCTTGTTTCGTAGCAGCTGGGGACTACAATGCAAAACATACGTTCTGGGGATCGCGTCTTATTACACCTAGAGGTCGAGCATTATTCAACACAATTTCAAAAATGGGTTTGGATGTCATTTCTAGCGGGGAGCCCACTTACTGGCCTACTGACATACAAAAAATTCCGGATGTTATAGATTTTGGCGTCATGAAAAATATCCCTAGGGATTTAATTCATGTTGAAGCTTCACATGATCTCTCCTCCGATCACTCTCCCACGATCGTTACAATTTGCAGCCCACTAAGAAGTGACTTACCTCACCCATATGTGAAGATGATAAATCGTGTTAACTGGCTGGGGTTCAAAAAATATCTCAGTAGTCATTGTACGGAAAACATCAGGCTTAGAACTTCCGATGATATTGAATTCAACATTGCCAATCTTACTGAAAATATTAAACAGGCTGCTAAACATGCCACTACCTCCTCTCCGCAGGCTGGATTTAATAGAATTTATTCTGCGGATATTGAACGTCTCGTATGTGAAAAAAGAAGAGCTAGAAGGGAATGGCAACAGCACAGATCACCCCAACATAAAATCAGACTTAGAGAATGCACTAAACGACTCCATGAGTTGCTTGCATCTGAAAAATCTGCTTCTCTTAAGAACTATCTGGAAGGTCTCGATGTCACAGCAGCATCTAATTACTCCTTGTGGCGCGCAGCTAGAAAACTTAAAACACCCGTTGAGTTTAAACCACCCCTGCGCACTTCGACCGGAGGTTGGGCAAGAACCAATACTGAAAAAGGTAACATATTTGCTGAGCATTTAAAACACGTATTTACCCCAAACTCATGTACTGGTGCTGTTGATTTGCCGAGTGTAGTTGCTCTACCCCCTCGACCCATGAAGTTTAAGATGCGTGATGTACAAAAACTAATTGCTGAAACCAACCAGAAGAAAGCTCCGGGTATTGATGGCGTTAGTAACAAGATGCTGATGCAGTTGCCTCGTGTTGCTATTAGAATCCTGTTGTTTATTTTTAATGGTATTTTACGACTGGAGTATTATCCACACAGCTGGAAACTTGCCATGATCAAAATGATTCCAAAGGCGGGCAAAGATCTTACCAAGGCTGAGTCATATAGGCCAATAAGTTTATTGTCAACAATTTCAAAGCTTTTTGAAAAGTTGCTCATGACAAAATTGTCCCCAATTCTAACTAATAATGGGTGTATACCGGACCATCAATTTGGTTTTAGAAGTCAGCATAGTACCGTTGAACAATGTCATAGATTGGTTCATTTCATAAGAAGAGCATTTGAAGAAAAAAAGTATTGTTCTTCCCTCTTTATTGATGTCTCTCAGGCATTTGATAAAGTGTGGCATGAAGGCCTAATTTTAAAATTGAAGACATATCTGCCAATAAACATTGTAAATCTATTGGAAAGTTATATTCTTGCCCGGAAATTCACTGTTGTGGAAGAAGACTTCATGAGTGAGCCCGAAACTATCTCATCCGGTGTGCCACAGGGGAGTATACTGGGTCCAGTTTTGTATTTGATCTATACCTGTGATATGCCATTAAGCAGTAATATCCTCACTTCTACATTTGCTGATGATACAGCCTGCCTTAGTATGCATGAAAACCCTCACGAGGCATCCCGTTATCTTCAGGAACATATTAAGCTGTTGGAACTGTGGTTGAACTTATGGAGAATAAAAGTAAATGAACAAAAGTGTGTTCATGTCACATTTACTCTACGAGGAGACACTTGTTCCCCCATTCGAATCAACAACCAAGTTGTGCCTCAACATTCACAGGTGAAATACCTTGGTATACACCTTGACCGACGGCTTACATGGAAACACCACATCGACTCTAAGCTGACACAAATGAAGCTTAAATTAACTCAGATACATTGGCTGATTGGTAGAAATTCTACCCTCAGTCTAGATTGTAAACTTTTAATATACAAGTCGCTTTTGAAACCGATATGGTGTTACGGAATTCAGCTATGGGGCACTGCTTCAGCTTCCAATGTAGAGAGAATACAACGTATGCAAAACAAAATTTTAAGGTTAATAACATCGGCTCCTTGGTACATGAAAAATTCTATTTTACATCGTGATTTAAATATGCCACTTGTGACCGCTGAAATTGCAAAATATGCAGGCAAATATTTAACAAAACTCGAGTCCCATCCGAATCCGCTTGCCCGAAATATCTTGAACTTTCCTGGACACATCCGCTTAAAAAAGAGGGATACTACGGCCTTAACACGCAACGCAGATGAAACTTTTTGAAAATAATTTTGTGCTTAACACGACATTTATGTATTTTTAATTATTATCACTAAGTTTATGTCCGACACTGGTTGGGCCTAATTATTCTATCTATATTTAAGATTTGAACACTTTTTGTTAGTTCAGTTCTGAAGATACAAAAATAAAAATTAGTGGGAAAAAAAAAAAAAAAAAAAAAAAAAAATTATCGTTATAGATGCCATTCATCTGATAAAGATTCACATCTAGTAAGCAATCAATAAACTCAGTGTATTTCTCATTGGCGCCAGATTTATAGGGCGTGAATTAACCATTATCAGTAGAACGGTTCCAGGAAATAATAGGCATATTAAAATCACCAACTGCAATGATAGTATCATTGTGATTAGACATTCGCACAACGGAGGAGATAGCGTCTGAGTGTTTCTGGTAAATTATTTCAGGTGAATTAGAAGGGATATACGAACACGCTACGAAAATTCTCTTATGTTAAATTTTGTCAAAACAGTCATAAATTCAATATCCAGAAAAGACGTAAACGACAAAGCTTTGGAAGTGAGCAGGCTAGAAACTGATATCAAGACACCACCTTCCTTTATGTTATTGTTACGATCACGTCTATATATAGTATACTTAGCAGCAAAAATTTCCGTGTTCAATATATGTATTATCATTAAGCCATGTTTCAGTAAATGCTATAGCATGATAGTCAAATGAGTAACTTTGATTAAATAACGCAGATAACTTCTTATTAATGCCACGAACATTTTGGTATGTAAGAATAAATTTTCAATATATTTGTTTATTTTTTTTCAATATTTGTTGCCATTGAAGGCAATTGAACAGAATTCCTTTGTCTTGTTTTAAATATAAATTCGCGAACGTAAATACTATTAGGCCAGAAATTTGGAGAAATAACTATATTAAACAACTCATCCCGTACAGTAATCTTGAATAATGCCACTATTCTTGGTTCAGAGTAAGAAAATTTATACACTGAGATATCTAAGTTGATTCCAGTTTGAGCTGGACTAGTACATCTATTATATAGGTTATTAGTAGTTAATAAAGTATTAACAGGTGTTTTTTCGGCGACTGTAGACAATTGAGTGGGTTGGCTCTTACGTTGAATAGAATATACGGTACTGTCATTAAATACATACATGTACATGACGTGAAAGTATTTTGTATTTTGTATTTGAAATACGTGCAATAAATGGAAGTATTTTGTATTTTGTATTTTAAATACATAGAGATTTTTAAGTATTTTGTATTTTAAATACATATCCTCAAAGTATTTTGTATTTTGTATTTTAAATACATGATCAGCAAGTATTTTGTATTTTGTATTTTAAATACCGCAAGCCACGTATTTTGCCCAACACTGAAATATGGTATATAGCAGTTTTTTTGGGAGCTTGGGGCGAGTATCGTTTACAAATCGCAGCAAGGATACGTACACCTCCTTTTCAGAAAAATTAAGTTTTAGACCAACATAATAATGTAATGGCTTTAAGCACATTCGTACCTCCTTTACTCGTATGTATATCATACATACAAACACAAGTCTTGTCCTTAAGCTTTTTTCTCAAGTATTGTTTGATGGCTAAGCGATATTAAGAACTGGCGCAGTCGAATCCGAATTTAAATTTCGTGGTATTGTGTAACACTTACGACGTTAGTGGTTTTGTAACAGAATACTACTTATAATATCCTATAATATTTTTATAACCAGGAGTCATTTTATATATAGAGGTTTAATCTAATCTATAGATATTTGATATTAATTTTTCAGTAAAATAATTTAAATTTTATGTAAAATGTAACATCTTCCGAGGACATCACCATTTTCTGCTTTAAAGTTCCGCCACCGATTGCACGGCATTACTCTTTATTTCAGTCGTTCCGCTCCACTGCAGGGAGGACTAACACTATTAAGCTTATTTCTTAATATAGTTTTTTACATACGATTTATCGGTCATTTTGTGTTATCCTTTTGCTATATTTGGATTGCATTTTTGTATACAATAAATTTAGTTGCTGGCCTTCGTAGACTAGTAGGTAGTGTACTAGACTCGTAGTGCGAAGGTCGCAGGTTCGAATCCTGCCGCAAAACTCTGGCAGTTTGTGTTTGATAATTAAAGGGAGCGCACAACAAGCCTTCACTGGCTTAAGTATATGTCCTATGACATGGGCTATTACACCCCTCCAATCAACCTAACCTAACCTAACATAAATTTAGTTTAATTTAATTTTACTTTTTCGTACGTTATTTTTAATTTTGTTTTCAACGTCACCAACAAAATACACAAAGATAATTTCTGACGAATTTAGCATTACAAAATGTCACATAATTACACAACTTGTAATAGATTTTCGAAAATAGTGGCCACAGCCCTTTAACGAAGAGGAAATTCAGCAACATATAAAAAAATTCTGGTAGGTGCAAAATTTCTTTTGCAGGGTGTTTATCTACCCAAACATACAGATTTATCTACGCCCATGTAATTATTTCATGTAATTTTATATATGAAGTTGCATTTTTATTACCATTTTCCTTTTCAGTCGTAACCACTGTGCACTATAAAATAGTTTTCACTAATTTCTTATACGTTGGTAACAGCATCCAATAGAAAATATAAAAAACAATAATTATGAAAAATTACTTCTATTTGTACTCATTTAGACATATCGGAGGATTTAAATGTGGAGGGTAAGACTATACGTTTTAGTATGGTGAGAAATCCTTCACACTTGGAGGTAAGTTATAGTTGCAAAGTGGTAATGCTTTTGAGATATTTATGGATCACTTAAACAGGCAGCTAATCCTGTTGCCATGGGGAAAACGCGTTCCAAGCAGCAAACTTTAAAAGATGGAGCTTTTAGTGTTGCGGACGAAAAACCGTTTGCATCTGCTGTACTCAATGTCATACTACATGGAGATGCTGCTTTTGCCGGTCAGGGTATCAATCAAGAATGTTTAAATATGGCCTATGTACCACATTTCGAAATTGGGGGCAGTATTCATTTGATTGTTAATAATCAAGTGGGCTTCACCACTCCCGGTGAAAGAGGTCGTTCAACGGACTACGCTTCCGATTTGGCTAAGTCTATTCAAGCTCCTGTTTTCCATGTGAATGGTGATGATCCTGAAATGGTTGCAGTGGTGACAAACCTAGCCTTCGAGTATCAGCGTCAATTTCGTAAGGATATTTTCATTGATATGAATTGTTTTCGTCGCTGGGGCCACAATGAATTGGACGATCCTACTTTTACGAACCCATTAGTTTATTCTATAGTAAATAATCGCAAGTAAGTTTTAATTTTAGTGTATTATATCACTTCAGCCCGGTTTCTAAATTGAAAATGTTCATTTATAAAAATATTGTTTATATTTCAATGGCCTTTTCTGAAAATTCTTTGGAATATTCTCCCAATTTATTTTGCTGCGAGTTTTAAGCCAGTGAAATATAAGATGAGCAGCTTAGATCCCACAATAAAAATAATACAGTCAAATCCCGATAATTCGTACCCCGATAAATCGTAATTCCCGATAATTCGTAATAAACTTCCGGTCCCTTGAAAAAATCTCGTTAATTCGTAAAATTTCTATACATTTTGGTCCCCTCGATAATTCGTAATTTTTTTTACAAATAAAATCTTCTTTACCTCTTACAAATCGTAATTGTATGCTAACTACCACTTATAATTCGTAATAAAAACAACAGAACATGGAAAGAATGATTTTTTTCCCCATTTTTTTTTTTTTTTTTGGTGGGTTTTTGCTTTTGCTTGTGTGTGTGTTTATTTTCTTAAGATCAGTTTGTTACATGAATAATAAAGAAAAATTCCAAAGGGCACGCATAAAACTCTATCGGTGTTAAAAAAACAAAAAATTTTTGCAGTCATTGACAATGGAGAGAAAAATAGACGTTGCTAAGCGATTTGAAAATGCTCCATCAACTTTTACTTCAATCCTTCAAAAAAGAGAATTTATTATGCAAAAATCTTCAGGCAGTAAGCTAAAGCGCGAAAAACTACCTGAATATCCAGAGCTTGAAAAGTCTTTAGTTTTATGGCTTACACAGTGCCTAACATTCCGATTAGTGGTCAATTACTATCCGAAAAAGCAGTATGTTTTGCAAAAAAGTTAAATCTAAATGATTTTAAAGCAAGCAGTGGTTGGCTCGATCGCTTTAAAAAACGGAATAACATAACATTTAAAAAAATCTGCGGTTAAAGTTCGGCAGTTAATGAAAATATATGTTCAGAATGGAAAGAAAAACTTAATCATTTGACAAAAGATTATCATGCAAAAGACATTTTCAACGCAGATGAAACTGGTTTATTTTTTAAATGAATTTATCAGTTTTATTTTTATTTTATTGTTTTTTTTTCTATTAAAATTACACGTATTTTATGTATTTATTTTATTTATTTTGTATTTTATTTTTAATAATTGTTTTTTGTTTTTTTTATCATTTAAGTAAATAAATTGAAAAACCCCGTTAATTCGTATTTATTTTATTTTAACCCCGTTAAATCGAACCCCCGCTAAATCGAAAACCCCTATAATTCGTAAGAAATGGCTGGTCCCTTGCGATTACGAATTATTGGGATTCCACTGTAAATACATTTTAAAGTCAATAAAGTAAAACATCAGTAAAAGGGTCGATGTTGAAAGACTTCAAAGAATAGCGCGAAAATTATATACAGCATTTTCTCTATAGAATTTAATTTCCTACACGATAAAATAAATAAAAATTAAAAAATATAAGAAAAATCTACATATTCAATAAAAATAAAAGAAAATCAAAATATCCTGTGATATTTTCATGGGCAAACACACAACAGTTGCATGACGTGTAGGGTTGAGATATCGAGCTGCGCTTAGAATAGAATTTTTTCTTTGTTTTAAAATGATATGAAAAGGATATGAAAAAAGAAAAACAATTAGTTTGTTCACCTCAATGAATTTTGTTCTGATTAAGAAATAGAACAATTGAAAACATAATTATTGATTTGCGCTAATTTTCAAAGACCAATCCAGTTGGTCCATTGTCTCTAACAAGGCGTACAACAGATTTGGAAGTAAATGATTGAGCTACGATGCGACACCCACCGAAATCTATGTATTATTGGCTTAATATTTAGAACAATAACCATAACAAGAAAATAACATTAGAAACTAAAGAGTGTGCGTAGCTGTCTTTTTGTGTCCTGTTGTTTATATTGGAATTAAATTTGAACATCGCCCATTGACTTTGGAACATTGCCTCATGACTAATTATTTCTTAACTACATTGCTTTCTCAAAAACGTTTCGAGCATTAGTCTACTACTAATCTAGAATAAGAGAGCAAAATTTTTGTAATTGTAAAAAACTACTTTTTATTTTTACCTTAAGAACTTAAAGTTAGTAATGTAACTAAAATGTTCATAAGTCTACGTTCAGACACATCATGTCTTATTGACATGATTCTTCCTTTTTCTTCTTTGAAATTTCTTTGGTGTTCACACAAGTCATGTCTTGTTGACGAGTTGTTTTTATGTATGTGTACATAAAAAACGTTGTTTGAGCATTTTTGACATTACGAATGAGAAAGCAAACGTACTGACAGAGTACATAAACATGCGTACTCGTTTCTTTTCCCCTCGTCGATCTCGCCTATAAAATAGCAATCATGTCAATAAGACATGATGTGTCTGAACACAGTCTAAATGGAAAAGCTTCCAAGTTAAAACTTGCCATATATTTGAGCATACGAAATTTTTAAAATGTTGATCTTGGATCGCGATCTTACAAGCTTTCGTATCTGCAAGCAAACAAATAATTCTCATAATCTGAGGCCCTATGCTCCTCATAGGATCGATGGGAACATATGTATATAATCGAAATTATCAAACAAATAAAAATATTAAATGAACAACAATCACGATGGCAATGCAACAAGGACAGAACAAATATTTATCTAATTTACTTAATAAAACTAGGAAAAATAAATGTTCGGTGGTTGCATGATAAATATTAATTTAATTTGTTTCATATGTACATTTCATATGACTGACTTCGTTAGGGCAACATTAATTTTTAGATTTTCATTGTAATGCTCTTATTATCTTTGACACGTTAAATGTAAGAATAGCTTAAAATAAAAATCATGGATACTAAATTTCTTTTTCACTTTCAAGGAGCGTTCCCGATCTCTATGTTGAAAAACTCAATGAACACTCGATACTCTCCAGCGAAGAAGCTCAACAGATGCACAACAACTATATAGAATACCTGAATAAAGAACTTATATTGGCTCCCCAATATATACCTGAGCCATCATACTTTCAAAAACAATGGCAACACATAACAACGGCATCTGACCATATAACCTACTGGGATACCGGCCTTGATTATGGCTTACTAAACTATATTGGACAGCAAAGTGTTAAATATCCTGAAGGCTTCGTAAGTTTATTATAAGAAAAAGATATTAAGCCACAAGAAAATGATGTTTTTGCTATAAAATAAAGTGTGGCAGAGGATGAAAAATAATATATACTATATATACATATATACATACATATACATATGTACGTATTTTCTTTTCCTTTCATTTTATTATGTATTTATTATGCTGAGTCAGAACGTTCATGCACATCTGAAGAAAACCCATATTGAAGGCAGAATTAAAAAATTAAATGCTGGCGAAAAAATTGACTGGTCGACGGCAGAAGCCTTAGCACTGGGCAGTCTAATGTATCAAGGGTATAATGTACGTTTGAGTGGCGAAGATGTGGGACGTGGCACCTTTTCGCATCGTCACGTTATGCTGGTTGATCAGGCAACAAATGAAATGTTCATACCGTTGAATGACCTCAAAGGTGGTCATGATGGCAAACTAGAAGTGGCTCACAGTATATTATCTGAAGAGGCTGTACTGGCATATGAGTATGGTATGGCCATAGATAATCCAAATAACTTAATTATATGGGAAGCACAATTTGGTGATTTTGCCAATGGAGCACAAATAATAATTGATAATTTTATTATTTCCGGAGAGAGTAAGTTGCAATGTGCTATTTAGTTATTAAATAAAATGATTGACAAAATAATTGTAGCAAAATGGATGGATTCCAATGGCCTTGTTTTGCTGTTACCTCACGGTTACGATGGTGCCGCCTCTGAACATAGTTCGTGTCGCATTGAACGTTTCTTGCAATTGTGCGATTCGAAAGAATGTGCCGCCGATAGCGATAATGTTAATGTACAAATTATTAATCCTACCACTCCTGCCCAATATTTCCATAGCTTGCGCCGCCAGCAAATACGTAATTTCCGCAAACCTTTGATTGTTGTGGCGCCCAAAGTTCTGCTGCGTCTGTCGGATGCCACTTCATCACATACAGATTTTGCTCCCGGCACTTATTTCCTGCATATCCTGGGCGACAATACCGTTCACCAGGAGGCAGTGAAACGAGTAATTCTATGTTCTGGCAAGCATTATTATAATTTGGCTGATGAACGTAAGGCTCAAAACTCCCAAGATACTGCTATAATACGTCTAGAGTCATTATGCCCATTCCCGGCTAGTGAATTGCAACAGGAGATTGCTAAATATAAGAATGCCACAAGTTCGTTGCAAATATTATTTCTATACATCAAAGGTTTGGCTTAATGAATTCTTCTTTTTTCGTGTAGAGTTTATTTGGTCGCAAGAAGAACATCGTAACATGGGCGCTTGGAGTTTTGTCAGGCCACGTTTTGAAAATTTTGTTGGAAAACAGGTATATTATATTCATACATACATATACATTTACTTATATGTATATTTGCTGGAAATTTGTTATTAAACAACAGTTTGCAAATAATCATGTTCAATTGCAAGGAATATTCAATCGTGGTTGAAAACTAGTGATTCAGTACTGAAAATGAAAGCTTATTTTCAGAATATGTGAAAAATCCTAATATAATAAAACGATTGCCTAATGTGAAATTATATTTAAATAATTAATAATGCTAGTTACAACCTAATATGCAAGGTCCTATAAACGATTAACTAAGATATATACGACTTAAAAGTAATTATTACTTTCCAAAAAGAAATTTAATTGGAGAAAAATAGTTTAAAGGCACATATTCATAGTCGTATTTAGTTCAAATTTAAATCTATAACTTAATATTGAAAATTCATTATTTGGGATATTCTCCCCAACTAATCGTTAGAAACAATTAGAGCTTTTGCAAAATGCACACAAAAAATCAAAAGTTTGTTGTTATTTTTCTCTCAAAAATAAAATAGACTCACGTTGAGTAAATTGTTTGTTGTGTTGGTTTGTATAGAAACATTCTAAGCCTACTATGATTATGTATTTGTTGTAATTCATATGCAATATTGAAATTCTCATATTGTATTTGATTTATGTGGCTAAACATCAGAGGTTGAATGTTTTCAAACTGCTTAAACTTCACTGACGATTTGGTTTTAGCAACCAATAAAATGTCGGCATATGAAGAGCTAAAGCCACAACAAACTTTTGATTTTTAAATCTATAACTTTAGTAAATTTAGGTCAGTTCAGCTTGAAGTGAGGAGATGACTCATCTCATTCCACAGGCATACACATAAACCAAGCAAAACGTCTGTTGAGTGCTCTATATCTTTAGTTATTGCTAAAGTTGTTCATAATCCATTTTAGTGTCGATTTAGTTCAAACTAAAGTTTTAGTTGCAACTAAAAATTTAGTTTTACCTAAGGCTGCAATTAAGTTGATACTTATGTTATTTCTGAATAAATATAATATCTAATTTATTTATTCGAGTTTAGTTAATTATACACAGCCAAGAATATTCGCTGTGCCCTTTAATATGTCTGAAAAAAGGCACTCTCATTTTAAGTTTATGCTACGGCATGCTACATACATACATAGTACTTGAATTTCCTGGCTCATATTGAGGAAATTAGTTTAGATTGATGTCAAAAGACATTGACCTAAGCCAGTAAAGGATCGATGAAGTTTGAATGTCTTATTAATATGCAAAGGAATTTTAATAGTAAATGGTTGTTAATGGTTGTTAATAAGTCGAAGACGTACGGTTTATGTATAGAGAGAAACTTTAATCGCCGTTATATGTTGGAAATGATTAATAAATATTATTAATGTTCCAAATAATAAGATAATAAACTATAAAACTTATAAAACATATATAGATAACGTTGCTCAAAACTATAGGCATTTGATTCGCAATTCAAACTGACCAATAGGAATGGAAATACAAAATTTTTAATTTCTTCAAAACTGAAAACATTTTTTATGTTAAATTCAAAATGAAAAGCAATGGTCCTAATTGTTGAATTACGTCACCAAATGAAATTTTTGTGAAAAACAAAAACAAAATTTGCAAAATATTCTTTTTATTTATTTTTTTAATGTTTTTATAAAATTGGTTTTGATTTTTAGCAAAGTCGATATTTCTTTTTTAATTTAGAAAATAAAAAATTTTATATAACGAAATTTCGCTTTTTTATATTTTTTATTTTTATTAATTTTTTTATAAAAATTATTTTTTGGTTTTCGGAGAACTTCTCATTAAACTGGAAATAATTTTTCATCAATAAATATTATATTAGTTCACGATGAGATTTCCAAGAATTCAGAACTAACAAAAGCTCAGAATGCTTTTTCTCAGAAATAAGCAAAATGCAAAAATCTAATCAGTGTTCTAAAAATTACTGAAAGTCAAACACTTTTCATTTAGTCTTATCAATGTATTTTTCTTCTACTGAAAATTTAATCGAATAATAGTTAAGGCATTGTAAAACATTCATTTACATATTTTTATTTCCACATTTCAGCTTGAGTACTGTGGACGTGTTGAGGCGCCTACATCTGCAACAGGCATAGGAAAAGTTCATAAACGTGAAGTTGAAGAAATTATCCGGAAACCATTCGAAGTTTAAGTTTAAGACAGTTAAATAAATAAATAAAGCTACCATACAGCCATTCAGTTGCCACAGCCCATTTGCCGCCCAGTAATTTCATTTAATTCACCATCAATTAAATTTATATCAACACAAAGCATAACATTTTCATTTATTTATAATATTTGTGCAAATACACATGTATTATGTATGTATTAACATATCTACATGTATGTACATGTGTATCCAGTATCTTTAGCCACTCATTTCCTTCTGGTGCGCTCTTGTTAAACGGAAATTTAATAAATAACACGAAAAAAATTAACTATAGCATATATATGTCGGAGACTCCCAAACTTTTTTGTGCAAAGACCTGTTTTTAAATTTTGTTTACACCATCTAACATACTTCATTCGTCATCTGTCGTTGTCTAGAAACAACGCCCTCTTTGTATTTTGGTGTAGTGGTAAGGAACCTCGCTAATCTTTGATTCCTTCTTTTTTCCCAGAATGTGGTGGCTCTGCTGACCTTTATTTGTCATGATGTTTACTATTTTCTTGGAAGAGGGGGATGGTCAGGGCCTAATTGGATGGATTTTTAGGAGGGGGTTGAAGCCACTTTGTTTTTAAAACTTGAAAAACCATGCTGAAACCATTGTGAATTCATATACTACTCGGTAATATCGAAAATCCCTAAGGATACCAAAATAATATATTAAGATTAATTGTCAATGCCCCAATATATGCATCTAACAACAAGATCAGCGCAAATTATCTTAAACGATTAAGTTATCATTCCAATCCATCGTTGGCAATATGTTTACTAGACGATACTTATGAAGTGAGAAGACTAAAACGATATCATATTCTTGATTTGTTTACACTAATTAAATTATTTTTAATAATATTAATATTCCTGAATATGTTGATTAAAATTATTAAAATTTATCCAATTTAGGATAATATCCTTAATGGGATAGATTGTAAATAAAGATTGTTATGAAGAAAAAAAAAAAAAATATATATATATATATATATATATATATATATATATATATATATATATATATATTCCTTGGAGATACTTGCGTCCGAAATTTTATGTTTTATGCGGCCATATTCATAAGAAATTAAAACATTCGAATAAAAAGAATCATATGTATTCTTCTTTATTCATTATATTTATTTTAATTTAGTTCACTTATATGCTTTACTATCGTGATAGACACTCATGTTTAAAAATTAATTATTGATATTGAAAAAATAATTATAATAAATAATAAAAATAATTTTTTGCATATATGACTACTAGATTGAAATTGTGATCGTTTTTTGTGCATCATAAACTTCAAAGTGAATAACGAACACGACTCTGTTGCCAATAAAAAACCCTATATCATAAAAAAAGTCTTATAAATACTATTTCTAGACAAACGCTTATTAGCCTTAAATGTTTTTCAACTAATTTGATTTCAAAGCTTAATATATTTTAATATATTTTTCAATACGGCCGGTAACATTTAGCTTTTTTAAATATTTAGATTCCTCTAATTTAAGCCATTTAATATAAAAACTAAAAAAAAATACAATAACAAGTTAAAATGTGTACTTTTAGCGATGGGATGTAGACCAATTTGGGAATGACACATACAAATGTATGGAAGTATGGAACTGAATGTAAATGTTAACATACAGAGACATAACCCATAGACAGGATATAACCCTGACATTTCCACAAAAATATACACACACATAGTACGAATTCATACCATATACATACATATGTGAATATAAAGGATGCTGTTATTGCGGCATTCTTCGGAGAAAATAAAATAATTTTTCATTAGGTAAAATTTTTATCTTCTACTTTATACAGCTTTTTTAATAATTATTTTTATTTGTAATTTTCTTCACTTTTTTATTATATTATATATGTACATGAATATATAAGTACATATATGCTTTGTATATAGTAAATTATAATACATCTAAGTTTTATTTTATTTTAATGAAAGAAATAATAAACAATAATTTTTTTTTAATAAAATAAAAACAGTCACTGCTATTTTATCAATAATAAACTTTATCATAACTTGAATAAAATCAAAAAATTTACCATTCAAATAAAATAAATTTATATATGTACCACACGCTCATGCTACCGGAAAATTGGTGTCATTCCCAAGCTCACAATAGATCAAACATTTAATGTGCATCTTTTAAATTTATTAGTTTTTTATAAACTTTCCACACAAATATATGCATGTTAACGAAAATATAGTAATTAAAATCGTGTTTGTATAAACGAAGTAGTTAATACAATTGAAAAAAGGTGGTGTGTAACCTTGAAATAAAGTCAAGTATAAAATATTTACATGTTTTCTGTGTGATACTGTTTGTTCTTTTTCAGAACAGAACACAAGCATGCAGGAGGAATAGTACACAAACCTGTAACATTTTCGGTAATGGCGAAATATATAGATATAAAAAATTGTAACCATCTTAATATTGCATGACATTTTTTGGCCAATTATACTAAACTAATGAAACTATATTACTAATTATTTTCTTTATTTTTAACCAATTTTTTAATGTTTTAGTAGTTCAAACTGTCCACAAGATATGCAATTGTTCTTTGATAAATAATAAATTCTACCAGGAAACAATAATACCAGCATTACACTCCGAAATTAATTAAAAAAGATATGAACGACTCTGTCTTTAAAAAGCGGGCGCTATATCTTTTGTGGTGATTCGTGATCTACAAGGAATATGAAAATTTGTCTCGCTGTTTATTGAAAATTTTATTAAGATCTTCTGTAGAGCTCGTCCCAACAACAAACAGTTTATATATATATATATATATATATATATATATATATATATATATATATATATATATATATATATATATATATATATATGTATATATATATATATATATATATATATATATATATATATATGTATATATATATATATATATATTTGTATATATATATATATATATATATATATATATATATATATATATATATATATATATATGTATATACACATATATTTTATGACATATAAAACACATTCACATAGGCAAATCAAATTGTGTCATATACATAAATGCAATTCTATTCGAACATGCAACTGCAACATATCCGTTCACACAGACGCATAGTATCTGTGCTAAATATGTAAGTTCAAAACATAGAACATTCTCCTCACACCCATGCAAAAATATTTTAAACTGTTCAGCCAACGTTTTGTTTTTGACTAAAAAGTGTAGATAATGCAAAAACACATTGTACATACACACTAAATGAAACGAAACGTACGTTTGGAACGAAAACGTTTTATTAAAAAAGTAAAAGCAATAAATAAATGAGAGGAGAGAAATAATGCAAAAGCACAATAACAACATCTAAGAATATACATACATAAATGTTTTGAATGAGCTTAAGCATTATATAGCGGAGAGTAGGAAATAATGCAAAAGCACAACAACAGCATCTAAGTATATACATAACTGTTTTGAATATTCTTTATGTGTTCGGATGTACATACATACATATGTTTTAAATATGTATCAAAAATTAATTTACTTACATTGATGGAAAAAATATGACTTTGAAAGAGGTATTAATATTTCAATTGAAAACCGAGCCGAACCGAGAATATCCTACATACATATGTACATACATACATATGTATGTACATACGTACATACATGGGGATGTATGTACATATGTACGTACGATTATGTATTTAAATAAAGCACTTCACATTTTAATTTTGCACTAACAATACACGTTTTTTTATGTACATTTTACATGCACACATACATATGTTGATATGTATGCACATACATTTGTATGTACGAATGTGATACCTGTGGTAATATAAGTACATACATACATTATTTCTTTGCTTAGTGGGCATCTGCCTCTTATTTTTAATATTCCCCACTTTACTAACACTTTTCACAATTAATAATACACTTTCTTACTATTATTTTTTAATGAAACTAAATTATTTTATTTTAAAACAAACTTTTTGCGGAGATGCGAAACGAACACGTCAAAGATGTCTTCACACTGAATTTAACTCTTCGTCTTGATCTTTTTAAGTAATTCTTATTACTGTTTGCTTTTTACATACATACATATGAACGTGTGTGTGTGCACGAGGTTAACATGCGATTGGGTGTATGGAGCTTTAGTAGGTGACAAAAATAATCTAAATTTAAGAGAACATGATTTTGTGTTTTATTTATTTTGAAATTATTTGTGTTTGTTGTGTTGAAGAGTGTTTATAAACTCATCCAACAATAGCAACTAACATTTTTATTTGTAGTGTGTGATACATAAAAGCAAAATGTTTGTTGTTTTTGTAGCAACGGTAACTGGGGACTAACAGTCAAATAGAAGGTTTCAATGATTAGCTAATTAAACAAAGAACTATAAGTATGACTTTATAATTTATTAAGTATTTGGCACAAATAGATCTCCTAAAATAGCAATACCCTTTGGGTATCTTTTTCAAGGGAATTCTTTATTTACCTGATAAAAAATATTGGAATTTAATTACAAATACAAAAAGTTATGATAGGCAAGTTACGAGAGCAACCACTGTTTTAACAATAATCACATTAATCAACTTTTAAATTAATTTTTTATAATTTTGCTTAGCAATTTGCATAATCTATTACCATATTAATAACATTATAATAATACTTAATACATAGAAAAAATTAATTAAAAAAATTAAAATTTTTTTTTTCAATTTGTCAATAGTAAATGTTTTTTTCAGTTAAAATTTTTTATTGCCACTGTTAATTATTAATTGGATTTTTTTAACAAGTAAAAACGATTTTTCTACCCTTAAATTTTTTTAAAATTGTTATTAGTATCAAACAAAGTCTTAAAGTAAGAAAACTTTCTACTTGTTTGCTGTTTTAAGAAATCAACATTTTAACATTTTAGGTAGAAAAAAAACTGTCAATTGCAGATACATATGTAAATCAGCTTCTGACAGCTATGCATATACTTACGTATGAGAGTAAAACAGAAAAGTTCCAATGGGACTAATTTTACGAATAACTAGTCCTGACCACTAACCTTCGTATTAAACAGGCGACACATAAATAAGTAGGTATGTATATAAGTACATCAAATTCATACAGGGAAACAATTTGTAACATATGAGGGGCAATTCTATTCAAACATGTAACTACGACATGTTCGATCGCACAATATTTGTTATATATACGAATACGTGCAAACATTAAATTCTGATTCTCTTCACACTAAAAGAGAAAGCATTCTACATTGCTCTTCCAACGTTTGGTTTTTGTCTGAAGATTGTTAAACAACCAAAAAGTTGTCGTAAATGCATAAAAAAAGGAAATCGTTTTATAAAAAGCAAACGCAATCAATATTGGTGAGGAGAGATACTTAGGTATAATGCAAAAGCAAAACAACAACATCTAAGTACTTACTTATATAAAAAACTGTTTTGAATGTTCTTAATGTTTTCAGATGTGAATTTTAAATATCAAAAACTATTTTACTTACATTGACGGAGCAAATGTATGGCGACACTTTGAAAGAAGTATTATGTAATATTTAAAGAAAACCGATCCGACCGATATACATATGTATATACTTATGTACGTACAATTATGTATTTAAATGAAGCTCTTCACATGTTAATTTTGCACTACCAATGCACACTTTTACATACATATGTACATTTTTACATACATTTGTATGTACGGATGTGATACCTGTGGGAATATAAATTATTTCTTTTCTTTAGGAATCTGCCTCTTAATTTTTAATATTTCCCACTTTACTAACACTTTTCACAACTAATGATGTACTTTCACGCTTTTATTTATTAATTTAACTAATTTCTTTTCTTTTTTTACAAACTTTTTGTGGAGCTGCGATGCGAACACGTCCAAAAATTCTTCAAACTGAATTTAACTCTTCGTCTTGATCTCTTTTTAAGTAATTCTTATTACTGTTTGCCTTTTACATATGAACGTGTGTGTGTGTGCGCGAGGTTAAAGGTAGAATTAACCAAACGTAAATGTAGAAACGTAAATGTTGTTGCATCAGCTAATCGTTTCTGTCATATATACATTCTCATATGACAGAAACGATTAGCTGATGCAACAACATTTACGTTTCTACATTTACGTTTGGTTAATTCTACCTTAACACGCGATTAGTTGTATGGAGCTTGCCTTACATACTAAAGCTCCATACAACTAATTGCATGAGGTGCAACATGCACACACACACACCCACTCATACATATTTAAATAGCAAACAGTGTCCCTTCGTAGACTAGTAGCTAGTGTACTAGACTGGTAGTCCGAAGGTCGCAGGTTCGACTCCTGCCGCAGACTCCGGGTGTCTCTGCAGATAAGCCAAGTAGCTTCGCAGTTTGTGTTTGTTAATTTAAAAAAAAATAAGAGTTGTTAAAATTTGAAAGCAAATAAAAATATTTAAAACTAAGCAACTGTGATTCTTCCGATAAAATTAAAATGTCCAATTGCAACACAATTTTATTGTATTCCTTTTTTCATATTTAAAAGTGTTGAATTTTTATTTGTGTTTGATTTTTTATCTAGTCTTTTAACTGTCATAATCCTTTATTAACATACATACATACATAAATACCACGAGTTAAATATTTCTTAAGTTTGCTTAAATAAAAATAATTGTTTTGTTATAAGAATGTGATATTTTATAACGATTTTTTGTTGAATCATTTTGACGATTTTGTGAATATTTTCTCTTACAATTTGCGATTTGTCTCCATTATATCCGGCAATTTTTGTTTATACTAACAAAAATTCCTGTAGGAATGCAAATCAGAATGAATTTTTGCGTTGCAAGATGGAGAGTTGAAATTAAGCCACACAATTGTAAAATTATTTCTTTGCGCAACACTTCTGAGATATCACCTGACAATCAGAACTTTCATATTCCCATGTGCAAAAGAAAATGCTTTATTTGTAAGGGTACATCATAGTGTAATTTTTCAAATTGGTCATGCTCGAGTAAAACATTATTGTTTATGAGCCAAAAAAACATATACATACGTCCCCGTCTTTAATAGGAATAATTATGCATTTTTAATTTATATAATATTGAAGATACATACATTATATAGTTTGATTAAATGAATAAAATTTATAATTTCAGAACTTAATTTTAGTACTAACATTAATACCCCGCCAACAATAAATAAAACTCTTTCGTAAAGAATGATTAAAAGCGTTGCATATACAGACATATATTTGAGATTAAAGCCAATTTTACATAAAATTATCAGAAGCTTATAAATATAGTAGATATTAGTAGATATTTGAAATGAAATAATTTTTAATTATGTGTGAGTGTGTATAAAATGTTATCCTTAGGATATTAATAAGTTGTAGCTAAATATATAAGTAGATAATAACATAAATAAATCAGTAGGATGAAAAGTGACTTAGAAACTATGAAGAATTGTTTTTAGTTATAAAAATATATTAAAATTTAATGACGGTGATCATGAAATGTAAGTATGTACATACGTACATACATACATATATTTAACATATCGAGCCTTTGCTACAATAACGCCATAACTCAAAATACGTCGTTTTTAAGGTTATATTAGGAAATTATTCGCCATGTCTTTTTTTATATTCTGTAAAAGTTTCATAAAAATATTTTGTATACTCAGCTCTTGAGAAAAGAACCAAATTTTCTTTTACCATTAAGTTGTGTGTAAATTCAAAACTTTAAACTCAATTTCTACAAAACAACCTTTTTTGAATTACTACGTTATTGCAGCAAAGGCTCGGTATATCCAATCCTGTTTTTACGGCAGTTTTTTGGACAATTTTGAAGTAATACGGTCGACGAAAATAGCTTTGTCCTGTTTTCACATGTTTATCTTTAAAAATTTGCTGTTTGTGTCTGTACACAAGTACAGCTTTCAACACTTTTTTATATTTTAAAAAACGTGACAACACATTAATTACTCTTTTTGTATGTAGTAATAGTTAGGGAAAGGACTATCGGCCATATTCATAAAAACATAAAACACCTTTAAAGCCATTGTTAGGTGAAATAGCATTCGAAAAGGATTATTAACTGAACATTTCGAAATCTTACAGATTAAAAATTAAATTTTATTATCTTATATAAGTATTTTAATTCATTATAATTAAGACTTTTTTAATACATCTTTTATTTTATAAACGAGCTTTAGATCTTTTTATAAAAAACAAATTTATTTTATTTCAATATTTAGGCGCCTCCTTGGGCGTTTTCTTCAGGAAAATTTTTTTCAATAAATGTGACAATAACAAATGAAAAAAATTTATATTTATTGTTTTCACATACATATGTACATGTATAAATAAATTGAAAATAATTTTTGAATAGTGCTTATTTCACTGTAAAGTATATTTTGCATAGGAAGTGCTGGTAAGCACGTTTACGTTTTGTTTTTAACTAATTTGAATTTCAAACCTAAAGTAAAATATTTTTTGAATACGTCCGTATAGATTTACATAGATTTATATACATATATACATGATTTGTAAATACTCTAAGTATTTACAAATCATGTACGCAAATCTTTTCATATTTTATTATGTACTTTGGACATCGAATTGGAATACATACGTATTTATGTATATATGTATGTATGTTTGTATGTATATTTTTAAATGATATTCCTTGAATTTTTTTATAAAAAGATTTTGAATTATTTTTTTTTTGTTCTTATTTCTTAAAAATTATTCAATTAAATAAAAGCAAATTACGATTATTTTCTACACTATGTCCTCTGGAACGTATATGCTGCCGTCTAAAAACAGGATTAGTGTACATATTTTATAATAAAAGAGACAAAGTGAGAGATTGGGGGATAAAAAAAAATCGATTTTCCAAACATCATTGAAAGAATTTTTAGGTCTTGCTAACCATTTCATACATACGTTTGAATAAGTAACAACGCTTATTAATTTTTTCTTCTTCTTTTCTTGTAAACTATTAACATTTCTGTTCACTACAAATGCTACTGATTTCATTTTAATAAAAATTTTCCTTAAATTTAATATTAAAATCTTAAAGTATTTGATCGCCATAAACCTTCTCTAAAATATCGTAAAACTCTGACGATGTTTGAAAAATGAAATACAACAGTCACATCCAAAATATTAGACCGACTAGAGAGAACACTACCATTATGAACGCTTCCCGGCAGTTGGCGTTATCCCAACCACATTCCAAATCGGCTTTTAAAGACTGTATGTAGTGAAACGAATTAATAATATAAAAATTAAATTATATACAATATTTAAGGTATACTTGCCTCCATTAACTGTTGTCCACCCTTATTATCACAACGTGTTTCGCGTAGATCATCATCATGATCATCACACATATAACGACCATACACCTGACAGGGAGAATTCATAAAAGTACGAAATACTGTATCGGTCCATGTTTGTGAAGAGCAAATATATTGTCGCCGTTTACGTTGCCAAAACTCCACCCAGCTGTGAATATGTGAAAAATAATTTTTGGCTCAAATTCAATAAAATAAAATTTGTATTAATTCCAATTTTTTTCGACCCAAGAATACACTTTTAGCTTTTTCCAATTTTTTTTTATAAAAAATTTGCGCATACGAATATATGTATACTGCTCTTGTCTGCGCATTGTATGATGCATAAACGAATGTTTCGAACCAATAGCATTCCAAATAAGACACATCGGATATTTTCGTGAAAAATTAGTAACATTAAACACTTCTTAAATTTGGAACATGTCATCGGATTCCAAAAAATTGGTGTTGCATCGGATATTCTACTGCAAGGACCTCTAAGAAGGGAAAATATACTTTATTCTCAGATATGCTATGAAAATTTTAAACTAGGTTTTCAGTAGGTTCTAAAGTTGTGACAGTTTTTTATTATTAATTAATATTTTTTCATGTAAATTGTTTGTTGGAATCAATATTTATTTTGAAATTTCGAGTGTAATACGACGTTTTCCAACAATATCAATTTATTTGAGTCCGATGACATGATCCAAAGTTATAAATGTTACTAATTTTTCATAAAAATGCCCGATATTTTAATTTTTTTATTGGTAACTCAATGGTTTATGCATCTTATAATGCGCAGATAAATGGAGAATATGTATTTTTATTCCCTAAAAAATTACTATTGGATGAAAATTCAACCTGTTTCGAAAATTTTTGAAACTACCCTATAATAAATTGTTTCACTTTTACGTTCATTTCTACTCACCCCAAATCGCAATCACAATTTAAATCCGAATTTGACATTTTCAATTCTGTGAGAAAGACACTATTGGGCAAATAAGGTACTGTGCCCGTATTGGGATTCGGTATTTTCTTTAACATACGATTTTTATAGCGTATATCCAACGATATATTACGTACTCGTCCCATATTCTTAAAGAAATTCTTGGGTATTTCAGATATTGATGTATTAAACAGTTGAATGTACAAATAGGGAGACTGCATGCCCTAAAAAGAGAATGTTGCAAGAACAATAAGAAACAATTATTGCACATGTCACTGCATTTCAAAGCGAAAACAAACTTTTAGAATATTTTCATTTAAACTTGAAAATTGTGGCCCACTAAATGTGATGTTTGTTAATTTCTGCGGTAAATGGCCCTCCATTTCTCGTCCCAAATCAGTTGGCATACCCATTTGTACGGTTTGCATTTCTTGTGTTGGTCCCGAACCCTTTTTCAATATGCGCGTAAACGGCTGTGGTGCTTCAATCCATAATTCACGTACATTGTGGTGATGGCGCAGCAGATGTGGAATGTTAAAATGTTCCAAATGTGAATAAGCTGTCAGTTTAAGTGAGCGTATGTGTGGCAAGGCATCTAGACAGCCGTATTCAAAGTAGTGTAAACGAAAATTGGAAATATCTAACATTTCAAGATCTTCATTCACACCATCAAAACTGTTGTTGTTAAGGGACGTTATTGGATTACCAGATAACATCAGTTTTCTAAAAGAGACGACAAAAATTAAAATGCATTCACATAGTTAAGTACAAGTTCTTTTTTTCGTTGGTATGAAATTTTAATGATAAAGTTGCAAAAATAAACTACTTTAAAAGAATTATTCAAGTAAACTTAATCTAAATTATTTCATTATTTAATCTAAACTTATTTCTAATATTCAACCGATGATGATGATTAATTTGATAGCCAGTGTAAAAATATTACAAATAGAGAAAATCACCAATAACTGCAATAACCGACCTTCAATCATTGTTACACCCGACGAATGATTCTGTGTAAAATTTCTTTAAAAAAGTTGTTAAGTTTCTCATTTCAACAAGGACATTAGGATGGATATTTAAATAAAATAAAGGAGCTGTGCATGAGGATTAACGAAATTTATTTTCATTTATGGTCCATGTCATTTTGTATGGAATCACCATAAATTTGTAATGATGATGCGGTTAAATTTGTGCGATATTATGTTCGCGATATCAAGTTTTTGCTTGTGGGAATATAACTGTCATTCCGTATGATCAATTCACATAATTTTCACTAGAGGATCTTACTCCTCTTATGCAGAGCTCCATGTCGAGATACGCTCTGCGTAGTGCATACCAACGTTTGTTGTTTTCTAAATAATGGAATTCTGGCTTACCACCTACGATATGCTGTGCAGTATATAAGACTTCATTGCTAGATACCGAATTGGTTGCAAAATAAAGTTTTTTTGAGACACAGTGACCTGTTACGGACTGACAGATTAGCAGAGAAACAATTTATTATTTCTTAAAGTATAAAAATATCTTCCTGATAAAATCCATTATTCATATAAAACAAAACTTTACTAACAATTAGAGCTTTTGCAAAATGCATTCATTGTTTGTTGTGGATTTAGCTCTTCATATGCCGACATATCATTGGTTGCTAAAACCAAATCGTCAGTGAAGTTTAAGCAGTTTGAAAACATTCAACCTCTGATGTTTATGCCACATAAATCAAATACAATATGAGAATTCAATATTGCATATGAATTACAACAAATACATAATCATAGTAGGCTTAGAATGTTTTTATACAAACAACACAACAAACAATTTACTCTACGTGAGTCTATTTTATTTTTCTCTCAATACCCATGCAATTAAACGCCCGTTAGTCGTTAATGATTATATTCAGTCATGCAAAAAGTCAAAAATAAAATCTTTATTTTAAATACTTAATATTGAAATTTATTATATAAAATTAGAGCAAAAGCTCTAATTCTTTCTTACGATTAGTTGGGGAGAATATCACAAATAATAAATTTCAATATTAAGTACAAAACTTTACTTTCATTTAGCTTTTTAATAATTAAATTCGAAAAATACCATTAATTAAAAATAATCAGTTTCAGCAAAAATTAATCAAATTCAAATTTCATTTCACAAGGTCGTCATTATTTCATATGTAAGATTTTCTCAACACTTCTCACTCACCTTAAATGCGGCAGGGACTGTGTCATCAATGGCACATTTGTCAAGTCATTATTTGACAAGTCCAACATTCTTAAATTTGAGATATTATGAGCCAATTCCTGTGGTATCGATGGCAGCTCATTGTAGCCCAAACGAAATTCTCGTAAATATTTTAAACGTATTTCTGGCACCGTGCTCAATGATACATTTTCCAAGCCCAATTTAATTAAACTAGTTTCCAAGCCCATAAACGATTTATCCATAACTTTCAAATCACGATTGTGCGATAAATCCAAAACGGCCAATTTGGGCATTGTTGCGAAGACAGCATCGTCAATGCGCAATAGATAATTATAGGAAATGTCCAAGTAACGCAATGACTGTATGAAGTGAAGTATGGAATAAAAATACAAGTTAAAAAATGAACATTATGAAAGTGGAGTGTTAACAAAAGAAAGAAGAAAAAAGTTCACCCGATATTTATGTGGCTTATTGGTAGGTGGAAAGTAAGTATGTAATAAATATACATGTTTTTGGAAAGGTTAGCAGAGTTACAAAGTGTTTAAGGGGAACAAAAAGATAGAGAAGAGATATTATAAAGATAGGTTTGAGTTTAACGAACAATATAATATTATGCATGCCATATGCCAATTATTTTAGTATTGTGGTTTGCTTCATTGGTCATAACAAAAAAAAAATCATAAAAGTTTTAGTTAAAAAATTAAAGAAAAATAGTTATTTAAAGTACTCCCACCAAAATTTTTATCATATGTGGTGAATTATGAAAATTAGTTTACATGACTATACTCTCAAGAAGTAAATGAGAATTATTAAACATTAAAAGAAAATCAAAAACAAGACAAAATTGAATTAACAATACAAAAAGTACTTTTTTCAATTATTTTGAATATTTGCTTATCACTCTTTCGCTAAAAAACATTCGATTTTATTTAATGCCACACCAAAATAACAAACTAAAAATAGTAACGAAAAATATTTTCTGTATAATTTTAACAAAGGTACGAGTATGTAAAATTCTTCCAGCAAAACCAAAACGTCACAAATTAAAAAATACATTTTATTTATTTTCGTATAATTTGTGACACACATGCTTGTTAAAGTTCTTCACTTGGGATCAACATGGCATACAAAATATTCTAGAAAATAGCTATAGAACTTACTCTAAATTTATTAGATAAATCCATGCTGTGTATGGTTGAAATGAAATTATTGGATAAATGTAATTCACACAATGTCAAGGCCGCTAAACTGGACAGTGATGATGATGGTATCTTAAGTAACATGTTATGTGAGACATCCAATCTTCAAAATGACAAAGAACATTATAGAAAAATTATTATTATAAAATATATGTGCACTTACTTTTCCATGCCACCATTATAGAACAAATTATCGGGTAGACCTCTTAAATGATTGTGTGAAAAATCGACAACTCTCAAGGCTTTAACACTCTTGAAAACTTCTTGTGGTATATCGGTCAAATAATTGTGTGATAAATAAATAAGCTTTAAATCGATTAAAGAAAAATTATTAAAAATCGAATCAAATAGTTAAAATCAACTTCATTTGTAACACTATAAGAAAACAACCTGTAAGTCTCTAGTATTTTTAAAAGCATCAAAATCCAACTCATGTATAAGATTATGAGAGATATCCAGCCATTGCAAGTGGTTCATATTGCCGAAAACATCACGGGTAGCGTTCTAAAAACATATTAATATTCATGCAACGTAGTCACAAAATTAATGGAACAATTCCCCTATTTACCATTAACGAATTATAGCCCAAGTGTAGATGAGTCAATGACATTTCCGCTGATCTAAAATATCCCGGATGTATTAGCGATATATTATTGTGTGATAAATCCAAAATTTTTATATTCGAATGATACATTGAGCCTAAAAAATGATAGTCTGAGTTGGAAATATTCTTTAGAAATATTTTTTTAGAATTCATAAAGTAATTTACCATGATCTCCTCGAACATTCCACGATGAATTGTGCATCAACATTTTGATTTGATTGTGGCTAACGTTTACATTCAAATTTGATAATGTACCCACCTGAGTATTTGAAGAAAATTTTGCAAAATATATTAGTAAGTTTGCCATATTTTGTAATTATGGTTTAGTTTATATCAGAAAAAATTTCCATGGGCTCAAGATAAATTAAATTAGTTGGCCTAAAAACATAGATACATGTTTCTATGCATATGTACATATAAGCGGCAAAAACCAAAAACTAAAAATTACAAAAAAAAAATCTATATTTTAGTAACAATTAAATTTTTTTCATCTCTATATTTTAAGTATCGTGATAAAAATTTGTGAAGAACCTATTTTTTGCACCTATAAGAAGGCCATAGACTACATTTATCTTGAATATTCCAAGAAGCTGAAGCACCTCCCATACAAAACAAATATTAGTAGTAAAAAGTATCACCAATATCAATTAAATTTTAATCATAGAATTTTTTGATATGCGGCAGCAACGCACAGTGTATTATTAAGATCTTAAAGTCTATGTTTACATACATACTCGTATATATGTATATATGTATGGCAGAGTGTTTGTTAACAAACAAAAATTTAAGCCAAAACTTAATATAGATACATACATATGTAGCACTCGCCTTAGCATTCTTCATGTGTACAAAGATATTGCATTTTGTGACAGTGAAGTCAAGGAGATAACTCATTATCATAATCTGATATATTTTCTCTGATAATATATACACATATGCATATCCCATATAAAAAATCGAAATTTTCTTAAGCTTTTCAATAAACGTTACAATACCTGATCAAAATAATCAAAATTAAAATTAGGTAGATTATTAAATGCCAAGTCCAAAACTTCAAGTTTGGGTAAATTCTGAAAGAGAAGATAAAGAATTAATTAAATCTATGTAATTTATAAAGATAAATGTATATATTAAATAAAAATATAATGTATATACTATATTCACAAGCAGAAAAATACTATTGAAATCCGTGGAATGCTCATATAATATTTGAGAGTTTTTCTATAAGCATATAAGTTTGAATGCTCTTTTCAAACATGATTCGGCTAAAGAGTACTGATGATTTTTTGCAGCAGACATATGCTCAGCCAAGCCAACAACGAGCTCTATATATTTTTTAATAATTATTGTGGAGAATATTCCGAATAAAGAATTAAAACCCTTTAACTTAAAGCCCTTTACATTGCATATACCTTTGATATCAACTATTTTAAAATTTAACGGTAACGTTTGTATAACCAGCTACAAAGCAGAAACCAACTAACAATTGCTTTCTTTAACGGCGTTGGAGTACACGGTAATCAGCTTAGAGGTCTTCTTACCAACAGCTGTTCTGTCTGTACACCAACAAATTGAATTTTTCGCTATATAAACAAGATAAAAAAACACCGCATAGGAAAGTTATAATAAGTCAAAGAATAAATTGTATACTCAAATATAGAACAAACAAAATGGAAATTATAAATCCATATATTGAGGAATTTCGTGAACTAAAAATCTGCCGTCTGTGCGGCAGTGATAATAAAGAAAATATTGACATTTTCACCAGCAAACCCATCTCCTCTAGAAGTGAAGATTTGTTAACGAAAATTTTAACTGTCTACCCATTAGTGGTGAGTCGTACATATTTGTGCATAAGTATATATACATATACCAGTATTATTGATATGTATTATATATTTTTAAACAATTCTATTGAATAGTTATATAAAAATGATCCACTGCCACAGCATATATGCCCAAAATGCATTGGCAACGTCAGCACAACATATCAAGACATACAACAAGTTTTGAGACAACAGAACAAATGGATGAATATAACAAAAGCAGTACAACCAGAACATAAATATTTTCATATACTAAATGTGGTAGAGGTATGTATGCTTCGGGTAATAGTTAAATTGATCGGTGTTCTTACGTATTTACGTATGTACATACATACATAAGTATATTTATATGTACATACATATGCAAGTGCATACTACATACGTATGTACATACATAAGTTTACTTAAACATGCTGTATAGCGCTTTACATCTTTGAATTTGCTTAGGGAAAAATTTAGTTTATTCTATTTTATATTGACACAGAAGAAGATAACACACTTTAGATGGAAAAAATTATTCTGGTCATATTTCAAATAATGTGTTGTATGTATTCGCAACTTCAGAAAGAAATCTTTCAATTGAAAAATACATGCCATGTGCGAGGTCTTACGATCTAAATACATATGTACTATGTATTAATAAGCAACCCCATTTGAACTACGTAAATCAAACATCTAACCTTAAATTTGTGTGGTTCTAAAGCGAATCTGTAAAACATTTTCAAACTTTGAAATACTTAAGTATATATGTAAATAAATGCAGTAGCCACAAGTGAAACTCTTATAGGTGAAGTAATTTTTGAATTTATAATATTAAAATTTATATACATATAATAAACAAATATCCTGAAGGTGTTACGCTAAGTTTAACAACAGTCTCTACAACTTTATTATTTAATTTCTTAAGTAATTTAACAACTTGCAAATTTAAATTTTTGATAAAATTCAGTTTTCTATTTAAACAGAGAATAGTACGAATTTAAATGCTAAAGCTAAAGTATTCTTAAATTCAATACACCAAAAATATGTATATATTAAATATTAATATTATATGTGTACGTTATTGTTGTTTCATAAAAATTGATAATTGATAGCAGTTTTTCGTTCGACTTTAACAGTTCCCTTTACAACGTCCTTAGAACTAATGATATTCTGGTGAATTTTCCTAGAGATAACTTCACAACCTCTCAATGGTCCTTTATATCTGGACTCTGATGGAACTATTGTCAGGATATAAATAAAAATTCCGACCAAGACAATTGTTTTTATACAAGCTTTCTTTTAAAATGTTAAGATTCCTATACCAATTTATAACTAAGGCAAACAGGCTCAGTGAGTAAAACATTCTATAAAAATTAAAACCTGTATGATTCTTTTTACAAAACGCAGCTTTTAGATTTCTTTGTTAACAATTAGAGTTTAATACATTTCCCCACTGTGTCATTAGAATCGGTATTGCTTAATACTTTACTTATTGTTTGTGAGCAAAGTTTTTTTCCAGAGATTTCTGCAACTTTTGGCGAATATATAGTTCATAAATCTACTTATTTATTTATTTTTTTTTAATCATTTTTTTATTGCATTTGGAACAGGGAATCGGCTATTTCGGATCTATCTGAAGCAAGTTTGATATTTATTTTTTTTTTTCTCACTTTAACACGCAATTGTTTTAGTTACATATCTTTTCATTCTGCCATTTTACTAAAAGAGCAATTAGCAATTTGTCAAGAAATTTAAAAAGGAATGTTGATGCCATTACGTAAATTTTTTTGTTTCGCTTCATAATGACAAATGTAAAATTTTTCTTTTACTAATAGTGTACTTAGTAATAGAATATGTTTATGTTTCAAATATATTGAATAATATACAAAATTTTTTGTTGAGCATACCCCTTTCTGTTGGAGATACTGTGCATATCTATCTACGAATTTTTCTTAAATACATTCAATATCATTCAAAGGGCGATTAATTGTATAAAGGTGTAGGAAAAATGAAAATTACTTGATAGAAAAGAACTATTATAGTTTTTAAGTTTCGATTAGACAGCGATTTCGAAATAATACGACACTACTCTGTCCGTTCTATAAGATGTACTAAAAGGTTCCTTAATTCGTCCAGAATTCGGACTAATATCAACACCAACAATAAAATCTTTTATTTTAGAACTCCACTAGAGCCGCAAAAGAAACCATCAAGACATCATATAATATTGACATAAGAAACATACCATTGGGAAAATTTCTATCAACTACAATACTAGAAAATCCAGATACTACCGCAATCAAAACAGCTAATAAGGATAACATTAATGAAATTGTAGTAAAAAATATACAAAACAAATTAGAATCGAATGGTTTTACCATTAAACGCATAAAAGTTCCTGCATCAACTAACAATAATAATAATAATAATAATAATGAAGAATCCAATGCTGTTACTGAAGCGGTAGTAAGGAGTGTTAATTTTGTGTCTTGTAACCATTGCGAACAGAAATTTTCTGATCTCAAGATATTAGCACAACATCAATTGACACATTTAAAACTTAGTGTGAATAAAATTTTCCAAAAACATTTGTTGCCTAAACATTTAAGACGAGGACGTCTTATAACCCTAAATGATAATAAATGTATAAGATGTCTTAATTGTTGGCGTTTATATAAAGATAATAAAGCCATTCTCCAACACTGGTCTGAAGGAGAATGTGAATTCTTTTGTGTTGTATGTGGGAAGGAGTTTCCCCACTCTCCCAAAATGTTAAGGGATCATGTGACTGAGGTTCATGGTGTAAGTTATCGCAGTGTCCGAAGTGAATTTTTGACAAATTATTCGGCGCACATGAAGCCAGTATCATTTGCAGAAACAACAATGAAACCAACAACTATTTACAAATTGCCGACAACATTAAACGCTGGTATAATTAAAAAAACTGGTTATAAGAAACCTCCTCCCAAAGTAAGTAAACAAAAACAAATTTTTTATCACAATATAGTTTTGATTGTACTGAAAATAAAATTATCACATTTTCAATAGTCTTGTACAAAAAATGATGATGGTACTATAACTTGCAAAATTTGCCATAAAGTGTTTGACAATTTTCGATCCAGTAATTCTCATATGCGTAAACACAAACCATCCAATCGTTATAGGGAAACAGTTATTGCACCATCTCTTATAGAGGATAAGTATAACACAGAAGATGACTACGAAACACGACCTACAACAAGTAATTTTTACTATGGCAATGCAGGAGAAATAAATCCTCCCTTAATTATAAAACCTCCAAGGCCTCCTTACAAGGTCATTATGAAAAACGGTCCTTTACGTGGCATTAAAACGAAAATTGTTCAGAAGCGACATGATTTTCTAAACACACATGCAACTAATAACCATCATCCATCACAGAGTTCAATCGCATGCGCACCAGGCATAAATGATGATGAAAACTTAATAGTTCCCGAGTTAATAACAAGTGCCATGAAGTCCGAACGTCAACTAATTAATGACTCCCACAAAAATGGCAACGATAGCTTGCAGTACGGAGAATACACAAGTAATTCTCTGTCGCACGCAATAAAACACGAACCATTAGAAACTTCCGAGTTTGCAGTGCCGCAAGATCAACGCTTATGTTTTATATGCAGTGAAAGATTTTCAAACGCTCGAGACTATCAATTACACGCAATGTTTGTTCATAACATAAATTAATTCAGATTTTAAGATAACTACGCAAAAGAGGAACCAATTATATTCGATTTTATTTTTCCATATGTTTGCATAATAATTGTTTGAAAAAAATTCAACTGAATAATTTTTATAAAATTTATTGATTACATATTTTAAGCAATTTTATATTTAATGCTTTCCTATACATCCATTATATTTAAAAATCATTAAGTATTATCCATATTTTTTAAAGAACTATTTACATTAAGTAATCATTGAATAAATTTTAATTCAAATAAGCAGTTTTGTGTGTCTTCCTTATTTTATGAATTATTCAACTAATTTGAATGAAAAGCATGTGATTCGAATTAATCGAAATCTATTTTCAAACGATCGTTTTCAAGTGGTATTGTAATCTAAAAAAGATTTGGATAATTTTTTGCCTTTCAAAATGCTTACAAAGGTCATAAAATATGTGTGTACTAGCAAAATAAAACATTTTAGACAAGAAAATTTATGAATTTCATAAAACCTTTCGTTTTCAAAGTCGATTTCCATTACATTATTAGTTAAATAGGTTTTATTTAGAATTTGTGTTGTAACTTGACAATTTCTATAACTACTCCAATCAGTAAATATAGTATGGTGACAATCGTCTAATGTATACATATATATTAACCATTTACATATTATTTTTAGTAGATCCTTATTATGAGCAGTGTTCTTTAAGAAACTTATCAATAATAATTTTCAAAAATGTAACCAAATGAAAACAAAAACAAACACAACTTTAATATTTTAAATTGATTATAATAATTTTAATTCTAATATACGTTCTAGTTTTTTGACTGTTTTATTTTATTTAATAAACTTAATTTATTCTTAAAACTTAAGGTCTTTTTAATTTTTATTTAAATTCTTATCGATATTTCGGTACTCATCAAATACCATCTTCAGGATATACATATACTGATATAATTACTTTAAATATTTTCTGAATATGTGATTATTTCAAAAATGACAAAAAAATTTCATTATTTTTCAAATATAATATTTTCCAATTTGTATAAAATAAACAACTATCCTGAAGATGGTACTCGATGAGTACCGAAATATCGATAAGAATTTAAATAAAAATTAAAAAGACCTTAAGCTTTAAAGATAAATTAAGTTTATTAATTTTAATTCTATTTTATTAATATTTATTTATAGTACCATTCACCAAATATGAATTAAAAAGAATTAAGATCTTTCCTATCTTCTCTCCACCTGTCCTCTCTTACACGACCTGTACTCTCTCAGAAGGAACTAACACTTTAAGAGGTAGGCTTAAATTGTCCGAGCGTTACTTCACTTCATAAAAAAAATAAAAATATGTTTTTCAAATAATGCATTGATTGCTTTTTTAGACAAGTATTCTTAAAACTTTTTAAAATTTTTTTAAAGTTCTCCCATCATTTGTTTGCAACTTTTTTTCATTTACCATTCTTACTGTTTAAACGATTTTGATCCGTTTTTATTTTAAGTCTTAATAAATATGTTTTTAAATAAATATTTTAGTTTTACTTTATAGAAGAGTTATCCGATTTTAAAGATTTTTTCAAAAATTTTCATATGCTTGTTAGCGATAAAAAAAATTGTAGGTTTACTTTAAATATACACTTCTTATATTTCTTACAAAAATTGGAGATTCTTATAACGCACAATTACATAAATATATTCTTGGAAAAACTAATTTATGTTTCAGAATTTATTTTTTTCCCAAAACGTTGATTATAACGCCACATATCTTCTAATACAATTGCCTTCAAATACGAGTAATGGCATCAAATGTAAAAAGCTTAAAGTACTTAAGTATACAATTTAAAATTGTCTAGAAATTTTATCTAGGAATTTTTCAGAAATCGAGTGCTTTTCATACAACATTTCTAAACGAGAGTAGATTATGAATACCGGCTCCTCAATCTTACCTGAAATGATTCCTCAGCTAAATTATTGAGTTTATTGCCGCGTAAGCTTAAATGTTCCAACTCATCCAAATTCATAAAAGCACGACGTTCAATGCGCTCAATTTTATTATCATCCAAATGAAGCTTTCTCAAAGCCTGCAAATAATTTATTGATTATAAAATATACTCCCCTGCCAATCTGCAAAACCAACCTCTAAATCAAAAAATGTGTGCTGGGAAATTTGCGTTAAGTGATTAAAACGCAAGGATATCTCTTCTAGTTTCGAATGTATATCACCCTGTTGAATAAAATAGGAAAATTTTTTGTCTTTTTAAATAGTAAAGGGAAACGCTTAGGTAACTGTTATGTTTATATTATTCAAATAAGGATAATTTTTAATTTATCGGTTAGTTAGAATGATTAATTACTAATCGTATTAATGTTAAACATTATTTAAGGAAAAGTTTTTAATAATAAAATTAATTATCATTCTTTGATTGAACATTTATTCCTTAGTAATTTAAAATGTATACATAATCTCTTTGTGATATGTTGCACTTAAGAATAGGTTAATTTAAAGGCCATATGTACACTCTTTTTATAACGTCGGCTTAGCTTCAGACATTTTTTGATTTTTTCCTACATATAAAGAGGATATTGAGGAATGCTTTTTCATAATTAAGTCCAAAACTTTACGATCGATGAAAATTTAAGGAGCCACTAAGAATTTTAAATATATTTTTCATATTTATTTAAAAAAATTGCGTTCCTAAAAAGTACTTTTTTCAAAAATTACTTCTTTAAAAAATGCTTCCCAAAAATACACATTTGCAAAGAAGTACCTTTCATGTACAACTTAAAAAAGTACACATTTTAAATACGTTTCTTGGTTTTTCACAACAGAAAAACGCTTATTCCTTCGAATGCGGAAGAAAAATTCGCTGGAACTTTTATGTATGTATTTATGTAGTCGAACATAAGTATATTGAAAACAATAATAAAAGCTCAAATATGTATAGTATTTGAACGAAATTTTCTTAATCGTTAATTTTTAATTACGTTTTATAAATCGATAATATTTATTGTGTATAATATCCGATCAAAGTCAGACTTTAAGACCCAAAATGTACAGAAATTGGTCACAACTCGAGCAGGGATTCGTTTATTACTTTTTTATATTTAAGCCAATGTTGTGTGGTAATTAATTGGTCTGATCTTAATAAAAAGAACGTTATTTTAAAATTTGAACGCACATTGCAAAACATTACGTCCCGCTGCTAGAAAATTCGTTAAAACTCCTGGAGTAAAGTTTATTTCCTACATATACGAATGTACAGGAGGTGGAAGAAGCATTTATCGATGGGAAGCAGTTTATTGCACGCTTCTATTTTTTAAAGATAATTCAATCATCAATTTGTAAATTTCATATGAGTTTATTTTTTCGACTTAATGCGTCCAAATTTCATTTTATTTCTTAAATTCAAACTATATCCTTTTAATCGTGTTAGTCAGTATTTTGAAATTTTCTCCCAATTACATACCTGAAATGTCCCCTTCATTACTTGTTCAATGCGATTATCATGTAGTTCCAATAATCTTAAGTTCTTCAAAAAATGAAAACTAGTATCGGTCATACTCTGAATTTTGTTATTACTCATATCCAATTCTTGTAACGAGGTCAAATGACGTAGGGGTTCCGATGGCAAAGCAGTACCCGAAAAACCGTGTGCAATTTTCAATGAAATTAATGAATGCCCAATCTGAAATACTTTTTAACATAACAAATTCGCTTTTATATAAATATTGCGTTAAATACAAACTTCATCGAATGCATCATTTTCAATACTGGATATTGAGTTTTCACTAAAATCTAAACGTTTCAGTCCCCGCACATGTTTGAAAGCATGCGACTGTATATTCGATAATTGAGCTCGAGTTATTTGTAAATCTTCCAATTCCACACCGAAATCTTTAAAATCATCCGGTCCTATGGTAGTTGAACTCATACGGGACATGGATAAAGAGCGCATATTCCTCATTCTGGTCATACTTTTTACAAATGAATAAAAATACTTTTTTTGGTTTAAAGAAAGTCAAATATTAAACTTACTTCCGTAAGGTTTGCAAATTAGTGGGATCATTTAGATCACCACTTAAGTCCAATTTAAGTAGGGTATATTGCATGGCATTAAAAGTTTCCGTGGGCTGTTCAATTTTTATCTTATTATCGCGCATACTTATAACTCTGAAAATATAAAAACAGAAAGTATAGGTTAAGAAATCTCTTTCGAGTTTACATGCGAGCCTTCTAATTAAATATATATATATATATATATATATATATATATATATATATATATATATATATATATATATATATATATATATATATACAGTGTTGGGCAAAATACATGGTTTGCGGTATTTAAAATACAAAATACAAAATACTTGCTGATCATGTATTTAAAATACAAAATACAAAATACTTTCAGGATATGTATTTAAAATACAAAATACTTAAAAATCTCTATGTATTTAAAATACAAAATACAAAATACTTCCATTTATTGCAAGTATTTCAAATACAAAATACAAAATACTTTCACGTCATGTACATGTATGTATTTAAGTATTGTTAATGACAGTACCGTATCTTCTATTCAACGTACGAGCCAACCCACTCAATTGTCTACAGTCGCCGAAAGAACACCTGTTAATACTTTATTAACTACTAAGAACCTATCTAATAGATGTACTAGTCCTGCTCAAACTGGAATCAAAAATAATACTGCAGGTCTTATTAGACCGATTAGATTCATACCTCCAAACAAAACAATCTTCGTTTCCCGATTAGCATCAGATACTACTGTTGAAGAAGTTTATTCATATATAAACTTAAAGCACGGTTCCAACTTAGATATCTCAGTGTATAAATTTTCTTACTCTGAACCAAGAATAGTGGCATTATTTAAGATTACTGTACCGGATGAGTTGTTTAATATAGTTATTTCTCCAAATTTCTGCTTTAATGGTATTTACGTCCGCGAACTTATATTTAAAACAAGACAAAGGAATTCTGTTCAATTGCCTTCAACGGCAACAATATTGAAAAAAACTAAACAAATATATTGAAAATTTATTCTTATATACCAAAATTTTCGTGGCATTAATAAGAAGTTATCTGCGTTATTTAATCAAAGTTACTCATTTGACTATCATGCTACAGCATTTACTGAAACATGGCATGACATGATAATACGTATATTGAACACAGAAACTTTTGCTGCTAAGTATACTATATATAGACGTGATCGTAGCAATAACATAAAGGAAGGTGGTGTCTTGATAGCAGTTCTAGCCTGCTCACTTCCGAAGCTTTATCGTTTACGTCTTTTCTGGATATTGAATTTATGGCTGTTTTGACAAAATTCAACATAAGAGAATTTTCGTAGCGTGTTGGTATATCCCTTCTAATTCACCTGAAATAATTTACCAGAAACACTCAGACGTTATCTCCTCCGTTGTGCGAATGTCTAATCACAATGATACTATCATTGCAGTTGGTGATTTTAATATGCCTATTATTTCCTGGAACCGTTCTACTGATAATGGTTAATTCACGCCCCATAAATCTGGCGCCAATGAGAAATACACTGAGTTTATTGATTGCTTACTAGATGTGAACCTTTATCAGATGAATGGCATATATAATGATAATATAAAATTTTTAGACCTGGTTTTTGTAAATGATTATGTTGACACCTCTGTTCTTCGCACTGATCCATTAACTTTGCCAGAAGACCGCTATCATCCTATAATTTTAGTAAATTCATATTTTTCATTATATACATCCCATTTTGCGGAAAAATCTATAGTCAATAGCTTATGCTTCAAAAAAAGGGAATTATAGCAGGGTAACTGAGCTACTTTATAATACTGACTGGAGTAGTTTACTGTCAATTTCTAACTTTGAAAACAAAGCTGATGTCATCGATCATATTATTATGAGTTTCTACAAAGGATATATTCGATCTTGAACCAATGTTTTCCAAGAAAAACCTGTTCAGATTCCTTTGGACCGCCATGGAATACTAAAGCTCTTTCTAAAATTAAAAATAGCAAAAATAAATATTATAAAAAGTATAAAAAATCTGGATCAGCATCAGACTTTGCTAAATACTCAGTTGCTCGTGCCGAATATAACAAATAAAATCAGAATTGCTATATCGTCAAAATTAAAAATAACCTTAAGAAGAATCGTTTCACAATTTTGTAAATTTAAAAAGAAAATCTACTTCTTTCCACCTACAATGAAGTTAAATGAAAATGAATCAGATGAGGATGCTGAAATAAGTAACTTGTTTGCAGATTTCTTTTCATCTACTTATGCCAATGATCAAATTAGAGACACTGGTCTACTACCATGCTCCAATATTTGAAGTCAGTCTATCTTAATCCCTTTTATAGATGAATTGTCTGTTCTTAACGGTTTAAAGAAATTGAAATTTTCCTACAACAGTGGATCGGATAAAATACATGGTTTGCAGTATTTAAAATACAAAATACAAAATACTTGCTGATCATGTATTTAAAATACAAAATACTTTCAGGATATGTATTTAAAATACAAAATACAAAATACTTAAAAATCTGTATGTATTTAAAATACAAAATACGTATTTGTATTTTAAATACGTATTTCAAATACATGTATTTCAAATACTGCCCAGCCCTGTATATATATATATATATATATACTATATATATATATATATATATATATATATATATATATATATATATATATATATATATATATATATATATATATATATATATATATATATATATATATATATATATATATACTTATATACTATATATATATATATATATATATATATATATATATATATATATATATATATATATCGACGATTAACTCGCAAAATGCGATTAAAATATTAGGAATTAGGTTATTGATCGCTATAACTTCAGTTTAGATTTAAATATTATATAATATTGATTATATTATTTATTTATTTATTTGCTACGAGTTTTCAACAAGTCTGTAAAAATATCTGACATTTCGCTGATGCTTATGTCAGGTCATCAAAATTTGCTTAGAGATCTAGCGAAGTGCTGCAATAAGTTCCAGCGGAATGTCCGAGACATAAACCGGCTTAGAATTCACAATGAATAAACAATTTTCTGGAAGTTTTTACGTACTAAAGAGTTAATAAGGACTTGTTTCTTTTTTTCTCTTAATTAACTTCAAAATATTGATTTATTCATATGCCCATGACTATGCTGCATTAAAGGCTTAAATTCCTTATGCCAACATGTACACTTCTGTTCTAGCTTTGGATCAAATCTACTTTAGCGAAGCTGTTCAAACAAAACAAAAATTTAGCCTAGGCGATTTTCTGCATAGCTGGCCCTCAGCTGGATGCAATAATTTTCTCCTCCATGGTATGACAAACACTGGCATGATGCCCTGTATAGCCTTAAGAATTTCTCTTCTATGCTAAGACACATCAGCTTCGCTTACTAAAGATTCCCTGCTTACTATATACATTTATGTATACTATATGTACATCAAAAAAAGGTCATCTACTCTTAATAGCTTAAGATGTTTTCTAAAAGAATTTAGTATATTATACATGTATGTACATGTACCTTAACTGATGCCGCTTTTTTCGATGGTGAGGTGGGTTAGGTGGTGAGTGAACCTGTTGAATTTTTTACGAGCCGTATTGATGCCAGTCGACAAAATTAAAAAAATGGAAGCATGTAAAGAAAAATTAAATGCAACAAGGACTCTATTTTTGTATACGAGTATGTACCGTCGAACGAATAATATTTTTAAAGTTCCTTAACAAAATCGTTTTCCTTAATAATGTTGAAATAAATTTTTATTTGATGAATACGAATCAGAAAATATAATATTAAGAGCAGGTTAAGATGAGAAGTTCTGTATCTTATTTACTTCTTTCGAAGTTCCTTAAATTTATTGGCCACTAAACTCGGAATGCATGTGTGTTTTTGACTAGTTGGTTTTAAGTATGAAACTCAAAAATATTTTTGCGACAAATATTTTTACCTAAAAGGATCATGCGAATATGAATGAAAACTCATACTTTCCAAGGAATTAAAAGTTCATTCTTTAAACAGGACTTCCATATTTTTCACCAGAATGTCAATAAACTCAATTATGCAGTCTTATATACATACATACTTATGTATGAATTTCATTTTGGAATTTATATTTCCTTATGTATTATCACTAACGTTTAATGATAAATATTAACTGAAGTATTTTTATTTCAATAACAATTCATGTAAACAATCTGCAAGATATCTGCCTACAAGATTCAAATAAGGTCATGCACTTCCAGACCCACTTATAGGAAACCGTACAAAATAATATTGGCGAACTGAAGAATGAAATTGTAAAAGAAGATGTAAGTATGTGGTATTTCCTACACAATGATTTCGAATAAAAATCAATTGTTTTCTACAAATACATATTAACATGTCTCGCGAACATTTGATGACAACAATCGGCTTAAAAATAATAATACACGTACACAGTCGCATACAAGTATGTATGCACATACATACGTGTAGAAATCCTTACATACATACATAAGTATATGTATGTACATGTTTGTATGAACATGTTCTTTAAACTGTACAAATCTATACCCAAGTTTCGTAAATTATGTTGCTTACTAAATTGGCGCCCATTGATAAAGTATAAATACTTAAGGAAATGAAAAATACCACACACATATTTCATCTAATACAGAACTAGACTTTGGGATTCTTGGACTCTTTCAGTTCGCAGAAATGGGAATAAAAAATCACATTTGGAAAATTAATATGACTGTTGCGTACATGCTGTTGCTATGTTGGCAGCAGCAGCTTAAGACTTGCGAATTGGGAAAACCTCACAAGAAAGAATCAAACAAATGCAATTGCCACGAATCTAGGTATTATATTCACCTTATTTTCGCTATCGTCCTTCTATTATCACTTTCAAGCCATTCGATTCGGAGTACGTTGAAGTCTACAAAATTCACAGCTCTTGGACATGGCGACTACCACGACTTCTCCTATTGTTGAAAAAGTGTGTTCAGCGACTGAATGGCTGAATGGATACGAGAACAAGCGATATAGCCGCATTTGGTGTGAAAAGCAGCCAGAAGCATTGCATCCCGAAAAATGCACTATTTGGGCCGGTGGCATCATTAAACCGTATTTTTTCAAAGATGACGAAGACAGGAACATTGCTGTGAATGGCGAGTGGTATCGTGCGATGATTACAAACTTTTTTTGCCCAAAATAGAATAGTTTGGAGCCGATCAATTGCCCGCCTAGATCGTGCGATTTAATGCTTTAGACTATTTTTGTGGGGCTAGGATAAGGCTCATTTCTATAGGAAGAAGCCCGCAACGGTGGACGCATTGAAAACCAATACTGAAGAATTTATTCGTGAGATACCAGCCGATATGTGGGAGAGAGCATTACCATGGACCCAAATCAAATCCGAAAGATCTTAAAAATCGCCCTTTAATTTCTTACATTAATGCCTTTCATTTAATGATATTAAAAGGTTAGGGAATAGGTTTCTGAACCGCTCCCCGTTGATTGTAAGCATCTGCCTATCGTATTTTTTAAGACATTTAGTCAATTATTCCAACAGTCCACGAAACACTACCACATTTGAATCCCTTTTAGTTTTTTGACCCACCATCCAATCCATAATTTGTACTTAATTAAGAACGGGTCATTTTTTCAATGGAGATTTCAGTTTGACCAAAAACTTACATACTCGTATGTATCTTTTTCATTTCTTGGGCTTTTAAATCATGATTAAAACGTGATATTCGACCAAATTGCATCCATTATTGCTATTAACATATTTTTATATAAAAATTTTTCTATGTATTTCCGAAAAATTTTCGAAATTTTATTCCGTTTTTTCCCAACAAATTCCCAAGAGGGAATTTCCATTTTTTTACTCGAATACCCTGCATACTTATATTGCATTTGTATGTAAATGAAACTAAAACAAGAAATCATAAACAATGAATAGCAAAATATATTTGTGCAGCGGGTCTACCATATAATTATTTTGAAAAGTTCAATAATTTGCAAAGTGTTGTAAGTGAAGTTATTGTACATACATACATACATACCTTAAGACATCGAACTTATTGAAGAGTTTATGATGTAAATGTGTTAAATTATTTCCGGATAAATCCAATATTTGTAGACTATTTACTAGACTGTCGAATGCCATCGGCGATATATCAGTTAGACCGCAATAACGCATATATATTTCGCGAATTTTAGCTGACTTGAACGCATCATCCTGGAAAAGAAGAGTTTAGTTTTATTCCAATTTAACATAAAGGTGAATTCACCCATTCGTTTTGAACGTTCCGAACGCTTTTTTTATATATGTGGTTTGAGAGAGAAAGAGAGTAAATTAAATGCGGAACAATTTTTGCTTGAATTGGTTTTTACTCTCTTTTTCTCTCTCCCAAAAATAGAGGCTTCAAACTACATATAAAAAAAGCGTTCGGAACGTTCAAAACGAATGGGTGAATTCACCTTAATCACATCTTAAAAAAACTCGAAATCGGCAAAATGCGTGATAAAATCTTATATCCCTATCGAAACCCCTTGGTATGACTTCGGTTTAGCTTTAGATATAATTCAGATTACTTTTTCTGCATATAAAAAGGAGGATAATACGGAAAGTTTTTTCCTTAGTACTTTAAAGTTTTGTTTTTTTTTTAGATAACACTATGTTGCAATTAAAAACAGCTTCATTTAAATGGCATATCAAAACCTTTTGATATGCCAGAATAGTTTGATTTGAATAGTTTATTTTTTATAACTCAAAAATTTTGATTTTTGAGAAATTCATATGACTAATGTTGCATTTAAAGAGCGATTTGTACAAAGTATATGTATAGTTTATGCATATACGAGTACACTATATGCATATAATCTGCTTAAAAGATATTGATATCACAAACAAAAATATTAAAAGTAGACAATGTCATTTATTTTAACCGAAATGGAAAAAACTGAATTTTATAATTCTTTTATTTAAATAAAAACCACCACCACAACTAAATAAAGCCTTGATAAACACTATGGGAACTCTGTATCATCAATTTCAATGGGTAAAAAGTGGATCACTGGCTTCCGTTGTAGTCGTACCAGCACAAATAACATCAAACGTTCAAGTCGTCTAAAAGAAGTCGTCACGATCGGCGAAAGAAGGAAGCGCCTGCGGTGGCTGAGTCTGTAGACATTTAGTTCATGACATTTCGCATGAATATTTGGACATAAAAAACTATCCGAGCAGTGGGTGTTGCGATTGCACAACCGTGTGACCACCTCAAAGGAGTGTTTAGCGATGTTTCAGAGCAAGGCGAAAAAAATTTTGCAATATTTTGTAACTGTGGACGAAACATGAATCCATCATAAAACTCCAGGGAGCAAGCAGCATTCAAAACAGTGGGTTTCTTCGGGTGAACATGCACCAAAGAAGATTAAGGTAGGTCCGTCAGTCAACAAGATCGTGGTCATAGTTTTTTGGACAGATTTAATATTAGTTTGAAAAAAATGAGTTCATCTAGCAAATAGAAAAGTGCTATTTCATGAAAACAATGGAAGGGTACATACGTGTGTACTCACTGTGGCGAAATCGATGAATTGGGCTGCGAGCTACTACCCCATCCAGCATACTCTCTTTTTCGACTATTATCTGTTTCCCAATTGGAAGAAATTACTGATGAATAAGAGATTTGGTCCAAACGAAGAGGTCATCATTACAACAAATATATATTTTGAGGGACTAAATCTTATTATTTGCATGAAAATAAAAAAAAAACTGAAAAGACGCGGCACTACGATAAATAAAACGATTTTATTTTTTTCGGAAAATAATGTCTTATCCAGAAAAGGCATGGAATTGTCAAACTGACATTGTAAAATTAAACCGTAGCTATAAAATACTGCTTAGACTGAATGGAAGATTTTGTTTTCATCACAGCGAAGATATTTGCATCTTCCATTTATTCTTTTTTGAAAAAGAAAGAGTTACATTTTGCTACAAGGGATCCTTTAACTTTTCTCTAAAAAAAAATAAATTGATAATATACAAATTTGATACTGTTCCTTAAAATTGTTTTGTTAATATAAACAGAGGCTCATGAGAACCCTTCTTAATTTAAAGTACGAGTGGAAAGAAATTTTTTTCCTAATTATAATTAAAAATTTATTTTACTTTTTATTCGAACGAGTATATACATATGAGTATGCAGACACATATAGTGTCGTATATGCATTAATCCCTTTGCTCCTTTTATAAAAAATGTCCACATTAAAGACTACTGTAAGTTGTAACGATATACATACATAATTACCTTCATTGTGTGTATCGGATTTCCATCCAAAAATGTTCTATTTACAATGTCAAAATATTTAAATGAATTCGGTGGCAACATACTAATATTATTATATTCCAAATGTAAATTGTCCAAATTTAACTTTGTGGTAGATTGTATATCATATGTTTCGTTGCCACTTAAGGACCAAATTACATTGTGCGATATATCCAGAGTACGTAGGCTCTTCAATGGTCCCAGAGCATCATATGGTATTTCCGAAAGTATATTATCCGTTAATAATAGTTTCATTAGTCTCGGCATTCCATCCACAAAGACATTAGGATCAATTTCAAACAAATTGTTGCCACTCAAATCCAATGTTTCCAAGATGAGAAGACCTGAAAAGCTGTGAGGATGCAACGTGGATATGCAATTGTCGCGCAATATTAGTGTCTGCAATGAGTCTTCGAGGCCGCGAAAGGAATCATGTTGTATGTGTGTTATGTGATTATGACCTAAATCTAAATATCTTAGTTTTTGTAAATGTCTAAATGACTTTGATGGTATTTTCACTAAATCATTTTGTGGCAGTATAAGTTCCCACAAAGAACGTTCTAGACCAGTAAAAGCATCATCTGGTATTTCAGTCAAATGGTTTCCCGATATTTTAAGACGGTACATGCCTAAAATGTTTTGGGACTAAAATAATTCATATTAAATCAGATAATATGTTGTGGTCCAACCTGTAGCTTGTAGAAAATATGGTTCTATTTCTCTTAATCCTGTATTTTCCATGTGCAGCATGAAAACCTTTTTTTGTTGTTGTAAAAATTATATAACTACTATTATGACTACGATGGAATATAACTCTTCCTTACCTTTGATTGGTTCACCATTCTTGGCAATGCTGGAAAGGGTACATTTTTACAATGAACTATACCCAGATCTGAAGATGATTTTGAGCAAGTACACAGCGAATTATATGTGCATGGCGGATATCTCATTTCCTCTAATTCTCGATGACTATATAGCGATGCTCGCGCCAGTGACATCCATATCATTATCAGCAGTGTTATGATAAGAAAAGCATAACCAAATTTAAAGAAAAACTCCAGACCCTTAAACACATAAATTTGGAATGTAATAATTATTGTAATTAAAATTATTGCAACATCAAATAAAACAATTGAAATTTTTTCATTTGAAAAAGCTCCATAATCTATATATATATATATATATATATATATATATATATATATATATATATATATATATATATATATATATATATATATATATATATATATATATAGCGTTTGTAGAGGGTAAAATTTTACAAAACGAAGTAGGTTGACCGATTTCAGAGATACGATATCACAAGCAGGCGTGTATATCTATATGTACATACAGATGCCGTGATGTTCCTTGGAAATAAGGTATTCTCCATTAAAAAATTTACTAACAGCTTTTAATTAATTTCTTTGAGGAGCATTAGAATAGTAATATTCTGTTCACAAAAGGATAGTATGCAGGATATCCTGTGATATCACAGCTTTTAATTAATGCCCTTGAAGAGCATAATGTTCTCTTCTCAAAAGGATATTATTCAAGATATCCTTGTAAAATAAGAACTTCCAAAGAAGTTAACAATGACTTAGAACTTGTGATCCGAAAGTAGTGAAAACTACCGTCATTTCTAATGATGTCAACATTATTCGTAACATTAAGAAATCTTGATAATCTGAAAGTGCTTTAAATAATGTTCGATCAACATATTGCAACGTGCATATAAGAAAAGCGTTATTACATTAACTTCGACAAGTTAGGAAAATACGATTTCTTTATTTTTCTACAAAGAAAATAATTTTGCTTTAAATTACGATAACGTTTTTCCACTGAGAATCGACGGCCGGCAAGTGCCAGTAGCAACTTTTTTATTAGTGAAATTAATTTATTTTTATTCAGGCTCTAGGTAATACATTTATTTAAGTAAAACTCACAAAGCTTACTTTTAAAATAAAAAGATGGCTTTACTCAAATTCCTGATGAAGAGAACCGATGGTGATCGAAATATCGAATAAATAAATGAAGAATAAAAATTAATAAAACAAAGGAGTTTTACTTAAATAAATGTATGACCTAGAGCCTGAATAAAAATAAAAATAAACTACATACCTTAAGATCGAAGAAATTTATATATATTACTAGCGGGCCCGTTGCCTGCTTCGCACGGCAAAACAAAATAAGAAAAGAAACACACTTGTTTTTAATAAAGTTGGTTTACTCATCAAAAAATGCGAAGAAATTAATAAAATCGATTATGATAAGATCAATCACCAATGACGTCCAAAGAGAAAAGAGAAATGATAACAAATTGCTATTTGCATCACTCCGTGCAATGCTCTCCAATACACAAACGACCAAAATGTATTCAATACTAATGAATGCTGTATGCGGTACAAAAAATGCCTGCGGCAAAAACACACTCACTTCACATACGCACCGCACACACATGCGTTATCGTATTTTAACCAAACTTCATATAAACCATATATGGGCCACTGCCTACGTAGTGTATAAGTTTGGTTGAAATCGCTCGACGCGTTTATGAGTAGTTCGGCGACGTACATATACGGACTTGTTTTTATATATATAGATTTGAAAGTAATTATTAATTGAAAAAAAGTAATATTTTCATGAAAATGTAAAAAAAAGTCTACTACTTTTTTATAATAAAAAGAACAGAATGGGTTTCCAGAAGTAATTTGTAGTTCCGGTTCACACACTTCAACTCTTGTTGCTCAAGTTTTAATTCAGCTGTGAGAAAGATAGACAAAGTGTGTATTAAAAATTGAACAACAAAAGTTGCAAGTATGTGAACATGGGCGTAGCTAGGTATGGGCCTAGAGGGCCGTGGCACCCACCTAATTCTATAACAATTTTTTTACATGCATACAATATAAAATTATTAAAAAATGCACAGGGTATTGTGGACGGATTGCTTTTTTCTATTGAAGAAAACACAGCCAATTTAGGAATAGAGATGTCTGTTTTAAGGATAGTCTCTCGTCAAACGCACCGTTCAAATCCCTCATTTTCATCACCTGCTGAATACTGGAAGCGATCTACATATATACATTCTTTATATAAATTCTTTAATTTCATCACTGGACAGAAGATTTAATGAAGAAAATAGGCCAGCGTTTGCAATTCATTGTTTGCACCCATCAAACATACTTAGAGCTGAAAGATGCTGGATTATTTTATCCAAATATAAGGAAGGCGTTATTAATTTCATTTTCATTGTCACATCCGTGCACTACTGCAACTGTTGAGCGGTCATTTAGCACTTTAAGGCGAGTAAAAACATGGTTGCGCTCCACAATGACTAAAGCTCGTTTAAACGGTAAAATAATATGCAATTTTACTTATTATCAAAAAATAAGTATATTGTATATTGCAGGACTATGTATGCTAAGCGTCCACCGAAGATTGGTAACCGAAAAGAAGGACGAATTTTTGGAAAAAATTCTAGCAAAATTTTCAAATAGATCGAAATTGTAATAATCATAAAAAATCATAATTTTCGTGGCACCACCCTATTTCATATCCTGGCTACGCCCTTGTATGTGAACCGGTGGTATAACACACCTTGAAAGCAATGAAATTAACTTTCCTAAAGATTGAGTTTCATTTATTTATTAGACTTGTTTTTTTTTTCTTTTATATGATAGAGAAATTCGTTCTTATAAGAATGATCGAAAGCACGAGAGTTAAAAAAAGATATACGAGTACATATAAGCAGATTTAAGTTATTATAAGTACCCGAATTAGAGTTAAAGTGTTATACACAATTTGGTCAGATTAAAGTTCGTTTTTCAAATCTCTATTAGAGATAGATATGATGATTCTAATTGTTATTGTTACTTAATAACATTTATTGCTACTCTCCTAAATCACGTAGTATTTGATAATAATCGAATCCGTAACCCCAATGCTTTCTAATTAGAAGAATATCCTTAAAATATTTATGATCAACATCTTTTTAATGTGTACATGTGTATTAAAGTTAAAGTTGATTAAAGTTATTAAATTTAAAAAATTTTAATAAAAACTGCTAGCTCTTACAAAAATTGCCACAAATATATTATTTTAACTGTTGAAAAAAAGAAATTAAATAAAATCCATTGAAATACATTGAAATCCTTTCGTATATTTGTAGGTCTTTTTAATCCATGTAATATAAAACGTTCTTTTTACAAAGTCTTTAGTTTTATGACATTAATTTTTTTTTGTTTTTTTTTTATCCTGTTGACTCCATTCTCACATATTCAACACCAATCGGTTTGAAAAGAAAATCGTTGAGAAACCATATAAAAAATGCAAATTAACTCATTATTCCAGATTGTATTTGTTGTAGATTTATAGTTAATACAACTTGCACAATATTTACGGTCTATTTTAATTTGGCACTTTTATGATTTCATTAAAATTTAAAGCTTTTGAAAAATTTAGATTTAAAAACAAATTATGAATGTATTTCTTATTTCTTTTTATCTTCAATTAAAGCACATATTTTTGTTAAAAAAAAATAATCTAATTTGTATACACACCATTTTTATATGTGTTAATTGGATTAATTTACACTATACAGATGTATAAAAATTAATTACACTTTTTCATTCCACGTCTTGCTAAAAATATTTTAATATTTCAAAATAACTTGATTCAATTCGATTATCCTTTTCAAAGTCCTTAATATCTTTTTAAATGTTCATAATCCGCTATTGTGCTAAGACACGTCCGAATCGTAGCACATGAAAGGTGCATCTGAATTGAATTTTTCAAAGTTTGAACTCAAGTAAACCAAGATGTGTTAAATTGCAACTAATTGGATTGTACTATATTTGAATGAACTAGGTGCCCAAACTAGATTGTAGACCGTAGTCTTCCTCAAACAATTCTTTGTACTTGTATTGTTCTTTTCGCATTTCCGTTTTCAATTCACCTCCAGGGTTGACTAACCCTTGTACCGCGCATGTTTCGGAATTATCGCTCATATACGCATGTCCATTAAAAATTGTTTAGAATCATAAGATCAAAACAAATCACCCAAACACACTGATAATGACAATGTAAATAAATCAAGTTCGACGTGACGGGTCGTTGATAGAATAAACGTTATCGAGTCTATATATTGTGGAAGACTTTAAAGTGAGGCTTAAATTACATTCTGTTACAATTTTAATTCAAATGACCTTATAAACCTGTTTAAGTTCACACAAAAAATAACAAAATTATGTAGAAAGAAAAAAATAAAAAACTAAACATTCGAAAATACATACATACCTTTCACACTGAGAACAGTCGATGTACACGTGAAATTTCAATTCATCCGTGGCAAAAACGCATACCGCGTATTCCATGTGAAAATAATGCTCTCAAGAAGATAAATAAGATGGATTCGTATCAAATAGAAATTGTTTGTCGTGCAAGCTCTGTTAAGACATTCTAAGGCCACTACAGTGTAGCCTCGTTGAACGCAACCCTCGATATGCGCAACACCTCGCTTAACGCAACACCCAATTTCTTAACATTGCTGACTCTATAAACGCAACTTTTCAAAAAACAAAGCCTCAATTAACGCAACTTTGCGTTAATTAAAAAAAAGAAGGGTTTTTTTTGTTTTAGTTTGGTTTTTGATAAATAAACTCAAAACTAAGACGAGTGTATGTAAAATCTTATGCTTAATTGCAATATTCTTTTTGATTTACCGCTATTCTAAGAATGACAAATATTTTGTGTGTAATACTTCGTTTTTAAAATCAATTGAGTTTAGAAACTTCTTTGTTTATGAATGGTTCTTTCATCAAAATAACAAAAATGCCTCTCGTGACAAAATTTGTTAAACTAACAATAAAAGACCTTCGTAGAGTAGTAGGTAGTGCACTAGACTCGTAGTGCGAAGGTCCCAGTTTCGAATCCTGCCGCAAAACTCCGGCAGTTTGTGTTTGATAATCAAAGGGAGCGCACAACAATCCTTCACTGGCTTAAGTGTATGTCGTATGACATGGGCTATCACACCCTTCCAATCAACCTAACCTAACAATAAAAGAAAAGAGTGAAATTCTTAAGAAACATGAACGTGGCATACATGTCAAAACGATATGTAATGAAAAATCAACAAGCATTAAAAACGTTTGTGGCAAATACTGAAACTGACAAGCACAAAAACTCAGTCGAAAATTTCAGACTTTTTCCCTTAAAAACAGGAATCTTTAACTCGATAACAACCATAAGTACAAATTAACATATATTTGAGTGTGTATTTTATTAAATTTTTATTAGATGTATATTTTGTTTTTCTGTTTTTATTCCTAATTTCAATCAAATAAATACGATTATTAAAAGCTAACCTTAGTTTTTTTTTATAAAATTCTTGATTGGTTTAAAATACCCTTTTATATAGAAAAATATGACTAGAAATTTGTGACTTGGTTTGCGCAACAACTCAGTTATCGCAACAGCCCAAAATTTCTATTGGTTGCGTTCACCGAGGTTACACTGTATTATTATTTTTTACTTTGTAATTTTCATATATGTATATAAGATTGAATTCTCATATTGTTTATGCTAGTTTTTGTATAAACATACGACATTGAATGCTTACAAGCCGGTTAAAGTTTAATCATAGTTTGGTTAGCTCCAATAAAATATCGATATATGAACAGCTAAACCCACAACAAATAACAAAATTTTGAAACTCTAATGTCCAAACGATTAGTTGGAGAGAATATCAGACATAATAAATTTCGATATGGATCTAAGTATTCGGAATTTAGTTTGTATTAAACAATTCGTACGAACTTTTTACATATGCAAGCCCGTAAAACTTGGTGATAGCAGTATAGTGAAACTACAAAAAAAAAAATAATAATAATAATCATAATAATCTTACAGAAAAGAGGAAATGGAGAGGTATAACTCAGTTAAGCATGATTGATGATGGTAATCTTTTGTTGACGACATCAACAGCTTAAGAGTAATTGTGTAACAGTTTTTTGAATGAAGATCACTCCTATACCTCACATTCATTGACTTCGCGAGAGTCTTTGATACTAGATCATGCTACTATTTGGAATGCATTAAAGTGTACGAGTATGCATACCTTTTAGTATAATACACCTTATCAAAGGGCTGTTCGAAAGTGCTACTTGTCGCATTCTACACGAAAGGCAACTCAGCAACAAGATCCCAGTTTAAACTGACTGGAGTTTGGCAGGGGTTGGATATTAAAAGGACAGATCAATAAGTGCGTGAGTTTTTAAACAAAACACCGGTCTTTGGATAAAGTCATTTTATTTTTTAACATACATAGTCCCTTTTCAGCAACTGTTCTGCAATTTTTTATCCCTTCAAGAAAGTAAGATTTGTCAATGTCAAATCTGTCGAGGTGACGGTCGTTTTTTCAAATCCTCATTAATATTCGTCATTGATTGTTTTACTCTTTCGAAGGTAGTCAATATGAATTACACCGCGTGGGTCAATGTTTCGTCCATGGTTTTGTAACGATGCAAAAAATCGTCCATATTGCGGTTGATCTAAGCCAAACAGTCCTGTGAAGTTGTCACACGGTTGCGTTTGTTGTCCATTGTGTGCAAACGCAGGACTTTTCTCATACCCAAGTGATTATCCAAAATTGCAACCACTGATTCATGTGATATGCCTATGGCATACACAATCTTACGCAATGTTGATCTCCGATTGGTCAACACCATATCAAGAATTTTTTAAATGTTTCGGGTGTAGATGCCTCAAATGAGCGTCCAGAACGTTGGACATTTGCTGTGCTTGCATGGCCACTGATAGATGTCTCTTGGCAACAACAGTGTTGCCATTTATGTTAAGAGGGAAATTCAGAATGTACGGACTTATCGACTGCCGTCGTATATTCAATGTTTTTTTATGTACAATGATTTTTTTTAATTGTTTGAAATTGTTTTGAAAACTCTTTTTTTTTTTGTATGAAATAGTATGCTCCAGAGGTGGTCCCATTTAACCAATATTTGATGATAGTGAGGAGAGTACTTTCCATACGAAGTAATTCTTAATTATATTATATCTTGCTGTATATAATAGTTAGACTGTTCAAAATTGGCGTGGATCTCCCAGCGGTCAACGCACGTGGCATCGAGAAAAACTGACTGGATGGAAGCAGGGGAAGTGGTACTATAACAGTGAATGTTCAAAGTTGATATGCTCCAGAGCTGATCGTGTTTTGACCAAAGTTTTTGGGGGGAGGGGTCAGCCCCATACCGCCTTCAAACATAGCCTCTAAAAAGTTCGAAATAAATATAATACTGAGATCTTTCAGACCGGTGTGACATCAGTTAATTTTTTCTTATCAATTGGCATTTTGCTAAATTATAATCAAGATTTTGTCAACTTATGTCCTAAGTAAGCGAGAAATGCATTAATGAAAACTTAAAATCAGGGCCGTTCCTTACGAATATATGTATATATATCACCATTATTTAACATATTTTTAGACACCATCTACTTCTAAGAAGATTGTAATTTAGTGTTGCAGCACAGTACTGCATTTACGCACGTACCCGAACACTAATTTTTAAAAAGCGAAAAAATACACTATAATATAAATTCGATTACTTATGCTTTACTAAAACCGTGAAAGGTTTAAGTTGTTGCTTCGTGGTGATTCACGAAAATTCGATATTTATTTCTTCAATCATAGACGAATATATAATAACAAAATTAAGCAAAGCCGAAAACATAGACTTGTAAGACTTCGTATTTCTTTTAATTTTGCGTTATATTTTCATTTACTATTTAAATACCTTTTAACATTTACACATGTACATTAGGAATGGCCACGAGTAATTAAATACATTCATTGGCTTTGTACAGTTGTAATTTTGCGATATAACCAATTATAATAAACATTCTTTTTACTGCATTCTTTTTCATCGGTATTAAAACAATCCGATATATTAGGTGGAAATATATTCTCCATATTGAAGTAGAAAGTTGATGTTACTCGGCGTAATTTATTTTTCGATTTCATGGTTATGCGGCGTGAATGGGGATCTTTACCTTCCAAAAGCTCACGTATATATTCAGCAGGCAATTGTATTTCCATTACATCAGTATATGAATCCAATGTTAAATCACCAATTTGTGGAGCTTTTCGCAACAGTTGTCCACATACTTCATAATAAACATTATTCAAATTCAAATGTATTCTTATCATTAGTAAATGCTCTAACGTACAATGAATTTGCAATAGCTTTGCAAGAGTTCTTGCACTTTCATATTCATTGAAATTGCTATTTTGGAAACAAATTATGTCATTTTCTATTTTATTACTGTTACTTTTAATATCATTGCGCAAGAATGTCTTGCGCATGGCAGCATGATCTTGAATTACAGCATTTCTTAAAGATTTGCGAACATTTGGTAGAACTGTATCATTTTCTCTCTCATCATGAGCAATACTAAAACAGACGAACATAATTTAGTTAAACAGTATTTAATTCGTTGCATTTCCTATAATACCTTTTCTTTTTCAAATCAGAAGCACTGCAGATTTTACTCTCAACGTATATATATTCGTAATCTTTATAGAGTTTTTCCATACCAATCTCCAGTAATAACTCCAGCGGTTCAGAGCCTGAAAGACAAGGTATGGCTAAACGGCGATTTGCGACCTCAGTTATGATTTCAGCCAAACGATTTTTATTTGTAGGCGTATTCTTCAAAGAAAAGAAAACATATACACCCATTATTATACAACGAATATTTAAAATGTTTGAGTTCCAGCTACTAAATTCGAAACAAATTATGTTATATATTAAAAGTTTTAAATAAATACAACTTAATTATTTTCTGTATAATGATTATGCCTACCACAATATTGCAGCGAGCAGCGCATTGAAATAGTATATTATATGCCATTTTTAAGTCCTTATAAGATGAGCATTCTGAAATGTATAAAAAAAATTTCGACAGTGAATGAAAGTTAAAAAGTGCGTGCTGGCAAAGGGTGAGAATAAGCCTTTTATATACGGTTTTGACAGCACACGCTTTACCATTTAATCAATTATAATTACGTTTCAAAATATCCCACAACTTATCAGTTAAATCATTAAGGCGCCTAGTTTTTGCATTTTGTATTACATCCTCAATATCAAGTTCAGCACCACCACTTTGATCTATTTCCGATATTTCCGTCATAACTTTATTGATGTTTTCTCGCAGTTCAAACATATCAATACCACTAAAAAATTAAATTAAATAATTTTTTAAGTTTTGAAATGAATTTTTATCTTTATGCAGCAATAAATTGGATACATACATATGTATGTATTTTATTTTCTTTGATATGTATTATTTTATATGCTGCAACAAAAATACCTAATTACAGTGGAGTTCGGTTAAAGCGAACTCCGATAGAACGGACAATTTAGTCCGTTGTAGGCAAAGGTCGTTGTAACCGGAGTACATAAATATTCTATTCTTGTAATAAAAAACTAGCCAACCTTAAAATATATTTAATTTGTTTCTTAATTTTCGACATATGCCACATATTTTATATCTACAATATCTTTACATATCTTACTTTTTTCAAATTTGTGATCGTTTTGTCAGACGATGGTAAGTATTTATTTCAGCATTTTAGAACATTATCGGGAAAGTTTTGCGACTTTATTTTGTTAGTAAGAAATATAAAAAATTGCCAACAATTTTTATACTGGGTAGTTTAAAAAGGGTTCGTTATAAATTGGCTATAACCTAAATTCGTAATAAACGTAATATTTTTTTATGAATTATTTGCACAAAATTCTTGGTACCGGTGAAGTTATAGCAATAATTTGTTATAACTGGTGTACGTTATATCCGAACTCCACTGTATCTAAAATATATAAGAAAGCAAATAGTTTTAAGTTTTCATAGTAGCATTTGAAAAAAAAAAAACGATTTTCTCCATTAATAAAATTAATATCGTGGCATAATATTGATACCAAAACACCACATGAAGATATGGGTTTTAGCACCATACCCAAGTGATTAAATTTTATTATAAAGAATTTTATTATCGTCTAAATTTAGTATTTTGTATTACATCCTCAATATTTAGTTCATCGCCACTACTTTCATCTATTTCTGATATTTCTATCATAATTTTAAGTTTAATCTCATATTTCTCGAAAATCGGACGGACAACTTGACCGCCTGAAAAATTGATTATCCCATAGCTCCTCCATTTACGGATCGATTTTCAAAACGGTCGTTTGGTTTTAAATTATTTTGTTTGGTTTGGTCCAATATTTTTTTCGAAAATCGGACGAGCAATTTTTCACGCCGAAAAAAAAAACTTTTTTATTTTAAAGTGTAGCAGAAATTTTGGTGGAAATCGGACGGACAGTGGCCTCCGCAATAATTATTATAACAAATCCGCCATTTATGGACCTCTTTTTATTCCAATATTTATTTCAATCTTTCTTGGGAGTAAAATATAAACTAGAAATATATTATCGATTTTTACACCAAGTCATAGTTTGACAATTCCTAATTCTTACTCATGGCCACATGGCTCTCGATATGCTGCAATCGTCTCTATCTTCTGGCATATAATTTTTATGGTGTGACCACTTATTTTATCTATAAATTCCCCGATACCGCACATATCGCCGAACTAATCTAGCTGGCTCGTCCACATTTTCATTTCCCCCAACATTGCCGTCACATGAAACTATTACCCAACGATATATTTAACGATATCCTTCGCATAGTACTAACAAGTCTAATAAAGAAATATGTAGTTTTGTTCAAAGAAATATTCGAAGAGATTGACAGTCATTGAAAGTAATTTGTTAATGTAAATTTTTTCCAACTTACATGCCACATAAGTACACCGGTTCTTTGCCAATATCAGAATTTTCGGATTTTTTATAAGAAACAATTTCATCACGTAGAGCAATCAATATACGTAATTGATTAATAAAATCTTGTGTTGACGCACCAATATCAATTAAACGAAATGTTTGTTTTAAATTAACATCACAACTTCTCAAATCTATTAAAGAAGGAGTGGCGGATGCTGTTGACCAAGAACATTTTATTGAGATATTCGATTTAATATTATAGGTGTTTTCAACATGAGTTTCTACACGAGTATCTTTGCCAACTAAATTGTAATGCTCCTGTAACAATGAACGACTGGTGACTGCATGTGTAACTATTACACCCCTGTAATTTATAATCCCTCTTGTATGTTGGTTTCGACCAAATTCGTACTGCAAAAGTTGTGTCTTTGAAATATCTGAACCCGAGCATAAGAACCATACGGAACCAACGGCTTCAGCAGCTGAGACACCATTTTGGAAATCTTCTGATGTTATAACAGCTCTGGCTTTATCCGCAGATATACCTTTATGATATTCCTCTTCAGGTTTCCAAGAATTTGAAGAGAGCAGGTTGAGGTCCAATAACATATCATCTAAGGCATCTACTTCGCATTCATCCTTCAAAGGACTGCCTGTCAAATCTAAATCCACATTTATGGACTTTTTTATGTTCATCTTAGGTGACGCATTGTTTAACGGATCTCCAGCTGAACGATCCTGAAATAATATTTGTCACGTCAAAGTTTATTAATAATTCAATAATTAACACATAAATACCTCTATGTAAAAAAGTATAATCTTGCCATCATTTTCGCAGGTACCCAATATATTATTTAAGTAAGTAGGTGCGGAAGAATATCTCACCATATAATTATCACCATATTTTCGCAACACATTTGCATAGACATTCGCTAAGTTTGAACACATCATGAATTTTTAATACTTTGTGGAGTAAGCTGCCAAGAAAATTTTGTTTAGGCGGTTTATTTAAAATATATACAAGTATATACTAGATGACAGATAACTTTTAAGTGCATAACCAACTTTACCGATTGTATATCTTGAAAGTGTGGCATCACTAAGCCAAATGCTTATTTTTGCATTGTTTCAGTCCACTAAACTGTCACAAACCCATGTTAACAATACATGTGTAATCTGGCTTGTGTACATGAAAGACTCTTGCTATATGTGAATAAGTTCTGTTGCTACATTCTTTGTGGTTTTTTGACAGTACCATCAATTTTACACAAACAACTAAAAATTTACGTGGCAGCTCTATTTGTAACGCTCTGCCTATAATAGGTTATCATCACCTTTCTTATCACTCAAATTCTAAGCAACACCATTTTTATGTACGAAGTTTGACAGTTTATATGTATGTTATTGATTTCGGTTGATTTTGTCTTTTATAACCTTTCATTACTTTGTTGTTCACACACACATACGTACATATGTAAGTCAATAATGCTCTATAATTGTGTCAATTTGGAAAACGCACGTGCATTTTGTTTTTAAATAAAGAGAAATATGGGCGACTTTGAAATGGAAGACAGTGATTCAGAATATTATTCTGAAAATGATTCCGAAACTGAGGTAAAATATCCGAAATGTTCGATATACAGATTCATGAAATTTGTTATATGTATGTATCTCGATAGTTGCAAGAAGCTTTCGCCCGTGGGGAGTTAAAACCTGGTCTAAATATTGAATTTCAAAAAGGAAAAGATAAAATTAATAATATCGTAAGTATTATTGTAGTGATTGCGAATCTATTCTTTAAATTGCCTGAACTATTACAGCCCCGAATTCTGGCAAAAGCAGATGAAATTAAAACAGATTTGCCATGGATTGAACGTATGGATATGATAAATGACTTAGCTCCATTGGCACCTGAATTAGCTATTGCTTTGGATAAACATGAACAAAAAAGAGCCAATTTATTCAAGGGCAATGCCAAAATACCTTATGTAAGACCAGAAGAAGATCCAGTACTAAATGACTTTAAACGAGAAATGTTATTTCATCGTCAAGCGCAAGCTGCTGTTATTGTTGGTATAAAACTTTTGCACAATGTGGGTATAAAAACAAAACGACCAGATGACTATTTTGCTGAAATGGCTAAAACAGATGAACACATGCAAAAAGTGCGTTCAAACTTGATGGCCAAACAGGAGGGTCAAGCAAAATCAGAACGCATAAGGCAAATCCGAGAACAACGTAAAATGGGCAAAATATTGGCTAAACAAACAAAAGTTCAGCGTGAAATGGAAAAGAAAGATATGTTGGATAAATTGAAAAGATTTCGTAAAGGAAAACTTAAGAATTTAGATTTCTTAGAAGATGCCAAAACTTTAGAAGCTAAAACTAAAAAATCAGCTGCAAAGAGAAAAGAACGTAACAAGAAGTTTGGTTTTGGTGGTAAGAAAAGTGGATCCAAGCGTAATACTAAAGCATCAGCTGCCGGACTTGAGAGAACAAAGTTGTCCAGAAGTAGAGTGGGCTCAAAAGCTGCGCCTGGTAATAAGCGTGTAGGAAAAGCGAGGAGACTTAAAATGAAATCTAGAAAATAAATTTGCTCTTCAGAAAAAGTATAATTTTTATATCTATACCAAGGTTAATTAACTTAAAAACAGCAAAAGTTAATCTATACACATAAGAAATACAACTGAAAAACAAATATATGAAAAGACATGAGACTGTAAGTACCATTAAGTCGTGGAAGTGGAGTAGATTTGATTTAGCTGCAAAATGTTTAAGAGCACTTTTGACTTAAATGCACCAAATCTCTACTTTGTGTTTTTATTCCTCAAAATCCCTTACGATTTCCTTTGTAAGTTGTATACATCTGCACATATAAGAAAAATTCCCAACATTGTGCACTCCATACTCAATACCTTTGGTATCTTTAGATTATTTGCAAAGAAAATGTCGGTTAGGTGCATTTTGACCAATTATTCATCAAAATCAAGAGGTCTTTGTATGCCTGCACGTCTTGCCTCCACAAGTAATTTGTATTTCTAATAGTTTTAAATTATTTTCTTATAAAACAAGTAAGGCAGTATTGTTCGTTTCAAATTAGTTTGGGTGGTAACTTATTTGAGTTTGTAGATGAACTTGGTGGCTTAGGTTAATTATTGATACAAAACAGAATTACGAAATTGAGAAAGTTAAATTCTTTCTATAATTGTAAACGATTATGGGCTGGTTAATGCATGGAAAAAACAACTTTATACATTAAGAATCGCTAACTCTTTAACCATTGATGTAACCAAAATCACAAGTTCTCAATCTTCAACTCCACCTCTTTCCATGTACACAATACAAACATTTACTTTTATAATTTATTTTACCTGCACTCTTGTGCAGACAACAGTGTTATTGGATCATCTGCATAAAAAACCGTGCTAGTTGATATTATGCAGATAAAATTTAAATCTTTGGCTTCAACTTACTAAAATTTGTTGATATATTGTAATAAGTAATTAGCATATATTTTTTTTTAATAATGGTTTTTCAATTCTGTTATTTTTCATCTTTGTATTTATTTTTCTTTTTGCTTATACTGTTTTGTTCAATATTATCCGAAAGCTTTTTCTTTTTTTTCTTCGTTTTTGTGAAATGCATTTTGTCATCATTATCCTTCATTGCAATACTACCTATATTTGAAGTTTGCATATGATTGCTTTCACTTGTTTTAGTTTCCCCTCTGGACAATTTCTTCTTTTTACTCTTAGTAACCGAAAATTGCTGATTAGTTTCTTCCGTTTCAACAGTTACGGCTACACGAAGTTTACGTTTCTTTGTTTTCAAAACATTATCTTCAACATGCACTATGTTGCACACTTGATGTGCTTCTTCTAAAGCATTACTTTTATTAGTTTTTTGCTTCGTGCATTTTTTCTCTATCATTTCCGATTTTGGGAGTTTTGTTTCCAAATTATACTTAGCTCTCATTTTGGATAATAGTTCGGCTTCCTGCTGTTCTATTCTCGACAATTTTCCACTTAATTTCAGCCCGTGGCGGGCGCCTTTGTGGGCTGTTCTTCCTCCACATGCTTTGAATAATTCCTCATCCGTTAAGACATTTACTTTGGATACTTCTATAAAGTTAGCATCTATTTTGTCAGGATTTTCAATTTCACCGCCAAGATTAGTTAAGGTTGAAGCTTGCAAGAAATTCTCATAATTAGACTTATTTCCACTCATTTCTCCACGATTCCTTTTGAACTTTTCTAACTTTTTCACAGAATATCCCTTTGTGGAAATTTCGACACTATTCTCTTCATCTCTCAAGTTCAGTTTTATTTGTTCCCCTTGTTGTATAATATCTACATTGGTGGCGGCTTCATTAAAAACCCTCTCCCACCAATGGTTATTAAAATCGTCTGCAGCTTGATCAGCACCAAATCCAGCATTGTCAAACTTCAAGGTTGCTTTCAAAGGTTTAGCAATACCGTTCCTATTTTTCCCCAAACCATCCCCATCCTTCCAGCCGTAATTTTGCAATATTTTGCGTGCAAAATCCATTCCTTGTAGATTGTAATTGCCTTTTTTAACAAACCAAAAAACGTCACTGCCATACCTAAATAAAATCGTCAACGTTATGTCAAAACGATTAAAACAGGGTTATCGAACAAACAAATAAAACAACCCTGATTATTTTAACAGGCTGCCGGACATTGTTGTTTGTGATTTTGTGTTTAAAATTTTATTTAAATTAAAATTAAAATAAAATAATTAAAATTTTAAAAAATTAGTTATTTAGAAGAGTTAAAGTTTTTTTTTCTCATTTGGTAACTTTTAAAGCGAATTTTGGTTGTGGCAGCACTGAGCATTAATGACACATTAAAAAAAACAATAGTACTTCTGCAATCAACTTCACTTCTTAACGCGTTGTCAAAATCGGATATTCCAATAGCAAAGCGTTGACGCCGCGTTATTTCGGTATGCTCTATACAAAATGTATGGGCATGAGAACTTTTGACAGCCAGACAACGCTTGACGCGCCAATTTAGGTATGGCAGTGAGCCTTTTCACACAAGAACAATTGTGCTGGCATAAAATCGCAGTTTGTAGGCATTTTCGGGGAAGAGAGTGGTTTTTGGTTGGCACAATTTTTTCAACCAGCTTCAACCCCGCACAAGCAGAACAAAACTAACACATACTCACTTATGAAAACAGGTTCTGCGAAATAAACAAAGAAAAAACTAACACACACAAAGATTTGTATACGTACACAATTTTATGCCAGCATAATTAGTCTAGTGTGAATACGAAAGAACAAAAGTTGTGCGGATTAAAAAATAGTCTTGTGTGAAAACCCTCAGTGAAAAAGAAACAGGTATGGAAAACCTATGTACATTTATATGTATATTCTAAATACAAGAGCGAATCGACAATACAGCCTATCACATGATCATGACACATCGACAAGACATGAACAGAACGCCGGTAACGTAAAAGTATTCATTTGTTTATGTTCTTGTATATGTCGAATATGTTTATGGTAATGTTCAGACAAATCAAAGCCTTTTATAAAACTATATGAAAGGTGAATTGATTGTAACAAAATTGAGAATGCAAGTGTCAAACTCTTTATAAATAGATTAAAGAAAAATTGTTGGTATATTTTTATGTATTGAGTTTGACAGTGCGTTTACTTATTAATAGACCTTCTGACATGTGTGTTTCATTTTACTTATGTGTTATTCCCTCATTCATTCTGATTTACGGACGTATTTGTCAGTTTTCTTCTGCTTGACAAACTCAATAGCTAACATGGTTGTAATGGTTTATGCTTCCCTACAACAAAAATCATTCATTACCTCGTGAAAATATCATATTCTATACATGAACTTTGCATATTTTAAGAATGCCACGTTATCCATGCCTGATCAGCTGTTGCCATTTCATTGACCACAATAGCACAGAATATACATAGCACAGAATATACATCACAGAATATTCAATAAATAAAACTTAGTTTATGATATACATAGTTTATGACCATAGGTTCCGTGGTTCGGACAACGATACCGTCTAGTGTTTTGTTGCATGTTCATACCCAGTTGATAGTAGGTGTAGACCTCTTGTTAGTAAGGTCAATGCTAGACTTAAATGATAGGCAAGATGATATTTTTTATGAGTCAAAATCTGTTCTTTTTTCTTCTGTTTACATTTTTTGCTGTCACTCCTGTTTGCCATATTGGCATAATTGTGACACATATGTTCTCAAGGCATATTTAGCAAGTTACTAGTAGAGCTGGCAAACCATCGATAGTATCGATAGTTTAGTTTGCATGGCACTATCGATGGTTTTTTTTCGATAGCGATACTATCGTTAAAATGTGTTTTTTTTCTAAAATTTACTCTTTTGCATCAATGGATTATGTCACTCCAAGAAATTCCTACGTTTTGACGCTAGGAGGGCGGATCGGGCTCTAAGACTGGACAGGAAAAGCCTACGGACGCTGCTAGGGCCGCTCACAGGCCATTGCACCTGCAAAGCTTATGGGCTTATCTGACACGGACATCTACAGATTTTTCGGTGAAGATGAGGAGTCGATGGAACACTTGATAGCAAATTGTGGGGCATTGTGCCACAGGAGACACAGGACTCTACATGCATATACGCTGAGTGAAGAGGACATGGTAGAATAATACACTACTTAAAAAAGCACACTGAACATTTAATTACAACTATCGATAGTTTTCCATCAAACTATCGAAAATATCGAATGGCGTGACTATCGATAGTTTGCCAGCTCTAGTTACTAGCGCTACCTAAACTCATCAGATGTTTCTTGTTTGCAACTCTTTTCCACTAGACACTTTTAGTTGTGCAAGTTTTAATTCAGCTGGGATAAAGATAGAGAATACGAGTACTACTTTCTGCAACCCAAATAAAAAATTGCCTAGTGGAAAAACCACGTTACCTCGTGTGGCTTCGCCTTGGCGAGCGGGAAAAACATGAAAATTGCGAAAAGGCACATTCAACAGAATATACATACATGAAAGCGAATTTAATGCGCCACTAACACCAAACTTGTATCTGACACAACCACAAATTCATTAAAAATATTTAAACATTAAAATTAGAAAAATCTCCAAGGAAATATTCTTCTGGAAGATATAGTCGCTGTTACCCTAATCTAACCATATTTCGTTGCCTTTTTCTACCTATTTTATTTTTAGTTGCAACAAAATATCCAACATAAAATCCAATATTTTTCATCATAGATTTTTTTATTTTTTTAACTTAAATAAAAAAGAGTTGCTTTTTCTCTTTTATTACTCTTGAATGTTTTTTAAAAACAAAGATAATGGAGCTGTGGTTGCATTAGTACAGATGTTATCATTTAATTTTGTTATTAAAAGACTTAACGGTCATTCTTATGACAATAAATACACACTTTAGAAAGCGAAGAGGAGCAAGAAAGCCATCATAAGACAGAAAAGACCCATAGCTTCAGAAAGGGCAAAACCCAAGATAGCGTAGGAGAACAATTGTTGTTTCAATGATGGATTTCTGGCGTAACCAATGATGAGGGAACCGAATACTGTTCCGATACCGGCACCTGTAGTATTGGAAGTTGGATGGAAAAAATTAAATGAAATATCAATAAATCAATTCGAAAAAAAAAAAATTTGCACATATGAATGATTTCAACTTTGTATAAAAACCTTTTTAAAAGATAAGTTTATAGTCAGTCACAGATTAGTCTGAATTGAGTTCTGCTTTATAAGTTTTGCAACTTATTAAACAGCAAGCACATCGCACTTAAATTGCTGGCCACAAAAGATTTCAATGGATTTTCTTAATAAAAAAATCCAGAATTTCTTGTCCCTTTGCCTTTTAATCATACAAGTTTCCTGCTAGAAAATTTATTATTTTAAGTTCGCATGTGTAACAACATGTTTCTTCCGAACTTTGACCAAATCTCAGACCTTCCCGAGGCAAAATATAGAGTAATCACATACTCGTCTGTAAGCCCCAGATGCTAGATTGCAACTGACTAAAAATTTAACTTTTTTCAAAAGGCATTTAATTTATTTATCAATTCATTCCATGTGCAAATTTCCTCGTTTTCATTAAAAATGCTTCCAATACTAACCGGAACCAGCTACACCAACTGTCGCAGCACCAGCACCAATGAATTTGGCAGCTGAATCGATGTCACGAGTGACTGGGGAGGTCTGGAATGACCTGATTTGTGGCAGTAAAGCAACTGGGGTTGTGTTCTGTGCAGCCAAAGTCTGGCTTTGGCTAATGACTGCGCTGCTCAATGGTCGCAAATATTGCCTGGTGCCATTAAGGAGCTAAAAGTAAAAACCATTATCAAGTTACATTAGTTATTGTAAACAAAAATATATATAAAAAAATAAATAACCACGATATATTTTTCCTTTTTCAATTTCTCTGTCACATTCGGTAAATTTACTTTGAATTTAATTTTTATAGCTATTGGTGCGTTTTTACGTCGACTGAAAAGTTATTTAATATTAAAAGGAAACTTGTTTTTAACATTAATATTAAAATATTACATACTGAAAAGAAATTTTGATATGGTTGATGTAGTTATGCAATATTTTTTTTTTTTCGTTAAATGTCCAAAAATATTTATGTACGTACATACATAGAAAGTAAAACATTTTTTGTTTACGTTTATAAAAAAAATTTACATAAAATTATAGTACATGTTTGTATATTCTAAATACAAATATTAACCAACTCGTGAACTTAAAATTTATTACAAGTACATACATTTCGAAATTAATAAAATCATATTTGTTACACAATTGATGCCAATAAGCTTAAATGTGGCTGACTTTATAGAACCAGCTGATATTTTTTAACTTCTAATTTGCTTCAAACTTATTTACAAGAACTATATATGTATATATGAAAACACAATTTTCATTTCACTAACTTCTCTTAAAAAAAAGTTAATCAACATAACCTAAAACTTATGTAACTTTTTACTCTTCTATTTTCAACATTTTGACAAACATCTTTTCTTATTGGCACTGCATTTGGAAATTCACCTCGTATTGGAATAAAACTAAACTACACCGTGTGAGAGAATGCAAGAAAATGTAAAATAAAATAAAGTCAATACTTAGATGATATATAGAAAAAAATCGATTCTCCGTAAACTTATGTAATTGGAAAATTAGTTTAAATTCAAATTTATTTGAAATACTTACAGCAGACCTGGCAACGGGGGCAATACGGGAGACTGTTGATACGAACATTTTGATTTATTTCCTTTAAGATGCTTTAAGATCAACAAAGAATTGAAGCTAGCGCACGTAAGCTCTGAAATAGAAAATATTTGAGTTTAAAATTGGAACAATTGATTCAATATAAACTGCTAGTTATTTATAAGAGCTAATATTAAATACAAGTGAACACAGCGTTCTTAACAAAAATCTTTTAGTCTAGAATTACGTAACCCTATGTTAATGTTTTATGCCCATAAGTTTACAATAAATTTCGTTCAACTACTCGACTTGCATAATTTTAATTCTATTTTTGCAAATATTAGCTTTGAATATTAAACCAATTTTAATTTATAATTGTACAATTTATTTCAATTACTAATTGAGCTGCTGAAGCCGCTGAACTTGAATCCAAATAACAACTACTGAATCGTGTCTGCAGATGACCCTAAAAGAGTTTGACTAGTTAATAGAAGTGTTGCTATCTCTATTTGGAAATCTACCACTGCCGAACAAGATGGCCGTCTATACCACAAGTTTCACATCGCTCTTAACCTACCACGCCAATGTCTTGAGAAAAAAAAATACCAAAATGCAGTAGATGGAACTAACTTCTTTGAACTTTTACACTTTATAGATTATTGTATTTAAATCACTAATTTTAAAAAGTGAAATTCAATGAATCACATTTAAATATTGCCATTTTTAGCGATTATTTAATAGCAGTGTGATTACATATGAGCAGAAAAAAGCTCAGCACTTCTTATTTAATGCGTTAACTAACTCTTGCGTGTACTCACTTCGAACGAACCCTGACAACAGTGAACGAATTAAAATGAGATGATATAATACGCTGTTTAGCGTTTTCATTGGAATACAAACTATGGTGAACTGGAATTTTGACAGTAACTTTCCGGTATATGTCAAGATGAAAAGTATGTTCAGTGAATAGCTATATTACAGATATGTATTAGAATACGCAAAGCATCATCAGTTCATGGGTATCGGAAATTATTAAATAAAACTATAAGCGTGTATTGAATGAATTATGTTTTTTATTAGCGAGAATAATAAAGCCTGCATGGTTTGGTTTAATTTTGCAACGCTTTCCATACAATTTCCAGTCAAGTACCTCTTTATTGCTTATATTCGTGATGGAAGGGTTGCATTTCTTATACATGACCATATATAAATATATATATTATGTGTATACGACCATGTCCTACAAATGCTGGAGATCGCCGAATTCAGTTTTTGTTTAATTTTATATATGTACATCAAATTGTTTTTATTTTTTCTTTTTCTGCTTACATTTTAGACTTCCATTATTTTTTTTAATTTGTTTACATTTTAGTCGCCATTATGTTTTTCCTTATACGATTTCGTTATTTTCAACACAGCTCTTTTTGACAGTAGAAAACTTTATTACACAAACAAATTATTGTAATATTGTGTTTGTAACGTCACCCTCTTAAGTATGTTCGTGCAGTCGTTCTTTTTCGGCTACACGGTGTCGGCAATGCTTGATAAAAATCAAAATATATAACCTTTTCCATATAACGACTTATTATTTGAACGTCTCCAATGCTGATTGACAAAATTAATGTCAGTTTGCTTTGTGGTTTTTCTGAACTCACATTACATACATATTTTTACGTTAGCGGATAAACAAGCTTGGTGAGTTTATTTTAGCATGACAACAAAAATCATCCATTACCTCGTGAAACTGTAAAATTCTATATATAAAATATTTCGCTTGTTTTTAAACTACAGTTTGACAATATGGTCATTTGTTGACTTGTATCTAACATATATAATAGGCTTTGGGATATAGAAATATAAACCATAAATAACAAGAAAACTCGCATGTACACAATATTTCAGAAAAATCGGGAAACATATTTTACATCTTCCATTTTAAGTATCTGCTACGTCCTAAATCTACCAAGAAAAATTGTATGAAACAATCTGGATCGACAAACATGTTATATGGCGGAATATATATAATTTTTTTTTCGTCAAACAAGCATCAAGCGGCCTTACAATCACACAACTTCCTAAACTAGATAAGTAGCTTGTGCAAATGTACAATTTAGATCTGTTTGACTATCCGTTTGCCTTACCTTGTTGAATATTAAGTGGCACTCTGTAAAATTCAACACCTTATTATTAAAAGTTCAAACCAGTGTTGCCAGTGAAATTTCGAGAAAGATACATTTTAGTTTCCAAAAGGATACATTTTTTTCCCAAAAAGATACATTTTGAAAAAAATTGAAAATCCATGTTTAACGTTTAACATTTATTAACTAACATTCTTATTTCATATTCAGTTTTTTTTTCATTAACCATCCATTGTACTCTTTTATTAACAGCCATTTATCATTAAAATTGTACATTAGGCCGTCTCGAAAAAAAAGTGCACCGTACACCCCCTAATATAAACTATTGTTCCAAGGACATTTCAAAAAAAAATTTTTTTTGCCGAACGTAGGGGTCGCCTTTTTAGTTTTTTCCTTATATCATCCGCATTTACAGTCCGATCTTAAAGTTTGATATAGCGAATTTGGTGTCAGAGGGAGCCCAATATTTTTGCTTTTAGGTCCATTATCGTAATATCAGTGCTTATTTCTTGTTGTATAATTTGAGGTATGATGTAAAGGTTACTTGAGGTCAAAGACTTTTGAATTAAAGAAATTGGTCTGCCACAGACAAATACATTGATATATCATTCTTTAATATCCGAATGTAAATACTGACGATATTACGATAAATTTAAAAAGGTGATCGCTATGTTCCGCAACAAAAATATTATAAAACCATTTTTAAAATAGTTGCGCTGAAATTATCAATATACTTCCTTAGCAAAAGTTTTATCATTTTTTGCGAGCTATAAATTTCGAACATTAGGGTGTCACATTTGGGTGGTAGGAACTGAGATTTTGGGGGTAAATACCAGAACGGGCCACTTGAGGTCAATGGACCTAAAAGCAAAAATATTGGGCTCCCTTTGACAACAAAATTCGCTATATCAAACTTTAAGATCGGACTGTAAATACGGATGATATAAGGAAAAAACTAAAAAGGCGACCCCTACGTTCGGCAAAAAAAATTTTTTTTTGAAATGTCCTTGGAACAATAGTTTATATTAGGGGGTGTACGGTGCACTTTTTTTCTCCTTGTAAGGTGATACGGCCTATTGTACATTGTCTTTTTTGGAGAATGACCTGTAAATTATAACGAAATGCCAATAATTCCATATACATAGAAACATATGTATGTATGTACATAAAATTTGTTTAAAATGTAAAATTCACTCAGTCATTTTCTTTATACATGTATACATAAATATATAATATAATATTTGCACTCAGCTTTTTTATTTTTCTTCTTTTAATTTCAGGATTAAAATTGTTTTATTTTATAAAACTATTATACGGTCTGAAATTATTAACTGTAAAGACCGTTACTGTTTTCTTCTAAAATTTCATACATACATACATACATACATAAGTATATGTACACAAGAATAAGCAGACGACAGAAGAACTTAGAAAACCTAACAACAAAATACATGTAATTTTTCTATTTAGTTGTCACTGTTTTTTTAGTATTCATAACGAGGTTTAAAAAACTTTAAAAAACCTTGTCAGAGACAGAAAGCTTAATATTTTATTTCTGTACATTTTGCGTACAGATTCAAAAGATACGAAAAATGTCAGGATTATACATGGTACCTAAAGTCATCAAAAGATACGAAAAATGTATCTTTCGTATCTAATGGCAACACTGGTTCAAACCTTCCAGTTCTAGTATGTATAAGGCTAAAGAAACTAATTTTTAGAGCTGGCATCCCTAAAAACACTTCACTCACCACACCTAATGGTATGTAAAAATCTATAATATTTAAGGATTTTTTTTTTGGTATTAATTCAGGTATTATTAAAAGCTCACTAGGAAGCCTTAAGTTTCACCATATTCCGTTCAATTATTTCATGAATAATAGGACGGAGTCCCTTAGCTTTTTAACTTGTGTTATCGATTCGATTTTGTGAATATATATTCACCACCGTACCGAAGTAGTTTATTTCTTCGCTTTGAATCGATTGGGTCTGTTTCCCACTGCGCATTCGAATCGCAGCGTCAGTGAAAGAGGTCACGTCGTGGTGTGTCTTCGTCTTAGCAGCGCACGGTTCGAACATGGTCTAATCTGGATATACATACATATAATATTTAAACGCCAGCAGATGCCTATTTGCAAAAATAACTTAAAATGTTTACACAATATTAATTATTAACTCAAATTTGCTAAAAGTTGTAAGCAGTTTAAATGTGTAAAATATGTGTTTAGTTTGCTTAACTAGAGCAAATCTCGTAGCCCCTAAAATAAGAAATTGCATAACAGTCTCGGTTAATTGTATATTTTAGTGTACGTGTGTGTTTATTGTATATGTGTACTATTTTAAACGAAAACAAGGTCTAAAAGCAATGAGAAATTGGAGAGGGTTTTCCGTTTCTTCGACGAGAAAGGAATTAAAAAAATCAACAAACATATAATTCATGGATGGGTGTGCGAGTGTTATGTTATTACAAACTAAACAAATTCACCTCTTTCAAAATAACATTAATTGTCGCACCACCTTAGCAACTGTTTTCTGCAACCTACATATACATAATATGTACATATTTTGTTATATTTTGTTTTATTTGCTAACTAAAGCATAACATTCATCTAGCCATTTTGTATACAATATACTATATATAAAATAATAATCCGTCCAGTGTTTTAATTGATTTTCTGTACATACGAGTATAGTATGTGTGTGAGTGAATGTGTGATTGTTTTGATTTAAATAATGAAGTCTGCAAAGTGTATCGATAAGTTTTTCAATATGTAAAAAACAAATTCAAAAAAGCTTAGCTTTAGTTGTCGAACGTGTAAATTAAATTAACTTCGATTTAAATATTGCTTTTTCTACAACTTTAAATAATTTAGTTGATCGTTCATTGGAGTAAAAAGGTAATCCTTATAATCAATGATTTTGTTCAATAAGTATTATACAATACATACATAAGAGTAAGCCAATAAGAAAAACCAATGTACTACTCAAATCATGTTTTTATTGTATGTAGTATGTACACTTATTTCCATCAGTCAATAATGTTAACTTTACATACATACATACATATGTAGGTAGTTGTGATTGCGTAACGTTGATCCATTCGTTAAACTGTATTATTTTCAGCTATTACTTCTGTCATAGTTCGACTACCAAGATAAAAAAATTAGAAAGTTAGAACGTGTCGAATTTTATATCTTAAACCAGGTATCGTATTTAAAATTTCGTAGAATGAAAAGAATGGTCTCCACTCTATTCTTTTTTTTTCTTTTAGAACCGGCTTACTGCGGTTATGAAAAACAGCATCGGGAAGTAGCTGCTTGTGATGAATTCCAATAGGAAACATAAATACATATGTATGTAGATATCCTAACACATTCTTACATGCATGTACATACATACTTACGTATTACATAATAAACTACGTTAATAATGGGTGCACATGCCCGCTTATATAACTAATAGGGTAACAGGTCGCAGGAGTGATTCAAAAATAAATTTATTGAAGTGTATCTATTAAATTTTAAAATTATTCGCATTGATCTGTTTTGTAATTTTTGTGGCCTTTAAATTTGGCGCGCCGTGCAGCATGAGTGTAAAATTGTCGAACAGAGTTCGAAATGAGGATTTATTACAGTATTTTAAATATTTATTGCTGTTATAAGTATATGATACTTGTTTCTTATTCGTTTGAAAAGCTAATATCTTTATGCCGATTTTTTTGCATATATAGTCAATATGATTATTAAATTTTAGATCTTTGTCAATAACAAAACCTAAATATCTTATTTGGTTCACCTTTTCTATTAATTCATCGTTTAACTTAAGCTTATTCATATTCAGTCAATTGTTAATTTTTTACATATATTGGGTAAGGTTTAGGTAGTATTTCTAAATTGACCCAGCTTCCGTGAAAATAAGTGTATCTGCGTACAGAGTAATTTCACATTCATCTACTACATTCGGTATATCGTTACTATATAAAATAAATAATAGGGCACCTAAAATGGATCCTCGTGGTACTCGTAATCATTATTAATTACATTGGAATTTTTATTATTTACTTTAGTGATTTGTTTCCGGTTTGTTAAATAGGATTCAAACCACTTTAATTCTGTATTCTTGATGCCATATTTATACAATTTTGGTAGAAGTATATTCCTGCCTATCGTTTAAAAAGTTTAAAATCGAGAAAGATAGCCATAATTGTATTTTTTGAATATTTTTCATCTATTTATTCACTGCAGTTTCGCATTTCCGAAAAATGAGTTTAACATGTTAAAAAGTGTTGACGAAGTGCTGCATGGAAATCAATTAGGCAAAGATTTTAATTCAATTGTATTTAAAAAAGTTCATATTAATGAACGGTATTTCTTTTGCGTTACCGTAGTATTTAGTCCTTTAAGTCCTAGTGGAATATAGGGCAGCTGTGTTGCCGTAACTTGTTTTATTCTTTTTTTTTTGCGAAAGATGTTTATAAACTAGAGTTTAATATCTTTCTCTATTCTGATGATTTATTGTTATATGTATTTATATTATTTTGATTTTATATTACATGTATATTCCAATTAATTTTTTTGTCGTACTTCGTTTTTAGAGGCATATTTTAAACTTTAAAGCATATTTTGTTTCGCTTGATAATGATAAAGACAAATGACATTTAGAGATATTGCTTCGGTATGAAAGAAATTAATTATAATCCAAAAAGATAGTGACAATTAAGTTGATAAACAATATGCTGATATGGACAATATAATTTATTAATGTGATTCTTTGACGTTTGAAGGAGTGCCAAATTCAGAAAATCATACGCAAAATTAATGAATTGATAATATCTGTGCCCTCATAGAGTAGTTGTTACTGTGCTAGACTAGAAGTCTTCTGGTCGCAGGTTCGATTCCTACCGAAAACCCCCAGTGTTACTGCTGACAAGGAAAATAATTGTGCCAAAAAAACCGACTTCAATACAAATCCAATCGAAGAGATTACGAAACCGAAGCAACTATGTGTTAGTTTAAAACTTAAGTCACGAAAAAACTATGGGACCAAACTACAAGCAAATCCTTCAAATAAAATCAAATCGGTTCGCAAATGATAAAGCTATGCGTTAAAAAAAATTAAAAAAATATATATACACCTATTCCTTTTTAAAAGTCAGTTATTTATATTTATTTATACTTTGTTTTAGTATGAAAAAATTCTTATAAATAGTGCACCGGGTAAGAAGAGAAGAACTAAAATCTAATACCGGTAGAATTTTTGGACAAAAGTCTTCATACCTTACACTTGAATGACAATGCAAACGATCTTAAAAACAATTAGGATGTGAATGCTAACAACTTTACGCTTCGAAAAGTAACAATAACATCAATGTAACGATAACTTTTCAATAAAGGATTAAACTTATTCAACATGCTTCTAGATAATATTAAGTGTGAAATAAATGTGAATGCTTTCAAAAGGAAAATTTTATACTTGATAAAAAGTAATATATTTTAGTTTGTTTTCAATTTTAGATTGAAAGCGATTCAAATTAATTTATTGCAAGAAATTCTCTACGATCCTAAAACCAATTATGGGGCATAGAAAAAATTTAAAGGCGGCAAAATAAAGTCATTCGAACGATTACTGCACCTTCCTGGTATGTAAAAAATACGCGAATTAAAAAAGACTTGGACGTTCAATTGGTTAAAAGTCTGTGTTCCAAATACGTGGCAACATACACAAAGTAACTTGAGTACCATTCAAACCCACTAGCACGAAGTATTCTAAATTATAGAGGCCACACGATTCTGCCAAACAGGGAAACTCTTGCTCTTAGCCGAACACAAGAGATGTAAAGTGAATTAGAGAAGAAGGTACACAAACATTTTTTGTCTGGCACTAGCTGGACTTAAATAGTGGATAATTTTAGATTTAAGATTTGAAAATTTATTTTAGTTCAAAAACTAGTTTTATGCTTCCGACTTCATTAAGGGGATTAATACCCTACAGTCAAGTGCTATGTGCGAGGTACGCTCTTATTTTGTGATTTTCATGTCTGTCAGGTTGTTAAGCGATTTAGGTTATTGATATATTTGTTTTGTAATCGTTATTATGTATGTATGTTAATTTTTCTTACCATTATTTGCTGTAGAACTCTATATACTTATATAATGAAGAACTAAATGCAGTTTCACATATTGCGTCATATCATTACAATTTTTTTTTTACTTTTAATATTGTATCTAAAATTTTGATAGGGGTTGTAACAATGCTCGCTCGTATATATATTCCCCACTGTATTACACGTGAAATTGATCCACTCATAATTGGCCAACAGCACTATGGCGATTTCGGTTGTATTAATTTTAGAACAGGGTGAGATATACTTACTCTGTATGCAAATATATGTATGTGTGTATGAATCTGTGTATAATGTTATGGAGCTACTGCGAATACTTGCGGTAGTTTTAAGGATTACTTTAACCGAAAAAATTGTTTAAACATTTCAATTTTTTAAACCGATGAATAAGATACATACATACATACATACTTATGTATAGACCTTTAAGAAAATAATTTAAAAACGTACATACATACATAAATATTATATTTTAAATGTTTCTTATACCTATTTCGTAAATTTACACATAAAACCAGACAGAAAGTTTGGGAAATTTTTAAAATTTTTATAAAAGTTCCATGGAAGTATGTACTTATGTGTGTCGCGTACTATATACATATGTATATAACATACATATGTACTTATGTATACATAGATCAATTGAATTAGACTAAAAATAGAAACTACATATGTACATATGTATATGAATAAAAAATGTTGCTTAAATTAGGAATATAATTTTGAGTACATGCTATATACATACATACATAAATTTTACATACTTGATATCTGCTGTATAGTACATAATAGGTATTTACAAATGTTGATTAAATTTTGTTTTACTTACAGATGTTATTCTAGCAAAGATAAATAGAAATATTAATTGAAACCCACCGGTAAGACATTAAATGGATAATACAACGTGGAATTGGATTTGAAACAAAAATAAAAAGTATAATTTTTACTGAAACGTAGTTTTTATAAAGAAACACTTAACAATTAATCAAAAAACTCAAAATAAATTGGAAGAAACGATGGCGCAAATTAAATTTTATTAAACCACAACTAGAAATATTATCTATTAATATATGTACATACATGATATCCACAGCTGTCACGCTGAAAAATAATAGCAATTAGACAGCAACTGCAATTAAAGAACGTTATCGCAAGAAGTTGCACCTTAAAATTCACCACCACCGTTCTTACAGGTAAAATGAGCATACATATGTATGTACATGCGTGAAAAATCGAGCTGGTGCAATTAAATCTTATGCGAGAGTTAAACTCAGTAGATAAACATAGCTAAAGAGAGCAAAAAAATCTGCCTCGCTGTCTTGATTTTTTGCGTCGAAAACAGAGAAGCAGATAAAACAAAACAAGAAATATTAGACTGAAAGTCTAATAGAGTGAGCAACGTAACTAACAGTATTTTTAAAAAGAAAAGCCAGAATACATTGCGATAGAAAGAGGCAACAATGTTGTTTTAGAAATACAACGTCGACAATTTATACCAATATATTTTAATTCACCACTTGCGAAACGTTGCTGTAAGTTATCGGAACAGAATCATACAGAACGGAGAGAATAAAAAAGAAACAACTATAGTCAGCATCAACATTAACTGGCAATAGAACACAGCGAATAAGGAGATTGGCCGACCGACTGAACGCGCGACGTGAGTTCTGTTTTGTGTTGTAGGAGAGCAAATAACGCAGCAATTGTCGGCGATTCCGCAGTCTGCCTTAGAAGGGACATGGCCGTCTTTTTGCTCAATATTTGTAAATTTAATGGCTGCGGAATCACATTTCCAAGTTTGGGTGATTTAATCCAACACATTGAGGACACACATATTGGTAAGTTAAACCATCAATATGTATGTATATGTGTATCTATGTGCTCAACTGTGTTAGTGAGTGTGTCAAAAATATTGGCGGCTTGTTTTCTCAAATATGAAAGTTTATAAAGATGTTAGAAATAAGGTGTAAGTTAAATATTTATTTAGGTTTTGCGGTTTTGTCGCCTGATTTATTAAATAAATGCAATCTACATACACGTACACAGAATATGTATGTATGTAAGACTTTGATGTCATTCGTTTATTTAAATTAAACATACTGAAATAAAAAATGAACCAAATAGTACCATGCCTGACATATACGAAACCGTGCAATGTCCAACGTAAGCTTTTTAGTTTATGTAGTATGTTTAGGTAATATGGTGTAAAATAGTGTTTTTATGAACTATGCATGTGCATGGAATTGATTATACGCGTATACATGCATGTATGTATATAAGTAAATACATACGTATAAGTTCGTATTTATGTACATATATTTGGTGAGGCATTAAGAATGAACCTGTAAATATTGACTAGGTATTTGTTATTTCTACTAGTATGTACTTCTGTTACAAATGGGATTGTTCAGTGTATGCTTTCTAAGAAATAAAAAATTAAACAATGCATTGTTTATAATACTTTGCAAATGTTTATGGCTTCTTTTGAGAGTGTTTATAATAAATATTTCATTTCTATATGTGTACATATTTTGCTATCTTATAATCTGTAGCTTATTAACTACATGCATGCAAACAACTTATTCCAAATATGTACATATGTATATCTATGTCCATTATATATAAGTATATATGTATATATGTATATACATATATATATATATATATATATATATATATATATATATATATATATATATTTACAGGGATGGGCAGTATTTAAAATACATGTATTTGAAATACGTATTTAAAATACAAATACGTATTTTGTATTTTGTATTTTAAATACATACATACAGATTTGTAAGTATTTTGTATTTTAAATACATATCCTGAAAGTATTTTGTATTTTAAATACATGATCAGCAAGTATTTTGTATTTTAATTACCTTTATGTAATTAGCCACGTTTTGGGTAAAAAAGATTGTGTTTGTAAGGCAAAAACGAAAAATAAACTGTGCCTCTTAACATCTACCAAAATTATTTGGGATATTATCCCGAAAAGATGTGACAAAAATTTTTAATAAAAAATCCTTAATGGCACAAAATTTCATAAATTTATTTATATTTACGACTTTTAATGTTTTATTCACGGATTTACTAATCGGGATAGTTGTACACTAAAGTCGGTTTGTTTTGGAAACAGCTTTAAATCAAAAACATGTTATTGCCTAATATAAATGAGTGGAAGTCGTTTATAGCGTCATTTGGGTGTAATTGACCGCTTTAATTATTTGTAATTAACCTGAAATTTTGTTTTATCCTTAACAGCACCAAAAAATATTTCTATTTACATGCAATGTATCCCATTTTTAATGCCCCGTGTTAAGTTTAACATATCGTTTATTTAACCGAATTACAAGTTTCTTCCAAGCCCAACTCTAAAATTTTGTTCAACTTAATTATAAAATGAAGTACTTAAATTATAAAGATATACAGGGCTGGGCAGTATTTGAAATACGTATTTAAAACACAAATAAGTATTTTGTATTTTAAATACATGATCAGCAAGTATTTTGTATTTTAAATACCGCAACCCATGTATTTTGCCCAACACGCGCAAAAGTTAAGAATATATATATATATATATATATATATATATATATATATATATATATATATATATATATATATATATATATATACAGTGGAGGCTCATAAAAGTTAAGACGCGCAAAAGTTAAGAATACGGAAAAGTTAAGCAGCTTTCTGTCACCATACGGAACTCTAAAAAGTTAAGTGCTTCTTAACTTTTTTGAGTAATTTTTGTTTTTATTTAATTTTTATATTTTTAACATCATTTTGAATTTTTATACATACATATGTCGATTATCGCATTAATATATGTAGTACTATATAAGTACATGGGTATCATAAAAAAATTCAACACATTCGTCATTTACCGTTATAAAATTCTTTACATTCGTACGTAATGTTTCATACTTTTTTTGCATCAGTTATTAGTTTTCTTTTGATCGTAACAATATCAGCAGCACGTAAGCAAAAAAGGTTATCAGTTGCCGAAAAATGCAAGATTTAAAAAAAATTAGATGAAGGCGTTTTTGGCTAATCGATTGGCCATGGATTTTCACGATTCTGAATCTTCAATTCTAAATTTAAAAGAAATAAAGCAAACATTTATGTTGCAGTGTCAGGTACATGTGACGAAATTAAGAGAAAGACTATACATAAGGCAGAATTCGTGAATTTGGAGAAGCAGCTGTACAAATGGTTCTTACATATATCAACATGAAAGAAACTGTCCACTAAGTGATCCTATTTTAAAAGCTAAAAATTAATACATTTGCATACATACATATATACATGTGTATTAAATACACATTAATAATATATACAATGTATAAATACGCGTATAAACATATGCATTTTTCATATCACGGAAAAGTTAAGAATTCGGAAAAGTTAAGCACCCCTATAACAAACTACTTAACTTTTTCGAGCCTCTACTGTATATATATATATATATATATATATATATATATATATATATATATATATATATATATATACATTTATATATATATACATATATATATATATATATATATATATATATATATACATATATATATATATATATATATATATATATATATATATATATATTATACATACATACATATATTACACACAAACATATGTATGTAGGTGTGTGCGAATACATACATATATTTATATGTATATAAGTGTCAGCTGTGTTTTGAATAATCGATATCCTTGTGTGTAAAATTTGGCTTTTTAGGGGTAGTTTAGACCACAGAGTACTCAACCAGAGTACTCAACTTTGACGTATAAAAAGGGTCCGAATCATATTTTGCATATTTTGTATAACGTGCATAAAGTTTGTGTGAAGAGATATCTATATAAAAACAACTAGATTAGCTCTCCCTTTCACACAAACTTTATGCATGTTTACAAAGTTGTCGAGTCTAGTTCTAGTTTATGGTTTAGACTACAAAGTATGCTTTATGCCACAAAGCATATTTAGACGGTGTAAAGGGCTCCTTAAAATCAACGAGAAAATATAAAAGTTTACATACATACACATGTATGTACATAAATAATGAGAAAGGTCTTAAAAACGCGTTTACAGCGTTGGTACAAAATGAGCAGTAAACTGAACAGCTGTTTAATGGTGTTCTCGTTTGTGTTTTATGTATGATTGTAAAAATAAACTACGATTGATTCCGATTGGAATGATTCCAAAATGCTTTTATGGGTTCTTTGATTTTTGTTTTTGTGTGTAATTTCACACAGCCGAAAAGAATTTCCAAAATATATTTAACATGTACATACATATGTACATATGTATGTATGTATGTAAGTACATATGTATGTACATTTGTAAAAGAAAAATGGAAACTTGAGATCGAATTCAGAATTCGAGTTTGACCAATACTCGTATCAACTTGAATCAACTTCTGGCAGTAGTTTTAGATAATAAGAGATCATATGCTAAGTGGTATTTAACATACTATTACGTAATTATATACTTATGTATGTATGTATGTATGTATTTTTAAATAATATTTTTTAAGGTGCGACTGATTTTATTCGAATGAGAATAAATACATATAAATTCTCAATATTAAAGTCAACAATAATAACGAGATACTTACCTAAGCTAGTCAACATATTCAATTGATTGACCATTTATGAAATTAACTGTTGGTTTTGTCGATGATAACATTTAGCTTTGGTTTTACAGGAATTTATTTCAAAACTATTTTGTTGCATTCAATTTATGTATATTTATGTATAACTAGGACGTGTCAGCGAGTCCGAAAAGTAGTTAAAATAATAACCGGATCAGAAATGATTTAACATTAAATGACTTATTACTTTTGACGTAATTTCTGTAACTTTCAACGTTTGCTGCTGGCAATTATTGTCATTGGGAAATTGCAGTATCTTGGCTTTAAATTGCAAATTCTTTAGAATAATAGGGATCCGGGGATCAATATGCTCTCTCCTTTAACTGCTCCGCTAAAAACATTATTGACACACCAGTATTTAGCTCGAGCTTAGCACACCTGTTAATTATTTTTTTGATTGGCGGACTAACCCGTCCAATATTTTATTAATGTTACTTGCGGACTAGGAGGAAAAAACTACTGTTAAACTTAATATTACCGTTTTTTATTTGTTGCTAGTAGCTTTTGGTGACTGAGTAACTGCTTCAAAATCACTGAAAAACTAAGCATGCAAGCATTTTCCTGAAATAGGTTGAACATTTCTTTTTTTTTAATGGGGATATAAACTAAAAAACTATCTGTAGAATTTGTATCAAATTCGATCAGTCGTTTATGCGTGATTGAGAAGCAACCTTTCACATACATAATATTAGTAGTTTATAATTACCGCGTTAGTATTGCAACATATTTTGCTTACTTTGAAGCTTCACAAATATAAAGAAATTTTTATTTGCGAGGTTTTAGTACATTTTATATATATTTAATCGAACACCATCTTTATGAGTAATTTTAAGTTGAAGTTTTCCTAAAATAAATTTTATTTAACATTTATTTGTCCATGCTCTAATCTTGCGACAAATATGTGTAGCAAACTTATTGGCGCTGTTCGGATTAAAAAATTCGCACTGGGAATTCTCAGTGGGTCGTCTGGTGAATTTCATGTGGCTCCTGTAATACCAAATGTGCCAGTTTCTAGACCAACATGTGTAGTGGATATTGAGATCCTTCCTAAGATCTTACTGAATATTCCCTTTCCATCAATCGATTTCAATACATTTCCAAAAAATATTTTAGAAAATTTCAATTTGTTATACCTATTTAGCTATTTTGGTATCGAAATAGAAAAAAAAATTAAAAATGTGTATATTAAAAACATTGTAAATAATTGATTAATGCTTTTAATAAACAATTATCTGTACGCGGAATACAAAATATAAATATAAATAAATTTTGGTCTTTAAATAATTAAGTTTGTATGGCCCGGCAATGGCTAAGTATAACAAGTGCAAAAAGTACAATACGCGGTATGTAATAAAACATTTGATTCTTCAATAAAATGCTATTGATTTGTATTCTTCAAAAATACTGGAAGCATGCGATTTATTGTGTTCAATATATGTACATAGTGTTGACTTAGTATTCAAAGTTGTTATACAAGAGGGTGTCAAAAAGAACAAATAAAATTTGGTCGAATTTTATGGTGAATTCGTGTTATGCAAAGATGTATATACTATACTATACTATACTATGTATACTATAAAAATTTTAATTAACAATTGAGAGGTGTTGGGCAGAATAACAAGTAGTTCATAGAAGGATAATTCTCAGAAAGCTGAAAATATCCATAACGCCAATGTAAAAAATACTAAAAACAAATTGTGAAGTGTTTACGCCAATAAATACACTTAAAACGCTTGAGTAAATAATTGAAGGGTGGTAAAATAACAACTAGATAACTATTTTAGAAAAACTATTATCAATCGGGCTTTAGAAACAACTTTTCGTGTGACACAACAAATATAATTAAATGAATAAATACTAATCTATTTAGAAGAAAAATTAAGTTTATTTTATTTGGTGCTTTTGGGTTATTTGCGATAGATAGAGAATGGAAAATTTAAAACAAAAGAGTAAGAAATACAGAAATCAAGAACTTCCATGGTCTAGCCACCACTCTACGAGGGTATTCTTCCATGAAATTAAAAAAAAAATAGATATCAATGTTCACGAAAAATGTTAGCATAATTAATGCAATATTAATGTCGAGAGTTTTAATTCTGTGATACAAACAATAAAAAAAAGTTAAAAAAAATTAATATCATTTTAGACTAATCTAATGTTTTGCCAGAAACAAATAGAATTGTCTTTAAATATTAAAAAATGTCATTGAAGTTATTTATTTCCTAATGGCTAGGATAAAGTTTCATTGCAAGAAAGTAATGAGGATTACGTCATCTATCAGGCATGTTCTGAAATCACGGTGATTTTAAATCACTAACGATTTTGAAATCACGAGATTGATATTTTGGTGTTCTGAAAATCACGAGAATTTTAATTTTTAGTAGTGATTTTCATGTTCTAAATCACGAGCTAACAACTGATTTGCTTTGTTTTCATTTAAAATTTTTTATATTTAAGTGATTAATCAGAAAAATATAACAAATTTAAGAGTTAAATTGTGAGTGTCGTTAGTTATTTCAGAAAATAAAGTGAAAAAAATGCCTGTAGCAACCTTTTTAGAATACAAACAAAACTAAACAAAATTGTACACCAAATATAAAGCGTCTATCTAAATTTATAAATTTTAAAGTTTTTCTTTGTAAAATAATAGATTTTATTACTTAAACAAATAAAGAACCAATCATATTAAGTGTATGTAATCATTTTATTATCGAAATCAAACCAATATGCTAAAAAAACGCAAAGTGATTTGATATCGTCAGACATTAACCTGACCGGTTTTAAATCACGAGATTTCAAATTTTTTTGTACGCAGAACACCTTTTCAGTGATTTCAAATCACTTTAGGATAAAGTGATTTTCAGAACATGCCTGTATTACTAAGTAAACACTAATTGCTTATTTAATTTATCTTTACAGCAACAAAATGTCACGCAACTCTTCCAAATATGTATTTATGCATATACATATGTATGTATGTAGGTTTATAAAAAAACTAAATCATAAATTAGCCATATGTTTGTTAAAAACACTGTTCAATTAAACCAATTACGTAATCACTTAACTATGCAGGAAACTATTTATCAAAAAAAAAAAAAAAAAAAAATTAACAGGACATTAATGTACTACGTTGTGCAATTGACAAATGAAACGAAAAGTTTATCAAAGATCGAAAATATACTGATTTACATTTAAATAATTATTATAAATTGACGGTATAATTCATAAAAATTTAAAACAGCTTTAGAAACCCTTGGTTAATAACAAAAAAAAATTAGCTCTATGCAAACTTTCAAGTGTACTGTTTGAAGTTTGAATTTTCAAAATAAAAGTTAGCGATTCGTCAGGGTGATAACTATCACAGCTGATATAAAACATCAATGTCTAATTTTATATATCACCAAAGATGAGATATTTGTATTAATATAACGCAACATTTCACCTTGGTGAAATACCAAAAGGTCCCAAGTTATGTTTAATTTAATTGATTTAATTTTTTTATAAATAATGAAATGGGATAATTTTTAGAATATTATTTGTAATAACAGTAATAAAATATTCATAATCATAAAAATATGTTTATTTTCATTCTTAAAACAAATTGTCATTAATAATTACAATATTATTTTTACATAGTACATCTTTACAAACATTCTGTCAATAATGAGTTTATACATTGAATATAAACACGGTTTAGTTAAAATATTGGCAATTAAATTATACTTAAAAAATTATATATTTTATTTACATATGTACATATATCATAAATTAGACTCAACGATGGAAGCGCATCAATATTTGAGCAGTCTTATTTACGTAGTAGTGCACAGAAATTTGAATTCATTATAGACAATAAACCACAATTTGAATTTGATCAAAATAATGATGCATAAGCATAAGTCCTACATGGTGCAGTTATGGCTGCTATATAACTGTGAACATGTCATAGATATACCTACTGAAAGTCCCAATCTCAATCCTATTAAGAATCTATGGGTGTATTTGAAAAACAATATATCACTTTTTAAAATAGCAATATTAGAAGAAAATTCCAACGAGTTATGACCTAAAGAAATTTCCATGAAAAATCATCTATATTAAATATTCTCAAAACAAATATTTTCACTAAAACAAAATGCCCAAGAAAATTTTGTCCAAATACTTTATTCATAATGTGAAATTTGGTATAAATTTGTTTTTGTTGTATTTCTTTCTTATTGTAAACTGATTACAAATTTTTCAACATAATCTCTTTAAATATCTATAAATTTATATATATATATATATATATATATATATATATATATATATATATATATATATATATATATATATATATATATATATATATATATATATATATATATATATATATATATATATATATATATATATATATATATATATATATATATATAATGTTGTTCAATGCAAAATTCTGTTGTTTTTTCCAATAAAAACAATTGTAAACAAATAACACAACGCCTAACTTTGGCGAAATGCAAAATTAGGGCCTACATTTCAACACAAATATTTTTACAAATGGAAACATAATTTGATCGATTTAAATCGAAAAAGACCATCAAAGCTGGTAAAAACTTTTGTAGTACAAATTTGCAGCATATCAACTACATTTATTATAGGCCTGATTGCTGTTGCAAATTGTTCTCTTTCTTTTTGTTAATACGTAATATAATTTATTGCTTTTATATAATTTTGACTAGTTATGTGCTTCTGAGAATTTTTTTATGTATGGAAAAGGAGTAACAACATCGTGCCTGTACACCTACTGAATGTAAACTGAAACATAATTATACATTAATTTTTTTTATATATCGTCACCTAAAAGACCTATCAGCAGTTTTCAAAAGTTTACATGAGCGAGAAAAAACGTTATAAAATTGGAACTATTTGCGATATTGAAACGAAAATTATATATTCTGATTAAAATGAAACCAGAAGTATATATCGGTTGAGAAAGCTTTGTTTTTCTGAACACAGCTTGTGATATGGCGCTTAGGTTTTTTAGAACTGTAAAAATCTGAAACCAAACAACCTATCAGCAATACTAATTAGTATGAATATATAGCATTCCTCGGAACACATGAATATTATTTACAACATTTTGATATGCACCCAGGTTTCAGTTCTCTTGCCTTTCTGTAAACGATTTTGCCTTTTGTAAAATCTTCGTAAGAAATAATCTCCCAGGAAATAACTCACTGAAAGAAATATGAAATACATTCTCAAAAATTGGGGCATTACAATATTTATCACATTTGTTATTCGAGATATTCTCATATACCTAGCTAGGCCAACAATGAACAATAACATACACAGTACAACATTTTTCAGGTGATTGATTCGGAACTCAATTCTGATAATTGTTTATGAAAGTAGAAAGTAGTTTTAGGCTTTTGTTTGTCATAACTCGAGAACCACTAGTCCGAATAAGCTGAAAAAAATTAAGAATTACAATTCCTTTAATGTGTTCATACAACGTTTCCCTACATAAGCAACAGTGTCAAAGTTATAAATAAATGTATGAAGAAAAAAATATTTTTTGCCTAAAAAATTTAAATTTTTTATTTTTAACTCATAAAAAATCCAAAACGGTAAAAAAGGGTCAAGTGCTATTACTTTCACGTAAAGTCGCATAACCTATGAACAAAATGAGGCATAAATCATGAAAATCGATGAACGCGTTTCGCTTTTATTCACAGTTACATGAAGGTATGAATTTTAAAAATTTGCTCGAGATATGCACAAAGTTAAAATTTTTAAAGATGTTGAGCACAACAAAATTATTGTAGAATATGTTAAATATTGGTGGATTTGTGGGGTGTGTGATGTTAACATTACGTATCTGAATGTTACTCAATAAAAGTTTTGTTATACTTACGAAAATCTGTCGAAGAAATGTCAAATTCATATATTTTGGTAATATTGTAAATTTTCTATTTCTTTTTTGTTAAGTTATTTGAATTATTTGCGTGGTTAGCTTTTACAGTTGTGCATGAAATTATTATGTATAATATAATTAAATTAAATGTAATTGAAATACCTATCTAAAAGAATATTTTTTATGTATTTTATTCTTTAAGATTATGATCCAAAAGTAGTGGAACAAAAAGAACAAGCCCAACCGGCCTGCCTGCCACTGAGCTACGTTTTACGATTTATATCAGACGATGCACGTAAAGACAGTCCCTTTCTTACTGCAAATGCAGCCGGCGTTGAACTTAAACGCAAGTTGGCGATCAAGCATCATAGCTATAGCATGTCTTCATCAAATCGCAGCAATACTCCTACTGGTGAGCAATTGTAAAATTTAAATAAGCTATTTAAACTTCTAGTCCCCTACCGAATACATTTTACTTTCACTCTCAAACAAAATCTGAAATAATTTACAGAAAAAATTTCGTTTTTCTGTTTATTACAAAAAGCACAATTTTTATATCTTTTAGTTGACAGATATGTTTGTTGTTAAGTATTTTTGTTGTTAAGTATTTTTGCCAAAAGCAAAAGTAATTTATAGGAAACCGTAGCATATTTCACTTTAAATATTTTCACTTTTATTTACTACCTTCAAAATTATAATATAAATATTCTTCAGCAATGTCGGTTAATAATTTCCAAAATTTCTTTTAAGATAAATTACTGCTTGCTTTCTTGGAACATGAAAAACTATGAATTTTTAATTCCGTTCATATTCGAACTTTGGTATCGCCAAAGCATAAACACTTGATTATTTGATACTAGGTAGTCAACTATCCTTTATGATATAAAGCGGCACCGTGTTGCGAAATTCACTAGGTCGTTGTTGTCTTATCTAAATACACTGTATATTAGTAAGTTCATACATCTTTTTCAATGCAGAAGAGACTATGAAGTAAATACAAACAATACATGTAATTTATAAAATCCTAGGCAATACCTCGCGCGTTGCGGCAAGATTACGAAGTTTCTATATATGAAGCTTTCGATTAAATTATCGGAGAAAAATATAAAAAGTTCCTTTCTCGTGGGTGCAACCAATACAGTCACAAAGTTTTATCCCGATCGTATTAGAAGTAGTACCTGACATAGAATGCGAACAAAGAAATATTAATTATGAACAGACCGGTTTCGGCTTTGTGCCATCTTCAGTGTTCTCGAATACTAAATCGTTTTTCTCGCTGTACGTTGTCTTTTGTATGGTTCATTTTTTCTTTCTTTGCCCCTTTGTGTTTCTCTCTCTCGTCCTTGTATGTCTATGAGAATGAGAGACACATAGACATACAACTACGAGAGAGAGAAACACAAAGGGGCAAAGAAAGAAAAAATGAACCATACAAAAGACAACGTACAGCGAGAAAAACGATTTAGTATTCGAGAACACTGAAGATGGCACAAAGCCGAAACAGGTCTGTTCATAAACCAAATTTGACGTGGGATGACGGAAAATCGTTCCAAATTCAAACAAACCCCGTCGGAAGAATATCACAAAAATATTAATTACTTTTTATATATAAGATTTTTGAAAAAGTCCTTAAAACCTAAAATAATCTGAAAATATGTTTTTGGCTTAAGGCCAGGAATTACCTAATTTTAATTCCTTTTTTGTATCAAATTGTAACTAGGCTTATTTGAAATTTTGTAAGATTTCGGTAGTTTTGGAATTCTGTATATACCAATCCTCGGTTTATGTGATTTATTAGTTTTGCAGGAAATCACACAAACCGAATTCGTTTTAAAAATCAAACAAAATCTCATAAAACAGTAAACTTACAATTTATTTAATTTACAATAACAGTGCGACCAATGAACAAAAACCGTAAAATTATATTGTAAGTTTTTTAACAATACTTTAGGGATCCTGTCTCGCTAAAAATATTCCAAGTCACTTCTATCACTAGATCAAGTAAATAAATTATGCGGAAGATCGTTGTGTATATCGCTAGAAATAATTTCATTAAAGCTAACCGTAATACAAGTATCCTTCCGTTCCAAGTTGCTTTGCAGTAGCAAATACATGTAACTTGTTCATAATACAACCCTTAAAACTTTCCCAAATGCATTCATCTTGTTATCGATACGCAAAGATGAGCAAACTACACATTCATTAAAATTTAGTTGAGTTATGTATAAGTATTATGCAATATATCAACACGGTAGAAAGTCAGCCATATTTTGGTCAGACACAAACCAATTGAGATGGAAATAAGAAGATGCAGAAGGTGTTGGTTTGGACACAGTCTTCGCTCGCAATTAAGCGTTATCAAATTTTTTTATGTCTACGAGGCAGGCTTCTGTTCCGATTCCAATTGATGTTGGATGTAAGATTCAGAATGTTTATATTTAAAGCTAAACTGCTTTTCTCCCACAATTCTTTTCTTTATATACCTTTTAAATATTGTTATTAATATCCATTTCGAAAATTTTACTTATGTTAGGCAGTAAGCTTATCAGTCTTAGTTTTTTCGGATCGCTTGAATCGTTGTCTTTTTCGGCAGTATAACAACTTTTGCGTCTTTCCATTTAAGTGGACAATAGTATTAATTATAATTTACCTCTTAAGCTATGAAAGATATGCTGTATTTTATTTCTTGCTATAAGGTATTTACTCGTTTGAATTTCGAATAGATTATCAGACTTTTTTCGATGTAAATTTTTTTCAATCTAGATTAAATTTCAACATTCTGAAGATTTAGTGACTTCAGTTTCTTAAAACTCCTTCTTAATTCTTTGAACTTGTCTACTAAGCCAATAGGATCTATATAAATTCATTTTTTCTGAATATATTTATTTATAATTATTCGATCATTTTCATTAATAAGTATATAATAAGAGATTTCGTGAACATTCTTGTAAAGTACAGTCACACAACTTATTTGACGCAGTAGTAGAATTTAAAATACATTGTATGTATGTCCGTTATTATTTTAGAAAAAATAAAACAAAAAAGTCTATAATATTACGATTTCACAACATTTATTAAGATAAAATAAAATGAAACCATTCTTTAAACAAGATATACCAAAAATACGGAATTCATGCAGATTTTTGTGGTCACATCTAAAATGATTCACCTCCATGACAGATTTGGGAAAACAATTTTTTTTTCACTTTTAAATTTTTTAGTACTTCGTGGTCCAGAACGACTTTAAGTCGAGATTTCATATACTCTACTAATATTTTTGTATAATCTATACTAATTTTGTGCCATTCTTCAAGTAACGCACGTTTCAGATCAGCGGCGTTAGAAATATTTTAATTCGTCTTGCTTTGTAGTTTTGACGACTAATCATAAAGAATGTTAAACATTTGAATACTTTTGGGAAAGTTTATTATCTGTTTAACAAAAAATGTAAAAGCTGTGCTTTGTGCGGATGCTTCTGTTATGTTCTATATGGAACCTCTAGTGGGGACGAAATTTTTATAGTTTTAATAAAATTTTTTTAATATTTTACAATTTGTTTCTCAATGTAGGTAGCGAAATGGATGAAGATGAAATGGTTGTTTCCGAATCAGAAGATAGCAATGATTCCTGGACAACCGAAGAATTTAGTTCTGAGTTTATAATGCGCTATGGCAGCAGGTGGGATTGGCACTGCCGTTTTTTATTTAATGGTCAAAGCTTTCTATTAAAAAATTATTTGTAATTATTTTTATGTAATTTTTTGTGCATTGTCTTGGGGGCATTTAAAGGCATTCCGGATCCGGCAGCAATGGCACACCGGGAAATGAAAAACCATTTGCCTGTCCTGTTCCGGGGTGTAAAAAACGATACAAAAATGTGAATGGCATTAAATACCATTCAAAAAATGGTCATAAAAAGGATGGCAAGTATGTATGGTTAAAAAATATTTATGTAACAAATAAACAGTTCGTTTCTTTTTATATTTATTCGTGTAGAGTGCGTAAAGGCTATAAATGTCATTGTGGCAAAAGCTACAAAACTGCCCAAGGTCTTAAGAGCCACGCTCTGGTAGCGCATAATTCTTCACCCGAAAATGTTTTAGCAACACAGAATTTAGGAAATGTGCTAACCACTACTAGTGGGGGCATTCTAATGCAACGAAGTAGTTCACCGTCACAGTCTGTGGGTTCTTTGAGCCCATCGAGTATAAGTAATATGTCAAGCGGTG